>OZ024743.1:271265028-271747528 GCA_964016885.1 Eledone cirrhosa | reverse complement strand
ATTGCATTGGTATGGACATGTGATGTGTATGAAGGATGACAGCTGCATAAAAAGGTGCAGAGCACTAAAAGTCGATGGAAGCCTTGGAGTAGGAAACTCAAGAAGACCTGAGTGATAAAAGCTGACCTTGCCCAATTGCACCTCTCAAAGGCGATGACTCAGGTCCGAGACATCTGGCACTTATGAACACTACTAGTAACATGTAACCCAGTATAACCTATCACATGGCCAGATCATTTGTGACAAAACAAGCAACTCCACCAAGCTTTCTTGATGAGAAAGGTGATTTTTCAACAACCTGTGGGGAAGGAAGATGCCACGAGAGTTGTCACAATGTCCAGATTTCTGATGACATTGAGGCTTCCTGGAAAGCACTCAAAGATGCCACCTATTCTGTCTCCGTAGAAATCTCATGATTTCCTATGAAAAAATACCAGTACTGGTTTGATGAAAGCAAGTTAGATGTCCAGAACTTTATCAGTTAGATGCATAACCTACACAGGCTTTGAGTGGAGAGAAAAACTCAAGAACTGAAAAGAAAATCTATAAAGATTGTAAGCAGCAGGCACAGCCATCACTTAGAAAGATGAAAAATGCCTGGTGGGTAGCCAAAGCAGCTGAACTACAAGACATTGCTAATATAAAGCCTTTTATAATGGTCTGAAGGTGATGTATGGTTTAAGGGAGGGAAGGTCAAACCCAGTTCAATCTTGTGATGATACAACTCTGTACGCAAACAAAGCTGAGATACTCTCTCAATGGAAGGAACACTTTGGAAAAGTCCTAAATGCTGAGTCAAATGTAGATGAAAATGTAATATCATCTTTCCGACAAAGGCCAAATTAGCATTAATCCAAGATTGAAGGAAATACAAGCTGCTATCACACAACTATCATCCAATAAAGCTCCTGGTAAAGATGGCATCCCACCTGAAATATTCAATTGGTGGTCAAGAACTGATTTGTAAGCCTCTTCGGCTATTTCTGGAAATCCAGAAGGTCGAACATGTCACTCAAGATTTCAGAGATACATCTATAATTCATCTCTTCAAGAACAAAGGTAAACAGAATCTATCTGTGACAACTCTCGTGGCATCTTCCTTCTCTGTATTGCTGATAAGGTACTTGTTGATATCTACCCTGAAAAACAATGTAGTTTCTGCACAGTTCTTGTTACTATTGTTACAATCTTCTCCCTTTGCCAGGTTGCAGAGAAGGTTCATGAAAAGAACCAGAAACTGTTTATGGTTGTGACGATTTGACCAAAGCCTTTGACACTGTCAATCGCAAAGTGCTCTGGAAAATCCTCAGAAAGCTTGATATATTTGACAAAATGCTGAACATTATCATGTCTTTTGATGAGGGCATGGAAACCTCAATTATCTCAAATGATGAATGCTCTGAACCCTTTGGTGTCACAAACAGTATGAATCAAAGTTTTGTCATGGCTCCTGTTCTTTTTGCTTTATTCTGTGGAATGCTCCAGTATGCATTTGGCAACGTAGACATTGGTGATATATTTGAATTCCATACAGCTTCTGGGCTATTCAACAACCAGTGCTTCAAGGCTAAAACAGTTACATGAACAAATGATATTCATGATTTCCTATTTGCTGATGATGCGGCACTTGTTGCAACATCCCTCTAAGATGCACAAGAATTGATGAACTGCTTCTCGCTTGCCAGAAATGCATTTGGTTTAACAATCAGTATTAAAAACAAGAGAAGTAGATGTTGGACAAGGACAGCCAAGCACTGGCATCTCTATGTTCCCATCACTGTTCGTGGTAAGGATCTGAAGTATGTGAACTTCTTTACTTACCTTGGCAGCATGGTGAACCCTTCTGCATACCTGGATAATGAGATCGTCAATTGCGTCTCCAAATCAATAGACTCCTTTGAAAACGAAAGTTGCAGTTTATCATTGCAGTGATACTGACAACACTTTTATACAGTTCAGAGTCATGAACACTTTATCGCACCCACATTTATAATCATGATATCTTTCACAAATATTGTTTTCACTCTATCTGTGGTTATGCAGTCTCTGACAGAGTCTTCAATTCTGGTCTATTCACAAGTGCAACATCGGTGGGATTGAGTAAATTCTGATGCAATCCCAACGTAGATGGGTTGGTCATGTCATATGGATATCTGATGATTGCATACTAAGGCACAGTTATACAGTCAACTTCATAATGGTGCCCGTAATATAGAGAGACCATTACTCAGGTATAAGGACAAACTGAAGTACAATCTTAAACTGTGAACATACCTCTTACTTCTTTTGAAGCCCTAGCTGCTGACCATGTAAAATGGAAAACTGTCTGCCATGAAGGTATAAAGAAATTTGAGCAATCTCGTCTGGCCTATTTATGATCTAAGATCAAACCTTCCAGCCTGTTCCACTCAAAATCTTGTCATATGCACTAAATGTGGCTTCATGTGTAAAGCGGAAGCTGGACTGAAGTGACATTTAAAGCATAACCATAATAAATGAACTAAAAAGAGTGCTGAAACCTCATACATCAAAATAGGAGGCAAGAAACTATCATATATATGTGTGTGTGTGTCTGTCATCATCATCATCATCGTTTTACGTCCATTCTTCCATGCTAGCAGGCTGTCCTGTTGTGGGCAATGCCAGGTCAGGTGACCATGTCATACTCATACAGAACTGATTTTGACTTGATTTCTACTGCTGAATGCCCTTCCTAACACCAACCTCATTTACAGTGAGTACTGGGTGCTTTTTTACTGTGGCATCTACTCGTACATATATATATATATATATATATATATGTAAGTATGCATGTATACGTACATACATATATGTATACAGACGTACAGTAGCATGCACATATATATATATATATACATATATACATACATATGCATACAGGTACACATACATATATGCACGTATCAGTTTAGCGGCGCTTATTATAACGTCGCTTTGTTCGTTTGTAAACAAACTGAACAGCCTGAATTTATGCCATACGGTGTTAAGGCAACCACGTCACCTTTTTGTTCAACACTGACACAGGAACGATGTACTAGTTTCAAGCTTGTTAGCTATCATCAGCACCGTTTACCCATCTGCCAGATAGTTGAACGTTCGAAAGTATATACTTCCCTTATGAAAATTAAGGCTGAGCAGCCTAATTTGCATATTGAGTGAGTTAAATCGGTCAGGCATACCGAAAACGATAAATTGAAACAAAATGAAAACGAAATTTCATTTCTCACTCTTAGTATGGCACTTACTTAAATGTAAGTATGCATGTATACGTACATACATATATGTATACAGACGTACAGTAGCATGCACATATATATATATATATATATACATATATACATACATATGCATACAGGTACACATACATATATGCACGTATCAGTTTAGCGGCGCTTATTATAACGTCGCTTTGTTCGTTTGTAAACAAACTGAACAGCCTGAATTTATGCCATACGGTGTTAAGGCAACCACGTCACCTTTTTGTTCAACACTGACACAGGAACGATGTACCCAAATGAGGTTTATTTTTCAACATAGTCCCCCTTGCAATCCACACACTTCTTCCATCAGTGTTGCGGTGCTTGGATCCCATTGGTGAAGAAGCTTTTATTCTGTTAGTCAAAAACGTCATCAACAACAGATACAACGTCATCATTACTGCGATACTGGTTCCCAGCCAAGTGTTTTTTCATGTTAGGGAACACATAATAGTTAGATGGGACCAAATCAGGAGAATAGGGATGGTGATCAACCAGTTCAAAACCACAGTCATCCACAGAAGCCATTGAAACCAAGGACTTGTGTTCTGGAGCATTGTCCTGATGAACAAGACCCATTTTGTCAGTTTTCTTGAGCATTTGGTTTTGATAGAAAACTCATTGCTAGAACAATCTTCTCTATATTGCATCTGCCTATCATCCACCTCATGGATTGTCTCTCCGTCAACTGCTGTCCACTGGTTTCTGTCTTCTGAGGGATTTTTGCCCATCACTGCCATTGACAATGATGAGTTTTCTCATTTTTCTATGAATTCAAATATACTCTTGCTTCATCTCGATCAGAGACAACACTTTATTTATTTAACTTTATCATAGCTATGATTAGCTTTCTATTTAGGACAGGAACCACAGCTTGAAGTTCACTATTCCACTATTTTCTTTTCTTTGTCTTCTTTCGTCCTTCTATCTGTTCTGTTTGTTTTATCGCACACATCATACTAGCAGAAAGATTTATTTTTCTGTTGAATGATCCAGCATTTTAAAATGATAATCTCAACTAAATCGCCTGAAACCATTTTGCTGATATGAAAGCTGATAAGGGTGAAGATGTGTGTGAACTTGTCTCTTTATTACCTTCTTCCAGTTACTTCTATGCACCAGCATGCATCCCCTTGTCCTCCTCCTCTCTCAATCTTTTCTACATTTCATCTGCCTGTCACTCACGTCATGGATTGTCCTGCTGACTACTGGTCACTGGTTTCTATCATCTAGGTCATTTTTACCCATGGTTGCCATTAACAGCATTTGGTGATTTAACAGCTGTTCTTGCGATGAGTTTTCTTATTTCTCTCTCTCTCTCCCTCTCTATTTCTCTCTCTTTCTCTCTCCCCCTCTCTTTCTCTCTCTCTCTCTCTCTCTCTCTCTCTCTCTATATATATATATATATATATATATATATATATATATATATATATATATATATATATATATATTTAGAGGTATTATATATATATATATGAGGTATTTAAATGTATTCTATTTTCTCCTAGTTTATTTTAAACCTAATTCTGCTTAGTTGACTGTATGTAGGCGATTACGCTGTCGAAATATTCGATAAATATTCCACTACGGCCGACGCGAAGCGCTAGTTTTGGTTATTTGTCGGAGATTCCTTCATAGAAGCCTCATTCTTATAGCCTGGTCTATTCGATTTTTTATATAGTTAATTATGCTAATTGGGAGAGGAAATAGCATATATTTTATCTTGTGATTCTATAGACATGTTTTATGATATATATATATATATATATATATATAACCCATGCTAGCGTGGAAGAACGGACGTAAAACGATGATGATGATGATGATGATGATGATATATATATATATATATATATATATATATATATATATATATATATATATATATATATATATATACATATATATATACATATGCCTATATGCCAAATTTACCTTGAATGGTTATGGTTTAGTGAGTCAATATTTTGTATAATGATATAAATTTATTTGTATATTTCTACTCCCAATTTTTAAATATTTCTGTGAAATTGCTTTACGGCTTGTGAGTGAGCTATTTTTAGCTCTCTGCTTACCACTGTCTATGACAGAAAAAAAAAACAGAACTGGGGGTCACAAAAAGATATTTCAAATCCAAACAACAAACTAGAAGTTTTCTCCTTTGAAATAATCCACCTTGAATCTGACGTATTTTCAACCATGCCTCCATGTACTCCTGGAAGGAGTCTCCCATGATTCTTCACAGCTTCATTGTCATGGCCCGCTTAATGGATCTCACATCTGGAAAACGAGTCCCCTTGGTGACCCTCTTGAGCTTGTGGAAAAGGAAAAAAATCACATGGAGCCAGGTCAGGTGAGAAGGAAGGTTGCTCCAGTATGGCAATGTTCTTCTTAGCCAGAAATGCCAGATGCTTTGGCACCATCTTTGTACAGATCGTCTGTATGCCAAAATCTTTTATGATAATCTTCCAAATACTGTTGCAGTTCATGCCCAGCTCACTTGCGATCAGTTGAACAGTCAGCCAATGATCACCATGCATCACCTGCCTCAAATGCTCAACATTGGCCTCAGTCATGCTCATTGAAGGCCTTCTGTTCTTGGGTCATCTTCCACATTCCTGCATCCCTCTTTGAACCTTTTGCTCCACTCAAAAACCTATGAGCGCAAGATCATCTCACCTCCACTTGCTGCACCAAGTGCTTCTGATGAAGTTTTCCTCAGCCGGGCCAGAACTTCAGACTGGTTTATTGCTTTGTGCCTATCACTCAATGGCCTAAAATTGAGGAGCTGATAACAAAGGTTCGTGAAAAGACATACAATGGCTGCAGAGAACTGAGATTGCAGTTATATACTCTCCGGATATTATGTCACACAATGACATACTTGTTAATCCCTACCCGACTCATAGCTCACACAGTACACTAATTCTAGTTACTTTTCTGACATCTCCCCTTATTTTCTTTCCTACAGATTGCATAACAAACAGCCATCGTCTTGAAAATTATAAATTATTAAATGGAATTACAATACAAGCTGAGAGTGAAGATTGTTGTATGAGAGCATGCATTTCAAATTCCAGTTGCAAAGCTTACTACTGGGGAACAACTTGTGAGATTATTTTTAATTTTACATCTATAAATGTGAATGTAATGGGATCAACAACTATTCTATGTCCATGTAAGTGATTTATCCTTATCAGTCATTACATATATCTCTGTTTCTTAAACATGAAAATTGTAGTTTAGTTTGGCAGCAGGTAATTTCAATATGGCTCAATATATATATATATATATATATATATATATATATATATATATATATATATATATATATATAGAGAGAGAGAGAGAGAGAGAGAGAGAGAGAGAGAGAGAGAGAGAGAGAGAGAAGGTGAAGTTGGAAATAGCACGGAAAATAAATTTTAAGGTCTGTTTTTCTGTTTTTTCCCTTCTTTGATTCGTCAAAGTGACATTATTGAAAAGATGAGAGGGACAATTCTTTTAAAAAAGAGTTTTATAATGTATATAAAGTATATGAAGTATTACCGGTTTTGATGTATTAGTAAAATTCATCTTATCAAATGTTGAGTATTACAATTAAAAAGAATTAAAAACTAAAAATTAAAGATTTAAAATTAAGTGTTGAGGTAAGTTTTTTTCCATCTTCCTTGCTGAGAAGGAGACTGGAAAATGAGTTCTTGTGTATAGAGAGAGGTGTGTAGTCAGGATAGTAGCAGCAACAGTGTTGGTAGTTGTGTTTCTTCACAGAACAAAATTGTTTTGGGGGCAAAGGAAATATTCTGTAAATATGTATGTATATCTGATTGTGTTAATTGACTGGTCAAGAGTTCAAATGGGCGTGGCGAGGGGGGGGGGGGTGAATTGTAAGCTAGAGACAAATTCTATGGCAACAGTAGGGTTGTAAAAGAATTCTATTATTTGGAATATGGTTTTAGGGAGAGTGTGTATAGTGTGAGGGTGTATATATAAAAATACACACATGTATGTGTGGGGGGGGGGGGGGGTTCAGCCTGTTTGTCACAGATCCCTTTGCAGTGGGAAATTAAAAAAAAAACAGAGCAGAGCATCAGTGGTGGCTTTCAATCAGGAATTTTTGGAAAATATGTGAATGAGCAATTTTTTCTCTCTTATTTCGTGCATGGGGAGGGGGGATCTAATGGGGTGATTACATATTTAATTTTGGTTTAAATTTGTTAATAAATAGTTTTTCTTTATTTATACTTTGTTGTTGAGTGAAAGAATCAGAGCACTTGTAAAGGGGGAAGATTTTAAAGTTGGGTAGAGTCATTCCTGCACAATCTGCAATGTGGCTACTTAAGGGGAGTTTTCTTGTGTTTATATCTCGGATATATATATATATCATCATCATCATCACAATCCGGACGGTCAAAACCAAACAGTTAGAAAAAGATCTGGTTAAGTGAAATATCCGGATAAGTGAATTCTAAAATCCTATTGTTACATAATGCTCGTGGTTTCTAATGTTTTGGCTTCTTTTAGTCAAAATAAAAGACAAATGCTAAGTAAAGAAAGTTTATTAGAATAACAAAAGAACAGCTAGAATTTATAAGAAAATTAATTAAACAAACATAAGAATAACTAAAAACTTGGTAAAACTGAATTGAGTCAAACCATAAAAAGTTAGTACTTTTTTAAAAATGAATAAATAGAAGATTGTTCTCGTGCCGAAGCTCATCGTTCCGCTACCATTTCCCGCCAACGTAAATATGTCGCAGTGCTAACCAGATCCGCCAGTCCCTCATACCTCAAATATGTTAAAAATTAGTCTATATGATGATATGCTTCCGCATGCGTCACGGGTGTTTCTCGACAACTTTTTCGACTAAAACTTCCTCTTCTTCTTCGTCATCCCCCTTTCGACTTACGTGTTCAACAATTCCGACGTCATCGAAATGTTCATAGCCTAACCCGTCATTCTCAAACCATTCGATCAAATCTTCAATGTACAATGCCTGGTCTAATTGCTCGTAGTCTGACGTTTTCAGGCATTTCGCTTTCTTTTCCACTCCCTTCAAACCAATTTTCAATTTTTCCGATTCGAATCCGAGTAGCTTGGCTTCCGACCGTTTGATATCCGATATTGTAGATGTCCCGACATTGTATCTTTTCATGAGTTCATTTGGCGTAGCTGTTTTCTTTTTCAATACATCACATATAGAGAGCTTATCCGCGATAGTCAAAACAACTCGTTTTCGCTTTTCTCCAGCCATTATGTTTAACTGAGAGCCAAGTTAGTTTTCTTAGCTTTTAAACAGTCAATCAAATAAAAGAAATCAATACACGCCATGTGTTAGCTGCATGTGACGGCTAGGCACAAGTAACCAACCGGCACTAGGCGCGTTTTTTATAAACTTCACAAACCCTAAGATAAACATAAACCTTCATGAACAACCTTCAAATACACATTGTTTGTAGTATAGAAATAGCCGTCCGGAAATCGAATTTCGGAAAAGTGATATCCGGATAAGCGAAGATGCACTGTATATATATATATATATATATATATATATATATATGAAAAGAGTCAGGACCCTGACAGCTGAGCTATGGCCGTTTCGAATTACCCACTCTACTACCTTAAGTAGTGAGTACTCTGGTGTGTTATGGTCCACCTGGTATCTTACCACACCCTCTTTGTTATATATATATAAATAACAGGACATCAGGAAAAACTAGACAACATTTGTTGAAGCTTGAAGAAATATTTATTATACAACAGTGTCTCTAACAAGTGTTTCAATACAGTTACAAAAGCTAAATTATTATGTAATCCACTATCTCGCACTGTGTAGTTAAATTCTGTATATCATCGGAGAGATTCGGGGGAAACTGAAGTCAAGAGGATGAAAGGACATACTTATATAGTAAATTTTATGTACTTACACAGATATAGATTCATTTTCAATGTATCAATTAGTTATGGATTTCAATGGGGAGCAGTTAGAACATAGAAGAAAAGCTATTAGATTTTTCTTTAAATACATGAGCCTAAAGATATCCTTTGAACATAACTTTAGATTAGTCAACTTCTTTCACTTAACCTGCAATCTCAACTCCAGTCTTTCCAAACCCTTCCATAAAAATAATGAAAACTTACATATATTAGCAGGCTATCTAACTACCCACGAGCCATCATGAACTCCATTGTAAATAATGTCTCTCTAAAGATCTCAAGACTATCCACACTGTTGGGAGGGCTGTATGCTCTCATAATATATACGTGGATATGTACATGCACATTGTCCCTCCAATCCACAGACACTATAGTAAATGCTATACTAGTTACATCAGTGATCAATGGGTAGCACATTGATCTCTGATAAAAGGTAAGTGTTGTGAGATTGTGGAAATGCTAGAGAGGAGACGAGTAGATGAATGCTGCATGCAAGAAGTAAGGTGGAGGTGTGCTTCATCTAGATTCATCTCAGGCATGGAACATTGGTATAAATTCTTCTGAGAGGGTAACAATAATGGGATAGGTGGAGTAGGAATGCTCCTCACTGAGAGCTCAGGTAATTGAGGTAGTTAGAGTGGTAATAGAATAATTAAACTTTGATTGGTCTTGGGCAATGCAACAGCCACTATATTATCTGCATACGCCCAACAAGCCAGACATGCAAATGAGCAAAAGTACCATTTCTATGAGGCCCTCCTACAGACTACCACAATGACAGTGATTTCATTATTGCAGCTGGTGACTTCAATTGATATATTGGGAAACATCACAACAGATTCCCTGGCATACATGGAGGCTATGATTGTGGCAGAAGAAATGAGGAGGGTACAAGGCTTCTAGAGTTCTGCAATGCTCTTGACATAATAATCTGCAACACAACTTCAGGGAACCAGCCATCCACCTCATTACCTACCCATCAAGGGGGCTTACTAACCAAATAGACTTCATCCTCACGGGAAATTGGGAGAGCCAAATGGTTGTATATGCCAAAGCTTTTCTTGGGGAAGAATGTACCTCCCAACATAGACTAGTAGTCAGTGACCTTAGAATAAGGGCTAGACTGGTTAAGAGACAAAAGCCAGTCTGGAGAAGACAAACCTGGAAACTAAGAAAATCTGCTGCAGGTAACAAATTCAAAGAAATTCTACTTGATGCCTATGGCAGTGTGGAGGAGGGGATAGAGGCATATAACATAGAGAAAAACTGGGAAGTCCTATGGAATAACCTGATGGAAGCCACAAACCAGGTCTGTGGCTGGAGCAAGGTCCTTGCAAGATGGAGAGAAAAGCTATAAAAAGAAAAGGACAAGCCTGGAGAGACTGACGGAAAATGGGATACAAGGAGCAATACCAAATAGCTAGGAGAGAGGCCAGGCACCCGCTATACCTAGCAAGGTCAGAGGCAGAAAAGAAGTTTGCAAATGTTCTGGTCCATGAAGATCAGAGGTGCAAAGTGTTCTCGACTGCAAGACAGTTTACTAGAGAAAAGAGTGTTAAGGTGATTGGCAATAGAAAGACCTCCTTCTGTAGAAACCATACCTAAAAGAGTTGGAAATGCCCTTCCATTGTGTCAATGACACAACAACCTCTCTAGTATTTTTGATCTACATGATAAACACACCCAGTACACACTGTAAAGTGGTTGGTGATAGGAAGGGCATCCGGTTATAGAATACTTGCTATTCAAAGAGTTTGGAGGACTCCTCAGTTGTGTTAAAGACCTGACAATCTTCCTAGTGTTGGTGATTTACATGATAAACACACCCAGTACATGCTGTAAAGTGGTTGGTAACAGAAAGGACATCCAGCCATAGAAACCTTGCCGAACAGAGGGTTGAGAGGACACCCCAGTTATGTCAAGGATATAATGAAAACTACTCTAATGCCGGTGCCATGAATAAATGCACTTCGTAGAACATGTAAGGGATATACAAAGCCCCAGCCTGTCTGAGAAATCAATGGCCCTGCTTCAGTACAGACTGAGTAGGGAAAGTGGACATTAAATGATGATGAGATTGATGATATATATATATATATATACATATATATATACAAACATATAACATGTTGTGTGTGTATATATATCTTTGGCCTCCTTCTGTCTTGAGAGATGAAGGCTGCAGAAGGAATTTAGTCACTACCAGGTGTTGCGTTTCCTGCTGTGGTTGTGTTGGCCATTGTTTGAGTGGCAATTTCTACTGCATGAGGGACAGATATAGGCAGATGCTACTTGCTTTACAGAACCTGACTTGCTCGTGGCTATTTTTCTACTCATTAATTCAATCTGATTTTTCTCTGCATATTTCGCATCACTCTGAATGGCACATTTACAGGATCCACATGAGTCTGCAATGCTTTCCAAGGACTGCACATCAATTCCTGTCCTTTCCAAGTCTCATTTGATTACATCTTTAAATCTCATCTAGGGATGGCTTACAGACATAGATTCCAGTGATAGTTCACTGTACAGCAGGTCTTTAGGAATGTGGTCATTATACATTAAGTGAACATGGCCAGCAAACATGGCCAGCTCAGAAGGGCAAAGATAGTTGGCAAGCCTGCATGCTCAAGCACTTCAGCATTTCAGATTCTGCTCTGCCAACGGATTCCAAGAATGTGTCTGAGGAAATGGAAATAGAAACTGTTTAGTCTCCTCTTTGGGGCAGAATATGTGGCCCATGTTTCACTAGAGTAGAGTAGGGTGCTTAGAATGCAAGTTCTGTACACTTGCATCTTGGTGTTTTCAGATTTTGTTTGACAACACCCTCTTGTGACCCCAGTGGCCCTCACAATTTTTGAATTGATCTCTGTTTCAAGAGAAATATTCAAGGTTATTGTAGATCCAAGATACTGAAAACAGTCAACAGAGTTGAGTTCGTGACTTCCGATGTTGATGATTGGGGAAAGTCAGTATCCTGCCACTTTTCATCAGGCTAATAGTGAGGTCAAATTCGTTACATGCATATGCAAAACAGTCTATGAGTCTCTGAAAGGCCTCCTCTCTGTGTGTTGCCAATGTAGCATCATTGGAGAGGAGAACCTCTCTGATGGTGACATGCCTGACTTTGGTCTTGGCTCTGAGTCTGACCAGGTTGGAAAGCTTTCCATCAAATATTGAATGCAACAGGTAAACTCCATCTTTGATGCTTTCAAATTCAAAAAATAAAAGCATGGAGAAAGATATGCGAAAAGGTATCGGGGCAAGCATGCATCCCAGCTTGATACCCCTTGCTCATTTAGAATGAGTCAGATATTGCTCCACTATAGCACACTGTGCTGTACATCTCCTTGTGAAAGGCTTTGACAATAGCCAGTAATTTCAGGGGACAAACTATCTTCCTCAGAAGTGTGAACAATCCATTCTTGTTAACCAGATCAAAGGGTTTTGTCAAGTTGATGAAGGAAAAGCAGAGTGGTTAGTTTTGCTCTCAGCATTTTTCCTGCTGGTGTCTGATGGAAAATATCATGTTGATGGTAGATCTGCTCAATATGAACCCATGGTGCAACCCTGGATATATGTGGGCAGCCAAAACTTGTAGTCAAGCCAGAATAACTCTTGCAAAGACTTTGTCGATAATACTGAGTACAGTGATGCCTCAATAGCTGTTACAGTCACAGTGGTTCCCCTCGTTCTTCTACAAGGTCACTATCTTGGCATTTTGCGTTGATAAACTATCTAAGAACGTAGATTTTATATGTGGCCGGTGCTCAGGTGCAACAAGTATCAAGTGCCTACTAGATACTAGCTCCTTCTATTGCCCAGATGGTTCTATAGAAATAGTGGACACCTTCCGTTACCTGGGTGACAAAATCAGCAGTGGTGGAGTCAGAACGGGATGGGAAAAGTTCAGAGGGCTTATACCACTATTGACCGCTAAAGGTTTCTCTCTAAAAATGAAAGGCAGACTGTATAATGCCTGCATACGAACAACTATGTTACATGGCAGTGAGACATGGGCATTACGTGCAGAGGATCTGTGCAGACTGGAGAGGAACGAAGCATGCATGCTCCGTTGGATTTGTAATAGTAATATACGTGAATGGCATTGCATAAATGAACTAAGTGAGAAATTAGGAATAAGAGAGATCAGATGCTGTTTACTCGAGAGAAGACTGCGTTGGTATGGTCACGTGATGCGCATGAAAGACGACAGCTGTATAAAAAAAAGTGTAGGGCGATCAAAATAGATGGTAACTACGGAGTAGGCAGACCCAGAAAAACCTGGGACAATTTGATAAATTCCGACCTCACACCTTACACACTTACACCTCTCCAAGACAATGTCACTGGACCGAGATCTTTGGCGTTACACAGTAATACAGAAGACCCGCCTTGCCTAAGTACAAAGCGAAACCTAGAGTCAGTAGGCACCTCTTAACTAAATATACACCCCATCCCACTATCCCTACATCACCCCACCTCACCCCCATCTACACCACCCCTTTCTCTGTTAAGTTATGTTGATACCACAACATCCAGTCCTAAATAAATGAGGTTGTGTAGGTGTCACGACAAAAAACACACAGTCCACTCTGTAACGTGGTCATGTAGGTAACACGGTAAAAACCTCCCAGTCCACATTGTAAACATGGTTGGTGTTAGGAAGGGCATCCAGCCGTAGAAAACCTGCCAGACAGTCCTATACGAGCGAGACGACCAAACTTGCCTCAAGTGGGACAATTCCCGTCTAAACCCATGCTAGCGTAGAAGATAGACGTTAAACGATGATGATGATGATGATGATAGAGCTCTCCCTTCAACACATGTACAATAAGTTGTGCAAATGCTGCTTTAATACATCTGATGGCCTCAGGAGGTAGCCTGCCCTCTTCTGGGTCCTTTCCAACTGTCAGACAGTTGATGGCTTTGCCAAGCTCTTCTTCAGTTGGCTCTGTATCCAGCTCCTCCACGTCACACAGCTCTCGAAGAGTGCTCAGAACTGCTTCTGATATGTTTTGCGTTGAGTACACCTCTAGGTAGAGCTATGCCCATCTCTTCAACTGTTTTCATTGATGTTCTCTCCTGTTCTGTATGGAGTGACAGTTTTGGTGGTGATTGGACTAGTTGCCTTCTTGATGTCCATGTTTATGCTGTCCGTGTTTCCAGAATCTGCTGCAAATTGTATACTCTGACTCACATTCAGCCAGTAATCATTGACACAGTGTTGTGCTGTCTGCTGACATTTACTGCATACAGACATTAGTACATCCCATGTAGCTTGGCAAAGATTATTTTCATGTGCTAGGTGTGCCATACACATGTCTTCTACTGCTGGTTCCATTTCCTGCCAGCTTGCCTCAAACCAGTCCTCAATTTCTTTGCACACTTCCCCAAAGGCAGCCAGCCCTGACTGGTAGACAGAATTGCACACATGTTTCTATTTGATATCCACACTCGAAGCTTCTGTACAGTCATTCTTCAGTGATGCATTGAGGATTTTCAAAAACTCCTGAACTTTATCCGAGTCTGAGGATCAGTAAGCAATGATATGCCGCTGGCCTCTGGATTTGGAATGATGTATTCTGCACAGGATGAGTCGTATTTTGGAGCAAATGAGGGCGTGATCAGTGTCACAATCTGCGCTATGAAAATTTATTGTGTTGAGCACACTGTTGAGATCTTGTTTCCTAGACAAAATTAAATCCAGCTGGTGCCAGAGGTTGGATCTGGGGTGACACCATGAGACTTTGTACCTTTCCTTGTTTTGGAAGGTGTTTGTTACAACTTGGGAAGGAAATACAGCTCCAAAAGTCTCTGACCATTCTCGTTCATTTTGCCAACTCCATGACGTCCGATTATCAAAGGTCAGGCTTTGACATTTGCATAAACCCTTGCGTTGTGATCTCCTAGGATGTAAGGACCGTCTTTGTTGGGCACATTTCTGATGATTAAATCAAGAACATTATAAAATTGGTCCTTCTCATCTGTGGCAGAAATTAAGGTTGAAATATAAACACAAACAAAGCTGGTTGTGCCTGTTCTTGTCCTACTTAAGAGACTCTCAGAGCCTCCAGTAGGCAGTTTGATGGCTGAGAGCATTGAGTTCCTCATGACAAAACCCACACCATGTATGTATGCCTCCTCTGAGCTCTTCCACTGCCAGAAGAATGTGTTGTTCTGTTTATGCAGAGATCCATCCTCTGGCAAGCAGATTGTAGAGGATTGTAACTTATTGTCTAGGGGCTGCCCATCTTCTTCTTCTTCTTCTTCTTCTTCTTCTTCTTCTTCTCCTCCTCCTCCTCCTCCTCCTCCTCCTTTTTCTTCTTCCATCAGTTGAGACTATCTTTGCAGGTGTTCACATGCTCAGAGGCAAGCAAGAGACAAAACTCTTTTGGGGGAACATTTTTAGACAATACAGAACGAAAGTCAATGTTTATAGCAGGAGCCTGACTGTTTAATATTGGGTTTCAGACTTTTATGTCCACTGCCATCACTGTAGAATATGTATTTTCATTCTCATTAAACTTTTGGTGAACAATTGCAACCTTAAACTTTATTATGTATTATTTCCTTTCTCTTTCCACCAGTGTGTGATCAAGGATGGTTCTTTGCCAAAGGATTATGCTTTCGAGTTGCTGAGAATTGCACATATCTATCTGCTGCACCAGCTACATTTTTTGGGGATTTCCATATTCTTACAGAGACAATCACTGCGTAAGAAAACGAATTTCATTTTACATTCTTAATTTTCACTGGAACAGTAAGAAATGAGTTAATAGAGTCACAAACATGTTGAATAAAATGTTTCTGGTATTCCTTCCAGCTGAATTCAAATTTTAACCAGGGTTAACTTTGGCTTCGTCACTTCAGTGTCAATAAATATGATACCAGTTGAATATCGGAGTCGATTCTTTTCACTGTCTCTCTCTTTCAACTATAGTTTGAATAGTCCAATCATGGACTCCACCAGGTTTAGAAGGCCACAACTACATCTCTACAATTTGAAGGCCAAGGAAGGAAAAGAGAATAACACTAAGGAAAATTCAACCAAGCTTTTATATCTTCTTCTTCTTCTTCTTCTTCTTCTTCTTCTTCTTCTTCTTCTTCTTCTTCCCCCACTTATTCCTGAGAGGGTCATGGGGACAGAGTCCTCAAACACTCCTTCCAGTGGGTCCTGTTGGAAGCAACCATTTCCAACTGATCTGCCTGGATCACCAAGTGAGACTAGCGAAGCTCATGGATGTTGTCCAACCATCTTGCTTGGGGTCTACCTCTGGGTCTCCTGCAGGATGGTTTTGCCCGTAAAATCTGTCCAGTGATTCTTTCCAGAGACATTCTAACCACATACCCATAGTATCAGATCTGTGATCTCTCAACTTTGAGAAGTAGCAGCTTCCATCACTTGTGAACATGGCCCCAAGATACTTGAACTTCTCTACCTACTTCAGTAGAACACCATTTATATGTAGAGTGCACTGTGCAGACTTCCTTGAGAGAACAAGTGTCTCCGTTTTTTGCAGCACTGATTTTCATTCCAGCCATGCAGCACTCAACATCAAACCTATCGAGTGAAAGTCGGAGATCACCTTTTATCGGGTTAAGTAACACCATGTTGTCTGCAAATTGCAGCCGACTGATTTTACACCTGCCACTTTTAACCCAGCTGTGGATGTCAATTCTGTTCATGTAAATAATTGTTTCTACTTTAGGCACAAGGCCAGCAATTACCCAGTACATTACTGGTACTTTATTTTATCGACCCCGTAAGGATGAAAGGCAAAGTTAACCTCGGCGGGATTTGAACTCAGACTGTAAAGGGACGTAACTATGCTAGAAAGCATGGCGTCCGACTCTCTACCGATACTGCCAATTCCCCGCCCTTCTGTTCATGTAAATAATGAACAGGAGAGGTGACGGTACACACAATTGGTGGAGTCTGACTCTCACATTGAATGGTTTTGATTTAGCACCATTTATCTGAACACAAATACTCCTACATTCATATAAGACATCAGGGCAGCAAAAAGCTGACCATCGATCTCATACTCCTGCAGAACCTTCCACAGCAGGTCCTGAGGAAGGTGGTCATATGCCCTTTCAAGGTTGGGAAAACAAGAATATACCTCTTGGCAATACCCAACAATTTCTTGAAGACCTATCGCAGTGTGAATATTTGGTCGGCTGCATTGCATCCAGGGCAAAAACCACATTGTTCATCAGCTAGCTTGGACTCGACAGTCTCCCTGCATCTCTTTGCCAGACACTTAGCATAGACTTTATTGAGGAGGCTTAACAAGAAAATCCCTCTGTAATTGGAACAATCTCTATTATCTCCCTCTTTGAAAATTGGGATTATCATTCCTGATTGCCATTGCTTAGGTGCCTTTCCAGAGATCCAGGCTACCTGGCATACATGAGTCAGCAAGAGAATACTTTCTCTATTTAAAGCTTTTAACATCTCGGGCTGAATTTCATCCTCCCCAGCGGCCTTGTCATATTTGAGCTCTTTAACTGCTCTTATGACCTCACTCTCTGAGAGCTTATTCACTGCTCCCAGATGCACCTTGTATACAACAGAAGGTGGTGTTGTGATCTGGTTCAGAAGATCAGCAAAGTATTCTCTCCACCTCAAGAGGATGCACCTCTCTGAAGAAAAGACCCCAGACGCATTCTTGATAGCAGGGGTCGAGGAAGGCTTCATTTTACGAAGTCAACGGATGGTCTGCCAGAACACTTTACTTACTGATCTGAAGTTGGATTCCAGCTTAATTCCAAAGTCCTCACATAGGAACTGAACAGAACAAACTTTACACTGTTATATTTTGATGAGATTCACCTGTAAACTTAACAATAAAGACAACTACAATCATTGAAATACTACAATATAAAATAAAAAATAAAATACAAAACGGAAAATAACCGCTTTGTTACTCTAGATAATAAAGGAGAAGGACATGACAGCTAAAATTCCATCAATAGAATTAATCTGTTAGTAAACCCTACTATTATCAAGGCATTTGCTACACTTTTAAACCCACCCTCTATCTGACAAAGAGGAATTGAATGACTTGTCTTCTATATATCCTATGCCGACTAGATTCTGGACAATCAACATCTTACATCCAACTATTCCCATATCACAATAATTGTTTACATCTGTCAGATGATGACATATTAGAGTTACTTAACCATTATGTACTCAAAGTCTAATACCTCTGAAATATGCATTACAGATGTTATGTAATATAATTGTTTCTACTATTGGCACAAGGCCAACAATTACCCAGTACATTACTGGTACTTTATTTTATCGACCCCGTAAGGATGAAAGGCAAAGTTAACCTTGACGGGAATTATGTAATATAATAAATAGAAATATGGAAACATAGAACCATCTCTTCATTTTTAATAACATTGGTGGATTGACAGTATCGGTACGGGGTCGGACGCCATGCCTTGACGCATAGTTACGTCCCTTGCCATTCTGAGTTCAAATGCCGCTGAGGTTAACTTTGCCTTTAATCCTTACGGAGTCGATAAAATAAAGTACCAGTAATGCACTGGGTAATTTGCTGGCCTTGTGCCAAAAAGTAGAAACAATTATATATATATATATATCGTGTATATATATATATATATATATAAATGATATTAATAAATGGAAACTATATTTATAAAACCATATTGTTTTATAAATAGTGACATACCCAGGAATCAGACCTTAACGGTTCAAGTTCCGTTTACCACTATTAACCACTTCTATAGAATCCACCTGCACTGGAAAAATGTATCTATCACTGCGATTACTACTGCCAACTTTCCCTGTACATCTACTGCATACATAGTTTTCCCTACCTGTTAGTTTGCCTGCTATCCCACTACATCTCTGTGTACCCAAGATCTGCATTGCGTACATTTTATGGAATTTATGCCAGTTCCTTTTCTACATATCAAACATGGCCATTTCGCTGTTGGAATCAGAGTATTGTCCTCTCTTCTACCTATCAACACTTTTGTCTAAGATATGTTCACTCTCAGTCCTCTTGAATCCAACTGCTGTTTCCATAGCCAGAATTTATTCTCTAGCTCCTTTACTGATTCTGCTATAAGAACCAGATCATCAGCATAGAGAAGTTTCCATGAGCATTAAGTCTTAAACTCCTCTATTATGGCTTGGAGGGCTATAATGAACAAGAGTGGGCTGAGGACAGAACCTTGATGTACACCTACTTTTATCTGGAATTCCTCACTAAACTCCATTCCTATTCTCACTTTACTGACAGCACCCCTGTACATAGCTTGCACTGTCCTCACAAGCCATTCCTCTACACCTAGTTTCTTTAGGGACCACCAGATGACAGATCGGGGTACCCTATCAAAGGCCTTCTCTAGGTCAACAAAAGCTAAGTATAGTGGCTTATTCTTCTCTAAGAACCTCTCTTGTAGTTGCCTCACTAAGAAGAGGGCATCTGTTGTACTTTTCCGAGGTACAAAACCAAACTGCATCTCATCTAAATTGACCCTTTCTCTAATCAGTTGCACTAATATTCTCTCTGCCACTTTCATAACCTGATCCATCAGCTTTATGCCCCTATAAATGCTCCTCTCTAGAGCATCCCCTTTATCTTTGTAACAATTTATGAGAATACTGCTGCCCAGTCTTTGGGTATGACACCACCATATATAGCTTGATTAATGATGCGTGCAACTAGTTTAGTGCCTACTTCTCCTGAAGCCTTCAGCATCTCAGCAACTATCGCTAACGGCCCAGCAGCCTTAGCATTCTTCATTTCCTTAATTGCCTCTTGTACCCTATATTCGTCAATCTCAATAGCTGGTCCCTCTGTCAGGTCTACTGGGGGTAATTCCTCTCTGTCTCATTCGTTCTCTACATTCATCAGTCTCTCATAATTGTTTCTATTTTTAGGCACGAGGCCAGCAATTACCCAGTACATTATTGGTACTTTATTTTATCGACCCCGTAAGGATTAAAGACAAAGTTAACCTCGGCGGGATTTGAACTCAGATCATAAAGGGACGTAACTCTATGCTTCAAAGCATGGTGTCCGACTCTCTACCGATACTGCCAATCCACCATTCATCAGTCTCTCATAATGACATTTCCAGGCCTCCTTCGTTTGATCATTCGTGACACTAAGTACACCAGCATCATTCCGGACACACTTATCTCCAACAACATCCTGATTTGCACTGACACACTGCCTTGCAATGCGGAACACCGCACGCACGTCTCTGATCTTCCCGTCGCAGAACATTGGCAAACCTCCTACTCTCAGTCTCCCTGCGTGCTAAGTACACCTGATGTCTAGCTTCTCTCTCAGCGGCTGTGTATCCATCTCTACTTACACCATTTTCCCAAGCTTTCCATGCCATTCTTTTGTCTCTAATGGCCCTATCTACCATGCTGTTCCACTACCAGGTCACTCTCTGTCTGGTTGAAGCTCTGCCCCAACCACAAGTTTCTTCAGTAGCCTGCAGTAAGTTGTCACGCAAGAAATTCCAGTTATCATCTAGGTCATACAACTCTAAATCATCTTCTTTTTCGTCGTACGCATCTTGAAGGGCTTTGCTAAATTTTATATTTTAATGAAAAGTCTTTTAGCTTCCAGACCTTTCTTTTCCACGCCTTCCTGTATGTCTCATTCTTTCTCTTGCTTACTGAGATGTCACTAACGACTAACCTATGCTGTGGGGTACATTCTTCCCCAGGATAAGCCTTAGTATTTGACACCATCCATCTGTCTCGCTGTCTAACTAGCAGGAAGTCAATCTGGCTTATGTGCTCGCCTGATTTGTAGGTTATTAGGTGGTTGGTAGGCTTCTGGAAGTTAGTGTTGCAAATGGTTAGTGCATTTGTATCGCAAAATTCAAGAAGCCTCACTCCTTCTTCACTTCTTGAGCCGTAACCGTGCCCACCATATACCCCAGTGTATCCGTCCTGGAGCTTTCCAACATATCCATTTAAGTTCCCTGCTAGCATAACGATGTCTCTGTCCTCTGTCATTGAGGCTGTCTGTAAAAGTTGCTCGTAAAAGCCGTCTTTCTCTTCTTTACCTAGGCCTGCCTGGGGAGCATAGGCAGAGATGATTGTCAGTAGTCTCTTGCCTACAACTAACCTAAGCTTAATTATTCTATTACTAACTCTAACTATCTCTATTGTCTTATTGATCCATCTCTCAGTCAGTAATATGCCCACCCCACCTAACCCATCATCATTACCCACCTAGAAAAGCTTATAACTACGATGTTTGCCTGCGATTGGTCTTGCAGAGGCACCTCTTCATCACACCTCTTGCACACAGCAAGGGAGAACCGTAATGGCTGATACATAGAATGTTTAACACAGTTGCCAGTCACATACACACAAATATAAATAACAAATATACAGCCATCTTTACGAAAAGTGAGAGCATAACGGCTTCCACTTTTCTTACAAACTGTTGTTACACATACTATTTGAACATAATTTGTAGATAAGAAGAAATGACACATATCTTTATAAAATCCATACAGTGTATATATATATATATATATATATATATATATAAAGAAAAAGGGATGAAATCGAAAATGCAACTGAAGTCTTATTTTTTTTTTAAATATATATATTTATTTGGTTCCTTTACCGGTTTCGCAGTTCTTCTGCTTTTCAAAAGGTGAGTTGAGAT
Source organism: Eledone cirrhosa (assembly GCA_964016885.1). NCBI lineage: Eukaryota > Metazoa > Mollusca > Cephalopoda > Octopoda > Eledonidae > Eledone > Eledone cirrhosa. Next base: position 271,725,620 of record OZ024743.1, on the reverse strand, counting down.
GGAGGGTCTGTGGTTTTTCTCACATCTGGTTGGTCTCTAAATGTTACTTGTTTTATATGGAAAAACTGGCTCGAAAACCAGGTTTTTCGAGAAGTAATTTGATTGGTTTGTCAATAATTATAATAAATTTCGCGCCAGTTCGCGTTACAATAGTTCTTCAAATAAGAGAGGGGGGGGGGGTTGTCACAGGTTGTTTTTTCATATATGAGTGTTTGAATTTCTTTTTACTTGAAAAAATGAGGCTCCCGAAGGCTTTTTTTTTGGTTGGTTATAAATGAAATTTGGCTGTCACGTGAACAAGTTTTCATTACATTTTTGCGCCCTTATTTGGAAAACTATTCTGTAGTCTATAGTGAATGTTATGACAATGGAGAGATAGTGGTCAAGGGAAAAGGGATTGGGAGAAATGTTCTGGTTCAGTGAATATGGCCAGCTGTCAGAGTTCAGGTGTCAGAGTTCAGATTTTCTATTGAGACTGAAGATATGTGTTTATTTGTGTGCTTGTGTGTGTGTATATGTGTGTGTGTGTGTGTGTATGTGTGTATTGGAAGATGATTCTATTAGTAGAGATGGGGGAGGGAGTTGTGTGTGTGTGTATATGGGTGTTATGTGTGTGTGTGCGAGTATGTTAGATAGAGAGAATATATATTTTTTGTGTGTGTGTATATATATATGTGTGTAGGAAAGTGGTTCTATTAGTAGAAATGGGGAGGGTGTTGTAGGTGTGGGGGTTTTTATGTGTGTGTATGGGTGTTATGTGTGTGGGAGTATGGTTAGCATGTTAAGATGAAGAGAATATATATATATATATATATATATATATATATATATTGTGTGTGTGTATGTGTGTGTGTAGGAAAATGATTCCTTTAGTAGGAATATTTTTGAATGAACATATTTTCCTGACTTTTTCGTGTTTGCTGTTGTATTGCCAGTGCAAACGTATGTTTAAGGTTTATTTAGTTCGGGTTTTTATTTTCTAAAGTAGGTGTTATGTGTGTGTGTGTATGTCATATTGTGGTGTTGACATAATGTATATTAAACCTTATTTAATGTTGGTCTATATTTTTGAATAAACATATTTTCCTTATTTATTCGCATTTGTTCTGTTGTATTGTTAGCGCAAAGGTAAAATGGGAAGACTTGGAATTTGGGTGTCTTATTACTTGCGCAAATGTCTAGATGTGCACTTAGTGGTATTTGTCTCGTGGTTGGATCTCGTAATTGTTGGCGATGAACTGTCATTCTGTTTCTGAGTGTGAGTTTAGTTTGTCCTATATAATCTTCATTGCATCCTTTACATTTAATGGCATAAATTAGATTTTTTGATGAGCAAGTGAAGTGATTTTTTACAGTAAAATTTTGTCCTGATTTAAATGTATACGTGTTGCCTTCAATGAGGTGAGTGCAGGTTCCACAATTAGAGCGACCACATTTTTTGATACTTGGTTGTGGGTTTGTGGTAGGTAATTTGGCATTGGTGAGTAATGTTTTCAGTGATTTTGGTTGTCTTTTGCTTTTGATTATTTTGTGTGTTTCAAGGGCTTTTTTCATTCTTGGGTTTTGTTTTAGTAGTGGGATGTTATTGTGAATAGTGTTGTAAGCTTCCGCATTTCTTGGGTTGTGTGTTGAGATATATGATAGAATATTGGACGTACCTTGAATTTGTTTCTGTTTCCGTAATTCATCAATGCCTATTGCTTTAGTTGTCATAACATTCACTATAGACTACAGAATAGTTTTCCAAATAAGGGCGCAAAAATGTAATGAAAACTTGTTCACGTGACAGCCAAATTTCATTTATAACCAACCAAAAAAAAGCCTTCGTGAGCCTCATTTTTTCAAGTAAAAAGAAATTCAAACACTCATATATGAAAAAACAACCTGTGACCCCCCCCCCCTCTTATTTGAAGAACTATTGTAACGCGAACTGGCGCGAAATTTATTATAATTATTGACAAACCAATCAAATTACTTCTCGAAAAACCTGGTTTTCGAGCCAGTTTTTCCATATAAAACAAGTAACATTTAGAGACCAACCAGATGTGAGAAAAACCACAGACCCTCCATCTCAACTCACCTTTTGAAAAGCAGAAGAACTGCGAAACCGGTAAAGGAACCAAATAAATATATATATTTAAAAAAAAAAAATAAGACTTCAGTTGCATTTTCGATTTCATCCCTTTTTCTTTATACTTCCACTCGTGTAGGACACCTCGGTTATTTTTCATTTTGTAAAAAAAACCTCACTTTCTAATATATATATATATATATATATATATATATATACACACACACATACACAACCGAAAAGTTTGGAGACATAAAAATAAAAATTAAAATAAACTTATCTTAACGAAGTCTTCATAACAATCATACACTTCCGGCATATATGAATCACTGCGTTTAAGATAAATTATTTAGTTCAAAGGAAGAGATGCAATTACCGTGGCCTAATTTATCCTTTCAACAATTATTTTTAAGTAGGTATTATACGAATAGAGGAAAATATTAACTATTGGCATAACTATTTTTTAAAAGAAAAGATGAATGTTTATCAATTTATATTAAATTTAATTTACTTATATACTAACTAAAGATAAGGTAGAAGAAAAAGTTATTATGAAAAACAGAAAAAATATTAGTTTACTTATTATGTCTATTTGTCTTTATTTTCTATTTGCTTAAAAATTACATAAGGAAATATTATTTATTTAATTAAAAAATTTTTTTTATTTAAATTTAACTAAGCACCCTATGAAACGTTTTCGAAAGCCTGTGAAGACAAGAACTAAAGATTTCAGAGCGTTTATTAATTAATTGCCTATTATAAATGATATGTAGAATTTCAGTGGGGCAGAGGTCACATCTTTTAGATTCGGAAGCATTTTTATAAGGCAAGGCATTAGAAAGTTTCTGCCAAAAAAGGGAATACTTGATATTATTATTTTTAAGTGACCAAATTAATTCAGAGAGGGCCGTACTAAATCTTTTATCTTCTCTTTTAAATGAGTGGCGATGGTTGTGCCATCTTTCTTTAAATTTTGCTTTTATAGGAGTTATATCGATTCGAAATCGGATTTGTCCTAACTCCATATCTAAGGTTTTAAATATCAGCCTTATTAGAATTGTTATAAACTGTTTGCGTGTTAGTGTTAACATCTATTGTATGTTGATTTCTATAGGGGATGGAGAGGGGGGTAATAATTTTTGTCTATGTACTCAATTTTATCAGGGTAACCTGCTCAGTTTAAAGCATTGTTATAGTATTTAGCCTTACTGTCAAAAATGTCTTTGTTATATTTAAGTAAACGAGGTATTGTTTAAGGTAATCCAAGAGGAGGTTGTGAGTAATCTGTACTGTGGATGATTCTAACGTTTGGTGTTGTTTGACTCGACAAGATGTTTACTTAGTTGTGGTATTCATGTGGCCGATTCCGCATAGTTCCTAGGTAAGCGGTTCCTGGAGTATTAATAATGAAGGAGTGAAGAATAACACGGATAGGCTATACAATAGGTTTATTCCAAGTATTAACAAATGTTTCATTGGCCCGGTGTGTCAAAAAATCGCTATCTGTGGTGCTGCTTTAACAATCGATTTTAAATACAGTTACCACCAGCCAAATTATCAAAATACTGGTTCAGTACTGTTGATACAACGTACTTATACTGGCTGTGGAGTACAGACAATAACAGGAAAAATAACACGATGAAAAGTATAGCAAAATGGGGGATAATAAGATAATGGTATGAGAAAATAACATGAAGAAAAGTGAGATAAAAATGGTATTGAGATGTGAGACAATAAGATAGAAATCAAATAAAATAAGAATTGAAAGTAAAACAATAAGGAAATAAACAAATAGAAAATAGAGAGTGAAGATACAAAATAAAATAAAACAAATATATAGATATAGATACACAGGTATTAGGATGAAAGAGTAATAGGGTTGTGGACAATACAATAAAATAAAAGACAGACAAGTGAATTGAAAGATATATCAAGAGATAAAAGCAGGGAGATACAGGCTTAATGGGTGATAAGATAGTAGGGGTGTAAATTGAGGGTGATAATGGCAATAATGGTTGTTTGGTACCATATGTGAGGGGAAGAGAGTTGAAGCAGTGTATCTATAAAGATAAAATACTTATTCATTGAGGGAGTGTTCTTAGAATGCCAGCTTCTCTTGCATATGATTGGTTAGGAGTTTGTTTCTTGCATTCTATTGGTTAATGGCATAACCTTGGAGTCCTTGGAGTATTTGTTTGTTTATTATTGTTGTTGGTGATAGAAAATGTCTGTGCTTGCAAGATGATTTACAGTTGATTTGCGATGTGTTGTCCTTTAATGGTGATAAGGGGATGTTAGAGTGGTTCAGTGGTGCCAATTTTGCAGGCGTTGTGGTCTGGGGAATTATATTGTTTATACAAATAGTAAGGTTATTAAATCGAATCTTGCTTATTAGGTTTATAATTTGAGAACTTGCTATATATGTGTGTGTGTGTAGCTCTGATTAATCTATTATTTATTTATTCATTCATTGCACAAAACTGGTAAAGGAGGGACACCACAAATAAATGTGTTTATACTTATGTTTGGGTGAGTAAAAATTAGGCTGAAATGCTTCTTCTAGCAACTTTGTTACTCTCCAACTGTTTACCCATACTACCCCTCTGGTGGCCATTATACCATGTGATAATTCTCCCTTTCAAAAATTTCACTGTTAGCAGTCAGTTCATAAAATTTGTCCTTCACTGAGGGAGTCTCTTGACAAGCCAATAACCTCACAGCCTGAGTGCACTTTAGTTGCACTTGAGCTGCATACTAATCGCTGAAACTGCGCAGTCAGGACTTCGAAGATAAATTGAGTATATTTTTGTTTATCTGTTCTTTACACTTATAATTTATATATATATATATATATATGTATATAGTTTCAAAAAAGCTTGCATGACTTAGTATTTAGAATATGAATTCAAAATATCTTTGCCCTATGCACCCCCTATTTTGAAAGCAGCGATTCTTTGCTTAAACTTTAATCTGTTATTTTAATAAATATATATATATATATATATATATATATATATATATATATATATATATATATATATATATATATTTATTAAAATAACAGATTAAAGTTTAAGCAAAGAATCGCTGCTTTCACCCTTAACGGGATCTTCTGAAACTCTTTGGATTTTAGTCTTCAAATTTATTATTATTACTATATATATATATATATATATATATATATATATATATATATTTATATTTATATGAGGGACCTCCACATAGGTTTGTCTATTAAATTTCATTCTCTTTCTGATTGTAATATTTTCTAAGACATTAAAAGCCCTTGGTCTTGTATCTATGCAAGGAATCCATATCATTTATTTTTATATATTGTGAATCTCTACGTTTCAAGGTGTATTTTGATTATAGTTCTAGCTATTATCTAATAACAACAGAGAAAGGGATTGGCTGAGTCATAAGAGCATCAAACAAATGGCTGTTGTAGTATTTGTTCTGGTCCTTTACATTCTGAGTTCAAATCTCACCTAGTTTAGCTTTGTCTTTCATCCTTAAGGGGTCGATTAAATAAAATCACTGGGATCAATGTAATCGACTTTCCCCTCCCCTAAAATTGCTGGCCTTGTGCTTAAATCAAAAGCCATTATTTATCTATGGCCCTTTCTATTCTGAGTTAAAAAATCCACCAAGGTTAACTTTACTTTCATCCTTACAGCGGTCAATAAAATAAAGTACCTGTAACATACTGAGGTCAATTTAATCAACTTTTCCCTCCCCATCAAAATTTGTTGGCCTTGTGCTTAAATCAGAAACTATTATTTAATAACAACAGATACTTCCATAATTCTCTCATCTCTCTCTCTCTTTCTTTTTACCTATCTCTTTTTTCATTTTAGTTTTTATGAAGAATTCCTTTTAAGTTCTATCAAAAATGTTAATGGAGACTGGGATTTTCCAGATATTGGCTCTTATCTCAATAGTAAGTATATTGAAACACTTAGTGATTTGACTTCTATTTCTAGCAGATCAATTGAGTACGTATAACCTTTTATGTTGAGTTATTTGCATACCAATTATGATGATGATGTTTAGCTCCCAGCCAGCCTTGATTCAACTGACCAACAATGATCGAAGGCATTCCAGGCATGACTATCCCTTCTCTTTGTACACCCTTGACAAATGTGTTGTTCTTTATTTATAGCAATAGGGTGTTTATGAGGAAGATTTGGCTCCTATTTCTAACAGGTTACTTAACTGCTCTCTGTGTTGAGAGAAAAGGCAGGAAGTGGATTTAGTCAGAGCATTACAGTTAATATTTCTCTGCATTTACCATTGCAACAGTGTATCCTAATACAGTAAGATGAAATGGCTGAGTCAAGCTGGCATCCCTACAATTCCATTAGGAATTAGGGGCCAATCCTTATATGGTGGGTGGGTTCTGTGTCAAAGAAATGAAATTGAGAGGAGCCTTGGCCAGATTCCTCACTGGCAAACAGCTTATATATAAGCTTTCTTGGTAGTAAATGATTGGGTAGATGGAGTAAGCATTCTACTAGAGGAGATATTCAAGGTAATTGAAGTAGTTAGAGTGACATAAATATTAAGCTTGGAATAGTCATAGGCAACTGACAATAATTATCTCAAGCTATACATCCCAAACAGGACTGAGTAAAGAACAAAACGACTATTTCTGTGTGATACTCCTATAGACAACCTCAGTTACAGATTACAGAAACCTCATCATCCTAGCTGGTGACTTCTATGAACATGTTGGGCAGCAACAGGAAGACTACACTGGAATACACAGGGGCTATGGTTATGGCTTGAGAAATGAAAAGGGAGTGAGGCTTCTAGAATTCTGTAATGCAAATCAGCTAATTATTTGTTACACTAACTTCAGGAAACTTGTCAGACACCTGATTGCCTACCAATTAAGCAAAGACACAAACCAAATTGACTTTTTACTTGTTAGAAAATAGGATGACAGATGGTTGTAAATGTTAAGTCCTTACCTGGAGGAGAATGCACCACACAACATAAGTTAGGTATTAGTGACATCAGAATAAGCACAAGCTGGAACAAGATATGCAGGAAAATCTGGAGGAGGTGAATATGGAAGTTAAGTGACCTGTCTGTTAAATATAAATTTAGAAAACCTCTTTATGAGGCATATGATAAGAAGGAAGAGGAGTTAGATACATATGATATAGAGGACAATTAGAAGTTTCTACGAGATAACATACTGCAATCTACTGTGGCTGGGAAAAAGCACCAGTCAGACAGAGAGTGATCTGGTGGTAGAACAGCACTAGAGATAGAGCTGTTAAAGCCAAGATACAGATGGAGAAGGACTAGAAAATTTAGGACTGCAATGATCAGTATCAGGTAGCTTAAAAGAAGCTATACATCAGACATATATTTAGATGCAAAGAAGCTGAAGACATGAGGATCAGTGATGTAAGGTGATCTGCATGACAAAGCATTGAGGCAGTGAAAACCAGGAAGTTATTAGGAAAAAATGACACAGGTTTACTTAGATCACTTAGAGAAGTCATCACTCAACCGACAGGAGCCTGGAAATGCAATTATGAGTGGTTGATGAATCGGAAGAATGTGTGGGAGGAAAAGAGCCAACCCCCAGCTGATAGGGGGACCAGTTGTCAAAGTTGACAATTTTAGAGTCAAGGAAGCAAGCAAGATGAAAAATTGTAACACCACTGGTCCATCACAAATAGTTGCTGAGGTGCTGAAATCTTTTGGTGATATAGGAGTCAAACTAATCACCTGCATAATCTATCATGTAAAACATGATGGGGTCATACACACTGGTATAACAGTATACTCATTAATTGTTACAAGGAAAAAATTGATGCACAAGAAAGGAGCAATGACAGGGATATAAAACTGATGAATCAAGTTATGAAAGTGATAGAAAAAGTTTTAGCACAACTAATTAGGGAACGAGTCAAATATGATGAGATAATATTAGGTTTTGTGCCAGGGAGGAGCACCACAAATGCCCTCTTCTTGGTGAGACAATTACAAGAAACTTTCCTAGTAAGGCACTATGTCTAGCTTACATTGATCTGGAGGAGGCTTTTGACAGAGTACCACGATCTGTCACCTGATGTTCCTTAAGGAAACTAGGCACAGAAGAATGACTTGTGAGCACAGTGCAAGCTATGTACAGAGAAGTCATCAGTAAAGTAAGAGTAGGTAACAAGTTGCCCTTCCTATCACCAACCACTTTACATCGTGTAGTGAGTGTGTTTATTGTATAAATCACCAACACTAGGGAGGCTGTCAATTCATTGACATGATTGAAAGGTCCTCCCGACCCTTAGCTTGGAAAGCTTTCTATGGTTGGATGCCCCTCCTTTAACCAACCACTTTACAGCATGTACTGGGTGTGTTTATCATGTAGATCACCAAACACTTGGGAGGCTGTCATGCCTTGGCACAACTAAAGGGTCTTCCCAACCATTTGTTTGGCAAGTTTTCTATGGGTAGATGCCCTTCCCATCGCCAACCACTTTACAGAGTGTACTGGGTGCATTTATCACATAGCTCCCCAAACTCTAAGGAGGCTTTGACGCCTTGGCGTGACTGAAGGGTCCTCCTATTACCAACCACATCACAAGGGGCAGCACCTAGGAGTGTGTGTGTAAGAGGGGGAATGGGGTGTGTGTGGTGAGGGTTATATCATCATCATCATCATCATTTTACGTCCGCTTTTCCCTATATATATATATGTATGCATGTAAGCATGTATGTATGTATGCATGCATATATATATATATATATATATATATATATATATATATACTGACAGAGAGCAAATGAAAGGGTCTTTGTTAAATTATCTTGTGTATATTTATGTTTCTATATAGATGGAAGCCAATACGGAGCTGGAAGCCAAATCCTTTACCAAAATGGAAGTTTTTTAGTAGGAGATTACAACTCCTCGAACCATTCAGAAATTTGTGAAAAACCATGTGAGCAGCATATTCATTTTAAGTCTTTATTTAATTTTCTGAGCCTTGATTCTTTGTCTAACATGTTAAGTCTTTATTTAGTTTTCTGAGCCTTGATTCTATATTTAACATTTTAAGTCTTTATTTTAATTTTCTGAACCTTGATTATATATCAAACATTTTAAGCCTTCATTTTAATTTTCTGATCCTTGATTCTATATCTAACATTTTAAGTCTATATTTTTAATTTTCTGAGCCTTGATTCTCTATCTAAAATGTTAAGTCTTTAATTAGTTTTCTGAACCTTGATTCTATATTTAACATTTTAAGTCTATATTTTAATTTTCTGATCCTTGATTCTGTATCTGACATTTATCTGTCACCAAAGAGGGCATCACTAAATACATGATCAGTGTACCAGTTAGATGTAGTATCTACAATCTTCTCAAATTACACACACACACACACACACACACAAACACACATGCACAAATGCACACGCACACATATGCACACACCCACATATGCACACACACACATACACACAAATACACACACTTGCACACACACACACAGACAAACACGTGCACATGCATACACACACACTTATTATCATTATATTTAGGGTGGTTGACTTTGCCTTTCATCCTTACGGGGTCGATAAAATAAAGTACCAGTAATGCACTGGGTATTTGCTGGCCTTGTGCCTAAAGTAGAAACAATTATATTTAGGGTGGTGTATTGGCAGTATCAATAGAGTGTCAGACAACATACTTTGTAACATATAGTTATGGCCCTTCACGTTCTGAGTTCAAATTCTGCCAAAGTTAGCTTTGTCTTTCATCCTTTGGGGTTGAAAAAAAAGTACCAGTAAAGCACTGGGATTGATTGAATCGAATTTCCTCTTCTCCTCAAATTTCTGGCCTTTTGCCAAATGTAGAAATAATTATCATCATCATTTTTTTAAATCCACTTTCCATGCTGCTATGGGTTGGATGGGTTGTCATGGTCCAAGACCTGAAGAGTTGGAATAATCTCATCTCATTCATATGTTACATATTTTGGCATGGTTTCTATGATTGGATGCTCTTCCTAACACCAAATGCCTTACGGGATGTACTGGGTGTGTTGTTTTATAACACCAGCACTATCATTTTACAGAGTGGAATGAGTGTATTTTATTGTGACACCAGTATTTCCACTTTACTGACTAGCTTAACCCTTTAGCATTTACATTACTCTATATATACTGCTGTATTTTTGTGATAAAGCCTTTATCTCACATAATTATCTCAACTAATATTGAATCTATGAGATTTTGATGTTATTTATTTTGAGAACAATATCTTAACCACAGTATAAGTGGCCAGTTACAGCCTGTTTGGATAGGAAAAGGTGAGAGAATTCTGGCCGGATATGGCCGGTTTAAATGCTAATGGGTTAACTGAATGTATTTTATTGTGACACCAGTACTAGAAAGGTTGTCATATGTTTGTACCTTTATCCAATTGCCAAGTCCATAACAGAGTTTAATTTGGCATAGTTTCAACAGATGGGTGTCGTTCCTAACACCAGCTACTTTACAGAATGTATTGGGTGCACTTTATCATGGCACCGCCACTATCACTTTACAGAGTGTACTAGGTGAAGTTTATTGTGGCTCTACCACATTACAAAGTGTACTAGGTGAAATTTATCATGGCACCAGCACTACCACACTACAGAGTGTACTGAGTAAATGTTATCAAGGCACCTGTATTACTACTTTACAGAATGTACAGGGTGAACTTTATCATGGCACCAGCACTACCACTTTACAATGTATACTGGGTAAATTTTATCATGGCACCAGCACTACCACTTTACCGTGTATACTGGGTGAATTTTATCATGGCACCAGCACTAGAGAAGTTGCAATATGCATGATCAGAGTTAGATATTTGACTGTAAAAGTATATATTTGAGATCTTAACAATTAAACACCTGACTGGATATGATATTTAGTTGTTTATTTATCACTCTATTATGTTAATTTTATGTCACTAATGAAACTTAATTAATGAACTATGAAAACATTTATTTTAAATGTGAAAAATTTGGGAAGCTTTGCTTAAGACGTTTATATATTTAGTTTCTGAAATCTTTAGTTATGTGTATATGATTACTTTAGTGTTGGCAATCTACATGATAAACGACCCCTGTAGAGTGGTTGGTGATAGGAAGAGCATTCAGCTGTAGAAAGGACTCTTTGGTTGTGTAAAAGACATAACAACCACCTTAGTGCTGGTGCCAGGATAAAACACACTCAGTAGATCACAGAAACATATGTAAGTGAGATGTAGGCCGCCAGCCCCTCTGAGAAGTCAGCAGCCCAGCTTAAGTACTGACTCAGTGTGTGAAGACCCATCCAACACTTGCTAGCAAGAAAGACAGATGTTAAATGATGATGATGATAATGATGATGATGATGATGATGTGTCCTTCATTCATAATTCCTTAAGTGTTACTCTTTTTGTTATTACAATATATTTTCATTTTGTTAATTGTCTCTTCAATATTTATGCTTTTAATTTATGTCTATAAATCTCATTTATCATGTCAACCGCTTTTTAATTATATTTTAATTATATTTCAGCTGAGACAGAACCATATTTCATAACATTAGGTTTGTAGAAAAATATAAGCAATTTTCTTTTAAACCTTTAATTGATTTTAATTGTTGTTAAATTAAATTTATTGATTGAAATTGAACAGAGAAAATTATTTACCTAAAACTAAAATTAAAATAATGCATAAAGAGATTAAACTATTTACATATATTACGCACACATATTACATTACATAAAAACAAACTTAAACACTAAATAATTCCTCTAAATTCATAACTCATCCACTCTTCTACTTATTTTCACAGTATATCCTTAACAACATTAATATTTTTATTTAAATAATACATATTAACAATTTCTTTTCCTTGCACATATTATTAAACCCTTCAATATACAAACCTTAATATTATTCTTAACCCCCCTTTTTCTCTTCATCAACTTTTAATTTCAAATTCTTTTAAATTATCTATTATCTTCCAACCCCTTTTTTAACTTCTCTCTGTGAGACAATATATATTTTTCTCAGTTGTAAAGGCTATCTCTCTGTCTCTCTATCACCCATCTCTCCTCCTCTCTCATCCTTCCTTCTTATACTCATCCCCCACCATTCTCTACTCTCATCTCCTCCTCTTTCTCACCCTTTCCACCCCCCCCCCCCACTTTTTCCCAATATCACACATCAATCTTAAATTATTTTTCATATGTTGATTTAAAACTTCACTATTCACAAGTGTTTTTTAACCTTCATATCATGTATCCCTATTTTATCTGATGAAAACGCAGATATCATCTCATGATGATATTTGTTTTTGAAATGCGCATAATAAAATACTTGGAACTCTTTTAACCATCTTTTGATCTTATATTATTTATACTCCAGTCCTACAAACTGTAGAGTGCTACTTATCCGATATTTGCATTGCTTTACTGTACTACAATAAAACTCACCTCTTACATATATATATATATATATATATATATATATTTATTAAAATAACAGATTAAATTTTAAGTAAAAATCGCTGCTTTCACCCTTAACGGGATCTTCTGAAACTAACAAAGTCAATCTGTAAACGCAGAAGTGGATATTTCAAAAAACGTTGCAACCGAAGGAAGACAGGAAGACGATACTTTGGTTCGTGGAAACGTTCTCTGGCAAAGAACGGGAAAAAACGAATATAATACGTCATTAATATATTATTACTATATATATATATATATATATATATATATATATATATATATGAAAATTGGATTTCTTCCACATAATTAGATATATAAGTTTGCGTGGTTAAAAAGCAATATTTAGTTTTCCTATTTTCTCTAAATTTATCAAATCCCTGTTATTGAATAAGTAGGCAATTAGGATATAAACTCATATCCTGGTTGACATCTATATCATCATCATCATCCTCATTTTACACCCACTTTCCCATGCTTTCATGGGTTGAATCAATGTTTTCTAGCACAGCATCCCTCCACTCGTTGCAGTCAATCACCATCTCCTCTTTGAGCTTCAGTGATTTGAGATCAGATTCCCTAAACTCTGCCCAGATATTCCTTGGTCTTCGTTTACTTCAGCTTCCTTCTACTGGAATTTATACAATGATCATCATCCATATGCATCACATGTCCATATCAGCACAGTCCTCTCTGCTGCATACTATATCTGATTCCTCAACTATGATTTGTCATTGACATATTATAACATTGCACACTTATCAAAGCATGCTTGCTTCATTTAAAACCAGCACTGCCCCAAACAAACAAGTGCTTTTTCTCCCAACCCACCCCAAATTTTTATGCTTCTTCCTCTTCTCATTCTCTTCTGTCTTTCTATTACTTCTTTTATTTCTGATTCAATATTTTGACGAAGGACTAATGTTTGAAATGTTAAGACACTTTTCATACTATATCAAGCATTAAACTAATATACATCTTCATTGTACTGTATCATTTTGCTGTGTTGTTTTCTTTTCACATATGTGTATCATTTATCATCATTTTACGTCCGCTTTTCCCTGCTTGCAAGGGTGGGACGGGAACTGATTCTGGCTTGATTTCTACAGCTGGATGCCCTTCCTAACACCAACCTCATTTACAGTGAGTGCTGGGTGCTTTTTTGCCGTGGCACCTCCACGACCACTTTGCAGTGGAATGATAAGGACCCCAATCCCTATCATCTCATTTCTACAGCTGAGTAAACTGGAGCAATGTATATATATATATATATATATATATATACATCTGGTCTGATTTCTTCCCATGTTCATTGCTGAGGGTTGGGAACTATGGACAATAGCACCAATGCTCATCTATATGATGCTTTATGTCCATGATTCTCATTGACAAAAATTGATGTTGGTGGGTCCTGAATCCTTGTCCAATCATTACTTGGAAGCTGGTTTCTGAGCTGTAGTTCATCTGTGTTCATCACAAGAATGAAGCTATAGGCCACTTGAAAGGTTGTCCCTGAGGTAACTAATAAGTCCCATCAACTCAGTTTTGAAATCAGAATGATCCTATGATCCTTCTCCTTGACAGATTGCCAAGGTTAATGAGGTCTGTCATTACAGATTTTTTTTTTTTTTACACATAATTGCATGACCATTGACTCTCCTGAAGTCCTTTGCTCTTTAACAGGTTTTGTTTTGCCTCCCACAGGGTGTCCAAAAATCAGCTTCCTCATCAAGCAAGCTTGGGTGGTTGCTAGTTTAGTCATAAAAGTGGGTTACATGTTACCTGTAGCACTCGAGCACAATCTGAAGCAGATATACACACACACATACATACATACAAAATATCTAAAACCATACAAAATACATACAAAATATCTAAAACCAAGTTTGCTAATTCAAATATTTAAAGTATCTTTATTAGTGGACAGATTGTGGTGAAAATTTGCAGTATTACAATAAAGATTTTATTTATTAATGTATTTTATTTATTACTGGAGGCACATGGCTTAGTGGTTAGAGCATTGGCCTTGCAATCGAAAGGTTGTGAGTTCAATTCTCAGACCGGGTGATGTGTTGTTTCCTTGAGCAAGACACTTTATTTCACATTGCTCCAGTTTACTCAGCTGTAGAAATGAGATGATAGGACTGGGGTCCATATCATTCCAATGCAAAGTGGTTGTTAAGGTGCCACGGCAAAAAGCACTCAGCACTCACTGTAAATGAGGTTGGTGTTAGGAAGAACATCCAGCTGTAGAAATGGAGCCAGAATCAGTTCCCGTCCCACCCTTGCAAGCAGGGAAAAGCGGACGTAAAATAATGATGATGATGATGATATATATATATATATGTGTGTGTGTGTGTATAAATGAACATTTAGACAGAGTTGTATTGTTACATGATTAAATAAGAACTACATACACACAGACATCTATATATATATATGTTAAACAATGAAATCAGGTGAAGATTAGTGCTTATACATATATATATATATATATGTAGGAGGTGAGTTTTATTGAAGCACAATAAAACAACACAAATATCGGATAAGTAGCACTCAACAGTTTATTGGACTGGAGTATATATAAGAAGAAATTAAAAGATGGTTCCATGTATTTTATTATGCGCATTTCAAAAACAAATATCATCCTGGGACGATATTTGCGTTCTGATTAGACACTACCTTGCTCACAAGTGTTTTTTTTTTAAGCTTCATATCATGTCTCCCTATTTTATCTGATGAGAACGCAAATATTGTCCCGGGATGATATTTGTTTTTGAAATGCGCATAATAAAATACATGGAACTTTAACCATCTTTTAATTTCTTCTTATATATATATGCATATATGCATACATAATATTTTTTATTACAGAAGAATCCACAACAACAACAATGACTTCAACCACTGAGGAACCAACCACGACCACAACCACCACCACCACTCAAGATCCAACGACCACTACAGCCCCAAATACTACCACCACTACAGCCCCAACCACGACCACAACCACCACCACCACTCAAGATCCAACGACCACTACAGCCCCAAATACTACCACCACTACAGCCCCAACCACGACCACAACCACCACCACCACTCAAGATCCAACGACCACTACAGCCCCAAATACTACCACCACTACAGCCCCAACCACGACCACAACCACCACCACCACTCAAGATCCAACGACCACTACAGCCCCAAATACTACCACCACTACAGCCCCAACCACGACCACAACCACCACCACCACTCAAGATCCAACGACCACTACAGCCCCAAATACTACCACCACTACAGCCCCAACCACGACCACAACCACCACCACCACTCAAGATCCAACGACCACTACAGCCCCAAATACTACCACCACTACAGCCCCAACCACGACCACAACCACCACCACCACTCAAGATCCAACGACCACTACAGCCCCAAATACTACCACCACTACAGCCCCAACCACGACCACAACCACCACCACCACTCAAGATCCAACGACCACTACAGCCCCAAATACTACCACCACTACAGCCCCAACCACGACCACAACCACCACCACCACTCAAGATCCAACGACCACTACAGCCCCAAATACTACCACCACTACAGCCCCAACCACGACCACAACCACCACCACCACTCAAGATCCAACGACCACTACAGCCCCAAATACTACCACCACTACAGCCCCAACCACGACCACAACCACCACCACCACTCAAGATCCAACGACCACTACAGCCCCAAATACTACCACCACTACAGCCCCAACCACGACCACGACCACCACCACTCAAGATCCAACGACCACTACAGCCCCAAATACTACCACCACTACAGCCCCAACCACGACCACAACCACCACCACCACTCAAGATCCAACGACCACTACAGCCCCAAATACTACCACCACTACAGTCCCAAATACTACCACCACTACACCCCCAAATACTACCACCACTACAGCCCCAAACACTATCGCCACTACAGCCCCAAATACTACCGCCACTACAGCCCCAAATACTACCGCCACTACAGCCCCAAATACTACCACCACTACAGCCCCAAACACTAACGCCACTACACCCCCAAATACTACCACCACTACAGCCCCAAACACTACCACCACTACAGTCCCAAACACTACCACCACCACAGCCCCAAATACTACCACCACTACAGCCCCAAATACTACCACCACCACTACAGCCCCAAACACTACCACCACTACCACTACAACCCCTACCACCACCACCAGAGCCCACACTACTACCACCAGAACCCCTACCACTACCACCAGAGCCCATACCACAACTATTCCCATTACAACTAGTTTTGAAGTAACAACTAAGAAGGTAAAATATTTCCTACTTTTTAACAAACATTTTAATATATAAAAAGTAAAGAACTGTTAAGCCTGATAGGGTGATATAGGAGCCATTTGCTATATGACAGAGTCCATTCCTCTCCAAGTTGTAACACAGTCGATTTCTTCAAGAGAAAGAGAGAATAGAAGAGAAAGTGTAAGTGAAGAGAAAGAACCAACGCCTTTACTGGGCTGCTACTTTATTTATCAACCTCAAAAAAATGAAAAGCAAAGCTGACCTTAGTAGGATTTGAACTCAGATATATATATACAAATTTGAGTATGTGTTGGTTAGTTACCGACACTTCAGTATGCAGAGTATTCGTTGTTATATATATTTCGGTGATAACCATTATTCAACAGCTATGACCTGATCTGACAGCTAGAACATGACCAGAAAAAACAGAAAAATATAATGTTGGAACAAAGTTTAAACAGAAAAGTATGGCCCTTTCCAAACTAATCTGAAAGTTCAAGCTGGACAAGACCCTGGAGGTGGATCTGGCATTTGCAGCTTGTGTCTGGGTGAAACCTTTGAGATACTCCGTGGTGGAATAAATTTAATCAATCGCAAGGCAGATTTCGTTGGTGCATGTCGACACCTAAGGGCGGGAACTTTCCTCAAGCTATATGGATAGCAACCCTATTTCACTGAGTCCCAGAGACACCAACTCCACCCACTGAACCTACCTCTCTCCTTTCTTCTCTTGTTGTCTCAATTAGCATTTAAAATAACCAAGAGCCGCATTTACTTAGCGGTTGAGCCCACATCTTACCCATCTTTCTCACTCCCCTAGTTCTAATCCAAGTATCTAGCCACTAGCTATTTAGGGAGATAATATACGTTGGCAGAGTATAATATACGTTGGTTATCACTGAAATATATATAACAGGGCATATGAATAAACGAGGTTAATTTTAACCTGTTGGCTTACACTTCTTGTTTATATATATATATATATATATATATATATATAGTTTTGCGAGGTTTTTGATATGAAATCGTGTGTCAAAACAAATATTGTTATACTTGGGGAGGGTCATATTATTACACAAATATGACTCTCTCCAAGTATAACAATATATATATATATATATATATATATATATATATATATATATATATATATATATAAGAGATGTAACAGGATCACAGGAAGCCTAACTAAGAATGTAGGCTTCACATGTGGCAGCTGTGCTGGGACAGCAAGCAGCAAACGGCCACAGGAAACAAGTACCACCAAACTTTGGGAGGGCTCTGTAGAAATAGTAGACAGCCTCTGCTACCTGGGTGACCAAATTAGCAGCGGAGGTGGGTGTTCGAAAAGTACAATAACTAGGGAAAGAACGGGATGCATAAGAAGATGCAGAGCACTAGAAGTCGATGGAAACAGCGGAGTGAGGAGACCCAAGAAGACCTGGGATGAGGTGATAAAAGCCGACCTTACCCAATTACACCTCTGAAAGGCGATGACACACGACCGTGACCTCTGGCGTCACGCAGTAATACAGAAGACCCGACCCCCCACGGGTACAAGCTGAAGCATATAGACAATATGCCCCCACACCCTCCCACTGCAAAGTAGTCGTGGAGGTGCCACAGCAAAGAAGCACCCAACCCACACTGTAAAGTGGACGTGTAGGCACCACGGAAAAAAGCACCCAGCACTCACTGTAAATGAGGTTGGTGTTAGGAAGGGCATCCAGCTGTAGAAATCAAGCCAGAATCAGTTCCTGTATGAGCAAGGTATGGTCAGCCGACCGGGCACTGCCCACAACAGGACAACCCGTCTAACCCATGCTAGCGTGGAAGAACGGACGTAAAATGGTGATGATGATGATGATGATGATGATGATGATCATCATCATCGTTTAACGTCCATCTTCCACAATTGCATGGGTTTGGACGGGAGGTTTCCCACTTCAGGCAAGATTTGTTGTCCTGCTCGAATAGGACTGTCTGGCGGGTTTTCTACGGCTGGATGCCCTTCCTAACACCAACCACGTTTACAGTGTGGACTGGGAGGTTTTTGCCGTGTTACCTACACAGCCACATTACAGCGTGGACTGTGTGTTTTTTTGTCGTGACACCTACACGACCTCATTTGTTTCGGACTTGATGTTGTGGTACCAACATAACCATTTAAGGGGATGGTGTGGATGGGACGGGGGTGTGTATTTTGTTGGAGGTGCCTACTGACTGTAGGTTTCGCTTTGTACTTAGGCAAGGCGGATCTTCTGTATGACTGTGTAGCGCCAAAGATCTCGGTCCAGTGACATTGTCTTGGAGAGGTGTAAGTGTGTGAGGTCGGAATTTATCAAGTCGTCCCAGGTTTTTCTGGGTGTGCCTACTCCGTGACTACCGTCTATTTTTATCGTCCTGCACTTTTTTATACAGCTGTCGTCTTTCATGCGCATCACCTGACCGTACCAACGTAGTCTTCTCTCGAGTAAACAACATCTGATCCCTCTTATTCCTAATTTCTCCCTTAGTTCGTTTATGCTTTGCCGTTCACGTATATTACTATTACACATCCAGCGGAGCATGCAAGCTTCGTTTCTCTCCAGTCTGCGTATATCCTCTGCACACAAGGCCCATGTCTCACTGTCATGTAACATCGCTGTTCGTATGCAGGCATCATACAGCCTGCCTTTCATTTTTTAGAGAGAACCCTCAAGCGGCCAATAGTGGTATAAGCTCTCTGAACTTTTTCCATCCCATTCTGACTCTAGCAATGTACTTTCAGAGCACCCTCCCCCACTGCTGATTTTGTCACCCAGGTAACGGAAGGTGTCCACTATTTCTATAGTACCACCTGGGCAATGGAATGAGCTGTGGGCATTTGCTGCTACTTATTGCACCAGAGCACCGGCCACATATAAAATTTATATTCTTAGTTAGCTTACCTGTGATCCCACTACATCTTTTATGCACCCATACTTTGCATTTGGGACATAAAATGGAGTTTCTGCCTACTCCTTTCCTACACACTAAGCATGGCCCAGATGGGACCAGTGCCCTATTCTCCTTCCTACAAACTTTTAGTCTTAGACAAGTTAACTTTAAGGCCTTTTGATTCTAGGCCATGCTTCCATGTTTGGAATTTCTTCTCTAGTTCAGCCATTGATTCAGCTATGAGCGTTAGATCATCTGCATATAGAAGTTCCCATGGGCAGCCGGCCTTGAACTCCTCTGTTATAGCCTGAAGGGCAATAATAAATAGTAGGGGGCTAAGAACAGAACCCTGATCAACCCCAACTTTTACTCTAAACTGTAAACTATATTCGTTGTTAATTCTAACCTTGCTGACTGTTTCTTTATACATGGCTTGTATAGCTCTCACAAGCCATTCATCAACACCTAGTTTTTTAAGCGCCCACCAGATAATGGAGCGGGGGATTCTGTCAAAGGCTTTCTCCAAGTCAACAAAAGCTAGGTATAAGTGTTTACTTTTAGCTAGGTACTTCTCTTGTAGTTGTCGTACAATGAAAAGAGCGTCTGTGGTACTTTTACCTGACACAAACCCGAACTGCATTTCATCTAGATCAATTCGTTCTCTGATTAGTTGCGCTATTACTTTTTCTGTGACCTTCATGATCTGGTCGTATAATTTAATGCCTCTATAGTTACCCCTATCAAGAGCATCTCCTTTACTCTTGTAGCAGTTAATGATGATTCTACTACGCCAGTCCTTCGGAATGGCCCCATTCTGTATGATTTGGTTTACTATCCGGGTGACCATAGTGTGTCCCACCGTTCCAGATGCTTTCAGCATTTCAGAAGCTATTTCCGAAGGCCCGGCCGCCTTACCCGTCTTCATGTCTTTGATTGCCTTACTTATTATACTACCTTCAACTCGCACTGCTGGTCCCTCTATTGGATCGATGTGGGGGAGACTGTCTTTCTCCCATTTATTCTCCTCATTTAGTAGCCTTTCGTAGTGACACTTCCAAGCTACCTTCTTATCAGCGTCAGTGATGGCAAGTACACCATCATCATTAAGGACACACTTCTCCCCGACAATATCACGGTTTTCCTTGACACATTGCCTAGCAATCCGGAACACCTCACGTTTTTGGTCCTCACGTTGTAGAACATGCTTGAACTTTCTTTCCTCTGCTTCCCTTCTTGCGAAGTACACTTGTCTCCTAGCTTCCCTCCTGGCCACTTGATAGTCTTCTCTACTTCCCCCATACTTTCCAAACCTGCTTTTTGGCCTTAATTCACTCCTCCACCTTACTATTCCACCACTACGTTACTCTCCTCCTGCCTACAGGCCTGCTCCAGCCACACACTTCATCTGCTGCCTTCAGCAGGTTAGCTTTCAGGAATTCCCACTGTTCCTCTATATTGTACGACTCTAATTGTTCTTCCTTACTGTCGAAAGCATCAAGTAATATGCTTTTAAATTTATTACTGGCTGTGGGGTCCTTTAGCTTCCATATTTTTCTCCTGAGGATAGTCCTCCTCTGTTGTCGAGTACGTCTCGTCCTGACTATGAGGTCGCTGACTATGAGTCTATGTTGGGAGGTGCATTCTTCATGGGGGAGGGATTTAGTGTTTACAACAGACACTCTATCACGTCTTCTGGTAAGGATATAATCTATCTGACTGGCGTGTTCCCCTGATCTATAGGTGATCAAGTGATTGTCTCGTTTTTTGAAGTTAGTGTTACAGATAGTTAGGTTATTTGCGTCGCAGAATTCCAGAATTCTGGAGCCTTCCTCATTTCTCGTACCAAACCCATAGCCTCCATGGATTCTGTCATAGCCGTCACAATGTTGTCCAACGTGACCATTTAGGTCGCCAGCAATAATTACGTAGTCACTGTCGGTTATTTGGGAGGTAGTTAGCATCAATGTCTCATAGAATCTGTCTTTTATAGCGCCAGGCAGTCCGGTTTGGGGTGCATACGCAGATATTACTGTCACAGTAGTTCTATTTAGGACAAGTCTTATTTTAATTATTCTGTCGTTCACTCTATTTACGTCTATTATCTTATCTACCCATTTTTCTGCTAACATGATTCCTACCCCATCCAGCCCATTTTCATTTCCCACCCAGAAAAGCTTATAGCATCGTTTTTTACCCACAATGAATCTAGCAGACCCACCCCTCCACCTGGTCTTTTGGATGCAGCAAACATCAATCTCCTTACGTTCAAGCATTTCTACAACCTCGTTAGAGCAACCTTTGAAGGTGCCTACATTCATGGTACCAACTCTGAAGTTTTTGATTGCGTTTGGTGGGTGGGAACGGTGGGACGCGGGGAGGGGTGAGGGGATGGGGTTGGGATTATGTTGGCCATCCGCGGCCGAAACAAAGAGGAGTCATTGTCTTTTCGTCCGGCAGCATGTAGTGAATTTGTCTTTATCTTTAGCATTGTCACTGAGTGTCCAGATATTTCAGACTCTCCAGAATTCCATAGTCCATCCATCATATCGGCAAGCAACCATAAGTGATAGCATAGTCCGCTGACTTATGATTGGTCCTAATAATAATGGTGGAGAGTGGGGGTGGGTGGGAGGGGTATGGGGTAGTTAGCGAGAGGGTTTAAATGAAATCTTCGGATTTTGGGCATAATTGGAGAAGCATATAACAGTAATAATAAGCGAATAATGGGGTTTTAAAATACAAGAAGATTATTTAGAAACAACCAGACAGAATTATAGAATAGCATTGAGAGAGAGCAAAAGATACGGATATATGAATGAATGGACCGATAGGCTGGAGAGAGATAAGAAAAATGGCATTTACATTATACTTCGCAGGGAACGATGGGGTCTGACCATTAATAAGCGTTGACAAATTCTGAGATTCGTACCTCGTAACAGGTTTATTTATATTTGGTGAAAGAGGGGGTGATTGAAAGGGTGAACTAGCCAGCGCGTAATATGATATAGTGGGGCCGGGGGTAAAGAATAAGAGGGACAATGGGGCCATTTTATAAAACCTAGAATTTTTCGGCCAAAATTAAACAAACAAGATTGTTATTTTAGAAAAACAAATGGGGTAGTTAGCGAGAGGGTTTAAATGAAATCTTCGGATTTGGGGCATAATTGGAGAAGCATATAATAGTATGGTAATGAAGAATCCTTGTTGGATAGTTTATCAATATAGACGTGAGGGAAAGTCCCTCGTCTATTTACCATTTTCGTAAGTGAGAGGATAGGTACTCCATAGAATTATAACAAGTGAGTGGGTGTGTGTGTAGACAAGATAATAACAACAACGAGACTTCTATTCAACAATGTAAATAAGGATGATGTTTATTTTGTCTATTATGTGTTTGTTATATTACAAATGAAACAACATACCAATATAGACGTGATCAGTTGAAATGAAGGCAACGTATTACAATTGTCATGGGTCACCAATGTAACGCCCACGTCTGGGTCACCAATGTGACGGGACCAGTAAAGTGAAATCAGTTATGAGCCAGTGCTCGGCCAACACTATCCTTGTGGCTTCTGCATAGGAGTTCAGTGTATTGACATCTGTGTGATCTCGTGGTCCAAGGGCTGTCTTCTGTTTCGTGGTACAAAGGCCGTCTGCTCTTTGCTGTCTCCGTGGCTTGTCTCAGAAAGTAATACTGCTGCTTACTTAAATAGTGTTCTCAACCAGGGGGAGACAACTAGGCCTGGTCCATTATCCGACAGGGGGGCGTAAGGCGTCTTACTACAGTATCCCCTGCCAGATTTTCAAATCATCGAAAATCGATGTTATTACTCACACGTGGAGTAAGATGGCGAACAATGCAACAAGGGGGAGCTATTCGCTCTACCAATCGTTAAATCCAGAATAAGGATTTGAAAAATGTTAAAAAACATGCATGCATAAAAAAAAAGCAAAAAAAAAAAAAGCAGAAACACAGAAGCAAAAAAAAAGGTGCAGCTAACACAGTCTAAATATAGACGGTGCTGCAAAATTTTTGGGGCCAGTGGACTCTACGACCTGAACGGGTCGTGGTCTTGTAACGTGGCGATGGTGGTGGTGTAGGGACAGGCGATGATGGTGGTTCAGGAACAGGCGTTCGCTCAACAGGCAAATACGAAGGGGTTCATGGATCAGGAACCACAGCGTCCGTGTCCAGATGTGCCTGCTTAAGCCTGTCTATTGTAACTGTCTCCCTGTACCCTTTAATATCTAGAGTGAAATGCTTAGCCGAGCGCGCTAAGACACGGTAAGGCTGTGTGAGCGGGGGCTTCACAGAATCTTTCTTTACAAAGACATGCGTCCACGAGGCAACATCCCTCTGGACAGCAGTCTTGACAGTTTGTTTCCTAGTGTCCATTGGCGGCAAATCCTGGAAATAGGAGCGCAAACGGGACAGGTAGGAAGCGTGATCTTGGGCATCAAGATCGATAGGGGCAAGCATTTGCCCGGGCAACGTCAGAGGGGCACCGTACAGTACTTCGGCCGGGGAAAATCCAAAGTCGACCTTCACCGTTGACCGAATCCCTAATAGCACAATAGGGAGGTACTCGCTCCAACGCGCCGAGTCCATTGAGGCCATTAAGGAGGCCTTCAGTTGTCGGTGAAAATGCTCCACCATACCATTCGAAGCGGGATGGTACGCCGTAGTTCTGATGCGTTTAGCACCAATTAATTTTGACAGTTCGCGGAAAAGACTCGACTCGAACTGTCGTCCACGGTCGGTAGTTACTGTGGATGGAACTCCATAACGAGAGATCCATCCAGACACAAGAGCACGCGCTGTTGTCTCAGCGGTGATGTTTTTCAAGGGGATGGCTTCAGGCCATCTCGAAAAACGGTCAACTATAGTCAGCAGATAAGAATAACCGTCGCTGACAGGCCAAGGTCCCACTATATCAATGTGAATGTACGAAAAACGCGCATCTGGGTTAGTAAAGGTACCCAGGGGAGCCTTGACGTGTCGATGGACCTTTGATTTCTGGCAAGCGACGCAGGAACGGCACCAAGCAGCAATTTCACGCCTCATATTTGGCCAGAAAAATCTAGCTGATATGAGCTTTACTGTGGCAGAAGATCCTGGATGTGAGAGCTTTGCACTCTATTGAGTAGCGTCACTCCAAAGATGCTTCAGAGGAACCCCATTTCAGCTGCTTCAAAGACTGAGGCACTTATCCTCTCAGAGAAGCCTGTACAGTGCACTCTATATGTCTGTGGAATTCTACTGAAGCAGGTGGAGAAGTTCAAGTATCTTGGGGCCATGTTCATGAATGATGGAAAGTAGGAGACTGAATTAAGTGCAAGAATTGCAGGAGCTGGTGCAGTTACGTGTCTGCATCAGCATTCGGTAATCAGAATTTTTCAATTCTGTAATTGTGCCAACCCTTACGTATGGTTATGAATCTTGGGTAATGACCAAAAGAATACGATCGTGAATACATGTTAAAATATATACCACATTAATATATACTCTTCAAATATATACCATGTTAATATATACCACGTTGATATATACGATGTTAATATGTACCCTGCTGATATATACCAAATTAATATATATACCATGTTAATATATGCAACGTTAATATATACCATGTTAATATATAAAGGGTAAGGGGTAAGGACCACCTTCAGTCACGAATGACCATGGGATTTGCATACAAAAAGTTTCCCTCTGAGGTACAGGTCTAAGCAAGGTTGTTTGTGAAAGACTAGCAGTCGCCCATGTATACCAGTCTTCCCTCCCTATGCCACTGATGTTGTCCAAGGGAAAGGCAAAAGCTGATACAGTGACGCCGTAATTCATTTCTACAGCTGAATGAAATGGAGCAATATGAAATAAAGTTTCTTGCTAAAGGAAACAATGCATCACCAGATCTGAGAATCGAACCTACAGCCTTGCAGGCCCAACACACTAACCTACTAAACCATGCACCTTCATGTTAATATATACTGCATTAATATATATCATGTTAATATATATTATGTTAGTAAAAACCACATTAATATTGTTGCTGGCAATAACTTTGATAATGAAGATGCTTTGGAAGGTCAAATCAGTTTTGTCCACTGTGTGCAGGCATGCTGGTGACTGACATCACCAATATGGGGTTGGCAGATCCATCCACAGTGGCCATAGGGTGATGTTTGGATTGTGCCTGGCTCTGCTTTGGCACAGTTTTTCTGCTGAGCTCTCTTTTCCTTCAGGCTGGCATGATAGTTTGCTTAAAATGCACTGGTAGCCTGATGATTGGTGTGGGCACCAAACAATGCAATCAGCAACCTGGGTAGTCCAATCATTGAAGTCAATGCTGCATACTTTGAGGGTCATTTTTAGCATGTCACTATACTTCTTCCTGTATGTACCACTCTTATGACAGTCACAAGACTATTCACCATAGAGTACAAACTTTGGCAGGCAATGATCTGTCAATCTGGAGACATGTCCCACCTAGCACAACTGTGTCTTTAGAAGAGTGGCCTTAATGCCGGTGATCTTGGTTTTCTCAAGGACCCTTGTGTTGGTGAAATAGTCACTCCAGCAGATTTTTACCATGGTGCACAGACAGGGGTGGTAGAATTTCTCCAGGAGGTGGGTGCGACAGAGACATAAGACCCATGACTCAGAGCCATATAAGAGAGTGGTAAGGACTACGGCCTTGTAAATGCTGATTTTTGTCTGCTTTGAGGGTGTTATTTCTCCACACCGTCATGAACATTTTTCCAAAGGCACTGCTGGCTTTGGCTAACCTGTTGTTCAATTCCTTGACAATTC
Organism: Eledone cirrhosa; assembly: GCA_964016885.1. NCBI lineage: Eukaryota > Metazoa > Mollusca > Cephalopoda > Octopoda > Eledonidae > Eledone > Eledone cirrhosa. The sequence continues at coordinate 271,698,963 of OZ024743.1, read as the reverse complement.
TAGTGTTGGTGGAAATGACACTACTAACATAGCATAGCAGAACTCTTGCACAGTGTTCAGCTTGGCCTGCTTGATGGAGATATTTGGTGGCTGGTATATATCTTGAGGAATAGGCTGGTGAAGGATTTCAGTCTTCTTCAAGCTGACTTCTAAACCAAAGAGGTCAGAAACCTTTGCAAAGCATGAAGTTAGGCACTGCATGGCTCTTTTGGTGTGGTATTGTCAGCAAACAGAAGCTCTCTGATTAGTTTTTCTGTGGTCTTGGTGTGTGCCTGCAACTGCCACAGGTTGAAGAGCCTTCCATTGGTACAGAATCTGATGTAGATCCCCTCATCCTCTTTCAGGTCTCTCGTGGCTTGTTTCATTATCATGCTAAAAATAATTGTTTCTACTTTAGGAACAAGGCCAGCAATTACCCAGTGCATTACTGGTATCATGCTAAAAATAATGAGAACAGAGTTGTGACAAGAATACAACATTTCTTCATACTGTTGGTCATTTAGAAGGACTGGGACAGGTCATTCTCAAATCTGATTTGACCAAGCTGCCTATCGTGGAGCTCGGTGATCATGGTGAGGAACATTTATGGGCAGCCTAGCTTTTCCAAAATTTATCTGTGACACATTAATATATATAATGTGACAAATTGTCAGTTATTAGAATGTTGGATAGAATGCTTTGTGATATTCACTCCAATTCTCTTCTCTGTGAGATCAAATCCTGCTGAGGTCAACTTTGCCTTTCGTCCTTTCGAGGTTGATAAAAAAGTACCTGTCTAGTACTGAGGTCGATTCTTCCTCTATATCTCTTTCTCCCTTTCTCTTTCTCACTCTCAATCTTTCCCTGGAAGAAACCTCTTATGTTCAGATCCAGAGAGAGCTCCACCAGGCTTTAAAAATGCTAAAGAAATGTATGCCCCTATAGTACCCATACAACTCCATCAGGAGTTGTGGGACCATACCATACCAATATATACTATGCTAATATATACCATTTCATGTATACCAAGTTAATTCTGTAATACCGATGCCATGGTAAAATGCATCCAGTACACTTTGTCAAGATCTAATCATACATTAAACTGATTATTTCTCTTTTTCTTCCTCAGCTTTCTAATGTACTCAAAGATGCAGTGAGAGGTGTCACCAATACAACTAATGCTTCAGAATTTAGAAGCATCGCAGAAAATGTGGAGGCCGATTTCAACACGCTTACAAATAAGGATTCACAGGTACACACACACACACACAACCACCACCATCACTACCACCACCACCACCACACACACACAAACAAACAAACAAGCAAAACTTAAAATCAACATACCCACTCACATGATCTCTTTTTTTCCATCTAACTTTCATACCTCCTCTCGCTCCTTACTTTACTCATCCCTGATAAAGAACTAACATCCATTACATTGAGACATTGATTTTTCTTTTATCTTTTCTCACATTCCCACAAGTGTGAAACAAATAAGACTTTATGTAATTATTTTCCATGTCTGTCTTCTTTAAACCTCAGACCCTCCAGTCATGTCAAGGGCATGACAACCTCCCTAGTGTTAGTAATTTACACAATAAACACACCCAGTAAAGTGACTGATGATAGGAAGGGCATCCAACCATAAAAATCTTGCCAAACAAAGGGTTGCGAGAACCTTCAGTGGTCTCAAAGGCATGACAACCTCTCCTGAGCACTCAATGGAATGTGAGACCGTACATAAGCGCACAGGTCCCTGGCTTACCTGGGAGATCAGTGGCTCCACTTCAGTGCGGATTTCTGAAACAGTTTCGTCGTATGTTCACCAATTGATGCCGAAGTTCTAATAAAAAGTGAAGTCGCCTTGGGTGAATAGGCAAATAATTTTCCATTAAGATTTTTCAAAGGCATGTAATTGCGTTCCCTCTCTATTTTGTTGTTGTTTTTGCTGCTGTCGAGCCTCGTGAAATAAATACGTTTGTTTATATTTTGTTATTGTGTATGCAAAAATATCTGTACACGAATATATAATTATATATATATATTAAAATAACAGATTAAAGTTTAAACAAAGAATCGCTGCTTTCACGCTTAACGGGATCTTCTGAAACTAAAAAAATCAATCTGTGAACGCAGAAGTAAATATTTCGAAAAACGTTACACACTATATATATATACACACTATATATACATATATATATATACACACACACACAGATGGTGTCAAAATGTCGTAATTCAGACTGCCAGACATACAGACAGATATTATAAGGGCGCGACATTATAGCTATGTATCTATCTAAAAAGACAGGCTAAGAAAGACAGAGAGATCGCTGAACGGCGCCTAATGCGGTCCCTAGGGCATTCAAAATTTGAAATATTTTTTGCTCAAAACACTCACACGTCCATAAGTATTACATGTGTAAAGTTTGAAAAAAATCAGTTGGGTGGTTCTCAAGTTTTAGGGAGTTAGACAGACAGACATTCTCTGTTTTAGATATATAGATAACATGTACACACATATATATACATACATACATGATGGTCGCAAACTCGTGTTCAAGCGTTGCCATCGACTGATAAAATGTTCAACAATGCATGCATGCATGCATGCATACATACATACATACATACATACATACATACATACATACATACATACATACATACATACATACATACATATATAGTGGCTGCCAACTCGTTTTCGAGTACGGCCACTACTTTATATCCATGTAGGAGAACCCCTACCGATGTGCTGAACGAGTGTGACTTTTTAGTCCAGCCAGCGACTTGAAAACTCTGGTACAAACACTACACTTGTGACAATTATTGATACATAGTGCTGGGCCCATGGTACCATGTGACGACAAGTGCAGAGAAATCTCCAGATATAAAGCAATGCCTGTGCCGTGAAGCTTTTATAGTGAGCAAAGGCACTGCACAAAGCCAGTCCCACTCTCTTAACCAAGATGATATTTACCAAAAAGAAGAACAAGTCAACATCATTGGATACCATCAGGGTTGCAGGTGTTATATCAGAGTTTTCCTTCTCCTAGAATTCTGCCTTGACAAAGGCTAAGGGGTCATCTCTCCCGGTGATTTTGGATGGCCATTGACTCTTAAGAGCTCCTTTGCCCTTTGACAGGTTTTGTTTTTAGTCCTGCAGGATGTCCAAAGTCACCCTCCTCACCAAGAAACCTTGGTGGGGTTGCCAGTTTAGTCGCCAACGACCCGACCATGAGACAGGTTGTACTGGGATACATGTTACCAGTACCACCAACTGGTGACCTGACACTTTGAAGGATACGCTTTTGCAATCCAAGAACAGGAAATCACCACGAAATACTTGATTCACAAAAGAGATAGGGATGCAGGCAAAACACCTAGATGTGATAACATGTGCAGAATTAACATCGAAAATGTCACCCATGTCATAAGCAGCTGTCCAAAGATGTCATTGCGGTACTATCTACCTATGAGGCATGATGTAGTGGCCAAAACACTGTACAATGCAATCCGTAGAAAAGATAACCCCAAATAATTGTTTCTACATTTGGCACAAGGCCAGCAATTGAACCCCAAATAATAAACACATTAAAAGCTACAGCAATGTGGAAGACATACATATACATAATATGAAAGAGTACTGGTGGAATGTTCCAGTAAAAACCCAATAAAATGCAGGCATAACAGACCAGATATTATGATATGGAACAGGGAAAAGAAGGCATGCACAGTAGTGGAAGTTAACTGCCCAGCAGATGCCAATATAATATCAAAAATTAGCGAAATGGAGAATATTTATGCAGAACTGAGAAATCTGCAGATACTCCACCCTGACAATACCTTCAGATTTATGCCTGTGATTATTGGGGTACTGGGATATTTTAGTAACTACCTCAATACAAATCTTGAGAAGTTGTTCTTCACAGAAACAGAAAGAACACAACTAGTTAGGAAATTACAATCCATTAATGAACAGTAAAAATATGTAAAACATTCCAAAAATTCTGCATCTAATAACTCCATATACACTTGTACAGATACAAAGCACACATATAACTCAAAACATACACATCCACACATACAATAACATCCATATCTACATGCACATGCATGCAGACATACATACATATCTACCTAGTTGATGTGTAAATACCAATGAGAAAGTCTTGTGTCTATGTTAGAAACTGACCCTCTCTCTATTGGCAAAAGTTTGTGAAATTATAAAACCAGAAGAACATACATACATACATTTCTTTGTGTGTGTGTATGTGTGTGTGTGTGTGTGTGTGTGTAATTTGTTCACATAACCATTATACTCTACCATAATAGTTATAAGAAATGTTTCTCTGTTCTCTATAACAGGAGGTGACAGAATCATTTACCAACATGACTGATGTTATTCTGGAAGGACAACATACAGAAGAGGAGTATAAGAGTATCTTGGAAGGTGATTATTTAACTCTTGGTGGATTGGCAGTATCGGTAGAGGGTCGGACGTCATGCTTTGACGCATAGAATTACGGCCCTTTCCATTCTGAGTTCAAATCCCGCCGAGGTCAACTTTGCTTTTCATCCTTACAGGGTTGATAAAATAAAGCACCAGTGAAGCATTGGGGTCGATTTAATCGACTTTCCTCCCTCCCCAAATTGCTGGCCTTGTACTTATAGTAGAAAGAATTAATGCGTTGCAATCATAGTGCTGGTTTGTACATAACAAGAATGTCTTATTAACGGGTTACATGCAGTTTGTTAATTCAAATATTTATAGTGTTTTCATTAGTGGACAGATTATTGTGAAAATTTAAAGAATTAGTGTAAAAATTTCATTTTCAATCTGATGCAATCATAGCACTGCTTTTTAATTTTCAAGTGAAACTGTATAAGAGAAATAAACTGTAGTGTGCAGAAGAGAAGACTGCATTGGTATGGCAATGGGATGCACAGGAAGATGACTGCTGGGTGCCAAGAAATCCCAGTGGAAGGAAGATGCACTAGAGGAAGACCACAAAAAACATGGGCAGAGGTGGTGCGAGCTGACCTCAGATTGCTGAAGCTCACAGAGAAGATGACGAAGGACCGTGATGAATGGAGAGGTGCTGTGCTGAAGAGGACCCATCCTGCTCTTGCAAGCAAGGAAAATTGGAGATAAAATGATGATGATGATGATGATGATTTTACTAGTACAGTTTCATGTGGTACAGGACGTTATGAATTAAAGATGACAAAGATTTCATTGTGATGTATAAACATTACAGATATGGAACTTCTTCTTCTTCTTCCTCCTCCCCCTCCTCTTCATCATCATCATCCTCCTCCTTCTTCTTTGTCATCATCACCATTGGCATCATCCTTGTATTACTGGTAACAGCACACCCCACCCAGATTATTTGCCCTTAAGATTTCATTGAGGTGTAGTGGTGCCATGGTGATGCCATAGGGATGTCATAGTGGTACTGTAGTGGTACCATAATGCTGCTGTAATGGTGTCAAAGGAGTGCTTAGGGGTGCCATAGTGGTGTTGTAGTGGTGCTGTAGTGGTGCTGTAGTGGTTCTGTAGTGGTGCTGTAGTGGTGCTGTAGTGGTTCTGTAGTGGTGCTATAGTGGTGCTGTAGTGGTGCCATAGTGGTGCTGTAGTGGTGTTGTAGTGGTGCTGTAGTGGTGCTGTAGTGGTTCTGTAGTGGTGCTATAGTGGTGCTGTAGTGGTGCCATAGTGGTGCTGTAGTGGTGTTGTAGTGGTGCTGTAGTGGTGCTGTAGTGGTTCTGTAGTGGTGCTATAGTGGTGCTGTAGTGGTGCCATAGTGGTGCTGTAGTGGTGTTGTAGTGGTGCTGTAGTGGTGCTGTAGTGGTTCTGTAGTGGTGCTATAGTGGTGCTGTAGTGGTGCCATAGTGGTGCTGTAGTGGTGTTGTAGTGGTGCTGTAGTGGTGCTGTAGTGGTTCTGTAGTGGTGCTATAGTGGTGCTGTAGTGGTGCCATAGTGGTGCTGTAGTGGTGTTGTAGTGGTGCTGTAGTGGTGCTGTAGTGGTTCTGTAGTGGTGCTATAGTGGTGCTGTAGTGGTGCCATAGTGGTGCTGTAGTGGTGTTGTAGTGGTGCTGTAGTGGTGCTGTAGTGGTTCTGTAGTGGTGCTATAGTGGTGCTGTAGTGGTGTTGTAGTGGTGCTGTAGTGGTGTTGTAGTGGTGCTGCAATGATGCTGTAGTGGTGCTGTAGTGGTGTTGTAGTGGTGCTGCAGTGATGCTGTAGTGGTGTTGTAGTGGTGCTGTAATGGTGTTGTAGTGGTGCTGCAGTGATGCTGTAGTGGTGTTGTAGTGGTGCTGTAGTGGTCTTGTAGTGGTGTTGTTGTGGTGCTGTAGTGGTGCCGTAGTAGTGCTGTAGTGGTGCTGTAGTGGTGTTGTAGTGGTGTTGTAGTGGTGCTGTAGTGGTGCTGTAGTGGTGCCGTAGTAGTGTTGTAGTGGTGCTGTAGTGGTGTTGTAGTGGTACCGTAGTAGTGTTGTAGTGGTGCTGCAGTGGTGTTGTAGTGGTGCCGTAGTAGTGCTGTAGTGGTGCTGTAGTGGTGCTGTAGTGGTGTTGTAGTGGTGCCATAGTGATGCTGTAGTGGTGTTGTAGTGGTGCCGTAGTACTGCTGTAGTGGTGCTGCAGTGATGCTGTAGTGGTGTTGTAGTGGTGCTGTAGTGGTGTTGTAGTGGTGCTGCAATGATGCTGTAGTGGTGCTGTAGTGGTGTTGTAGTGGTGCTGCAGTGATGCTGTAGTGGTGTTGTAGTGGTGCTGTAATGGTGTTGTAGTGGTGCTGTAGTGGTGCCGTAGTGGTGCAGTAGTGGTGTTGTAGTGGTGCTGTAGTGGTGTTGTAGTGGTGCTGCAGTGATGCCGTAGTAGTGCTGTAGTGGTGCTGTAGTGGTGCTGTAGTGGTGCTGTAGTGGTGCTGTAGTGGTGTTGTAGTGGTGCTGTAGTGGTGTTGTAGTGGTGCTGTAGTGATGCTGTAGTGGTGCTGTAGTGGTGTTGTAGTGGTGCTGTAGTGGTGCTGTAGTGGTGCTGTAGTGGTGTTGTAGTGGTGCTGTAGTGGTGTTGTAGTGGTGTTGTAGTGGTGCTGTAGTGGTGCTGTAGTGGTGCTGTAGTGGTGCTTAGCATGTCTTGAACATTTAAATTTAGTGGAGCCCATCCCTGTTCTGGTAGATTTCTTCCACAGAAAAAAAGAGAGAGAGAGAGAGAGAGAGAGAGAGAGAGAAAGAGAGAGAGAGAGAGAGAGAGAGAGAGAGAGAGAGAGAGAGAGAGAGAGAGAGATAAGGGAAGAATCAACCCAGTACTAGACTGGTACTTTTTTATCGACCTTGAAAGGAGGAAAAGCAAAATTGAATTTGGTAAGATTTGAACTCAGAATGTCGAGAAATGAAACAAATACTGCAAAATATTCTCTCTGACATTCTAATGACTGCCAATTCACTGTATCATGATGTTATTATTGTTGTTCTTTCATTTATCATCTCATGCAGTTTTCTTCTCCACATCTGTATCATCTCATATAGTTTTATTGTCCAGATCTGTATCATCTCATATAGTTTTATTCTCCAGATCTGTATCATCTCATGCAGTTTTCTTCTCCAGATCTGTATCATCTCATATAGTTTTATTCTCCAGATCTGTAACATCTCATATAGTTTTCTTCTTCACATCTCTATCATCTCATATAGTTTTCTTCTCCAGATCTGTATCATCTCAGCAGTTTTCTTCTCCACATCTGTATAATCTAAATATACTTTTCTTCTCCAGATCTGTATCATCTCACATCGTTTTCTTCTCCAGATCTGTATCGTCTCATGTATTTTTCTTCTCCAGATCTGCATCATCTCATGTATTTTTCTTATACATATCTGCATCATCTCATGTAATTTTCTTCTCCACATCTCTATCATCTCATATAGTTTTCTCCTCCAGATCTGTATCATCTCATGCAGTTTTCTTCTCCAGAACTGTATCATCTAATATACTTTTCTTCTCCAGATCTGTATCATCTCACATCGTTTTCTTCTCCAGATTTGTATCATCTCAGGTATTTTTCTTCTCCAGATCTGTATCATCTCACATTTTTTTTCTTCTCCAGATCTGTATCATCTCACATTGTTTTCTTCTCCACATCTGTATCATCTCATATAGTTTTCTTCTCCAGATCTGTATCATCTTACATTGTTTTCTTCTTCACATCTGTATCATCTCATATAGTTTTCTTCCCCACATCTGTATCATCTCACATCGTTTTCTTCTCCAGATCTGTGTCACCTCACATCGTTTTCTTCTCCAAATCTGTATCATCTCATATAGTTTTCTTCTCCAGATCTGTATCATCTCATATAGTTTTCTTATCCAGATTTTTATCATCTCATACCTTGCAGATCTAGAGAAGAATATAATGAGATGATACAGATTTAGGGAAGAATATCATTTCATATCTTATTCTTCTCCAGATCTGTATCATCTCATATCTCATTCTTCTCCAGCTCTTTCAAAAGTCGACCAGTTGTTGTTAAAGTCATCAACACAGGTAAGTTTGCAGAGTCTATAATCCCATCTGTTGCTGTTGATGGTGGTGGTGTTGGTGGTGCTGTTGTTGCTGGTATTGTTGTTGGTTTTGTACTTGTTATCAATGTGACTGTTGCTGCTGCTGTTGTTGTTGTAGCTGTGGCTTCTGCTACTATTGTTGTTGTTGTCATTGCTGTTCTTGTTGTTGTTGATCTTGTTGTTGTTGTTGTTGTCATTGCTGTTATTGTTGTTGGTTTTGTACTTGTTATCAATGTGACTGTTGCTGCTGCTGTTGTTGTTGTAGCTGTGGCTTCTGCTGCTATTGTTGTTGTTGTCATTGCTGTTCTTGTTGTTGTTGATCTTGTTGTTGTTGTTGTTGTCATTGCTGTTATTGTTGTTGGTTTTGTACTTGTTATCAATGTGACTGTTGCTGCTGCTCTTGTTGTTGTTGCTCTTGTTGTTGTTGCGGCTCTTGTTGTCATTGTTGCTACTGCCATTGTTGCTGTTGATGCTACTGTTGTTGTTTTTGTTGTTGTTGCTGTTATCATTGCTCTTGTTCATGTTGCTGATGTTGCTACAGCTGCTGCCTTTGTTGTTACTGTTGCTCTTGACATTGTTATTGTTGCTGTAGTTGCCACTGCTGCTGCAGTTGTTACTGCTACTGCTGTTGCTAATGTCATTGTTGTTAGTGTAGTTGTTTTTCTTGTTTCTTTTGTTTTTGTTGTTGTTGTTGTTGTTGTCTTTGTTGTTTAACTCATTTGTGACAATATTTCTAATGAAATATTGTCACAAATAAATTTAGGAAAGTAGAATTCAAAAAGATTTATTAAAATTATTAATTATTTCATTATAGTTTATATGTATATACTAAGTCAGCTCCATCTCATTCAGGTGTAGAGATACAGGAGATGGCCTCAGCAACAGGTCTCCTTGTGCTTCTGTCTCTGGCAGCTTCACATATTTCACTCTCTTTGAATCAGATGTCATGAAAAAAATATAATGAAAATTATTGTGTACAGTGCTCAGGTGCACTACAACTCATCAAAGGTGCGTGTATAGTACGTAGAATAATGTACAAATGTCAGGAAAGTGGATGAGTCATGATATACACACAGCTACATGCGTGTGTGTGAATGGAGGGGAAATATCAAGTGTAGTGTTGGTGAATTTCGGGAAGCATGGAAGTTTTGAAGGATGCAGTGTCCCAATAGCTATATGTATACATATTAATTGGTGACATGGTATGTTCTACTGATGTTAAGTATGATTCTTAGGCACTGAATTTGAAAAGCATTAATTTTTTTCCCTACCATCTTGTTGTGGGAAAGCAAATTAGAAATAAGGGACTGAAAACAAAAAGTGTTGTAATGCTGGTGAAATACCTGGTGATAATAGTTGCTGAAATGCTGCTCTATTAGATGTATTGAGAAAGACTGGAATGTGCAGGCAAACTGGTATACTTCCTGTCCCTAATACACACACACTCTCTCTCTCTCTCTCTCTCTCTCTCTCTCTCCCATTCCTATACAGAGCATGTACATTTATAGGGATAATGATTAAAATATATCCAACTCATGCAAGCATGGAAAAACATGTAAAAACGATGATATATGGACAGATTCAAATCCGCTTTCTTCTCATTTGTCGACTTTCCCACGTAACCTTATATAGCTGAAAACTACACTCTGTTTTGATAGTTAGATTTTCATCAATGAGTTGGTGACCTTCGCTTTTGTCCATCGAACGTTCTGAGTTAAAATTCTGCATCCTTGGCCTCCTATCAGAAACAAAATAAGACAAACAAAACAACAGTTAGCACTTTTACCCTGTATTTCATATTTAATGAGACACGTTGTACCAGCTTTTTCAAAACAATCTAATTATTTCATTATTAAGATGGTATTTGTAACAAAAGGTTTATATAAAATTATGTTGAATGATTTTAATATAATCCTTTTAATACCAAACTATTTGAAACCACTCCTGGTGCTATGATACAAAACTGTTTGCTTTAACCCTTTAGCATTTAAACGGGTCATATCCAGCCAGAATTCTCTCACCTCTTTCAGTTCAAACCAATGCCAATGTTAAGGTATTGTTCTCGAAATAAATAATATGCAAACCTCATAGATTTGATATTATGTACAATAATTATGTGAGTTAAAGCCTTTACTATGAAAATATAATAGTAATATAGAATAGTGTAAATATTAAAGGGTTAAAGTGTTTAAAGCCTTTCTGTCTTAATTTTATGTAAGGATCTTTGTTAAGTTATGTTCCAAACTCTAACACAATAGTGAGAAAGTTAGTTATATTACTAAATCTATCCAAATTCTTAATTATATTCAAAATGATTTGAAATTATAGACAGTGTTTTTCATTAGAAATATGACAATAAAAAGTTTAAATGGGAACTCTTTAAATTGGGTGAGTTTTTCATAGTACTTATATTTTTTCAAATCTGGTACTTATTTTATCTATCTCTTTTTGTTGAACTTCTAGGTTACAGGACATAAACAAACACAGACATTCCTAACAGCAAAGATGTTAAGCAATTTATTTAGGCACAAGGCTAGCAACATTTAGGGAAAGGCAAATTTGCTTAAATTAACCCCTTGTATTTGATGTGTACTTTATTTTATCGACCATGGAAAGATGAAAGGCAAATTTGACCGTGCTGGGATTCAAAAGCAATTTATTTATTGATCACGAGAAATTATGTATTTAATTTAATTATACAAATTCATATAAAACTTTAAAGTTCAGTAATGTATCCCTCTATAGTTTGCACCCTAATAGGCCTCAATGGTAGCACCAGCCCTGAATACAGTGTTGACTAGAAACATGTCTATGTCAATCAGATTTGAACAGTGGAAAATTCATTAGGATATTGAGTTAATAATTTATTAGGATCTTGATCTAACATCAACTCAATATCAAGCCAATAGCAAAGCAATATTCTAGGATTGCACACTAAAATAATGATTTCTACTATAGGCACAAGGCCAACAATTTTGAGGGAGGGGAAAGTCAATTAAATCGACCACAGTGCATTACTGGTATTTTATTTTATCAACCCCGTAAGGATGAAAGGCAAAACTAACATCGGCAGGATTTGAACTCAGAACATAAAGGGCTGTAACTCTATGCTGCAAAGCATGGTGTCCAACGCTCTACTGCCAATAAAATGATATCATAAAAAAAAAACAACTACAAACAAAATATTATTTTTTTTGTATCCAACTTGCTATATTTCCTACCTTTTTCTTTTTCATGAGACTATAACCTCTTCGATTGTGAAGACAAGCACCAAATTAGTGGAGTTGAATAACCCTGATACTGTGTTCAAGAAGTCGATAAAAGGTGTGGATATCAGGGGCAGAACGTCAGATGGAAAGGATTTTGACTCATTTGCTTTGGAGACTGAGTTTGGGAGTGTGAATATAACTGAAGAAATGCGTGAAACTCACCCATCAGCAACTATTACGGTAATGGAAATGTTTTTGAAAGGAACAAATAAAAGAAAGACAGAATGAATAATTAAAAAAAGAAAGACGCTTATATACATAAATATCCACATGCCAGACATAGGATTAGGAGGTGATCTACACGATAAATGCCCACCCAGTACATTATGTAAAGTGGTGTCAGTGATAGGAAGGGCATTCAGCCATAGAAAACCTACCAAATAAAGAGTTGGGAAGATATTTTAGCTATGCCAAAGACATGAAAACTCCCCAAGTGTCGGAGCCATAAAATGTATTTGATAGTGCGTGGGATTTTATGTCAGGCCACTAGCCAACATGGAGGTCAGAGACTCAGCTTGAGACACTGACTGGTCAGTGATAACATGTCCAACCCTTGCTTTCAGAGACAACAGATGTTTAACAATGATGTCGATAATGATGATATATATATATATATATATATATATATACATGTACATATACATATATACATACATATACACTTATAGAGTATACTAGATGCATTTGCAAGGTTACTGCATCATACTGCACTATACTGCACTATATGACATGCAGTAAATATCACACTATGATCAATTCCATCAACTTACAGATTTCTGCTGTTGTATGAATGAGACAAATAGATAAGTTTGCATGTTTCTATAGCAAAAATACTGTTGAGGTCCGACGAGCTTTTGATTCCAGAGTCGGGCCAGATCGATGCAGATAGAAACTTGAGCTGATCAATAGCAAAACGCACATCACTACTGAATAAACATAATGAAGACATAAATCGTCCTTTTATTATATATATATATATATATATATTAGGTATTAATTTAACAATGGAAATAATAACAACAAAGTCGAGTTATTTTCCTATTCATATCATTGCTTTACGACCGTTTCGGAGGGTTGATCATATTGACATATTGACTGATATAACTGTATACTATCAGACTTCATATATAGGTTTGATCAGACCGCCTTCTTTGGAAACAATGATATATATATATATATATCACACATATATAGAAATTACGAGGTCAACTTTGCCTTTCATCCTTACGGGGTCGATAAAATAAAGTACCAGTAATGTACTGGGTAATTGCTGGCCTTGTGCCAAAAGTAGAAGCAATTATTACTATTATTATTATTAATATATATATGTGTATATAGGATATTGCGAAGGCATGTGATTTACTAGTTAGGATGTTGAACTCACAAACATATGGACTGGATGGCATGTTGTGTTCTTGATCAAAATACTTTATATCACAATGGAAACAATTGTCTCTTTTCCTTTTGATATATACGGTTTAGTCTCATTTCTCAAGTCTATTCCAGATGTGTCACCAATCAAATGAAATATGTATGTATATGAGTATGTTCATATATGTGCATTTTTGTGCATGTGAATATATATATATACACATACACAGTTACATATCATATATATATATATATATATATATATATATAAATAAATACATACACACATACATACACACAAACTTACACGCACACACATGTATATATATGTATATATATATGTATGTATGTGTGAAGGCACACGGTTTAGTGGTTACAGAATTAGATTCACAATCATGAGGTCGTGAGTTTGATTCCTAGCCTAGGTGATGTGTTGTGTCCTTGAATAAAACATTTTATTTCACATTGTTCCAGTTTACTTACCTGCAGAAATGAGTTGTGATGTCACTGGTGCCAAGCTGGACAACTTCAGTAGCAAGGAGAAGGGTGACTGGTATTCATGGGAGACTACTAGTCTTCCACAAATAATTTTGCCCAGAGTTGTGCCTCAGAGGGGTTATTTCTAGGTGCAAATACCCTGGTCATTTGTGACCGAAAGGGGTCTTAACCTTTATATGGATATGTGTATATGTATATGTATCTGTAGATCCATGCCATGTATGAAACATTGCTTCATAGTTAGGGTTCTGTGTACTTAACAAATATTCATTAACATAAACAACTGATCCCTACACACTTTATTTCACTTTAATCCTTTCTTTTCTCTCTCTTTTATCCCAACACAATTAACAGTTTTTCGGCTACGAAGAAGAAATCAAGTATGCTGATTTAGAAGACGTCCTACTTTCTTCAAGTGTTTTAATAAGTATGTTTGATAGCAATACCAACCCAATTGAGATTGATGACAGCGACCTGAATTTTCCACTGACCTTAAACTGTAAAAGCCTGAAATCAAAGCCAGTAGTAAACTTTCTACCAGGAAAATCTGGAGAATATTCTTTCACAGTACCAATAAAAAAAAGTGGACTGTTACTTGTGGAAATACAGTCTGTGAATTCTGTTGCAGTGTGGGGCAAGATAAATGAAAACCCTACAAAGAATAATTATCATTTCTATTACTCTTCTCTTGATGGAGACAAGGGGCCACAAAAGGTTATCAAAAGAACAGGAATCAACATAGACCATCATGGGGACAGATTACATATTGTTGTCGACAATCAAGTGGATAATTTAAAACTGTTTCTTGTTGTGAGCAAAGGCGGTATGACTATTTTTTTTTTTATTTAACCTTTTTGTGACCATACTTATCTACCTACACATATACCTCTTAACCTAATTATTTATCTAAAAACAACTGAAAATAAAAATGAAAATTTCAGTAAGAATAAAGAAAAGAACATTTTGAAAATTAACTCTAATAAATTCCATGAACTTAAACTTTCTGTTTTATGTAATTCTTTCCAGAAAGAACAAACCAAAGAATCACAAAGAGAAATACACCTGATTCACTGCCACTGAAACTTGCTCTCTTCACTCCACAAGTTTATGATGAAAACAGACAAGAAAAGAAATCAAACAAAGATGTTAAGGTATATATCTTTTTAATGGTTAAATTTTGTTCCAAGCCTGGAGGCTTATTGGGCCAGAGTTTATTGTTTAAAGAAAATAGTTTGTAGCAAATAGTGTCACGTCCATGTAACTGTTAAGATGTATTCTTCGCAGGATGAATTATAAAAAGAATGATGAAGAATTGTGATGTTGTTGACAACGTTTATTTTGTAATAATAAAATTCACTCGTTGGTACATCGAATATTGAGTAATAAAATCGTGACACAATTATCACTACATTAGTTGTTTTACTAGCTACTTCCAGCTAGCCTAAATGCACACTAAGAATGTGCATGTGTTGTTAAGTCAATGCTGTCAGTAAATATATGTATCAAAGGGAATGATACAGTAGAAGTTGTGTGTTGTGCTTTACAGTAGTAGAGAATGACAGGAAGACAAAAGGATAGACAAAACGTATAAGGGACAATAGAAAGAAACCAACTGTGTGTGTGCGTGTGTTAATCTCTAACAAACGTGGTTTCTGTTAGTAGTGGTCAGTCCATCTCTCTAATTGACTGACTGTCTGTCGAGTGAGTAAGAAATGTGAGAGAATAGTAACTAGAAGACTGTATTCATGAAGAGAATCCATAGTGTTAGTAGAACGGTTCTTCTGTTTGTGTTAGCCACTATCTGATTCGTCTCTCGAAGTGCTTGTATTTATAAGAATACTATAGCTAGAAGGATGTGTATATCGTTTTTGAGACAATAGTGACCATCTGCCTATCGTCTGTCAAGTGTCTGGGGTCACAGGTCAAGTGGTATATAACATTTATCATAGTTGTCTTTTGACAGGACAATGGTAAGAACATCTAATAGGTGATTTTAGAGGTGAGAATTTTTTTATTTGATTTCGAATCTCCGCCAGGCAAAACATAGAAGAATTCAGTTACAAGTATTTTCCACAAAAGGGTTGGCTTCAGGAAGGGTATCCAACTATAAAACATTGTCTCAAACCATTCCCAGCATGAAAATGTGGACATAAACCCAACCCAATTATGATTATACACACACACACATGCACATTATTTTTTTCTGAGTTCAAATCCCGCCGAGGTTAACTTTGCCTTTCATCCTTACAGGGTCGATAAAATACAGTACCAGTAATCCACTGGGGTAATTACTGGCCTTGTGCCAAAAGTAGAAATAATTATTTTTGTTTTTTTTTTGTTCAAAGAGTTAATTAATCCAGGTGGGAGTTATTTGTATCATATGAAATAATTAATCCCTGTAGTGTACTACTACAATATATAAACAAAGAAATTAGTATCCGAAGAGTATATGCTTTGATACCACTGTAACAACATTATTTTGCAGTTTACGTCCACATAACCATGATTAGGTAACTATGAACACTAATTATAATCTGGAAGACAAAGAAATATGCATCAGGTAGTAAAATATTCAAATATGGAAATATAATCTCCTGTTTCTGTCTCAATTTCTATGTACACACATACACACATATACAGGGTGCAGACGATATTTGTTCGCAAGATTACTGTCTAGGAAAAATTAACACAGTAGTTTTATTTTTTAAGATATATTTATCAAACTTGGGTCAGTTTGTCTTCATGACTTGTGCTTTCGATCTCACTCGATAAACCCGCCATTGGCTTCGATGACGGCCTCAAGGCGGCCTCAGAACCGGCTACAGGCCTTCGTCACTGTCCCCCGACTTAGGCCCCTAAAGGCACCTGTGATCCTGGCCTTCAGATCGTCTTTCGTATTGCAGCTAGATCTGTTGGTGTCTCGTTCCACTGCGCCCAACACAAAGAAGTCGAGGGGGTTGCAGTCAGGCGAGCTGGGAGGCCAGATGTAAGGTGAAGTGTGGTCGACGAAGTTCTCTGATACCCAGGCTTGGGTCTTTCGGCTGGTATGGCAGGGCGCTGAGTCTTGCTGCCACATGTATGGCCTACCTGCAGCTACCTGGTCGATCCAGGGCTTTACTACCTCGCTCAGAACGCGGATGTAGCCATCGGTGTTCAGCTTGAGGCCCTCAGGGAAGAAGTGAGGAGGCATGACGTCACCTTGACTGCTGATGACACCTAAGACTAATGTTGTCGCTGGAAACTTTGTCTGCATGACTTTGGGCACGTCTTTGGATGAGACAGCGAGCCACCTGTTGTTCTGGGAGTTGATCTTCTGGTCTTGGCAGAAGTTTTTCTCGTCGGAGAAAAACCACAGCATGTCTGGCTTCAGTGGGTGTTTCAACTTGTTGATCAGCTTCTTTGCGTGCTTCAGTCGCTTTTCTTGCATCGCCTTTGACAGAAATTGTCCTTTCCTCATCTTGTATGAAACGTAGCGAATGTCTTCATGTACCACCAGCCTAATGAGCTTTTCATCCACGCCTTTGATATCCTCAACTTCAGTGACGAACCCGGGCGTTCTGAAGGCGTCAGATTGTCGATCATGTGTTTTCTTCACTGATGTTGCTTCGTAGTCGAATCCTGAATCTTCCAATTCCTTTCTGACCTTTTCCACCATTCTCCTGCTGACGCTGAGGAAGTCTGAAATTTCCTTATTTTTTCCTCCCGGCGTGGATTCCAAGAACTCCATGTCTCTTCCACAAATTTGGAGGTTCAAAATTGCGAACAAATATCGGCCACACCCTGTATATATATATATATATATATACATACACACACACTCATACAAATATATATATATATATATATATATATATATATATATATATACACACACACACACTCATACAAATATATATATATATATATATATATATATTATACAGGAGTGTTGTCTTAATTGTTATATGGTAACTTCCTGATGATAAGCAGGTCCTAGCGATCCAAAGCACAACACATCAGTAGTTTATCCCAGATAGGTGATAATGAGTGACAGAGTATTCATTTATCAAATAATTGTTTCTACTTTAGGCACAAGGCCAGCATGGTAGTTAAGACAGGATTAAATCACCATAATTGTTTATTGTATTATATATATTTCTGTTACATGGTTATTCATGTGACTTCGTAAGATGCTTACGTAATCATTGGTGCAGTTATGCAATCATTGTGATATGCTGGCATAAACAATTATAGTGATTTATCTACCATTTTTTTATTATATATATATGTATATATTCATTTTTCTTTCTAGGCTAAATCCATTGATGCCAATTATAATTTGGTACTAGATAGCAACCTTTTTGGAACATTTACTTCAGTCATTGACATTATTACACCTCGCAAACTGGAGTTTGATGAAATATTCTTCAACCTGGATGAAAAGGTTTTGGAAAATCCTTATGTTCTAATTGTCCTCTTAGTCCTTTTCATTCTGTACTGTGTGTTGGCAATTTTTGTTCGATATTTAGACAAGAAAGACAGAATTTACGTAAGTCTAAGTTTATGTTACCCTTTGTTTACTGATATCATAATAAACACGAGTACTGGTATCACAAAAATGAACCTAGCATACCTTGTAAGGTGGTTGGCATTGGGAAGGGCATCCATTTCTATAAACCTTGCCAAACATGAAAAATTCTTCTTCTTCATTGAGTATGAGACAACTGCAACTATGTGATGTCACCCAGGTATTGTAACCAGCCCAGAGTAGTGGGATTAGGGTGTATGAGGTCCATATTCTCTGGAGGGTGGAGATCCGAGCACTCAGTCAGTGTTCAGCAATCTTCTCTGGTGAACCACAAAGCAAGCTGCTGATGGATGCAGCCCCCAGTGGTGTATAGCTGCATTGAATCAGCCAACACCTATGCATAGCTGATTCAAAGAGACCCACTCCCTCCAAGAAAGGTTAGTGCCTCTAGTAAGAGCCGTAAAACACATCTTGTTCAGCATGGTTGACCTATGTACCATCAAAATGTCCATTGTGGCATTGTTAGCTTTAGACTCTCTTTGTTTAAAGTCTAATCAAATTATTTCTTGTGAGAATTCTGTTACTGCAATGATAATCAATTTTATATCATTTGAGCTATAATAATCAACAAGGACAAGTCACTGTTTCACTTACTCTGCTAAATTGCATAGGGAAAAATCATGAATGCCACAACACCTCTTCAACTACCCTCGAAAACAGTGATTCCTAAAGAGCATGCTATTGCTCCCTTGGACATGCTACGAAACTCAAGGGGTTACTGAAAGATATAGGAGTGGTAAAGGGTAGGCATTGGAAGACAAAGAATGGTGAGGGAGGAAATAGGCTAAGAATACGCATTAGTAGTTGCTTGTAAAACTATCACCTTTAGTTAGTCATTAAATGTCTTTAACACCTTTGATACCAAAACACATGAAAACTTCCATGCATTTAGATATGTTTATATTTCTATTAAATCCTTCCCTGGTGATTTTATTTAAGAAATTTTTGTTAGATAATATTCTAAATATTACATTTCTAATGAAAGGGTGGGTTAATTTATTCGATTCCCAAAAAATTGGACCATTTTCAAAGTTAATTGATATAAGCATGTATACAAATACAGTAAAGAATGGTTTGATAAAATTTGACGAACAGGTTTTTTGATAAACTTTATAGTGGAAGTACACTGGTGAACTATATTCTCTGAAAAGCAGGAAGTAGTTAAAAAAAAGTATGAAAAACTCTGCTCTAAAATCTTAAGGGTTTTTACCAAAGAAAACAAAATTTCAAGCAATTAATGATTCCTTTTTCTCTCTTTTAATCTTCTTTATTTTATGTAGTGGGAGTACATGCCTCTGGTGGACAATGTAGTCACAGATAAATATTTGTATTTACTGCGAGTATACACTGGAATACAGTCACAACGTTCCTTTTCGGCCACTCCATATTTCATCCTGAAAGGTAAAGAAAGAAAGACAGATATACGAATCCTCCAAGATGGTGTCAGAAACGTAAGCCTGTATTGAAATAACTGTTTCTACTTTTGGCACAAGGCCAGTAATTTAAAAGGAAGGAGCAAGTCGATTACTTGTACTTTTATTCAATTGACCCAGTAATGATGAAAGGCAAAGCTAACTTCAGTGGGATTTAAACTCAGAATGTACATAGCTAGCATCATTTTATACAATTACTCCTCGTTTAATGACCAGGTTCCCTCCTACTGATCTGGTTATAAAGTAAAAGACCAGGTTTTGTTCCAAGGATCTGATCATAAAATATCTGTAAGTTAATAGTGATGGTGCCATGAATAAAAGAAACCAATCTACCCTATAAGATGGGAGCATTGGGGCTACAATACAAAGCACCCAGTACACTCTATAAGGTGGTAGTACTGATGCCACAATAAAAAGTATCCGGTGCACTCTGTAAGGTGGTAGTGCTGGCGCCACAAGAAAAATCACCCAGTCCACCCTGTAAAGTGATAGTACTAGAGTTACAATATAATGCCACTAGTATATTCTCTAGCATATGAGCAAGACAGTTATTAGACCAGTCTAGCCTACCAACATAACAACCCATCTAACCCATGGAAAATAGACATTAAAGAATGAAGATAATGATGATTATGATGATGATGATGATACTATTTTAATGTCAACAATGGATGACAGAATCCATGAGAGAATGAAAAGTTATGACATATCAGTTTTTTTATTAACCCTTTCGTTACCATAGGTCTATTGAAAAGCATTGGAAATGTGTTTCAATTAATTTTGAAAATAATCAAAATTTAGAGGAATTTAATAAAATAACTAACTGTTTGAAAAGTGGAGCAAATTAAAAGGAAAATAGTGAATTTGGAGTGTCAATCCCTTGTGATTTTTTTTTCTTCTCTTTTTTTCTTTTTTTTTTTCTAATACCGGACTTACAGTTTTCCAGGATTTATACTCATTTTTTTTTTTTTTTTTTTTTTTTTTTTTGCTTCAAAAGGATGGAAGCGTTTTATCTCCTCATGAAACTGACATTGATGTCTGGAGCATTTCTTAGCAAACATTTCTTATACAAAATTATGTTGAAAGGTTTTGATATAAATATGAACAATTTCAAACAGGCAGTTTAATATTGAGCAGCAGTGTGTGTGTGTGGGGGGGGGGGGTAGTCAGGTTACTTGGTATCAAATGTATTAACCCTTTTGATATCAAACAGCCTAAGAATGCCCCAGTTCTATAATACAAAACTGGTTACATTAAAGTGTTTTTTATAATACAAAACTGGTTACATTAAAGTGTTTATCTTTTCTATAAAAAAAACCTTCCATCGTAATTTTATATAAGAGCCTTTGTTAAATTATGTGGCAAATATCAACTTGATAATCAGAAATTTAAATATATTACTAAATCTCACTAAATTCTTGATTTTATTCAAAATTATTCAATAAACATAGGTAGTGTTTTCATTAGAAATATGGTAATAAAAGGGTTAAATGAATTATGTGAATAAAGAAATTTGTAAAGATTTAATGGAAACATTATCTTAGTAACTGTAGCAAACATTGAAAAATATATCATGAAACATAAAAAATAAATGTGTTGGATAAAAAGAGACAACAATCCAACCCAATCTAGGGCTTTATTACTCCTATTGGAGGAACTCCTCCCTGGTTGACCTCCACCACTTTCTGTTTGGTTTTGGTTATGTCAGAGATGTAGCCGTACTTACTACGCTTGGCCAATTGCAGGTTGGTAAAGCTATTTAACCCAAAGTTGGGGTGGGTGGCTGTTGACTCTGAGGAATCCATCCACCCTTTTAACAGCTCTTGTATTTTGTGCTGCTAGGGTTCCACTTACCCTCCTCATAAAAGAAATTCAACCTAGTGGTGATGCCATGATAAAATACACTTGTTAGAGTGTGGAAATATACGTGAGCATGATGCAGGCCTCTGGCTCATCAGAGATGTCAGTAACTCTGCTTGACTACAGACTCTGTTAAGACCTATCCAACCCTTACCAGCAGGGAAAACAGATGTTAAATAATTGTTTCTACTTTTGGAACAAGGCCAGCAATAACCCAGTGCATTACTGGTACTTAATTTTATCGACCCCGTAAGGATGAAAGGCAAAGTTAACCTTGGCGGGATTTGAACTCAGACCATAAAGGGCCGTAACTCTTTGCTGCAAAGCATGGCGTCAGACCTTCTACTGATACTGCCAATCCACTTGTTAAATAATAACAAGGATTATATCATGTGTAAGTGGTTGTTAAACAACTGATCATTAAGTTAGGAGTGGCTGTACTTGACTTATTTGTGTTTTCCTGCTGAAATTATTGTTACTATTACTGCTATTGCTAATCCCAGGTGAGTCATGATTAAACAGACCAAAGATCAAAAGTATTCAAATTGTGACCATGCTGTGTTTTAGTTAGGCATAATGTATTTCCAATGTGTCCTTCATTTTTTAAAATAGTGTGTGATTTAAGAGAGATTTGGCTGCTATTTCCATCAGGTTAAATGACTGCCTAAATGTTCTGCTGTTGGCTTCAATATGTTATTGTTATTGCTGTTGTTGTTGTCATTACTGTTGTTATTGTTGCTGTTGTTGTTGTCATTGCTGTTGTGTATTGACAGTATCAGTAGAGTGTCAGACAATAAACTTGCAGGATAGAGTTATGTCCCTTTACTCTATGAGTTCAAATCATACTGAGCTTACAAGGTCAATAATGAGTAAAGATAAATAAAGCACCTGCAATGCACAGGGTTGATTTAATCGACTTTCCCCTCCCCAAAATTTATTGGCCAGGCACCTAAATCAGAAAACAGTGCTATTGTCATTACTGTTATTGTTGTAGTCATTACTGTTGTTATTATTTCTGTTACTATTGTTGTTGTCATTACTGTTATTATTGCTGTTACTGTTGTTGTCATTACTGTTATTATTGCTGTTACTGTTGTTGTTGTCATTACTGTTGTTATTGCTGTTACTGTTGTTGTTGTCATTGCTGTTGTTATTATTTCTGTTACTATTGTTGTTGTCATTACTGTTACTGTTGATGTCATTACTGTTGTTATTGCTGTTACTGTTGTTGTTGTCATTACTGTTGTTATTGCTGTTACTGTTGTTGTCATTACTGTTATTATTCCTGTTACTGTTGTTGTTGTCATTACTGTTATTATTGCTGTTACGGTTGTTGTTGTCATTACTGTTGTTATTGCTGTTACTGTTGTTGTTGTCATTACTGTTGTTATTGCTGTTATTATTTCTGTTACTATTGTTGTTGTCATTACTGTTATTATTGCTGTTACTGTTGTTGTCATTACTGTTATTATTGCTGTTACTGTTGTTGTTGTTGTCATTACTGTTGTTATTGCTGTTACTGGTGTTGTCATTACTGTTACTATTGTTGTTGTCATTACTGTTGTTATTGCTGTTACTGTTGTTGTCATTACTGTTGTTATTGCTGTTACTGTTGTTGTCATTACTGTTGTTATTGCTGTTACTGTTGTTGTCATTACTGTTATTATTGCTGTTACTGTTGTTGTCATTACTGTTGTTATTGCTGTTACTGTTGTTGTCATTACTGTTGTTATTGCCGTTATTGTTGTTGTTGTCATTACTGTTGTTATTGCTGTTACTGTTGTTGTCATTACTGTTGTTATTGCTGTTACTGTTGTTGTTGTCATTACTGTTGTTATTGCTGTTACTGTTGTTATTGCTGTTACTGTTGTTGTTGTCATTACTGTTGTTATTGCTGTTACTGTTGTTATTGCTGTTACTGTTGTTGTTGTTGTCATTACTGTTGTTATTGCTGTTACTGTTGTTATTGCTGTTACTGTTGTTGTTGTCATTGCTGTTGTTATTATTTCTGATACTATTGTTGTTGTCATTACTGTTACTGTTGATGTCATTACTGTTGTTATTGCTGTTACTGTTGTTGTTGTCATTACTGTTGTTATTGCTGTTACTGTTGTTGTCATTAACTGTTATTATTGCTGTTACTGTTGTTGTTGTCATTACTGTTATTATTGCTGTTACTGTTGTTGTTGTCATTACTGTTGTTATTGCTGTTACTGTTGTTGTTGTCATTACTGTTGTTATTGCTGTTATTATTTCTGTTACTATTGTTGTTGTCATTACTGTTATTATTGCTGTTACTGTTGTTGTCATTACTGTTATTATTGCTGTTACTGTTGTTGTTGTCATTACTGTTGTTATTGCTGTTACTGGTGTTGTCATTACTGTTACTGTTGTTGTTGTCATTACTGTTGTTATTGCTGTTACTGTTGTTGGCATTACTGTTGTTATTGCTGTTACTCTTGTTGTCATTACTGTTGTTATTGCTGTTAATGTTGTTGTCATTACTGTTATTATTGCTGTTACTGTTGTTGTCATTACTGTTGTTATTGCTGTTACTGTTGTTGTCATTACTGTTGTTATTGCCGTTATTGTTGTTGTTGTCATTACTGTTGTTATTGCTGTTACTGTTGTTGTCATTACTGTTGTTATTGCTGTTACTGTTGTTGTTGTCATTACTGTTGTTATTGCTGTTACTGTTGTTATTGATGTTACTGTTGTTGTTGTCATTACTGTTGTTATTGCTGTTACTGTTGTTATTGCTGTTACTGTTGTTGTTGTCATTACTGTTGTTATTGCTGTTACTGTTGTTATTGCTGTTGCTGTTGTTGTTGTCATTGCTGTTGTTATTATTTCTGTTACTATTGTTGTTGTCATTAATGTTACTGTTGATGTCATTACTGTTGTTATTGCTGTTACTGTTGTTGTTGTCATTACTGTTGTTATTGATGTTACTGTTGTTGTCATTACTGTTATTATTGCTGTTACTGTTGTTGTTGT
Organism: Eledone cirrhosa; assembly: GCA_964016885.1. Taxonomy (NCBI): domain Eukaryota; kingdom Metazoa; phylum Mollusca; class Cephalopoda; order Octopoda; family Eledonidae; genus Eledone; species Eledone cirrhosa. Next base: position 271,674,431 of record OZ024743.1, on the reverse strand, counting down.
CATTACTGTTATTATTGCTGTTACTGTTGTTGTTGTCATTACTGTTATTATTGCTGTTACTGTTGTTGTTGTCATTACTGTTGTTATTGCTGTTATTATTTCTGTTACTATTGTTGTTGTCATTACTGTTATTATTGCTGTTACTGTTGTTGTCATTACTGTTATTATTGCTGTTACTGTTGTTGTTGTCATTACTGTTGTTATTGCTGTTACTGGTCTTGTCATTACTGTTACTGTTGTTGTTGTTATTAATGTTGTTATTGCTGTTACTGTTGTTGTCATTACTGTTGTTATTGCTGTTACTGTTGTTGTCATTACTGTTGTTATTGCTGTTACTGTTGTTGTCATTACTGTTATTATTGCTGTTACTGTTGTTGTCATTACTGTTGTTATTGCTGTTACTGTTGTTGTCATTACTGTTGTTATTGCCGTTATTGTTGTTGTTGTCATTACTGTTGTTATTGCTGTTACTGTTGTTATTGCTGTTACTGTTGTTGTTGTTGTCATTACTGTTGTTATTGCTGTTACTGTTGTTATTGCTGTTACTGTTGTTGTTGTCATTGCTGTTGTTATTATTTCTGTTACTATTGTTGTTGTCATTACTGTTACTGTTGATGTCATTACTGTTGTTATTGCTGTTACTGTTGTTGTTGTCATTACTGTTGTTATTGCTGTTACTGTTGTTGTCATTACTGTTATTATTGCTGTTACTGTTGTTGTTGTCATTACTGTTATTATTGCTGTTACTGTTGTTGTTGTCATTACTGTTGTTATTGCTGTTACTGTTGTTGTTGTCATTACTGTTGTTATTGCTGTTATTATTTCTGTTACTATTGTTGTTGTCATTACTGTTATTATTGCTGTTACTGTTGTTGTCATTACTGTTATTATTGCTGTTACTGTTGTTGTTGTCATTACTGTTGTTATTGCTGTTACTGGTGTTGTCATTACTGTTACTGTTGTTGTTGTCATTACTGTTGTTATTGCTGTTACTGTTGTTGGCATTACTGTTGTTATTGCTGTTACTGTTGTTGTCATTACTGTTGTTATTGCTGTTAATGTTGTTGTCATTACTGTTAATATTGCTGTTACTGTTGTTGTCATTACTGTTGTTATTGCTGTTACTGTTGTTGTCATTACTGTTGTTATTGCCGTTATTGTTGTTGTTGTCATTACTGTTGTTATTGCTGTTACTGTTCTTGTCATTACTGTTGTTATTGCTGTTACTGTTGTTGTTGAATTACTGTTGTTATTGCTGTTACTGTTGTTATTGATGTTACTGTTGTTGTTGTCATTACTGTTGTTATTGCTGTTACTGTTGTTATTGCTGTTACTGTTGTTGTTGTCATTACTGTTGTTATTGCTGTTACTGTTGTTATTGCTGTTGCTGTTGTTGTTGTCATTGCTGTTGTTATTATTTCTGTTACTATTGTTGTTGTCATTAATGTTACTGTTGATGTCATTACTGTTGTTATTGCTGTTACTGTTGTTGTTGTCATTACTGTTGTTATTGCTGTTACTGTTGTTGTCATTACTGTTATTATTGCTGTTACTGTTGTTGTTGTCATTACTGTTATTATTGCTGTTACTGTTGTTGTTGTCATTACTGTTATTATTGCTGTTACTGTTGTTGTTGTCATTACTGTTGTTATTGCTGTTATTATTTCTGTTACTATTGTTTTTGTCATTACTGTTATTATTGCTGTTACTGTTGTTGTCATTACTGTTATTATTGCTGTTACTGTTGTTGTTGTCATTACTGTTGTTATTGCTGTTACTGGTCTTGTCATTACTGTTACTGTTGTTGTTGTCATTACTGTTGTTATTGCTGTTACTGTTGTTGTCATTACTGTTGTTATTGCTGTTACTGTTGTTGTCATTACTGTTGTTATTGCTGTTACTGTTGTTGTCATTACTGTTATTATTGCTGTTACTGTTGTTGTCATTACTGTTGTTATTGCTGTTACTGTTGTTGTCATTACTGTTGTTATTGCCGTTATTGTTGTTGTTGTCATTACTGTTGTTATTGCTGTTACTGTTGTTGTCATTACTGTTGTTATTGCTGTTACTGTTGTTGTTGTCATTACTGTTGTTATTGCTGTTACTGTTGTTGTTGTCATTACTGTTGTTATTGCTGTTACTGTTGTTATTGCTGTTACTGTTGTTGTTGTCATTACTGTTGTTATTGCTGTTACTGTTGTTATTGATGTTACTGTTGTTGTTGTCATTACTGTTGTTATTGCTGTTACTATTGTTGTTGTCATTACTGTTATTATTTCTGTTACTATTGTTGTTGTCATTACTGTTATTATTGCTGTTACTGTTGTTGTCATTACTGAAATTATTGCTGTTACTGTTGTTGCTGTCATTACTGTTGTTATTGCTGTTACTGTTGTTGTCATTACTGTTGTTATTGCTGTTACTGTTGTTGTTGTCATTACTGTTGTTATTGCTGTTACTATTGTTGTTGTCATTACTGTTGTTATTGCTGTTACTGTTGTTGTTGTCATTACTGTTGTTATTGCTGTTACTGTTGTTATTGCTGTTACTGTTGTTGTTGTTGTCATTACTGTTGTTATTGCTGTTACTGTTGTTATTGCTGTTACTGTTGTTGTTGTCATTACTGTTGTTATTGCTGTTACTGTTGTTATTGCTGTTACTGTTCTTGTTGTCATTACTGTTGTTATTGCTGTTACTATTGTTGTTGTCATTACTGTTATTATTTCTGTTACTATTGTTGTTGTCATTACTGTTATTATTGCTGTTACTGTTGTTGTCATTACTGTTATTATTGCTGTTACTGTTGTTGTTGTCATTACTGTTGTTATTGCTGTTACTGTTGTTGTCATTACTGTTGTTATTGCTGTTACTGTTGTTGTTGTCATTACTGTTGTTATTGCTGTTACTATTGTTGTTGTCATTACTGTTATTATTGCTGTTACTGTTGTTGTTGTCATTACTGTTGTTATTGCTGTTACTGTTGTTATTGCTGTTACTGTTGTTGTTGTCATTGCTGTTGTTATTATTTCTGTTACTATTGTTGTTGTCATTACTGTTACTGTTGATGTCATTACTGTTGTTATTGCTGTTACTGTTGTTGTTGTCATTACTGTTGTTATTGCTGTTACTGTTGTTGTCATTACTGTTATTATTGCTGTTACTGTTGTTGTTGTCATTACTGTTATTATTGCTGTTACTGTTGTTGTTGTCATTACTGTTGTTATTGCTGTTACTTTTGTTGTTGTCATTACTGTTGTTATTGCTGTTACTGTTGTTGTTGTCATTACTGTTGTTATTGCTGTTATTATTTCTGTTACTATTGTTGTTGTCATTACTGTTATTATTGCTGTTACTGTTGTTGTCATTACTGTTATTATTGCTGTTACTGTTGTTGTTGTCATTACTGTTGTTATTGCTGTTACTGTTGTTGTCATTACTGTTGTTGTTGCTGTTACTGTTGTTGTTGTCATTACTGTTGTTATTGCTGTTACTGTTGTTATTGCTGTTACTGTTGTTGTTGTCATTACTGTTGTTATTGCTGTTACTGTTGTTATTGCTGTTACTGTTGTTGTTGTTGTCATTACTGTTGTTATTGCTGTTACTGTTGTTATTGCTGTTACTGTTGTTGTTGTCATTACTGTTGTTATTGCTGTTACTATTGTTGTTGTCATTACTGTTATTATTTCTGTTACTATTGTTGTTGTCATTACAGTTATTATTGCTGTTACTGTTGTTGTCATTACTGTTATTATTGCTGTTACTGTTGTTGTTGTCATTACTGTTGTTATTGCTGTTACTGTTGTTGTCATTACTGTTGTTATTGCTGTTACTGTTGTTGTTGTCATTACTGTTGTTATTGCTGTTACTATTGTTGTTGTCATTACTGTTATTATTGCTGTTACTGTTGTTGTCATTACTGTTATTATTGCTGTTACTGTTGTTGTTGTCATTACTGTTGTTATTGCTGTTACTGTTGTTGTTGTCATTGCTGTTGTTATTATTTCTGTTACTATTGTTGTTGTCATTACTGTTACTGTTGATGTCATTACTGTTGTTATTGCTGTTACTGTTGTTGTTGTCATTACTGTTGTTATTGCTGTTACTGTTGTTGTCATTACTGTTATTATTGCTGTTACTGTTGTTGTTGTCATTACTGTTATTATTGCTGTTACTGTTGTTGTTGTCATTACTGTTGTTATTGCTGTTACTGTTGTTGTTGTCATTACTGTTGTTATTGCTGTTATTATTTCTGTTACTATTGTTGTTGTCATTACTGTTATTATTGCTGTTACTGTTGTTGTCATTACTGTTATTATTGCTGTTACTGTTGTTGTTGTCATTACTGTTGTTATTGCTGTTACTGGTGTTGTCATTACTGTTACTATTGTTGTTGTCATTACTGTTGTTATTGCTGTTACTGTTGTTGTCATTACTGTTGTTATTGCTGTTACTGTTGTTGTCATTACTGTTATTATTGCTGTTACTGTTGTTGTCATTACTGTTGTTATTGCTGTTACTGTTGTTGTCATTACTGTTGTTATTGCCGTTATTGTTGTTGTTGTCATTACTGTTGTTATTGCTGTTACTGTTGTTGTCATTACTGTTGTTATTGCTGTTACTGTTGTTGTTGTCATTACTGTTGTTATTGCTGTTACTGTTGTTATTGCTGTTACTGTTGTTGTTGTCATTACTGTTGTTATTGCTGTTACTGTTGTTATTGCTGTTACTGTTGTTGTTGTTGTCATTACTGTTGTTATTGCTGTTACTGTTGTTATTGCTGTTACTGTTGTTGTTGTCATTGCTGTTGTTATTATTTCTGTTACTATTGTTGTTGTCATTACTGTTACTGTTGATGTCATTACTGTTGTTATTGCTGTTACTGTTGTTGTTGTCATTACTGTTGTTATTGCTGTTACTGTTGTTGTCATTACTGTTATTATTGCTGTTACTGTTGTTGTTGTCATTACTGTTGTTATTGCTGTTACTGTTGTTGTCATTACTGTTGTTATTGCTGTTACTGTTGTTGTCATTACTGTTGTTATTGCTGTTAATGTTGTTGTCATTACTGTTATTATTGCTGTTACTGTTGTTGTCATTACTGTTGTTATTGCTGTTACTGTTGTTGTCATTACTGTTGTTATTGCTGTTACTGTTGTTGTCATTACTGTTGTTATTGCTGTTACTGTTGTTGTTGTCATTACTGTTGTTATTGCTGTTACTGTTGTTATTGCTGTTACTGTTGTTGTTGTCATTACTGTTGTTATTGCTGTTACTGTTGTTATTGCTGTTACTGTTGTTGTTGTCATTACTGTTGTTATTGCTGTTACTGTTGTTATTGCTGTTGCTGTTGTTGTTGTCATTGCTGTTGTTATTATTTCTGTTACTATTGTTGTTGTCATTAATGTTACTGTTGATGTCATTACTGTTGTTATTGCTGTTACTGTTGTTGTTGTCATTACTGTTGTTATTGCTGTTACTGTTGTTGTCATTACTGTTATTATTGCTGTTACTGTTGTTGTTGTCATTACTGTTATTATTGCTGTTACTGTTGTTGTTGTCATTACTGTTGTTATTGCTGTTATTATTTCTGTTACTATTGTTGTTGTCATTACTGTTATTATTGCTGTTACTGTTGTTGTCATTACTGTTATTATTGCTGTTACTGTTGTTGTTGTCATTACTGTTGTTATTGCTGTTACTGGTCTTGTCATTACTGTTACTGTTGTTGTTGTCATTACTGTTGTTATTGCTGTTACTGTTGTTGTCATTACTGTTGTTATTGCTGTTACTGTTGTTGTCATTACTGTTGTTATTGCTGTTATTGTTGTTGTCATTACTGTTATTATTGCTGTTACTGTTGTTGTCATTACTGTTGTTATTGCTGTTACTGTTGTTGTCATTACTGTTGTTATTGCTGTTATTGTTGTTGTTGTCATTACTGTTGTTATTGCTGTTACTGTTGTTGTCATTACTGTTGTTATTGCTGTTACTGTTGTTGTTGTCATTACTGTTGTTATTGCTGTTACTGTTGTTGTTGTCATTACTGTTGTTATTGCTGTTACTGTTGTTATTGCTGTTACTGTTGTTGTTGTTGTCATTACTGTTGTTATTGCTGTTACTGTTGTTATTGATGTTACTGTTGTTGTTGTCATTACTGTTGTTATTGCTGTTGCTATTGTTGTTGTCATTACTGTTATTATTTCTGTTACTATTGTTGTTGTCATTACTGTTATTATTGCTGTTACTGTTGTTGTCATTACTGTTATTATTGCTGTTACTGTTGTTGCTGTCATTACTGTTGTTATTGCTGTTACTGTTGTTGTCATTACTGTTGTTATTGCTGTTACTGTTGTTGTTGTCATTACTGTTGTTATTGCTGTTACTATTGTTGTTGTCATTACTGTTGTTATTGCTGTTACTGTTGTTGTTGTCATTACTGTTGTTATTGCTGTTACTGTTGTTATTGCTGTTACTGTTGTTGTTGTTGTCATTACTGTTGTTATTGTTGTTACTGTTGTTATTGCTGTTACTGTTGTTGTTGTCATTACTGTTGTTATTGCTGTTACTGTTGTTATTGCTGTTACTGTTCTTGTTGTCATTACTGTTGTTATTGCTGTTACTATTGTTGTTGTCATTACTGTTATTATTTCTGTTACTATTGTTGTTGTCATTACTGTTATTATTGCTGTTACTGTTGTTGTCATTACTGTTATTATTGCTGTTACTGTTGTTGTTGTCATTACTGTTGTTATTGCTGTTACTGTTGTTGTCATTACTGTTGTTATTGCTGTTACTGTTGTTGTTGTCATTACTGTTGTTATTGCTGTTACTATTGTTGTTGTCATTACTGTTATTATTGCTGTTACTGTTGTTGTTGTCATTACTGTTGTTATTGCTGTTACTGTTGTTATTGCTGTTACTGTTGTTGTTGTCATTGCTGTTGTTATTATTTCTGTTACTATTGTTGTTGTCATTACTGTTACTGTTGATGTCATTACTGTTGTTATTGCTGTTACTGTTGTTGTTGTCATTACTGTTGTTATTGCTGTTACTGTTGTTGTCATTACTGTTATTATTGCTGTTACTGTTGTTGTTGTCATTACTGTTATTATTGCTGTTACTCTTGTTGTTGTCATTATTGTTGTTATTGCTGTTACTTTTGTTGTTGTCATTACTGTTGTTATTGCTGTTACTGTTGTTGTTGTCATTACTGTTGTTATTGCTGTTATTATTTCTGTTACTATTGTTGTTGTCATTACTGTTATTATTGCTGTTACTGTTGTTGTCATTACTGTTATTATTGCTGTTACTGTTGTTGTTGTCATTACTGTTGTTATTGCTGTTACTGTTGTTGTCATTACTGTTGTTATTGCTGTTACTGTTGTTGTTGTCATTACTGTTGTTATTGCTGTTACTGTTGTTATTGCTGTTACTGTTGTTGTTGTCATTACTGTTGTTATTGCTGTTACTGTTGTTATTGCTGTTACTGTTGTTGTTGTTGTCATTACTGTTGTTATTGCTGTTACTGTTGTTATTGCTGTTACTGTTGTTGTTGTCATTACTGTTGTTATTGCTGTTACTATTGTTGTTGTCATTACTGTTATTATTTCTGTTACTATTGTTGTTGTCATTACTGTTATTATTGCTGTTACTGTTGTTGTCATTACTGTTATTATTGCTGTTACTGTTGTTGTTGTCATTACTGTTGTTATTGCTGTTACTGTTGTTGTCATTTCTGTTGTTATTGCTGTTACTGTTGTTGTTGTCATTACTGTTGTTATTGCTGTTACTATTGTTGTTGTCATTACTGTTATTATTGCTGTTACTGTTGTTGTCATTACTGTTATTATTGCTGTTACTGTTGTTGTTGTCATTACTGTTGTTATTGCTGTTACTGTTGTTGTCATTACTGTTGTTATTGCTGTTACTGTTGTTGTCATTACTGTTATTATTGCTGTTACTGTTGTTGTCATTACTGTTGTTATTGCTGTTACTGTTGTTGTCATTATTGTTGTTATTGCCGTTATTGTTGTTGTTGTCATTACTGTTGTTATTGCTGTTACTGTTGTTGCCATTACTGTTGTTATTGCTGTTACTGTTGTTGTTGTCATTACTGTTGTTATTGCTGTTACTGTTGTTGTTGTCATTGCTGTTGTTATTGCTGTTACTGTTGTTGTTGTAATTACTGTTGTTGTTGCTGTTACTGTTGTTGTCATTACTGTTGTTATTGCTGTTACTGGTGTTGTCATTACTGTTGTTATTGCTGTTACTGTTGTTGTTGTAATTACTGTTGTTATTATTTCTGTAACTGTTGGTGTTGTCATTACTGTTGTTATTGCTGTTACTGTTGTTGTCATTACTGTTGTTATTGCTGTTACTGTTGTTGTTGTAATTACTGTTGTTATTATTTCTGTTACTGTTGGTGTTGTCATTACTGTTGTTATTGCTGTTACTGTTGTTGTCATTACTGTTGTTATTGCTGTTACTGTTGTTGTTGTTGTTGTTGTTGTTGTTGTTGTCATTACTGTTGTTATTGCTGTTACTGTTGTTGTCATTACTGTTGTTATTGCTGTTACTGTTGTTCTTGTCATTACTATTATTATTGCTGTTACTGTTGTTGTCATTACTGTTGTTATTGCTGTTGTTATTGCCGTTATTGTTGTTGTTGTCATTACTGTTGTTATTGCTGTTACTGTTGTTGTCATTACTGTTGTTATTGCTGTTACTGTTGTTGTTGTCATTACTGTTGTTATTGCTGTTACTATTGTTGTTGTCATTACTGTTGTTATTGCTGTTACTGTTGTTGTTGTCATTACTGTTGTTATTGCTGTTACTGTTGTTATTGCTGTTACTGTTGTTGTTGTTGTCATTACTTTTGTTATTGCTGTTACTGTTGTTATTGCTGTTACTGTTGTTGTTGTCATTACTGTTGTTATTGCTGTTACTGTTGTTATTGCTGTTACTGTTCTTGTTGTCATTACTGTTGTTATTGCTGTTACTATTGTTGTTGTCATTACTGTTATTATTTCTGTTACTATTGTTGTTGTCATTACTGTTATTATTGCTGTTACTGTTGTTGTCATTACTGTTATTATTGCTGTTACTGTTGTTGTTGTCATTACTGTTGTTATTGCTGTTACTGTTGTTGTCATTACTGTTGTTATTGCTGTTACTGTTGTTATTGCTGTTACTGTTGTTGTTGTCATTGCTGTTGTTATTATTTCTGTTACTATTGTTGTTGTCATTACTGTTACTGTTGATGTCATTACTGTTGTTATTGCTGTTACTGTTGTTGTTGTCATTACTGTTGTTATTGCTGTTACTGTTGTTGTCATTACTGTTATTATTGCTGTTACTGTTGTTGTTGTCATTACTGTTATTATTGCTGTTACTGTTGTTGTTGTCATTACTGTTGTTATTGCTGTTACTTTTGTTGTTGTCATTACTGTTGTTATTGCTGTTACTGTTGTTGTTGTCATTACTGTTGTTATTGCTGTTATTATTTCTGTTACTATTGTTGTTGTCATTACTGTTATTATTGCTGTTACTGTTGTTGTCATTACTGTTATTATTGCTGTTACTGTTGTTGTTGTCATTACTGTTGTTATTGCTGTTACTGTTGTTGTCATTACTGTTGTTATTGCTGTTACTGTTGTTGTTGTCATTACTGTTGTTATTGCTGTTACTGTTGTTATTGCTGTTACTGTTGTTGTTGTCATTACTGTTGTTATTGCTGTTACTGTTGTTATTGCTGTTACTGTTGTTGTTGTTGTCATTACTGTTGTTATTGCTGTTACTGTTGTTATTGCTGTTACTGTTGTTGTTGTCATTACTGTTGTTATTGCTGTTACTATTGTTGTTGTCATTACTGTTATTATTTCTGTTACTATTGTTGTTGTCATTACAGTTATTATTGCTGTTACTGTTGTTGTCATTACTGTTATTATTGCTGTTACTGTTGTTGTTGTCATTACTGTTGTTATTGCTGTTACTGTTGTTGTCATTACTGTTGTTATTGCTGTTACTGTTGTTGTTGTCATTACTGTTGTTATTGCTGTTACTATTGTTGTTGTCATTACTGTTATTATTGCTGTTACTGTTGTTGTCATTACTGTTATTATTGCTGTTACTGTTGTTGTTGTCATTACTGTTGTTATTGCTGTTACTGTTGTTGTTGTCATTGCTGTTGTTATTATTTCTGTTACTATTGTTGTTGTCATTACTGTTACTGTTGATGACATTACTGTTGTTATTGCTGTTACTGTTGTTGTTGTCATTACTGTTGTTATTGCTGTTACTGTTGTTGTCATTACTGTTATTATTGCTGTTACTGTTGTTGTTGTCATTACTGTTATTATTGCTGTTACTGTTGTTGTTGTCATTACTGTTGTTATTGCTGTTACTGTTGTTGTTGTCATTACTGTTGTTATTGATGTTACTGGTGTTGTCATTACTGTTACTATTGTTGTTGTCATTACTGTTGTTATTGCTGTTACTGTTGTTGTCATTACTGTTGTTATTGCTGTTACTGTTGTTGTCATTACTGTTGTTATTGCTGTTACTGTTGTTGTCATTACTGTTATTATTGCTGTTACTGTTGTTGTCATTACTGTTGTTATTGCTGTTATTATTTCTGTTACTATTGTTGTTGTCATTACTGTTGTTATTGCTGTTACTGTTGTTGTCATTACTGTTATTATTGCTGTTACTGTTGTTGTCATTACTGTTATTATTGCTGTTACTGTTGTTGTCATTACTGTTGTTATTGCTGTTACTGTTGTTGTCATTACTGTTGTTATTGCTGTTATTGTTGTTGTTGTCATTACTGTTGTTATTGCTGTTACTGTTGTTGTCATTACTGTTGTTATTGCTGTTACTGTTGTTGTTGTCATTACTGTTGTTATTGCTGTTACTGTTGTTGTTGTCATTACTGTTGTTATTGCTGTTACTGTTGTTATTGCTGTTACTGTTGTTGTTGTTGTCATTACTGTTGTTATTGCTGTTACTGTTGTTATTGATGTTACTGTTGTTGTTGTCATTACTGTTGTTATTGCTGTTGCTATTGTTGTTGTCATTACTGTTATTATTTCTGTTACTATTGTTGTTGTCATTACTGTTATTATTGCTGTTACTGTTGTTGTCATTACTGTTATTATTGCTGTTACTGTTGTGGCTGTCATTACTGTTGTTATTGCTGTTACTGTTGTTGTCATTACTGTTGTTATTGCTGTTACTGTTGTTGTTGTCATTACTGTTGTTATTGCTGTTACTATTGTTGTTGTCATTACTGTTGTTATTGCTGTTACTGTTGTTGTTGTCATTACTGTTGTTATTGCTGTTACTGTTGTTATTGCTGTTACTGTTGTTGTTGTTGTCATTACTGTTGTTATTGCTGTTACTGTTGTTATTGCTGTTACTGTTGTTGTTGTCATTACTGTTGTTATTGCTGTTACTGTTGTTATTGCTGTTACTGTTCTTGTTGTCATTACTGTTGTTATTGCTGTTACTATTGTTGTTGTCATTACTGTTATTATTTCTGTTACTATTGTTGTTGTCATTACTGTTATTATTGCTGTTACTGTTGTTGTCATTACTGTTATTATTGCTGTTACTGTTGTTGTTGTCATTACTGTTGTTATTGCTGTTACTGTTGTTGTCATTACTGTTGTTATTGCTGTTACTGTTGTTGTTGTCATTACTGTTGTTATTGCTGTTACTATTGTTGTTGTCATTACTGTTATTATTGCTGTTACTGTTGTTGTTGTCATTACTGTTGTTATTGCTGTTACTGTTGTTATTGCTGTTACTGTTGTTGTTGTCATTGCTGTTGTTATTATTTCTGTTACTATTGTTGTTGTCATTACTGTTACTTTTGATGTCATTACTGTTGTTATTGCTGTTACTGTTGTTGTTGTCATTACTGTTGTTATTGCTGTTACTGTTGTTGTCATTACTGTTATTATTGCTGTTACTGTTGTTGTTGTCATTACTGTTATTATTGCTGTTACTGTTGTTGTTGTCATTATTGTTGTTATTGCTGTTACTTTTGTTGTTGTCATTACTGTTGTTATTGCTGTTACTGTTGTTGTTGTCATTACTGTTGTTATTGCTGTTATTATTTCTGTTACTATTGTTGTTGTCATTACTGTTATTATTGCTGTTACTGTTGTTGTCATTACTGTTATTATTGCTGTTACTGTTGTTGTTGTCATTACTGTTGTTATTGCTGTTACTGTTGTTGTCATTACTGTTGTTATTGCTGTTACTGTTGTTGTTGTCATTACTGTTGTTATTGCTGTTACTGTTGTTATTGCTGTTACTGTTGTTCTTGTCATTACTGTTGTTATTGCTGTTACTGTTGTTATTGCTGTTACTGTTGTTGTTGTTGTCATTACTGTTGTTATTGCTGTTACTGTTGTTATTGCTGTTACTGTTGTTGTTGTCATTACTGTTGTTATTGCTGTTACTATTGTTGTTGTCATTACTGTTATTATTTCTGTTACTATTGTTGTTGTCATTACTGTTATTATTGCTGTTACTGTTGTTGTCATTACTGTTATTATTGCTGTTACTGTTGTTGTTGTCATTACTGTTGTTATTGCTGTTACTGTTGTTGTCATTACTGTTGTTATTGCTGTTACTGTTGTTGTTGTCATTACTGTTGTTATTGCTGTTACTATTGTTGTTGTCATTACTGTTATTATTGCTGTTACTGTTGTTGTCATTACTGTTATTATTGCTGTTACTGTTGTTGTTGTCATTACTGTTGTTATTGCTGTTACTGTTGTTATTGCTGTTACTGTTGTTGTTGTCATTGCTGTTGTTATTATTTCTGTTACTATTGTTGTTGTCATTACTGTTACTGTTGATGTCATTACTGTTGTTATTGCTGTTACTGTTGTTGTTGTCATTACTGTTGTTATTGCTGTTACTGTTGTTGTCATTACTGTTATTATTGCTGTTACTGTTGTTGTTGTCATTACTGTTATTATTGCTGTTACTGTTGTTGTTGTCATTACTGTTGTTATTGCTGTTACTGTTGTTGTTGTCATTACTGTTGTTATTGCTGTTATTATTTATGTTACTATTGTTGTTGTCATTACTGTTATTATTGCTGTTACTGTTGTTGTCATTACTGTTATTATTGCTGTTACTGTTGTTGTTGACATTACTGTTACTGTTGTTGTTGTCATTACTGTTGTTATTGCTGTTACTGTTGTTGTCATTACTGTTGTTATTGCTGTTACTGTTGTTGTCATTACTGTTATTATTGCTGTTACTGTTGTTGTCATTACTGTTGTTATTGCTGTTACTGTTGTTGTCATTATTGTTGTTATTGCCGTTATTGTTGTTGTTGTCATTACTGTTGTTATTGCTGTTACTGTTGTTGCCATTACTGTTGTTATTGCTGTTACTGTTGTTGTTGTCATTACTGTTGTTATTGCTGTTACTGTTGTTGTTGTCATTGCTGTTGTTATTGCTGTTACTGTTGTTGTTGTAATTACTGTTGTTGTTGCTGTTACTGTTGTTGTCATTACTGTTGTTATTGCTGTTACTGGTGTTGTCATTACTGTTGTTATTGCTGTTACTGTTGTTGTTGTAATTACTGTTGTTATTATTTCTGTTACTGTTGGTGTTGTCATTACTGTTGTTATTGCTGTTACTGTTGTTGTCATTACTGTTGTTATTGCTGTTACTGTTGTTGTTGTAATTACTGTTGTTATTATTTCTGTTACTGTTGGTGTTGTCATTACTGTTGTTATTGCTGTTACTGTTGTTGTCATTACTGTTGTTATTGCTGTTACTGTTGTTGTTGTTGTTGTTGTTGTTGTTGTTGTCATTACTGTTGTTATTGCTGTTACTGTTGTTGTCATTACTGTTGTTATTGCTGTTACTGTTGTTCTTGTCATTACTATTATTATTGCTGTTACTGTTGTTGTCATTACTGTTGTTATTGCTGTTACTGTTGTTGTCATTACAGTTGTTATTGCCGTTATTGTTGTTGTTGTCATTACTGTTGTTATTGCTGTTACTGTTGTTGTCATTACTGTTGTTATTGCTGTTACTGTTGTTGTTGTCATTACTGTTGTTATTGCTGTTACTATTGTTGTTGTCATTACTGTTGTTATTGCTGTTACTGTTGTTGTTGTCATTACTGTTGTTATTGCTGTTACTGTTGTTATTGCTGTTACTGTTGTTGTTGTTGTCATTACTTTTGTTATTGCTGTTACTGTTGTTATTGCTGTTACTGTTGTTGTTGTCATTACTGTTGTTATTGCTGTTACTGTTGTTATTGCTGTTACTGTTCTTGTTGTCATTACTGTTGTTATTGCTGTTACTATTGTTGTTGTCATTACTGTTATTATTTCTGTTACTATTGTTGTTGTCATTACTGTTATTATTGCTGTTACTGTTGTTGTCATTACTGTTATTATTGCTGTTACTGTTGTTGTTGTCATTACTGTTGTTATTGCTGTTACTGTTGTTGTCATTACTGTTGTTATTGCTGTTACTGTTGTTGTCATTACTGTTGTTATTGCTGTTACTGTTGTTATTGCTGTTACTGTTGTTGTTGTCATTGCTGTTGTTATTATTTCTGTTACTATTGTTGTTGTCATTACTGTTACTGTTGATGTCATTACTGTTGTTATTGCTGTTACTGTTGTTGTTGTCATTACTGTTGTTATTGCTGTTACTGTTGTTGTCATTACTGTTATTATTGCTGTTACTGTTGTTGTTGTCATTACTGTTATTATTGCTGTTACTGTTGTTGTTGTCATTACTGTTGTTATTGCTGTTACTTTTGTTGTTGTCATTACTGTTGTTATTGCTGTTACTGTTGTTGTTGTCATTACTGTTGTTATTGCTGTTATTATTTCTGTTACTATTGTTGTTGTCATTACTGTTATTATTGCTGTTACTGTTGTTGTCATTACTGTTATTATTGCTGTTACTGTTGTTGTTGTCATTACTGTTGTTATTGCTGTTACTGTTGTTGTCATTACTGTTGTTATTGCTGTTACTGTTGTTGTTGTCATTACTGTTGTTATTGCTGTTACTGTTGTTATTGCTGTTACTGTTGTTGTTGTCATTACTGTTGTTATTGCTGTTACTGTTGTTATTGCTGTTACTGTTGTTGTTGTTGTCATTACTGTTGTTATTGCTGTTACTGTTGTTATTGCTGTTACTGTTGTTGTTGTCATTACTGTTGTTATTGCTGTTACTATTGTTGTTGTCATTACTGTTATTATTGCTGTTACTGTTGTTGTCATTACTGTTATTATTGCTGTTACTGTTGTTGTTGTCATTACTGTTGTTATTGCTGTTACTGTTGTTGTCATTACTGTTGTTATTGCTGTTACTGTTGTTGTTGTCATTACTGTTGTTATTGCTGTTACTGTTGTTATTGCTGTTACTGTTGTTGTTGTCATTACTGTTGTTATTGCTGTTACTGTTGTTATTGCTGTTACTGTTGTTGTTGTTGTCATTACTGTTGTTATTGCTGTTACTGTTGTTATTGCTGTTACTGTTGTTGTTGTCATTACTGTTGTTATTGCTGTTACTATTGTTGTTGTCATTACTGTTGTTATTGCTGTTACTGTTGTTGTCATTACTGTTATTATTGCTGTTACTGTTGTTGTCATTACTGTTATTATTGCTGTTACTGTTGTTGTCATTACTGTTGTTATTGCTGTTACTGTTGTTGTCATTACTGTTGTTATTGCTGTTATTGTTGTTGTTGTCATTACTGTTGTTATTGCTGTTACTGTTGTTGTCATTACTGTTGTTATTGCTGTTACTGTTGTTGTTGTCATTACTGTTGTTATTGCTGTTACTGTTGTTGTTGTCATTACTGTTGTTATTGCTGTTACTGTTGTTATTGCTGTTACTGTTGTTGTTGTTGTCATTACTGTTGTTATTGCTGTTACTGTTGTTATTGATGTTACTGTTGTTGTTGTCATTACTGTTGTTATTGCTGTTGCTATTGTTGTTGTCATTACTGTTATTATTTCTGTTACTATTGTTGTTGTCATTACTGTTATTATTGCTGTTACTGTTGTTGTCATTACTGTTATTATTGCTGTTACTGTTGTGGCTGTCATTACTGTTGTTATTGCTGTTACTGTTGTTGTCATTACTGTTGTTATTGCTGTTACTGTTGTTGTTGTCATTACTGTTGTTATTGCTGTTACTATTGTTGTTGTCATTACTGTTGTTATTGCTGTTACTGTTGTTGTTGTCATTACTGTTGTTATTGCTGTTACTGTTGTTATTGCTGTTACTGTTGTTGTTGTTGTCATTACTGTTGTTATTGCTGTTACTGTTGTTATTGCTGTTACTGTTGTTGTTGTCATTACTGTTGTTATTGCTGTTACTGTTGTTATTGCTGTTACTGTTCTTGTTGTCATTACTGTTGTTATTGCTGTTACTATTGTTGTTGTCATTACTGTTATTATTGCTGTTACTGTTGTTGTTGTCATTACTGTTGTTATTGCTGTTACTGTTGTTATTGCTGTTACTGTTGTTGTTGTCATTGCTGTTGTTATTATTTCTGTTACTATTGTTGTTGTCATTACTGTTACTTTTGATGTCATTACTGTTGTTATTGCTGTTACTGTTGTTGTTGTCATTACTGTTGTTATTGCTGTTACTGTTGTTGTCATTACTGTTATTATTGCTGTTACTGTTGTTGTTGTCATTACTGTTATTATTGCTGTTACTGTTGTTGTTGTCATTATTGTTGTTATTGCTGTTACTTTTGTTGTTGTCATTACTGTTGTTATTGCTGTTACTGTTGTTGTTGTCATTACTGTTGTTATTGCTGTTATTATTTCTGTTACTATTGTTGTTGTCATTACTGTTATTATTGCTGTTACTGTTGTTGTCATTACTGTTATTATTGCTGTTACTGTTGTTGTTGTCATTACTGTTGTTATTGCTGTTACTGTTGTTGTCATTACTGTTGTTATTGCTGTTACTGTTGTTGTTGTCATTACTGTTGTTATTGCTGTTACTGTTGTTATTGCTGTTACTGTTGTTCTTGTCATTACTGTTGTTATTGCTGTTACTGTTGTTATTGCTGTTACTGTTGTTGTTGTTGTCATTACTGTTGTTATTGCTGTTACTGTTGTTATTGCTGTTACTGTTGTTGTTGTCATTACTGTTGTTATTGCTGTTACTATTGTTGTTGTCATTACTGTTATTATTTCTGTTACTATTGTTGTTGTCATTACTGTTATTATTGCTGTTACTGTTGTTGTCATTACTGTTATTATTGCTGTTACTGTTGTTGTTGTCATTACTGTTGTTATTGCTGTTACTGTTGTTGTCATTACTGTTGTTATTGCTGTTACTGTTGTTGTTGTCATTACTGTTGTTATTGCTGTTACTATTGTTGTTGTCATTACTGTTATTATTGCTGTTACTGTTGTTGTCATTACTGTTATTATTGCTGTTACTGTTGTTGTTGTCATTACTGTTGTTATTGCTGTTACTGTTGTTATTGCTGTTACTGTTGTTGTTGTCATTGCTGTTGTTATTATTTCTGTTACTATTGTTGTTGTCATTACTGTTACTGTTGATGTCATTACTGTTGTTATTGCTGTTACTGTTGTTGTTGTCATTACTGTTGTTATTGCTGTTACTGTTGTTGTCATTACTGTTATTATTGCTGTTACTGTTGTTGTTGTCATTACTGTTATTATTGCTGTTACTGTTGTTGTTGTCATTACTGTTGTTATTGCTGTTACTGTTGTTGTTGTCATTACTGTTGTTATTGCTGTTATTATTTATGTTACTATTGTTGTTGTCATTACTGTTATTATTGCTGTTACTGTTGTTGTCATTACTGTTATTATTGCTGTTACTGTTGTTGTTGACATTACTGTTACTGTTGTTGTTGTCATTACTGTTGTTATTGCTGTTACTGTTGTTGTCATTACTGTTGTTATTGCTGTTACTGTTGTTGTCATTACTGTTATTATTGCTGTTACTGTTGTTGTCATTACTGTTGTTATTGCTGTTACTGTTGTTGTCATTATTGTTGTTATTGCCGTTATTGTTGTTGTTGTCATTACTGTTGTTATTGCTGTTACTGTTGTTGCCATTACTGTTGTTATTGCTGTTACTGTTGTTGTTGTCATTACTGTTGTTATTGCTGTTACTGTTGTTGTTGTCATTGCTGTTGTTATTGCTGTTACTGTTGTTGTTGTAATTACTGTTGTTGTTGCTGTTACTGTTGTTGTCATTACTGTTGTTATTGCTGTTACTGGTGTTGTCATTACTGTTGTTATTGCTGTTACTGTTGTTGTTGTAATTACTGTTGTTATTATTTCTGTTACTGTTGGTGTTGTCATTACTGTTGTTATTGCTGTTACTGTTGTTGTCATTACTGTTGTTATTGCTGTTACTGTTGTTGTTGTAATTACTGTTGTTATTATTTCTGTTACTGTTGGTGTTGTCATTACTGTTGTTATTGCTGTTACTGTTGTTGTCATTACTGTTGTTATTGCTGTTACTGTTGTTGTTGTTGTTGTTGTTGTTGTTGTTGTCATTACTGTTGTTATTGCTGTTACTGTTGTTGTCATTACTGTTGTTATTGCTGTTACTGTTGTTCTTGTCATTACTATTATTATTGCTGTTACTGTTGTTGTCATTACTGTTGTTATTGCTGTTACTGTTGTTGTCATTACAGTTGTTATTGCCGTTATTGTTGTTGTTGTCATTACTGTTGTTATTGCTGTTACTGTTGTTGTCATTACTGTTGTTATTGCTGTTACTGTTGTTGTTGTCATTACTGTTGTTATTGCTGTTACTATTGTTGTTGTCATTACTGTTGTTATTGCTGTTACTGTTGTTGTTGTCATTACTGTTGTTATTGCTGTTACTGTTGTTATTGCTGTTACTGTTGTTGTTGTTGTCATTACTTTTGTTATTGCTGTTACTGTTGTTATTGCTGTTACTGTTGTTGTTGTCATTACTGTTGTTATTGCTGTTACTGTTGTTATTGCTGTTACTGTTCTTGTTGTCATTACTGTTGTTATTGCTGTTACTATTGTTGTTGTCATTACTGTTATTATTTCTGTTACTATTGTTGTTGTCATTACTGTTATTATTGCTGTTACTGTTGTTGTCATTACTGTTATTATTGCTGTTACTGTTGTTGTTGTCATTACTGTTGTTATTGCTGTTACTGTTGTTGTCATTACTGTTGTTATTGCTGTTACTGTTGTTGTCATTACTGTTGTTATTGCTGTTACTGTTGTTATTGCTGTTACTGTTGTTGTTGTCATTGCTGTTGTTATTATTTCTGTTACTATTGTTGTTGTCATTACTGTTACTGTTGATGTCATTACTGTTGTTATTGCTGTTACTGTTGTTGTTGTCATTACTGTTGTTATTGCTGTTACTGTTGTTGTCATTACTGTTATTATTGCTGTTACTGTTGTTGTTGTCATTACTGTTATTATTGCTGTTACTGTTGTTGTTGTCATTACTGTTGTTATTGCTGTTACTTTTGTTGTTGTCATTACTGTTGTTATTGCTGTTACTGTTGTTGTTGTCATTACTGTTGTTATTGCTGTTATTATTTCTGTTACTATTGTTGTTGTCATTACTGTTATTATTGCTGTTACTGTTGTTGTCATTACTGTTATTATTGCTGTTACTGTTGTTGTTGTCATTACTGTTGTTATTGCTGTTACTGTTGTTGTCATTACTGTTGTTATTGCTGTTACTGTTGTTGTTGTCATTACTGTTGTTATTGCTGTTACTGTTGTTATTGCTGTTACTGTTGTTGTTGTCATTACTGTTGTTATTGCTGTTACTGTTGTTATTGCTGTTACTGTTGTTGTTGTTGTCATTACTGTTGTTATTGCTGTTACTGTTGTTATTGCTGTTACTGTTGTTGTTGTCATTACTGTTGTTATTGCTGTTACTATTGTTGTTGTCATTACTGTTATTATTGCTGTTACTGTTGTTGTCATTACTGTTATTATTGCTGTTACTGTTGTTGTTGTCATTACTGTTGTTATTGCTGTTACTGTTGTTGTCATTACTGTTGTTATTGCTGTTACTGTTGTTGTTGTCATTACTGTTGTTATTGCTGTTACTGTTGTTATTGCTGTTACTGTTGTTGTTGTCATTACTGTTGTTATTGCTGTTACTGTTGTTATTGCTGTTACTGTTGTTGTTGTTGTCATTACTGTTGTTATTGCTGTTACTGTTGTTATTGCTGTTACTGTTGTTGTTGTCATTACTGTTGTTATTGCTGTTACTATTGTTGTTGTCATTACTGTTGTTATTGCTGTTACTGTTGTTGTCATTACTGTTATTATTGCTGTTACTGTTGTTGTCATTACTGTTATTATTGCTGTTACTGTTGTTGTCATTACTGTTGTTATTGCTGTTACTGTTGTTGTCATTACTGTTGTTATTGCTGTTATTGTTGTTGTTGTCATTACTGTTGTTATTGCTGTTACTGTTGTTGTCATTACTGTTGTTATTGCTGTTACTGTTGTTGTTGTCATTACTGTTGTTATTGCTGTTACTGTTGTTGTTGTCATTACTGTTGTTATTGCTGTTACTGTTGTTATTGCTGTTACTGTTGTTGTTGTTGTCATTACTGTTGTTATTGCTGTTACTGTTGTTATTGATGTTACTGTTGTTGTTGTCATTACTGTTGTTATTGCTGTTGCTATTGTTGTTGTCATTACTGTTATTATTTCTGTTACTATTGTTGTTGTCATTACTGTTATTATTGCTGTTACTGTTGTTGTCATTACTGTTATTATTGCTGTTACTGTTGTGGCTGTCATTACTGTTGTTATTGCTGTTACTGTTGTTGTCATTACTGTTGTTATTGCTGTTACTGTTGTTGTTGTCATTACTGTTGTTATTGCTGTTACTATTGTTGTTGTCATTACTGTTGTTATTGCTGTTACTGTTGTTGTTGTCATTACTGTTGTTATTGCTGTTACTGTTGTTATTGCTGTTACTGTTGTTGTTGTTGTCATTACTGTTGTTATTGCTGTTACTGTTGTTATTGCTGTTACTGTTGTTGTTGTCATTACTGTTGTTATTGCTGTTACTGTTGTTATTGCTGTTACTGTTCTTGTTGTCATTACTGTTGTTATTGCTGTTACTATTGTTGTTGTCATTACTGTTATTATTTCTGTTACTATTGTTGTTGTCATTACTGTTATTATTGCTGTTACTGTTGTTGTCATTACTGTTATTATTGCTGTTACTGTTGTTGTTGTCATTACTGTTGTTATTGCTGTTACTGTTGTTGTCATTACTGTTGTTATTGCTGTTACTGTTGTTGTTGTCATTACTGTTGTTATTGCTGTTACTATTGTTGTTGTCATTACTGTTATTATTGCTGTTACTGTTGTTGTTGTCATTACTGTTGTTATTGCTGTTACTGTTGTTATTGCTGTTACTGTTGTTGTTGTCATTGCTGTTGTTATTATTTCTGTTACTATTGTTGTTGTCATTACTGTTACTTTTGATGTCATTACTGTTGTTATTGCTGTTACTGTTGTTGTTGTCATTACTGTTGTTATTGCTGTTACTGTTGTTGTCATTACTGTTATTATTGCTGTTACTGTTGTTGTTGTCATTACTGTTATTATTGCTGTTACTGTTGTTGTTGTCATTATTGTTGTTATTGCTGTTACTTTTGTTGTTGTCATTACTGTTGTTATTGCTGTTACTGTTGTTGTTGTCATTACTGTTGTTATTGCTGTTATTATTTCTGTTACTATTGTTGTTGTCATTACTGTTATTATTGCTGTTACTGTTGTTGTCATTACTGTTATTATTGCTGTTACTGTTGTTGTTGTCATTACTGTTGTTATTGCTGTTACTGTTGTTGTCATTACTGTTGTTATTGCTGTTACTGTTGTTGTTGTCATTACTGTTGTTATTGCTGTTACTGTTGTTATTGCTGTTACTGTTGTTCTTGTCATTACTGTTGTTATTGCTGTTACTGTTGTTATTGCTGTTACTGTTGTTGTTGTTGTCATTACTGTTGTTATTGCTGTTACTGTTGTTATTGCTGTTACTGTTGTTGTTGTCATTACTGTTGTTATTGCTGTTACTATTGTTGTTGTCATTACTGTTATTATTTCTGTTACTATTGTTGTTGTCATTACTGTTATTATTGCTGTTACTGTTGTTGTCATTACTGTTATTATTGCTGTTACTGTTGTTGTTGTCATTACTGTTGTTATTGCTGTTACTGTTGTTGTCATTACTGTTGTTATTGCTGTTACTGTTGTTGTTGTCATTACTGTTGTTATTGCTGTTACTATTGTTGTTGTCATTACTGTTATTATTGCTGTTACTGTTGTTGTCATTACTGTTATTATTGCTGTTACTGTTGTTGTTGTCATTACTGTTGTTATTGCTGTTACTGTTGTTATTGCTGTTACTGTTGTTGTTGTCATTGCTGTTGTTATTATTTCTGTTACTATTGTTGTTGTCATTACTGTTACTGTTGATGTCATTACTGTTGTTATTGCTGTTACTGTTGTTGTTGTCATTACTGTTGTTATTGCTGTTACTGTTGTTGTCATTACTGTTATTATTGCTGTTACTGTTGTTGTTGTCATTACTGTTATTATTGCTGTTACTGTTGTTGTTGTCATTACTGTTGTTATTGCTGTTACTGTTGTTGTTGTCATTACTGTTGTTATTGCTGTTATTATTTATGTTACTATTGTTGTTGTCATTACTGTTATTATTGCTGTTACTGTTGTTGTCATTACTGTTATTATTGCTGTTACTGTTGTTGTTGACATTACTGTTACTGTTGTTGTTGTCATTACTGTTGTTATTGCTGTTACTGTTGTTGTCATTACTGT
Organism: Eledone cirrhosa; assembly: GCA_964016885.1. Taxonomy (NCBI): domain Eukaryota; kingdom Metazoa; phylum Mollusca; class Cephalopoda; order Octopoda; family Eledonidae; genus Eledone; species Eledone cirrhosa. The sequence continues at coordinate 271,651,563 of OZ024743.1, read as the reverse complement.
TGTTATTGCTGTTACTGTTGTTGTCATTACTGTTATTATTGCTGTTACTGTTGTTGTCATTACTGTTGTTATTGCTGTTACTGTTGTTGTCATTATTGTTGTTATTGCCGTTATTGTTGTTGTTGTCATTACTGTTGTTATTGCTGTTACTGTTGTTGCCATTACTGTTGTTATTGCTGTTACTGTTGTTGTTGTCATTACTGTTGTTATTGCTGTTACTGTTGTTGTTGTCATTGCTGTTGTTATTGCTGTTACTGTTGTTGTTGTAATTACTGTTGTTGTTGCTGTTACTGTTGTTGTCATTACTGTTGTTATTGCTGTTACTGGTGTTGTCATTACTGTTGTTATTGCTGTTACTGTTGTTGTTGTAATTACTGTTGTTATTATTTCTGTTACTGTTGGTGTTGTCATTACTGTTGTTATTGCTGTTACTGTTGTTGTCATTACTGTTGTTATTGCTGTTACTGTTGTTGTTGTAATTACTGTTGTTATTATTTCTGTTACTGTTGGTGTTGTCATTACTGTTGTTATTGCTGTTACTGTTGTTGTCATTACTGTTGTTATTGCTGTTACTGTTGTTGTTGTTGTTGTTGTTGTTGTTGTTGTCATTACTGTTGTTATTGCTGTTACTGTTGTTGTCATTACTGTTGTTATTGCTGTTACTGTTGTTCTTGTCATTACTATTATTATTGCTGTTACTGTTGTTGTCATTACTGTTGTTATTGCTGTTACTGTTGTTGTCATTACAGTTGTTATTGCCGTTATTGTTGTTGTTGTCATTACTGTTGTTATTGCTGTTACTGTTGTTGTCATTACTGTTGTTATTGCTGTTACTGTTGTTGTTGTCATTACTGTTGTTATTGCTGTTACTATTGTTGTTGTCATTACTGTTGTTATTGCTGTTACTGTTGTTGTTGTCATTACTGTTGTTATTGCTGTTACTGTTGTTATTGCTGTTACTGTTGTTGTTGTTGTCATTACTTTTGTTATTGCTGTTACTGTTGTTATTGCTGTTACTGTTGTTGTTGTCATTACTGTTGTTATTGCTGTTACTGTTGTTATTGCTGTTACTGTTCTTGTTGTCATTACTGTTGTTATTGCTGTTACTATTGTTGTTGTCATTACTGTTATTATTTCTGTTACTATTGTTGTTGTCATTACTGTTATTATTGCTGTTACTGTTGTTGTCATTACTGTTATTATTGCTGTTACTGTTGTTGTTGTCATTACTGTTGTTATTGCTGTTACTGTTGTTGTCATTACTGTTGTTATTGCTGTTACTGTTGTTGTCATTACTGTTGTTATTGCTGTTACTGTTGTTATTGCTGTTACTGTTGTTGTTGTCATTGCTGTTGTTATTATTTCTGTTACTATTGTTGTTGTCATTACTGTTACTGTTGATGTCATTACTGTTGTTATTGCTGTTACTGTTGTTGTTGTCATTACTGTTGTTATTGCTGTTACTGTTGTTGTCATTACTGTTATTATTGCTGTTACTGTTGTTGTTGTCATTACTGTTATTATTGCTGTTACTGTTGTTGTTGTCATTACTGTTGTTATTGCTGTTACTTTTGTTGTTGTCATTACTGTTGTTATTGCTGTTACTGTTGTTGTTGTCATTACTGTTGTTATTGCTGTTATTATTTCTGTTACTATTGTTGTTGTCATTACTGTTATTATTGCTGTTACTGTTGTTGTCATTACTGTTATTATTGCTGTTACTGTTGTTGTTGTCATTACTGTTGTTATTGCTGTTACTGTTGTTGTCATTACTGTTGTTATTGCTGTTACTGTTGTTGTTGTCATTACTGTTGTTATTGCTGTTACTGTTGTTATTGCTGTTACTGTTGTTGTTGTCATTACTGTTGTTATTGCTGTTACTGTTGTTATTGCTGTTACTGTTGTTGTTGTTGTCATTACTGTTGTTATTGCTGTTACTGTTGTTATTGCTGTTACTGTTGTTGTTGTCATTACTGTTGTTATTGCTGTTACTATTGTTGTTGTCATTACTGTTATTATTTCTGTTACTATTGTTGTTGTCATTACAGTTATTATTGCTGTTACTGTTGTTGTCATTACTGTTATTATTGCTGTTACTGTTGTTGTTGTCATTACTGTTGTTATTGCTGTTACTGTTGTTGTCATTACTGTTGTTATTGCTGTTACTGTTGTTGTTGTCATTACTGTTGTTATTGCTGTTACTATTGTTGTTGTCATTACTGTTATTATTGCTGTTACTGTTGTTGTCATTACTGTTATTATTGCTGTTACTGTTGTTGTTGTCATTACTGTTGTTATTGCTGTTACTGTTGTTGTTGTCATTGCTGTTGTTATTATTTCTGTTACTATTGTTGTTGTCATTACTGTTACTGTTGATGTCATTACTGTTGTTATTGCTGTTACTGTTGTTGTTGTCATTACTGTTGTTATTGCTGTTATTATTTCTGTTACTATTGTTGTTGTCATTACTGTTATTATTGCTGTTACTGTTGTTGTCATTACTGTTATTATTGCTGTTACTGTTGTTGTTGTCATTACTGTTGTTATTGCTGTTACTGGTGTTGTCATTACTGTTACTATTGTTGTTGTCATTACTGTTGTTATTGCTGTTACTGTTGTTGTCATTACTGTTGTTATTGCTGTTACTGTTGTTGTCATTACTGTTGTTATTGCTGTTACTGTTGTTGTCATTACTGTTATTATTGCTGTTACTGTTATTGTCATTACTGTTGTTATTGCTGTTACTGTTGTTGTCATTACTGTTGTTATTGCAGTTATTGTTGTTGTTGTCATTACTGTTGTTATTGCTGTTACTGTTGTTGTCATTACTGTTATTATTGCTGTTACTGTTGTTGTTGTCATTACTGTTGTTATTGCTGTTACTGTTGTTATTGCTGTTACTGTTGTTGTTGTTGTCATTACTGTTGTTATTGCTGTTACTGTTGTTATTGCTGTTACTGTTGTTGTTGTTGTCATTACTGTTGTTATTGCTGTTACTGTTGTTATTGCTGTTACTGTTGTTGTTGTCATTGCTGTTGTTATTATTTCTGTTACTATTGTTGTTGTCATTACTGTTACTGTTGATGTCATTACTGTTGTTATTGCTGTTACTGTTGTTGTTGTCATTACTGTTGTTATTGCTGTTACTGTTGTTGTCATTACTGTTATTATTGCTGTTACTGTTGTTGTTGTCATTACTGTTGTTATTGCTGTTACTGTTGTTGTCATTACTGTTGTTATTGCTGTTACTGTTGTTGTCATTACTGTTGTTATTGCTGTTAATGTTGTTGTCATTACTGTTGTTATTGCTGTTACTGTTGTTGTCATTACTGTTGTTATTGCTGTTACTGTTGTTGTTGTCATTACTGTTGTTATTGCTGTTACTGTTGTTATTGCTGTTACTGTTGTTGTTGTCATTACTGTTGTTATTGCTGTTACTGTTGTTATTGATGTTACTGTTGTTGTTGTCATTACTGTTGTTATTGCTGTTACTGTTGTTATTGCTGTTACTGTTGTTGTTGTCATTACTGTTGTTATTGCTGTTACTGTTGTTATTGATGTTACTGTTGTTGTTGTCATTACTGTTATTATTGCTGTTACTGTTGTTGTTGTCATTACTGTTATTATTGCTGTTACTGTTGTTGTTGTCATTACTGTTGTTATTGCTGTTATTATTTCTGTTACTATTGTTGTTGTCATTACTGTTATTATTGCTGTTGCTGTTGTTGTCATTACTGTTATTATTGCTGTTACTGTTGTTGTTGTCATTACTGTTGTTATTGCTGTTACTGGTCTTGTCATTACTGTTACTGTTGTTGTTGTCATTACTGTTGTTATTGCTGTTACTGTTGTTGTCATTACTGTTGTTATTGCTGTTACTGTTGTTGTCATTACTGTTGTTATTGCTGTTACTGTTGTTGTCATTACTGTTATTATTGCTGTTACTGTTGTTGTCATTACTGTTGTTATTGCTGTTACTGTTGTTGTCATTACTGTTGTTATTGCCGTTATTGTTGTTGTTGTCATTACTGTTGTTATTGCTGTTACTGTTGTTGTCATTACTGTTGTTATTGCTGTTACTGTTGTTGTTGTCATTACTGTTGTTATTGCTGTTACTGTTGTTGTTGTCATTACTGTTGTTATTGCTGTTACTGTTGTTATTGCTGTTACTGTTGTTGTTGTTGTCATTACTGTTGTTATTGCTGTTACTGTTGTTATTGATGTTACTGTTGTTGTTGTCATTACTGTTGTTATTGCTGTTACTATTGTTGTTGTCATTACTGTTATTATTTCTGTTACTATTGTTGTTGTCATTACTGTTATTATTGCTGTTACTGTTGTTGTCATTACTGTTATTATTGCTGTTACTGTTGTTGCTGTCATTACTGTTGTTATTGCTGTTACTGTTGTTGTCATTACTGTTGTTATTGCTGTTACTGTTGTTGTTGTCATTACTGTTGTTATTGCTGTTACTATTGTTGTTGTCATTACTGTTGTTATTGCTGTTACTGTTGTTGTTGTCATTACTGTTGTTATTGCTGTTACTGTTGTTATTGCTGTTACTGCTGTTGTTGTTGTCATTACTGTTGTTATTGCTGTTACTGTTGTTATTGCTGTTACTGTTGTTGTTGTCATTACTGTTGTTATTGCTGTTACTGTTGTTATTGCTGTTACTGTTCTTGTTGTCATTACTGTTGTTATTGCTGTTACTATTGTTGTTGTCATTACTGTTATTATTTCTGTTACTATTGTTGTTGTCATTACTGTTATTATTGCTGTTACTGTTGTTGTCATTACTGTTATTATTGCTGTTACTGTTGTTGTTGTCATTACTGTTGTTATTGCTGTTACTGTTGTTGTCATTACTGTTGTTATTGCTGTTACTGTTGTTGTTGTCATTACTGTTGTTATTGCTGTTACTATTGTTGTTGTCATTACTGTTATTATTGCTGTTACTGTTGTTGTTGTCATTACTGTTGTTATTGCTGTTACTGTTATTATTGCTGTTACTGTTGTTGTTGTCATTGCTGTTGTTATTATTTCTGTTACTATTGTTGTTGTCATTACTGTTACTGTTGATGTCATTACTGTTGTTATTGCTGTTACTGTTGTTGTTGTCATTACTGTTGTTATTGCTGTTATTATTTCTGTTACTATTGTTGTTGTCATTACTGTTATTATTGCTGTTACTGTTGTTGTTGTCATTACTGTTGTTATTGCTGTTACTGTTGTTGTCATTACTGTTGTTATTGCTGTTACTGTTGTTGTCATTACTGTTGTTATTGCTGTTACTGTTGTTGTCATTACTGTTATTATTGCTGTTACTGTTGTTGTCATTACTGTTGTTATTGCTGTTACTGTTGTTGTCATTACTGTTGTTATTGCCGTTATTGTTGTTGTTGTCATTACTGTTGTTATTGCTGTTACTGTTGTTGTCATTACTGTTGTTATTGCTGTTACTGTTGTTGTTGTCATTACTGTTGTTATTGCTGTTACTGTTGTTGTTGTCATTACTGTTGTTATTGCTGTTACTGTTGTTATTGCTGTTACTGTTGTTGTTGTTGTCATTACTGTTGTTATTGCTGTTACTGTTGTTATTGATGTTACTGTTGTTGTTGTCATTACTGTTGTTATTGCTGTTACTATTGTTGTTGTCATTACTGTTATTATTTCTGTTACTATTGTTGTTGTCATTACTGTTATTATTGCTGTTACTGTTGTTGTCATTACTGTTATTATTGCTGTTACTGTTGTTGCTGTCATTACTGTTGTTATTGCTGTTACTGTTGTTGTCATTACTGTTGTTATTGCTGTTACTGTTGTTGTTGTCATTACTGTTGTTATTGCTGTTACTATTGTTGTTGTCATTACTGTTGTTATTGCTGTTACTGTTGTTGTTGTCATTACTGTTGTTATTGCTGTTACTGTTGTTATTGCTGTTACTGCTGTTGTTGTTGTCATTACTGTTGTTATTGCTGTTACTGTTGTTATTGCTGTTACTGTTGTTGTTGTCATTACTGTTGTTATTGCTGTTACTGTTGTTATTGCTGTTACTGTTCTTGTTGTCATTACTGTTGTTATTGCTGTTACTATTGTTGTTGTCATTACTGTTATTATTTCTGTTACTATTGTTGTTGTCATTACTGTTATTATTGCTGTTACTGTTGTTGTCATTACTGTTATTATTGCTGTTACTGTTGTTGTTGTCATTACTGTTGTTATTGCTGTTACTGTTGTTGTCATTACTGTTGTTATTGCTGTTACTGTTGTTGTTGTCATTACTGTTGTTATTGCTGTTACTATTGTTGTTGTCATTACTGTTATTATTGCTGTTACTGTTGTTGTTGTCATTACTGTTGTTATTGCTGTTACTGTTATTATTGCTGTTACTGTTGTTGTTGTCATTGCTGTTGTTATTATTTCTGTTACTATTGTTGTTGTCATTACTGTTACTGTTGATGTCATTACTGTTGTTATTGCTGTTACTGTTGTTGTTGTCATTACTGTTGTTATTGCTGTTATTATTTCTGTTACTATTGTTGTTGTCATTACTGTTATTATTGCTGTTACTGTTGTTGTCATTACTGTTATTATTGCTGTTACTGTTGTTGTTGTCATTACTGTTGTTATTGCTGTTACTGTTGTTGTCATTACTGTTGTTATTGCTGTTACTGTTGTTGTTGTCATTACTGTTGTTATTGCTGTTACTGTTGTTATTGCTGTTACTGTTGTTGTTGTCATTACTGTTGTTATTGCTGTTACTGTTGTTATTGCTGTTACTGTTGTTGTTGTTGACATTACTGTTGTTATTGCTGTTACTGTTGTTATTGCTGTTACTGTTGTTGTTGTCATTACTGTTGTTATTGCTGTTACTATTGTTGTTGTCATTACTGTTATTATTTCTGTTACTATTGTTGTTGTCATTACTGTTATTATTGCTGTTACTGTTGTTGTCATTACTGTTATTATTGCTGTTACTGTTGTTGTTGTCATTACTGTTGTTATTGCTGTTACTGTTGTTGTCATTACTGTTGTTATTGCTGTTACTGTTGTTGTTGTCATTACTGTTGTTATTGCTGTTACTATTGTTGTTGTCATTACTGTTATTATTGCTGTTACTGTTGTTGTCATTACTGTTATTATTGCTGTTACTGTTGTTGTTGTCATTACTGTTGTTATTGCTGTTACTGTTGTTATTGCTGTTACTGTTGTTGTTGTCATTGCTGTTGTTATTATTTCTGTTACTATTGTTGTTGTCATTACTGTTACTGTTGATGTCATTACTGTTGTTATTGCTGTTACTGTTGTTGTTGTCATTACTGTTGTTATTGCTGTTACTGGTGTTGTCATCACTGTTACTGTTGTTGTTGTCATTACTGTTGTTATTGCTGTTACTGTTGTTGTCATTACTGTTGTTATTGCTGTTACTGTTGTTGTCATTACTGTTATTATTGCTGTTACTGTTGTTGTCATTACTGTTGTTATTGCTGTTACTGTTGTTGTCATTATTGTTGTTATTGCCGTTATTGTTGTTGTTGTCATTACTGTTGTTATTGCTGTTACTGTTGTTGTCATTACTGTTGTTATTGCTGTTACTGTTGTTGTTGTCATTACTGTTGTTATTGCTGTTACTGTTGTTGTTGTCATTGCTGTTGTTATTGCTGTTACTGTTGTTGTTGTAATTACTGTTGTTGTTGCTGTTACTGTTGTTGTCATTACTGTTGTTATTGCTGTTACTGGTGTTGTCATTACTGTTGTTATTGCTGTTACTGTTGTTGTTGTAATTACTGTTGTTATTATTTCTGTTACTGTTGGTGTTGTCATTACTGTTGTTATTGCTGTTACTGTTGTTGTCATTACTGTTGTTATTGCTGTTACTGTTGTTGTTGTAATTACTGTTGTTATTATTTCTGTTACTGTTGTTGTTGTAATTACTGTTGTTATTGCCGTTATTGTTGTTGTTGTCATTACTGTTGTTATTGCTGTTACTGTTGTTGTCATTACTGTTGTTATTGCTGTTACTGTTGTTGTTGTCATTACTGTTGTTATTGCTGTTACTGTTGTTGTTGTCATTGCTGTTGTTATTGCTGTTACTGTTGTTGTTGTAATTACTGTTGTTGTTGTAATTACTGTTGTTATTGCTGTTACTGTTGTTGTCATTACTGTTGTTATTGCTGTTACTGGTGTTGTCATTACTGTTGTTATTATTTCTGTTACTATTGTTGTTGTCATTACTGTTTTTATTGCTGTTACTGTTGTTGTCATTACTGTTGTTATTGCTGTTACTGTTGTTGTTGTCATTACTGTTGTTATTGCTGTTACTGTTGTTGTCATTACTGTTGTTATTGCTGTTACTGTTGTTGTCATTACTGTTATTATTGCTGTTACTGTTGTTGTCATTACTGTTGTTATTGCTGTTACTGTTGTTGTCATTACTGTTGTTATTGCCGTTATTGTTGTTGTTGTCATTACTGTTGTTATTGCTGTTACTGTTGTTGTCATTGCTGTTGTTATTGCTGTTACTGTTGTTGTTGTCATTACTGTTATTATTGCTGTTACTGTTGTTGTCATTACTGTTGTTATTGCTGTTACTGGTGTTGTCATTACTGTTGTTATTATTTCTGTTACTATTGTTGTTGTCATTACTGTTTTTATTGCTGTTACTGTTGTTGTCATTACTGTTGTTATTGCTGTTACTGTTGTTGTTGTAATTACTGTCGTTATTATTTCTGTTACTGTTGGTGTTGTCATTACTGTTGTTATTGCTGTTACTGTTGTTGTCATTACTGTTGTTATTGCTGTTACTGTTGTTGTTTTTGTTGTTGTCATTAATGTTGTTATTGCTGTTACTGTTGTTGTCATTACTGTTGTTATTGCTGTTACTGTTGTTGTCATTACTGTTGTTGTTGTCATTACTGTTGTTATTGCTGTTACTGTTGTTGTCATTACTGTTGTTATTGCTGTTACTGTTGTTGTTGTCATTGCTGTTGTTATTGCTGTTACTGTTGTTGTTGTAATTACTGTTGTTGTTGTAATTACTGTTGTTATTGCTGTTACTGTTGTTGTCATTACTGTTGTTATTGCTGTTACTGGTGTTGTCATTACTGTTGTTATTATTTCTGTTACTATTGTTGTTGTCATTACTGTTTTTATTGCTGTTACTGTTGTTGTCATTACTGTTGTTATTGCTGTTACTGTTGTTGTTGTCATTACTGTTGTTATTGCTGTTACTGTTGTTCTTGTCATTACTATTATTATTGCTGTTACTGTTGTTGTCATTACTGTTCTTATTGATGTTACTGTTGTTGTTGTCATTACTGTTGTTATTGCTGTTACTGTTGTTGTTGACATTACTGTTGTTATTGATGTTACTCTTGTTGTTGTCATTACTGTTGTTATTGTTGTTACTGGTGTTGTCATTACTGTTACTGTTGTTGTTGTCATTACTGTTGTTATTGCTGTTACTGTTGTTGTCATTACTGTTGTTATTGCCGTTATTGTTGTTGTTGTCATTACTGTTGTTATTGCTGTTACTGTTGTTGTCATTACTGTTGTTATTGCTGTTACTGTTGTTTTTGTCATTACTGTTGTTATTGCTGTTACTGTTGTTGTTGTCATTGCTGTTGTTATTGCTGTTACTGTTGTTGTTGTAATTACTGTTGTTGTTGTAATTACTGTTGTTATTGCTGTTACTGTTGTTGTCATTACTGTTGTTATTGCTGTTACTGTTGTTGTTGTCATTGCTGTTGTTATTGCTGTTACTGTTGTTGTTGTAATTACTGTTGTTGTTGTAATTACTGTTGTTATTGCTGTTACTGTTGTTGTCATTACTGTTGTTATTGCTGTTACTGGTGTTGTCATTACTGTTGTTATTATTTCTGTTACTATTGTTGTTGTCATTACTGTTTTTATTGCTGTTACTGTTGTTGTCATTACTGTTGTTATTGCTGTTACTGTTGTTGTTGTAATTACTGTTGTTGTTGTAATTACTGTTGTTATTGCTGTTACTGTTGTTGTCATTACTGTTGTTATTGCTGTTACTGGTGTTGTCATTACTGTTGTTATTATTTCTGTTACTATTGTTGTTGTCATTACTGTTTTTATTGCTGTTACTGTTGTTGTCATTACTGTTGTTATTGCTGTTACTCTTGTTGTTGTCATTACTGTTGTTATTGCTGTTACTGTTGTTGTCATTACTGTTGTTATTGCTGTTACTGTTGTTCTTGTCATTACTATTATTATTGCTGTTACTGTTGTTCTTGTCATTACTATTATTATTGCTGTTACTGTTGTTGTTGTCATTACTGTTGTTATTGCTGTTACTGTTGTTGTTGTCATTACTGTTGTTATTGCTGTTACTGGTGTTGTCATTACTGTTACTGTTGTTGTTGTCATTACTGTTGTTATTGCTGTTACTGTTGTTGTCATTACTGTTGTTATTGCTGTTACTGTTGTTGTCATTACTGTTGTTATTGCTGTTACTGTTGTTGTCATTACTGTTATTATTGCTGTTACTGTTGTTGTCATTACTGTTGTTATTGCTGTTACTGTTGTTGTCATTACTGTTGTTATTGCCGTTATTGTTGTTGTTGTCATTACTGTTGTTATTGCTGTTACTGTTGTTGTCATTACTGTTGTTATTGCTGTTACTGTTGTTTTTGTCATTACTGTTGTTATTGCTGTTACTGTTGTTGTTGTCATTGCTGTTGTTATTGCTGTTACTGTTGTTGTTGTAATTACTGTTGTTGTTGTAATTACTGTTGTTATTGCTGTTACTGTTGTTGTCATTACTGTTGTTATTATTTCTGTTACTATTGTTGTTGTCATTACTGTTTTTATTGCTGTTACTGTTGTTGTCATTACTGTTGTTATTGCTGTTACTGTTGTTGTTGTAATTACTGTTGTTATTATTTCTGTTACTGTTGGTGTTGTCATTACTGTTGTTATTGCTGTTACTGTTGTTGTCATTACTGTTGTTATTGCTGTTACTGTTGTTGTTGTTGTCATTACTGTTGTTATTGCTGTTACTGTTGTTGTCATTTCTGTTGTTATTGCTGTTACTGTTGTTCTTGTCATTACTATTATTATTGCTGTTACTGTTGTTGTCATTACTGTTGTTATTGCTGTTACTGTTGTTGTCATTACTGTTGTTATTGCCGTTATTGTTGTTGTTGTCATTACTGTTGTTATTGCTGTTACTTTTGTTGTTGTCATTACTGTTGTTATTGCTGTTACTGTTGTTGTTGTCATTGCTGTTGTTATTGCTGTTACTGTTGTTGTTGTCATTACTGTTGTTATTGCTGTTACTGTTGTTGTCATTACTGTTGTTATTGCTGTTACTGTTGTTGTTGTCATTACTGTTGTTATTGCTGTTACTATTGTTGTTGTCATTACTGTTATTATTGCTGTTACTGTTGTTGTCATTACTGTTATTATTGCTGTTACTGTTGTTGTTGTCATTACTGTTGTTATTGCTGTTACTGTTGTTGTTGTCATTGCTGTTGTTATTATTTCTGTTACTATTGTTGTTGTCATTACTGTTACTGTTGATGTCATTACTGTTGTTATTGCTGTTACTGTTGTTGTTGTCATTACTGTTGTTATTGCTGTTACTGTTGTTGTCATTACTGTTATTATTGCTGTTACTGTTGTTGTTGTCATTACTGTTATTATTGCTGTTACTGTTGTTGTTGTCATTACTGTTGTTATTGCTGTTACTGTTGTTGTTGTCATTACTGTTGTTATTGCTGTTATTATTTCTGTTACTATTGTTGTTGTCATTACTGTTATTATTGCTGTTACTGTTGTTGTCATTACTGTTATTATTGCTGTTACTGTTGTTGTTGTCATTACTGTTGTTATTGCTGTTACTGGTGTTGTCATTACTGTTACTATTGTTGTTGTCATTACTGTTGTTATTGCTGTTACTGTTGTTGTCATTACTGTTGTTATTGCTGTTACTGTTGTTGTCATTACTGTTATTATTGCTGTTACTGTTGTTGTCATTACTGTTGTTATTGCTGTTACTGTTGTTGTCATTACTGTTGTTATTGCCGTTATTGTTGTTGTTGTCATTACTGTTGTTATTGCTGTTACTGTTGTTGTCATTACTGTTGTTATTGCTGTTACTGTTGTTGTTGTCATTACTGTTGTTATTGCTGTTACTGTTGTTATTGCTGTTACTGTTGTTGTTGTCATTACTGTTGTTATTGCTGTTACTGTTGTTATTGCTGTTACTGTTGTTGTTGTTGTCATTACTGTTGTTATTGCTGTTACTGTTGTTATTGCTGTTACTGTTGTTGTTGTCATTGCTGTTGTTATTATTTCTGTTACTATTGTTGTTGTCATTACTGTTACTGTTGATGTCATTACTGTTGTTATTGCTGTTACTGTTGTTGTTGTCATTACTGTTGTTATTGCTGTTACTGTTGTTGTCATTACTGTTATTATTGCTGTTACTGTTGTTGTTGTCATTACTGTTGTTATTGCTGTTACTGTTGTTGTCATTACTGTTGTTATTGCTGTTACTGTTGTTGTCATTACTGTTGTTATTGCTGTTAATGTTGTTGTCATTACTGTTATTATTGCTGTTACTGTTGTTGTCATTACTGTTGTTATTGCTGTTACTGTTGTTGTCATTACTGTTGTTATTGCTGTTACTGTTGTTGTCATTACTGTTGTTATTGCTGTTACTGTTGTTGTTGTCATTACTGTTGTTATTGCTGTTACTGTTGTTATTGCTGTTACTGTTGTTGTTGTCATTACTGTTGTTATTGCTGTTACTGTTGTTATTGCTGTTACTGTTGTTGTTGTCATTACTGTTGTTATTGCTGTTACTGTTGTTATTGCTGTTGCTGTTGTTGTTGTCATTGCTGTTGTTATTATTTCTGTTACTATTGTTGTTGTCATTAATGTTACTGTTGATGTCATTACTGTTGTTATTGCTGTTACTGTTGTTGTTGTCATTACTGTTGTTATTGCTGTTACTGTTGTTGTCATTACTGTTATTATTGCTGTTACTGTTGTTGTTGTCATTACTGTTATTATTGCTGTTACTGTTGTTGTTGTCATTACTGTTGTTATTGCTGTTATTATTTCTGTTACTATTGTTGTTGTCATTACTGTTATTATTGCTGTTACTGTTGTTGTCATTACTGTTATTATTGCTGTTACTGTTGTTGTTGTCATTACTGTTGTTATTGCTGTTACTGGTCTTGTCATTACTGTTACTGTTGTTGTTGTCATTACTGTTGTTATTGCTGTTACTGTTGTTGTCATTACTGTTGTTATTGCTGTTACTGTTGTTGTCATTACTGTTGTTATTGCTGTTATTGTTGTTGTCATTACTGTTATTATTGCTGTTACTGTTGTTGTCATTACTGTTGTTATTGCTGTTACTGTTGTTGTCATTACTGTTGTTATTGCTGTTATTGTTGTTGTTGTCATTACTGTTGTTATTGCTGTTACTGTTGTTGTCATTACTGTTGTTATTGCTGTTACTGTTGTTGTTGTCATTACTGTTGTTATTGCTGTTACTGTTGTTGTTGTCATTACTGTTGTTATTGCTGTTACTGTTGTTATTGCTGTTACTGTTGTTGTTGTTGTCATTACTGTTGTTATTGCTGTTACTGTTGTTATTGATGTTACTGTTGTTGTTGTCATTACTGTTGTTATTGCTGTTGCTATTGTTGTTGTCATTACTGTTATTATTTCTGTTACTATTGTTGTTGTCATTACTGTTATTATTGCTGTTACTGTTGTTGTCATTACTGTTATTATTGCTGTTACTGTTGTTGCTGTCATTACTGTTGTTATTGCTGTTACTGTTGTTGTCATTACTGTTGTTATTGCTGTTACTGTTGTTGTTGTCATTACTGTTGTTATTGCTGTTACTATTGTTGTTGTCATTACTGTTGTTATTGCTGTTACTGTTGTTGTTGTCATTACTGTTGTTATTGCTGTTACTGTTGTTATTGCTGTTACTGTTGTTGTTGTTGTCATTACTGTTGTTATTGTTGTTACTGTTGTTATTGCTGTTACTGTTGTTGTTGTCATTACTGTTGTTATTGCTGTTACTGTTGTTATTGCTGTTACTGTTCTTGTTGTCATTACTGTTGTTATTGCTGTTACTATTGTTGTTGTCATTACTGTTATTATTTCTGTTACTATTGTTGTTGTCATTACTGTTATTATTGCTGTTACTGTTGTTGTCATTACTGTTATTATTGCTGTTACTGTTGTTGTTGTCATTACTGTTGTTATTGCTGTTACTGTTGTTGTCATTACTGTTGTTATTGCTGTTACTGTTGTTGTTGTCATTACTGTTGTTATTGCTGTTACTATTGTTGTTGTCATTACTGTTATTATTGCTGTTACTGTTGTTGTTGTCATTACTGTTGTTATTGCTGTTACTGTTGTTATTGCTGTTACTGTTGTTGTTGTCATTGCTGTTGTTATTATTTCTGTTACTATTGTTGTTGTCATTACTGTTACTGTTGATGTCATTACTGTTGTTATTGCTGTTACTGTTGTTGTTGTCATTACTGTTGTTATTGCTGTTACTGTTGTTGTCATTACTGTTATTATTGCTGTTACTGTTGTTGTTGTCATTACTGTTATTATTGCTGTTACTCTTGTTGTTGTCATTATTGTTGTTATTGCTGTTACTTTTGTTGTTGTCATTACTGTTGTTATTGCTGTTACTGTTGTTGTTGTCATTACTGTTGTTATTGCTGTTATTATTTCTGTTACTATTGTTGTTGTCATTACTGTTATTATTGCTGTTACTGTTGTTGTCATTACTGTTATTATTGCTGTTACTGTTGTTGTTGTCATTACTGTTGTTATTGCTGTTACTGTTGTTGTCATTACTGTTGTTATTGCTGTTACTGTTGTTGTTGTCATTACTGTTGTTATTGCTGTTACTGTTGTTATTGCTGTTACTGTTGTTGTTGTCATTACTGTTGTTATTGCTGTTACTGTTGTTATTGCTGTTACTGTTGTTGTTGTTGTCATTACTGTTGTTATTGCTGTTACTGTTGTTATTGCTGTTACTGTTGTTGTTGTCATTACTGTTGTTATTGCTGTTACTATTGTTGTTGTCATTACTGTTATTATTTCTGTTACTATTGTTGTTGTCATTACTGTTATTATTGCTGTTACTGTTGTTGTCATTACTGTTATTATTGCTGTTACTGTTGTTGTTGTCATTACTGTTGTTATTGCTGTTACTGTTGTTGTCATTTCTGTTGTTATTGCTGTTACTGTTGTTGTTGTCATTACTGTTGTTATTGCTGTTACTATTGTTGTTGTCATTACTGTTATTATTGCTGTTACTGTTGTTGTCATTACTGTTATTATTGCTGTTACTGTTGTTGTTGTCATTACTGTTGTTATTGCTGTTACTGTTGTTGTCATTACTGTTGTTATTGCTGTTACTGTTGTTGTCATTACTGTTATTATTGCTGTTACTGTTGTTGTCATTACTGTTGTTATTGCTGTTACTGTTGTTGTCATTATTGTTGTTATTGCCGTTATTGTTGTTGTTGTCATTACTGTTGTTATTGCTGTTACTGTTGTTGCCATTACTGTTGTTATTGCTGTTACTGTTGTTGTTGTCATTACTGTTGTTATTGCTGTTACTGTTGTTGTTGTCATTGCTGTTGTTATTGCTGTTACTGTTGTTGTTGTAATTACTGTTGTTGTTGCTGTTACTGTTGTTGTCATTACTGTTGTTATTGCTGTTACTGGTGTTGTCATTACTGTTGTTATTGCTGTTACTGTTGTTGTTGTAATTACTGTTGTTATTATTTCTGTAACTGTTGGTGTTGTCATTACTGTTGTTATTGCTGTTACTGTTGTTGTCATTACTGTTGTTATTGCTGTTACTGTTGTTGTTGTAATTACTGTTGTTATTATTTCTGTTACTGTTGGTGTTGTCATTACTGTTGTTATTGCTGTTACTGTTGTTGTCATTACTGTTGTTATTGCTGTTACTGTTGTTGTTGTTGTTGTTGTTGTTGTTGTTGTCATTACTGTTGTTATTGCTGTTACTGTTGTTGTCATTACTGTTGTTATTGCTGTTACTGTTGTTCTTGTCATTACTATTATTATTGCTGTTACTGTTGTTGTCATTACTGTTGTTATTGCTGTTGTTATTGCCGTTATTGTTGTTGTTGTCATTACTGTTGTTATTGCTGTTACTGTTGTTGTCATTACTGTTGTTATTGCTGTTACTGTTGTTGTTGTCATTACTGTTGTTATTGCTGTTACTATTGTTGTTGTCATTACTGTTGTTATTGCTGTTACTGTTGTTGTTGTCATTACTGTTGTTATTGCTGTTACTGTTGTTATTGCTGTTACTGTTGTTGTTGTTGTCATTACTTTTGTTATTGCTGTTACTGTTGTTATTGCTGTTACTGTTGTTGTTGTCATTACTGTTGTTATTGCTGTTACTGTTGTTATTGCTGTTACTGTTCTTGTTGTCATTACTGTTGTTATTGCTGTTACTATTGTTGTTGTCATTACTGTTATTATTTCTGTTACTATTGTTGTTGTCATTACTGTTATTATTGCTGTTACTGTTGTTGTCATTACTGTTATTATTGCTGTTACTGTTGTTGTTGTCATTACTGTTGTTATTGCTGTTACTGTTGTTGTCATTACTGTTGTTATTGCTGTTACTGTTGTTATTGCTGTTACTGTTGTTGTTGTCATTGCTGTTGTTATTATTTCTGTTACTATTGTTGTTGTCATTACTGTTACTGTTGATGTCATTACTGTTGTTATTGCTGTTACTGTTGTTGTTGTCATTACTGTTGTTATTGCTGTTACTGTTGTTGTCATTACTGTTATTATTGCTGTTACTGTTGTTGTTGTCATTACTGTTATTATTGCTGTTACTGTTGTTGTTGTCATTACTGTTGTTATTGCTGTTACTTTTGTTGTTGTCATTACTGTTGTTATTGCTGTTACTGTTGTTGTTGTCATTACTGTTGTTATTGCTGTTATTATTTCTGTTACTATTGTTGTTGTCATTACTGTTATTATTGCTGTTACTGTTGTTGTCATTACTGTTATTATTGCTGTTACTGTTGTTGTTGTCATTACTGTTGTTATTGCTGTTACTGTTGTTGTCATTACTGTTGTTATTGCTGTTACTGTTGTTGTTGTCATTACTGTTGTTATTGCTGTTACTGTTGTTATTGCTGTTACTGTTGTTGTTGTCATTACTGTTGTTATTGCTGTTACTGTTGTTATTGCTGTTACTGTTGTTGTTGTTGTCATTACTGTTGTTATTGCTGTTACTGTTGTTGTCATTACTGTTGTTATTGCTGTTACTGTTGTTGTCATTACTGTTGTTATTGCTGTTACTGTTGTTGTCATTACTGTTATTATTGCTGTTACTGTTGTTGTCATTACTGTTGTTATTGCTGTTACTGTTGTTGTTGTCATTACTGTTGTTATTGCTGTTACTGGTCTTGTCATTACTGTTACTGTTGTTGTTGTCATTACTGTTGTTATTGCTGTTACTGTTGTTGTCATTACTGTTGTTATTGCTGTTACTGTTGTTGTCATTACTGTTGTTATTGCTGTTACTGTTGTTGTCATTACTGTTATTATTGCTGTTACTGTTGTTGTCATTACTGTTGTTATTGCTGTTACTGTTGTTGTCATTACTGTTGTTATTGCCGTTATTGTTGTTGTTGTCATTACTGTTGTTATTGCTGTTACTGTTGTTGTCATTACTGTTGTTATTGCTGTTACTGTTGTTGTTGTCATTACTGTTGTTATTGCTGTTACTGTTGTTGTTGTCATTACTGTTGTTATTGCTGTTACTGTTGTTATTGCTGTTACTGTTGTTGTTGTTGTCATTACTGTTGTTATTGCTGTTACTGTTGTTATTGATGTTACTGTTGTTGTTGTCATTACTGTTGTTATTGCTGTTACTATTGTTGTTGTCATTACTGTTATTATTTCTGTTACTATTGTTGTTGTCATTACTGTTATTATTGCTGTTACTGTTGTTGTCATTACTGTTATTATTGCTGTTACTGTTGTTGCTGTCATTACTGTTGTTATTGCTGTTACTGTTGTTGTCATTACTGTTGTTATTGCTGTTACTGTTGTTGTTGTCATTACTGTTGTTATTGCTGTTACTATTGTTGTTGTCATTACTGTTGTTATTGCTGTTACTGTTGTTGTTGTCATTACTGTTGTTATTGCTGTTACTGTTGTTATTGCTGTTACTGTTGTTGTTGTTGTCATTACTGTTGTTATTGCTGTTACTGTTGTTATTGCTGTTACTGTTGTTGTTGTCATTACTGTTGTTATTGCTGTTACTGTTGTTATTGCTGTTACTGTTCTTGTTGTCATTACTGTTGTTATTGCTGTTACTATTGTTGTTGTCATTACTGTTATTATTTCTGTTACTATTGTTGTTGTCATTACTGTTATTATTGCTGTTACTGTTGTTGTCATTACTGTTATTATTGCTGTTACTGTTGTTGTTGTCATTACTGTTGTTATTGCTGTTACTGTTGTTGTCATTACTGTTGTTATTGCTGTTACTGTTGTTGTTGTCATTACTGTTGTTATTGCTGTTACTATTGTTGTTGTCATTACTGTTATTATTGCTGTTACTGTTGTTGTTGTCATTACTGTTGTTATTGCTGTTACTGTTATTATTGCTGTTACTGTTGTTGTTGTCATTGCTGTTGTTATTATTTCTGTTACTATTGTTGTTGTCATTACTGTTACTGTTGATGTCATTACTGTTGTTATTGCTGTTACTGTTGTTGTTGTCATTACTGTTGTTATTGCTGTTATTATTTCTGTTACTATTGTTGTTGTCATTACTGTTATTATTGCTGTTACTGTTGTTGTCATTACTGTTATTATTGCTGTTACTGTTGTTGTTGTCATTACTGTTGTTATTGCTGTTACTGTTGTTGTCATTACTGTTGTTATTGCTGTTACTGTTGTTGTTGTCATTACTGTTGTTATTGCTGTTACTGTTGTTATTGCTGTTACTGTTGTTGTTGTCATTACTGTTGTTATTGCTGTTACTGTTGTTATTGCTGTTACTGTTGTTGTTGTTGACATTACTGTTGTTATTGCTGTTACTGTTGTTATTGCTGTTACTGTTGTTGTTGTCATTACTGTTGTTATTGCTGTTACTATTGTTGTTGTCATTACTGTTATTATTTCTGTTACTATTGTTGTTGTCATTACTGTTATTATTGCTGTTACTGTTGTTGTCATTACTGTTATTATTGCTGTTACTGTTGTTGTTGTCATTACTGTTGTTATTGCTGTTACTGTTGTTGTCATTACTGTTGTTATTGCTGTTACTGTTGTTGTTGTCATTACTGTTGTTATTGCTGTTACTATTGTTGTTGTCATTACTGTTATTATTGCTGTTACTGTTGTTGTCATTACTGTTATTATTGCTGTTACTGTTGTTGTTGTCATTACTGTTGTTATTGCTGTTACTGTTGTTATTGCTGTTACTGTTGTTGTTGTCATTGCTGTTGTTATTATTTCTGTTACTATTGTTGTTGTCATTACTGTTACTGTTGATGTCATTACTGTTGTTATTGCTGTTACTGTTGTTGTTGTCATTACTGTTGTTATTGCTGTTACTGGTGTTGTCATCACTGTTACTGTTGTTGTTGTCATTACTGTTGTTATTGCTGTTACTGTTGTTGTCATTACTGTTGTTATTGCTGTTACTGTTGTTGTCATTACTGTTATTATTGCTGTTACTGTTGTTGTCATTACTGTTGTTATTGCTGTTACTGTTGTTGTCATTATTGTTGTTATTGCCGTTATTGTTGTTGTTGTCATTACTGTTGTTATTGCTGTTACTGTTGTTGTCATTACTGTTGTTATTGCTGTTACTGTTGTTGTTGTCATTACTGTTGTTATTGCTGTTACTGTTGTTGTTGTCATTGCTGTTGTTATTGCTGTTACTGTTGTTGTTGTAATTACTGTTGTTGTTGCTGTTACTGTTGTTGTCATTACTGTTGTTATTGCTGTTACTGGTGTTGTCATTACTGTTGTTATTGCTGTTACTTTTGTTGTTGTAATTACTGTTGTTATTATTTCTGTTACTGTTGGTGTTGTCATTACTGTTGTTATTGCTGTTACTGTTGTTGTCATTACTGTTGTTATTGCTGTTACTGTTGTTGTTGTAATTACTGTTGTTATTATTTCTGTTACTGTTGTTGTTGTAATTACTGTTGTTATTGCCGTTATTGTTGTTGTTGTCATTACTGTTGTTATTGCTGTTACTGTTGTTGTCATTACTGTTGTTATTGCTGTTACTGTTGTTGTTGTCATTACTGTTGTTATTGCTGTTACTGTTGTTGTTGTCATTGCTGTTGTTATTGCTGTTACTGTTGTTGTTGTAATTACTGTTGTTGTTGTAATTACTGTTGTTATTGCTGTTACTGTTGTTGTCATTACTGTTGTTATTGCTGTTACTGGTGTTGTCATTACTGTTGTTATTATTTCTGTTACTATTGTTGTTGTCATTACTGTTTTTATTGCTGTTACTGTTGTTGTCATTACTGTTGTTATTGCTGTTACTGTTGTTGTTGTCATTACTGTTGTTATTGCTGTTACTGTTGTTGTCATTACTGTTGTTATTGCTGTTACTGTTGTTGTCATTACTGTTATTATTGCTGTTACTGTTGTTGTCATTACTGTTGTTATTGCTGTTACTGTTGTTGTCATTACTGTTGTTATTGCCGTTATTGTTGTTGTTGTCATTACTGTTGTTATTGCTGTTACTGTTGTTGTCATTGCTGTTGTTATTGCTGTTACTGTTGTTGTTGTCATTACTGTTATTATTGCTGTTACTGTTGTTGTCATTACTGTTGTTATTGCTGTTACTGGTGTTGTCATTACTGTTGTTATTATTTCTGTTACTATTGTTGTTGTCATTACTGTTTTTATTGCTGTTACTGTTGTTGTCATTACTGTTGTTATTGCTGTTACTGTTGTTGTTGTAATTACTGTCGTTATTATTTCTGTTACTGTTGGTGTTGTCATTACTGTTGTTATTGCTGTTACTGTTGTTGTCATTACTGTTGTTATTGCTGTTACTGTTGTTGTTTTTGTTGTTGTCATTAATGTTGTTATTGCTGTTACTGTTGTTGTCATTACTGTTGTTATTGCTGTTACTGTTGTTGTCATTACTGTTGTTGTTGTCATTACTGTTGTTATTGCTGTTACTGTTGTTGTCATTACTGTTGTTATTGCTGTTACTGTTGTTGTTGTCATTGCTGTTGTTATTGCTGTTACTGTTGTTGTTGTAATTACTGTTGTTGTTGTAATTACTGTTGTTATTGCTGTTACTGTTGTTGTCATTACTGTTGTTATTGCTGTTACTGGTGTTGTCATTACTGTTGTTATTATTTCTGTTACTATTGTTGTTGTCATTACTGTTTTTATTGCTGTTACTGTTGTTGTCATTACTGTTGTTATTGCTGTTACTGTTGTTGTTGTCATTACTGTTGTTATTGCTGTTACTGTTGTTCTTGTCATTACTATTATTATTGCTGTTACTGTTGTTGTCATTACTGTTCTTATTGATGTTACTGTTGTTGTTGTCATTACTGTTGTTATTGCTGTTACTGTTGTTGTTGACATTACTGTTGTTATTGATGTTACTCTTGTTGTTGTCATTACTGTTGTTATTGTTGTTACTGGTGTTGTCATTACTGTTACTGTTGTTGTTGTCATTACTGTTGTTATTGCTGTTACTGTTGTTGTCATTACTGTTGTTATCGCTGTTACTGTTGTTGTCATTACTGTTGTTATTGCTGTTACTGTTGTTGTCATTACTGTTATTATTGCTGTTACTGTTGTTGTCATTACTGTTGTTGTTGCTGTTACTGTTGTTGTCATTACTGTTGTTATTGCCGTTATTGTTGTTGTTGTCATTACTGTTGTTATTGCTGTTACTGTTGTTGTCATTACTGTTGTTATTGCTGTTACTGTTGTTTTTGTCATTACTGTTGTTATTGCTGTTACTGTTGTTGTTGTCATTGCTGTTGTTATTGCTGTTACTGTTGTTGTTGTAATTACTGTTGTTGTTGTAATTACTGTTGTTATTGCTGTTACTGTTGTTGTCATTACTGTTGTTATTGCTGTTACTGGTGTTGTCATTACTGTTGTTATTATTTCTGTTACTATTGTTGTTGTCATTACTGTTTTTATTGCTGTTACTGTTGTTGTCATTACTGTTGTTATTGCTGTTACTGTTGTTGTTGTAATTACTGTTGTTGTTGTAATTACTGTTGTTATTGCTGTTACTGTTGTTGTCATTACTGTTGTTATTGCTGTTACTGGTGTTGTCATTACTGTTGTTATTATTTCTGTTACTATTGTTGTTGTCATTACTGTTTTTATTGCTGTTACTGTTGTTGTCATTACTGTTGTTATTGCTGTTACTCTTGTTGTTGTCATTACTGTTGTTATTGCTGTTACTGTTGTTGTCATTACTGTTGTTATTGCTGTTACTGTTGTTCTTGTCATTACTATTATTATTGCTGTTACTGTTGTTCTTGTCATTACTATTATTATTGCTGTTACTGTTGTTGTTGTCATTACTGTTGTTATTGCTGTTACTGTTGTTGTTGTCATTACTGTTGTTATTGCTGTTACTGGTGTTGTCATTACTGTTACTGTTGTTGTTGTCATTACTGTTGTTATTGCTGTTACTGTTGTTGTCATTACTGTTGTTATTGCTGTTACTGTTGTTGTCATTACTGTTGTTATTGCTGTTACTGTTGTTGTCATTACTGTTATTATTGCTGTTACTGTTGTTGTCATTACTGTTGTTATTGCTGTTACTGTTGTTGTCATTACTGTTGTTATTGCCGTTATTGTTGTTGTTGTCATTACTGTTGTTATTGCTGTTACTGTTGTTGTCATTACTGTTGTTATTGCTGTTACTGTTGTTTTTGTCATTACTGTTGTTATTGCTGTTACTGTTGTTGTTGTCATTGCTGTTGTTATTGCTGTTACTGTTGTTGTTGTAATTACTGTTGTTGTTGTAATTACTGTTGTTATTGCTGTTACTGTTGTTGTCATTACTGTTGTTATTATTTCTGTTACTATTGTTGTTGTCATTACTGTTTTTATTGCTGTTACTGTTGTTGTCATTACTGTTGTTATTGCTGTTACTGTTGTTGTTGTAATTACTGTTGTTATTATTTCTGTTACTGTTGGTGTTGTCATTACTGTTGTTATTGCTGTTACTGTTGTTGTCATTACTGTTGTTATTGCTGTTACTGTTGTTGTTGTTGTCATTACTGTTGTTATTGCTGTTACTGTTGTTGTCATTTCTGTTGTTATTGCTGTTACTGTTGTTCTTGTCATTACTATTATTATTGCTGTTACTGTTGTTGTCATTACTGTTGTTATTGCTGTTACTGTTGTTGTCATTACTGTTGTTATTGCCGTTATTGTTGTTGTTGTCATTACTGTTGTTATTGCTGTTACTTTTGTTGTTGTCATTACTGTTGTTATTGCTGTTACTGTTGTTGTTGTCATTGCTGTTGTTATTGCTGTTACTGTTGTTGTTGTCATTACTGTTGTTATTGCTGTTACTGTTGTTGTCATTACTGTTGTTATTGCTGTTACTGTTGTTGTTGTCATTACTGTTGTTATTGCTGTTACTATTGTTGTTGTCATTACTGTTATTATTGCTGTTACTGTTGTTGTCATTACTGTTATTATTGCTGTTACTGTTGTTGTTGTCATTACTGTTGTTATTGCTGTTACTGTTGTTGTTGTCATTGCTGTTGTTATTATTTCTGTTACTATTGTTGTTGTCATTACTGTTACTGTTGATGTCATTACTGTTGTTATTGCTGTTACTGTTGTTGTTGTCATTACTGTTGTTATTGCTGTTACTGTTGTTGTCATTACTGTTATTATTGCTGTTACTGTTGTTGTTGTCATTACTGTTATTATTGCTGTTACTGTTGTTGTTGTCATTACTGTTGTTATTGCTGTTACTGTTGTTGTTGTCATTACTGTTGTTATTGCTGTTATTATTTCTGTTACTATTGTTGTTGTCATTACTGTTATTATTGCTGTTACTGTTGTTGTCATTACTGTTATTATTGCTGTTACTGTTGTTGTTGTCATTACTGTTGTTATTGCTGTTACTGGTGTTGTCATTACTGTTACTATTGTTGTTGTCATTACTGTTGTTATTGCTGTTACTGTTGTTGTCATTACTGTTGTTATTGCTGTTACTGTTGTTGTCATTACTGTTATTATTGCTGTTACTGTTGTTGTCATTACTGTTGTTATTGCTGTTACTGTTGTTGTCATTACTGTTGTTATTGCCGTTATTGTTGTTGTTGTCATTACTGTTGTTATTGCTGTTACTGTTGTTGTCATTACTGTTGTTATTGCTGTTACTGTTGTTGTTGTCATTACTGTTGTTATTGCTGTTACTGTTGTTATTGCTGTTACTGTTGTTGTTGTCATTACTGTTGTTATTGCTGTTACTGTTGTTATTGCTGTTACTGTTGTTGTTGTTGTCATTACTGTTGTTATTGCTGTTACTGTTGTTATTGCTGTTACTGTTGTTGTTGTCATTGCTGTTGTTATTATTTCTGTTACTATTGTTGTTGTCATTACTGTTACTGTTGATGTCATTACTGTTGTTATTGCTGTTACTGTTGTTGTTGTCATTACTGTTGTTATTGCTGTTACTGTTGTTGTCATTACTGTTATTATTGCTGTTACTGTTGTTGTTGTCATTACTGTTGTTATTGCTGTTACTGTTGTTGTCATTACTGTTGTTATTGCTGTTACTGTTGTTGTCATTACTGTTGTTATTGCTGTTAATGTTGTTGTCATTACTGTTATTATTGCTGTTACTGTTGTTGTCATTACTGTTGTTATTGCTGTTACTGTTGTTGTCATTACTGTTGTTATTGCTGTTACTGTTGTTGTCATTACTGTTGTTATTGCTGTTACTGTTGTTGTTGTCATTACTGTTGTTATTGCTGTTACTGTTGTTATTGCTGTTACTGTTGTTGTTGTCATTACTGTTGTTATTGCTGTTACTGTTGTTATTGCTGTTACTGTTGTTGTTGTCATTACTGTTGTTATTGCTGTTACTGTTGTTATTGCTGTTGCTGTTGTTGTTGTCATTGCTGTTGTTATTATTTCTGTTACTATTGTTGTTGTCATTAATGTTACTGTTGATGTCATTACTGTTGTTATTGCTGTTACTGTTGTTGTTGTCATTACTGTTGTTATTGCTGTTACTGTTGTTGTCATTACTGTTATTATTGCTGTTACTGTTGTTGTTGTCATTACTGTTATTATTGCTGTTACTGTTGTTGTTGTCATTACTGTTGTTATTGCTGTTATTATTTCTGTTACTATTGTTGTTGTCATTACTGTTATTATTGCTGTTACTGTTGTTGTCATTACTGTTATTATTGCTGTTACTGTTGTTGTTGTCATTACTGTTGTTATTGCTGTTACTGGTCTTGTCATTACTGTTACTGTTGTTGTTGTCATTACTGTTGTTATTGCTGTTACTGTTGTTGTCATTACTGTTGTTATTGCTGTTACTGTTGTTGTCATTACTGTTGTTATTGCTGTTATTGTTGTTGTCATTACTGTTATTATTGCTGTTACTGTTGTTGTCATTACTGTTGTTATTGCTGTTACTGTTGTTGTCATTACTGTTGTTATTGCTGTTATTGTTGTTGTTGTCATTACTGTTGTTATTGCTGTTACTGTTGTTGTCATTACTGTTGTTATTGCTGTTACTGTTGTTGTTGTCATTACTGTTGTTATTGCTGTTACTGTTGTTGTTGTCATTACTGTTGTTATTGCTGTTACTGTTGTTATTGCTGTTACTGTTGTTGTTGTTGTCATTACTGTTGTTATTGCTGTTACTGTTGTTATTGATGTTACTGTTGTTGTTGTCATTACTGTTGTTATTGCTGTTGCTATTGTTGTTGTCATTACTGTTATTATTTCTGTTACTATTGTTGTTGTCATTACTGTTATTATTGCTGTTACTGTTGTTGTCATTACTGTTATTATTGCTGTTACTGTTGTTGCTGTCATTACTGTTGTTATTGCTGTTACTGTTTTTGTCATTACTGTTGTTATTGCTGTTACTGTTGTTGTTGTCATTACTGTTGTTATTGCTGTTACTATTGTTGTTGTCATTACTGTTGTTATTGCTGTTACTGTTGTTGTTGTCATTACTGTTGTTATTGCTGTTACTGTTGTTATTGCTGTTACTGTTGTTGTTGTTGTCATTACTGTTGTTATTGTTGTTACTGTTGTTATTGCTGTTACTGTTGTTGTTGTCATTACTGTTGTTATTGCTGTTACTGTTGTTATTGCTGTTACTGTTCTTGTTGTCATTACTGTTGTTATTGCTGTTACTATTGTTGTTGTCATTACTGTTATTATTTCTGTTACTATTGTTGTTGTCATTACTGTTATTATTGCTGTTACTGTTGTTGTCATTACTGTTATTATTGCTGTTACTGTTGTTGTTGTCATTACTGTTGTTATTGCTGTTACTGTTGTTGTCATTACTGTTGTTATTGCTGTTACTGTTGTTGTTGTCATTACTGTTGTTATTGCTGTTACTATTGTTGTTGTAATTACTGTTATTATTGCTGTTACTGTTGTTGTTGTCATTACTGTTGTTATTGCTGTTACTGTTGTTATTGCTGTTACTGTTGTTGTTGTCATTGCTGTTGTTATTATTTCTGTTACTATTGTTGTTGTCATTACTGTTACTGTTGATGTCATTACTGTTGTTATTGCTGTTACTGTTGTTGTTGTCATTACTGTTGTTATTGCTGTTACTGTTGTTGTCATTACTGTTATTATTGCTGTTACTGTTGTTGTTGTCATTACTGTTATTATTGCTGTTACTCTTGTTGTTGTCATTATTGTTGTTATTGCTGTTACTTTTGTTGTTGTCATTACTGTTGTTATTGCTGTTACTGTTGTTGTTGTCATTACTGTTGTTATTGCTGTTATTATTTCTGTTACTATTGTTGTTGTCATTACTGTTATTATTGCTGTTACTGTTGTTGTCATTACTGTTATTATTGCTGTTACTGTTGTTGTTGTCATTACTGTTGTTATTGCTGTTACTGTTGTTGTCATTACTGTTGTTATTGCTGTTACTGTTGTTGTTGTCATTACTGTTGTTATTGCTGTTACTGTTGTTATTGCTGTTACTGTTGTTGTTGTCATTACTGTTGTTATTGCTGTTACTGTTGTTATTGCTGTTACTGTTGTTGTTGTTGTCATTACTGTTGTTATTGCTGTTACTGTTGTTATTGCTGTTACTGTTGTTGTTGTCATTACTGTTGTTATTGCTGTTACTATTGTTGTTGTCATTACTGTTATTATTTCTGTTACTATTGTTGTTGTCATTACTGTTATTATTGCTGTTACTGTTGTTGTCATTACTGTTATTATTGCTGTTACTGTTGTTGTTGTCATTACTGTTGTTATTGCTGTTACTGTTGTTGTCATTTCTGTTGTTATTGCTGTTACTGTTGTTGTTGTCATTACTGTTGTTATTGCTGTTACTATTGTTGTTGTCATTACTGTTATTATTGCTGTTACTGTTGTTGTCATTACTGTTATTATTGCTGTTACTGTTGTTGTTGTCATTACTGTTGTTATTGCTGTTACTGTTGTTGTCATTACTGTTGTTATTGCTGTTACTGTTGTTGTCATTACTGTTATTATTGCTGTTACTGTTGTTGTCATTACTGTTGTTATTGCTGTTACTGTTGTTGTCATTATTGTTGTTATTGCCGTTATTGTTGTTGTTGTCATTACTGTTGTTATTGCTGTTACTGTTGTTGCCATTACTGTTGTTATTGCTGTTACTGTTGTTGTTGTCATTACTGTTGTTATTGCTGTTACTGTTGTTGTTGTCATTGCTGTTGTTATTGCTGTTACTGTTGTTGTTGTAATTACTGTTGTTGTTGCTGTTACTGTTGTTGTCATTACTGTTGTTATTGCTGTTACTGGTGTTGTCATTACTGTTGTTATTGCTGTTACTGTTGTTGTTGTAATTACTGTTGTTATTATTTCTGTAACTGTTGGTGTTGTCATTACTGTTGTTATTGCTGTTACTGTTGTTGTCATTACTGTTGTTATTGCTGTTACTGTTGTTGTTGTAATTACTGTTGTTATTATTTCTGTTACTGTTGGTGTTGTCATTACTGTTGTTATTGCTGTTACTGTTGTTGTCATTACTGTTGTTATTGCTGTTACTGTTGTTGTTGTTGTTGTTGTTGTTGTTGTTGTCATTACTGTTGTTATTGCTGTTACTGTTGTTGTCATTACTGTTGTTATTGCTGTTACTGTTGTTCTTGTCATTACTATTATTATTGCTGTTACTGTTGTTGTCATTACTGTTGTTATTGCTGTTGTTATTGCCGTTATTGTTGTTGTTGTCATTACTGTTGTTATTGCTGTTACTGTTGTTGTCATTACTGTTGTTATTGCTGTTACTGTTGTTGTTGTCATTACTGTTGTTATTGCTGTTACTATTGTTGTTGTCATTACTGTTGTTATTGCTGTTACTGTTGTTGTTGTCATTACTGTTGTTATTGCTGTTACTGTTGTTATTGCTGTTACTGTTGTTGTTGTTGTCATTACTTTTGTTATTGCTGTTACTGTTGTTATTGCTGTTACTGTTGTTGTTGTCATTACTGTTGTTATTGCTGTTACTGTTGTTATTGCTGTTACTGTTCTTGTTGTCATTACTGTTGTTATTGCTGTTACTATTGTTGTTGTCATTACTGTTATTATTTCTGTTACTATTGTTGTTGTCATTACTGTTATTATTGCTGTTACTGTTGTTGTCATTACTGTTATTATTGCTGTTACTGTTGTTGTTGTCATTACTGTTGTTATTGCTGTTACTGTTGTTGTCATTACTGTTGTTATTGCTGTTACTGTTGTTATTGCTGTTACTGTTGTTGTTGTCATTGCTGTTGTTATTATTTCTGTTACTATTGTTGTTGTCATTACTGTTACTGTTGATGTCATTACTGTTGTTATTGCTGTTACTGTTGTTGTTGTCATTACTGTTGTTATTGCTGTTACTGTTGTTGTCATTACTGTTATTATTGCTGTTACTGTTGTTGTTGTCATTACTGTTATTATTGCTGTTACTGTTGTTGTTGTCATTACTGTTGTTATTGCTGTTACTTTTGTTGTTGTCATTACTGTTGTTATTGCTGTTACTGTTGTTGTTGTCATTACTGTTGTTATTGCTGTTATTATTTCTGTTACTATTGTTGTTGTCATTACTGTTATTATTGCTGTTACTGTTGTTGTCATTACTGTTATTATTGCTGTTACTGTTGTTGTTGTCATTACTGTTGTTATTGCTGTTACTGTTGTTGTCATTACTGTTGTTATTGCTGTTACTGTTGTTGTTGTCATTACTGTTGTTATTGCTGTTACTGTTGTTATTGCTGTTACTGTTGTTGTTGTCATTACTGTTGTTATTGCTGTTACTGTTGTTATTGCTGTTACTGTTGTTGTTGTTGTCATTACTGTTGTTATTGCTGTTACTGTTGTTATTGCTGTTACTGTTGTTGTTGTCATTACTGTTGTTATTGCTGTTACTATTGTTGTTGTCATTACTGTTATTATTTCTGTTACTATTGTTGTTGTCATTACAGTTATTATTGCTGTTACTGTTGTTGTCATTACTGTTATTATTGCTGTTACTGTTGTTGTTGTCATTACTGTTGTTATTGCTGTTACTGTTGTTGTCATTACTGTTGTTATTGCTGTTACTGTTGTTGTTGTCATTACTGTTGTTATTGCTGTTACTATTGTTGTTGTCATTACTGTTATTATTGCTGTTACTGTTGTTGTCATTACTGTTATTATTGCTGTTACTGTTGTTGTTGTCATTACTGTTGTTATTGCTGTTACTGTTGTTGTTGTCATTGCTGTTGTTATTATTTCTGTTACTATTGTTGTTGTCATTACTGTTACTGTTGATGACATTACTGTTGTTATTGCTGTTACTGTTGTTGTTGTCATTACTGTTGTTATTGCTGTTACTGTTGTTGTCATTACTGTTATTATTGCTGTTACTGTTGTTGTTGTCATTACTGTTATTATTGCTGTTACTGTTGTTGTTGTCATTACTGTTGTTATTGCTGTTACTGTTGTTGTTGTCATTACTGTTGTTATTGATGTTACTGGTGTTGTCATTACTGTTACTATTGTTGTTGTCATTACTGTTGTTATTGCTGTTACTGTTGTTGTCATTACTGTTGTTATTGCTGTTACTGTTGTTGTCATTACTGTTGTTATTGCTGTTACTGTTGTTGTCATTACTGTTATTATTGCTGTTACTGTTGTTGTCATTACTGTTGTTATTGCTGTTATTATTTCTGTTACTATTGTTGTTGTCATTACTGTTGTTATTGCTGTTACTGTTGTTGTCATTACTGTTATTATTGCTGTTACTGTTGTTGTCATTACTGTTATTATTGCTGTTACTGTTGTTGTCATTACTGTTGTTATTGCTGTTACTGTTGTTGTCATTACTGTTGTTATTGCTGTTATTGTTGTTGTTGTCATTACTGTTGTTATTGCTGTTACTGTTGTTGTCATTACTGTTGTTATTGCTGTTACTGTTGTTGTTGTCATTACTGTTGTTATTGCTGTTACTGTTGTTGTTGTCATTACTGTTGTTATTGCTGTTACTGTTGTTATTGCTGTTACTGTTGTTGTTGTTGTCATTACTGTTGTTATTGCTGTTACCGTTGTTATTGATGTTACTGTTGTTGTTGTCATTACTGTTGTTATTGCTGTTGCTATTGTTGTTGTCATTACTGTTATTATTTCTGTTACTATTGTTGTTGTCATTACTGTTATTATTGCTGTTACTGTTGTTGTCATTACTGTTATTATTGCTGTTACTGTTGTGGCTGTCATTACTGTTGTTATTGCTGTTACTGTTGTTGTCATTACTGTTGTTATTGCTGTTACTGTTGTTGTTGTCATTACTGTTGTTATTGCTGTTACTATTGTTGTTGTCATTACTGTTGTTATTGCTGTTACTGTTGTTGTTGTCATTACTGTTGTTATTGCTGTTACTGTTGTTATTGCTGTTACTGTTGTTGTTGTTGTCATTACTGTTGTTATTGCTGTTACTGTTGTTATTGCTGTTACTGTTGTTGTTGTCATTACTGTTGTTATTGCTGTTACTGTTGTTATTGCTGTTACTGTTCTTGTTGTCATTACTGTTGTTATTGCTGTTACTATTGTTGTTGTCATTACTGTTATTATTTCTGTTACTATTGTTGTTGTCATTACTGTTATTATTGCTGTTACTGTTGTTGTCATTACTGTTATTATTGCTGTTACTGTTGTTGTTGTCATTACTGTTGTTATTGCTGTTACTGTTGTTGTCATTACTGTTGTTATTGCTGTTACTGTTGTTGTTGTCATTACTGTTGTTATTGCTGTTACTATTGTTGTTGTCATTACTGTTATTATTGCTGTTACTGTTGTTGTTGTCATTACTGTTGTTATTGCTGTTACTGTTGTTATTGCTGTTACTGTTGTTGTTGTCATTGCTGTTGTTATTATTTCTGTTACTATTGTTGTTGTCATTACTGTTATTATTGCTGTTACTGTTGTTGTTGTCATTACTGTTGTTATTGCTGTTACTGTTGTTGTTGTCATTACTGTTGTTATTGATGTTACTGGTGTTGTCATTACTGTTACTATTGTTGTTGTCATTACTGTTGTTATTGCTGTTACTGTTGTTGTCATTACTGTTGTTATTGCTGTTACTGTTGTTGTCATTACTGTTGTTATTGCTGTTACTGTTGTTGTCATTACTGTTATTATTGCTGTTACTGTTGTTGTCATTACTGTTGTTATTGCTGTTATTATTTCTGTTACTATTGTTGTTGTCATTACTGTTGTTATTGCTGTTACTGTTGTTGTCATTACTGTTATTATTGCTGTTACTGTTGTTGTCATTACTGTTATTATTGCTGTTACTGTTGTTGTCATTACTGTTGTTATTGCTGTTACTTTTGATGTCATTACTGTTGTTATTGCTGTTACTGTTGTTGTTGTCATTACTGTTGTTATTGCTGTTACTGTTGTTGTCATTACTGTTATTATTGCTGTTACTGTTGTTGTTGTCATTACTGTTATTATTGCTGTTACTGTTGTTGTTGTCATTATTGTTGTTATTGCTGTTACTTTTGTTGTTGTCATTACTGTTGTTATTGCTGTTACTGTTGTTGTTGTCATTACTGTTGTTATTGCTGTTATTATTTCTGTTACTATTGTTGTTGTCATTACTGTTATTATTGCTGTTACTGTTGTTGTCATTACTGTTATTATTGCTGTTACTGTTGTTGTTGTCATTACTGTTGTTATTGCTGTTACTGTTGTTGTCATTACTGTTGTTATTGCTGTTACTGTTGTTGTTGTCATTACTGTTGTTATTGCTGTTACTGTTGTTATTGCTGTTACTGTTGTTCTTGTCATTACTGTTGTTATTGCTGTTACTGTTGTTATTGCTGTTACTGTTGTTGTTGTTGTCATTACTGTTGTTATTGCTGTTACTGTTGTTATTGCTGTTACTGTTGTTGTTGTCATTACTGTTGTTATTGCTGTTACTATTGTTGTTGTCATTACTGTTATTATTTCTGTTACTATTGTTGTTGTCATTACTGTTATTATTGCTGTTACTGTTGTTGTCATTACTGTTATTATTGCTGTTACTGTTGTTGTTGTCATTACTGTTGTTATTGCTGTTACTGTTGTTGTCATTACTGTTGTTATTGCTGTTACTGTTGTTGTTGTCATTACTGTTGTTATTGCTGTTACTATTGTTGTTGTCATTACTGTTATTATTGCTGTTACTGTTGTTGTCATTACTGTTATTATTGCTGTTACTGTTGTTGTTGTCATTACTGTTGTTATTGCTGTTACTGTTGTTATTGCTGTTACTGTTGTTGTTGTCATTGCTGTTGTTATTATTTCTGTTACTATTGTTGTTGTCATTACTGTTACTGTTGATGTCATTACTGTTGTTATTGCTGTTACTGTTGTTGTTGTCATTACTGTTGTTATTGCTGTTACTGTTGTTGTCATTACTGTTATTATTGCTGTTACTGTTGTTGTTGTCATTACTGTTATTATTGCTGTTACTGTTGTTGTTGTCATTACTGTTGTTATTGCTGTTACTGTTGTTGTTGTCATTACTGTTGTTATTGCTGTTATTATTTATGTTACTATTGTTGTTGTCATTACTGTTATTATTGCTGTTACTGTTGTTGTCATTACTGTTATTATTGCTGTTACTGTTGTTGTTGACATTACTGTTACTGTTGTTGTTGTCATTACTGTTGTTATTGCTGTTACTGTTGTTGTCATTACTGTTGTTATTGCTGTTACTGTTGTTGTCATTACTGTTATTATTGCTGTTACTGTTGTTGTCATTACTGTTGTTATTGCTGTTACTGTTGTTGTCATTATTGTTGTTATTGCCGTTATTGTTGTTGTTGTCATTACTGTTGTTATTGCTGTTACTGTTGTTGCCATTACTGTTGTTATTGCTGTTACTGTTGTTGTTGTCATTACTGTTGTTATTGCTGTTACTGTTGTTGTTGTCATTGCTGTTGTTATTGCTGTTACTGTTGTTGTTGTAATTACTGTTGTTGTTGCTGTTACTGTTGTTGTCATTACTGTTGTTATTGCTGTTACTGGTGTTGTCATTACTGTTGTTATTGCTGTTACTGTTGTTGTTGTAATTACTGTTGTTATTATTTCTGTTACTGTTGGTGTTGTCATTACTGTTGTTATTGCTGTTACTGTTGTTGTCATTACTGTTGTTATTGCTGTTACTGTTGTTGTTGTAATTACTGTTGTTATTATTTCTGTTACTGTTGGTGTTGTCATTACTGTTGTTATTGCTGTTACTGTTGTTGTCATTACTGTTGTTATTGCTGTTACTGTTGTTGTTGTTGTTGTTGTTGTTGTTGTTGTCATTACTGTTGTTATTGCTGTTACTGTTGTTGTCATTACTGTTGTTATTGCTGTTACTGTTGTTCTTGTCATTACTATTATTATTGCTGTTACTGTTGTTGTCATTACTGTTGTTATTGCTGTTACTGTTGTTGTCATTACAGTTGTTATTGCCGTTATTGTTGTTGTTGTCATTACTGTTGTTATTGCTGTTACTGTTGTTGTCATTACTGTTGTTATTGCTGTTACTGTTGTTGTTGTCATTACTGTTGTTATTGCTGTTACTATTGTTGTTGTCATTACTGTTGTTATTGCTGTTACTGTTGTTGTTGTCATTACTGTTGTTATTGCTGTTACTGTTGTTATTGCTGTTACTGTTGTTGTTGTTGTCATTACTTTTGTTATTGCTGTTACTGTTGTTATTGCTGTTACTGTTGTTGTTGTCATTACTGTTGTTATTGCTGTTACTGTTGTTATTGCTGTTACTGTTCTTGTTGTCATTACTGTTGTTATTGCTGTTACTATTGTTGTTGTCATTACTGTTATTATTTCTGTTACTATTGTTGTTGTCATTACTGTTATTATTGCTGTTACTGTTGTTGTCATTACTGTTATTATTGCTGTTACTGTTGTTGTTGTCATTACTGTTGTTATTGCTGTTACTGTTGTTGTCATTACTGTTGTTATTGCTGTTACTGTTGTTGTCATTACTGTTGTTATTGCTGTTACTGTTGTTATTGCTGTTACTGTTGTTGTTGTCATTGCTGTTGTTATTATTTCTGTTACTATTGTTGTTGTCATTACTGTTACTGTTGATGTCATTACTGTTGTTATTGCTGTTACTGTTGTTGTTGTCATTACTGTTGTTATTGCTGTTACTGTTGTTGTCATTACTGTTATTATTGCTGTTACTGTTGTTGTTGTCATTACTGTTATTATTGCTGTTACTGTTGTTGTTGTCATTACTGTTGTTATTGCTGTTACTTTTGTTGTTGTCATTACTGTTGTTATTGCTGTTACTGTTGTTGTTGTCATTACTGTTGTTATTGCTGTTATTATTTCTGTTACTATTGTTGTTGTCATTACTGTTATTATTGCTGTTACTGTTGTTGTCATTACTGTTATTATTGCTGTTACTGTTGTTGTTGTCATTACTGTTGTTATTGCTGTTACTGTTGTTGTCATTACTGTTGTTATTGCTGTTACTGTTGTTGTTGTCATTACTGTTGTTATTGCTGTTACTGTTGTTATTGCTGTTACTGTTGTTGTTGTCATTACTGTTGTTATTGCTGTTACTGTTGTTATTGCTGTTACTGTTGTTGTTGTTGTCATTACTGTTGTTATTGCTGTTACTGTTGTTATTGCTGTTACTGTTGTTGTTGTCATTACTGTTGTTATTGCTGTTACTATTGTTGTTGTCATTACTGTTATTATTTCTGTTACTATTGTTGTTGTCATTACAGTTATTATTGCTGTTACTGTTGTTGTCATTACTGTTATTATTGCTGTTACTGTTGTTGTTGTCATTACTGTTGTTATTGCTGTTACTGTTGTTGTCATTACTGTTGTTATTGCTGTTACTGTTGTTGTTGTCATTACTGTTGTTATTGCTGTTACTATTGTTGTTGTCATTACTGTTATTATTGCTGTTACTGTTGTTGTCATTACTGTTATTATTGCTGTTACTGTTGTTGTTGTCATTACTGTTGTTATTGCTGTTACTGTTGTTGTTGTCATTGCTGTTGTTATTATTTCTGTTACTATTGTTGTTGTCATTACTGTTACTGTTGATGTCATTACTGTTGTTATTGCTGTTACTGTTGTTGTTGTCATTACTGTTGTTATTGCTGTTATTATTTCTGTTACTATTGTTGTTGTCATTACTGTTATTATTGCTGTTACTGTTGTTGTCATTACTGTTATTATTGCTGTTACTGTTGTTGTTGTCATTACTGTTGTTATTGCTGTTACTGGTGTTGTCATTACTGTTACTATTGTTGTTGTCATTACTGTTGTTATTGCTGTTACTGTTGTTGTCATTACTGTTGTTATTGCTGTTACTGTTGTTGTCATTACTGTTGTTATTGCTGTTACTGTTGTTGTCATTACTGTTATTATTGCTGTTACTGTTATTGTCATTACTGTTGTTATTGCTGTTACTGTTGTTGTCATTACTGTTGTTATTGCAGTTATTGTTGTTGTTGTCATTACTGTTGTTATTGCTGTTACTGTTGTTGTCATTACTGTTATTATTGCTGTTACTGTTGTTGTTGTCATTACTGTTGTTATTGCTGTTACTGTTGTTATTGCTGTTACTGTTGTTGTTGTTGTCATTACTGTTGTTATTGCTGTTACTGTTGTTATTGCTGTTACTGTTGTTGTTGTTGTCATTACTGTTGTTATTGCTGTTACTGTTGTTATTGCTGTTACTGTTGTTGTTGTCATTGCTGTTGTTATTATTTCTGTTACTATTGTTGTTGTCATTACTGTTACTGTTGATGTCATTACTGTTGTTATTGCTGTTACTGTTGTTGTTGTCATTACTGTTGTTATTGCTGTTACTGTTGTTGTCATTACTGTTATTATTGCTGTTACTGTTGTTGTTGTCATTACTGTTGTTATTGCTGTTACTGTTGTTGTCATTACTGTTGTTATTGCTGTTACTGTTGTTGTCATTACTGTTGTTATTGCTGTTAATGTTGTTGTCATTACTGTTGTTATTGCTGTTACTGTTGTTGTCATTACTGTTGTTATTGCTGTTACTGTTGTTGTTGTCATTACTGTTGTTATTGCTGTTACTGTTGTTATTGCTGTTACTGTTGTTGTTGTCATTACTGTTGTTATTGCTGTTACTGTTGTTATTGATGTTACTGTTGTTGTTGTCATTACTGTTGTTATTGCTGTTACTGTTGTTATTGCTGTTACTGTTGTTGTTGTCATTACTGTTGTTATTGCTGTTACTGTTGTTATTGATGTTACTGTTGTTGTTGTCATTACTGTTATTATTGCTGTTACTGTTGTTGTTGTCATTACTGTTATTATTGCTGTTACTGTTGTTGTTGTCATTACTGTTGTTATTGCTGTTATTATTTCTGTTACTATTGTTGTTGTCATTACTGTTATTATTGCTGTTGCTGTTGTTGTCATTACTGTTATTATTGCTGTTACTGTTGTTGTTGTCATTACTGTTGTTATTGCTGTTACTGGTCTTGTCATTACTGTTACTGTTGTTGTTGTCATTACTGTTGTTATTGCTGTTACTGTTGTTGTCATTACTGTTGTTATTGCTGTTACTGTTGTTGTCATTACTGTTGTTATTGCTGTTACTGTTGTTGTCATTACTGTTATTATTGCTGTTACTGTTGTTGTCATTACTGTTGTTATTGCTGTTACTGTTGTTGTCATTACTGTTGTTATTGCCGTTATTGTTGTTGTTGTCATTACTGTTGTTATTGCTGTTACTGTTGTTGTCATTACTGTTGTTATTGCTGTTACTGTTGTTGTTGTCATTACTGTTGTTATTGCTGTTACTGTTGTTGTTGTCATTACTGTTGTTATTGCTGTTACTGTTGTTATTGCTGTTACTGTTGTTGTTGTTGTCATTACTGTTGTTATTGCTGTTACTGTTGTTATTGATGTTACTGTTGTTGTTGTCATTACTGTTGTTATTGCTGTTACTATTGTTGTTGTCATTACTGTTATTATTTCTGTTACTATTGTTGTTGTCATTACTGTTATTATTGCTGTTACTGTTGTTGTCATTACTGTTATTATTGCTGTTACTGTTGTTGCTGTCATTACTGTTGTTATTGCTGTTACTGTTGTTGTCATTACTGTTGTTATTGCTGTTACTGTTGTTGTTGTCATTACTGTTGTTATTGCTGTTACTATTGTTGTTGTCATTACTGTTGTTATTGCTGTTACTGTTGTTGTTGTCATTACTGTTGTTATTGCTGTTACTGTTGTTATTGCTGTTACTGTTGTTGTTGTTGTCATTACTGTTGTTATTGCTGTTACTGTTGTTATTGCTGTTACTGTTGTTGTTGTCATTACTGTTGTTATTGCTGTTACTGTTGTTATTGCTGTTACTGTTCTTGTTGTCATTACTGTTGTTATTGCTGTTACTATTGTTGTTGTCATTACTGTTATTATTTCTGTTACTATTGTTGTTGTCATTACTGTTATTATTGCTGTTACTGTTGTTGTCATTACTGTTATTATTGCTGTTACTGTTGTTGTTGTCATTACTGTTGTTATTGCTGTTACTGTTGTTGTCATTACTGTTGTTATTGCTGTTACTGTTGTTGTTGTCATTACTGTTGTTATTGCTGTTACTATTGTTGTTGTCATTACTGTTATTATTGCTGTTACTGTTGTTGTTGTCATTACTGTTGTTATTGCTGTTACTGTTATTATTGCTGTTACTGTTGTTGTTGTCATTGCTGTTGTTATTATTTCTGTTACTATTGTTGTTGTCATTACTGTTACTGTTGATGTCATTACTGTTGTTATTGCTGTTACTGTTGTTGTTGTCATTACTGTTGTTATTGCTGTTATTATTTCTGTTACTATTGTTGTTGTCATTACTGTTATTATTGCTGTTACTGTTGTTGTCATTACTGTTATTATTGCTGTTACTGTTGTTGTTGTCATTACTGTTGTTATTGCTGTTACTGTTGTTGTCATTACTGTTGTTATTGCTGTTACTGTTGTTGTTGTCATTACTGTTGTTATTGCTGTTACTGTTGTTATTGCTGTTACTGTTGTTGTTGTCATTACTGTTGTTATTGCTGTTACTGTTGTTATTGCTGTTACTGTTGTTGTTGTTGACATTACTGTTGTTATTGCTGTTACTGTTGTTATTGCTGTTACTGTTGTTGTTGTCATTACTGTTGTTATTGCTGTTACTATTGTTGTTGTCATTACTGTTATTATTTCTGTTACTATTGTTGTTGTCATTACTGTTATTATTGCTGTTACTGTTGTTGTCA
Organism: Eledone cirrhosa; assembly: GCA_964016885.1. Classification (NCBI taxonomy): domain Eukaryota; kingdom Metazoa; phylum Mollusca; class Cephalopoda; order Octopoda; family Eledonidae; genus Eledone; species Eledone cirrhosa. Next base: position 271,612,510 of record OZ024743.1, on the reverse strand, counting down.
TTACTGTTATTATTGCTGTTACTGTTGTTGTTGTCATTACTGTTGTTATTGCTGTTACTGTTGTTGTCATTACTGTTGTTATTGCTGTTACTGTTGTTGTTGTCATTACTGTTGTTATTGCTGTTACTATTGTTGTTGTCATTACTGTTATTATTGCTGTTACTGTTGTTGTCATTACTGTTATTATTGCTGTTACTGTTGTTGTTGTCATTACTGTTGTTATTGCTGTTACTGTTGTTATTGCTGTTACTGTTGTTGTTGTCATTGCTGTTGTTATTATTTCTGTTACTATTGTTGTTGTCATTACTGTTACTGTTGATGTCATTACTGTTGTTATTGCTGTTACTGTTGTTGTTGTCATTACTGTTGTTATTGCTGTTACTGGTGTTGTCATCACTGTTACTGTTGTTGTTGTCATTACTGTTGTTATTGCTGTTACTGTTGTTGTCATTACTGTTGTTATTGCTGTTACTGTTGTTGTCATTACTGTTATTATTGCTGTTACTGTTGTTGTCATTACTGTTGTTATTGCTGTTACTGTTGTTGTCATTATTGTTGTTATTGCCGTTATTGTTGTTGTTGTCATTACTGTTGTTATTGCTGTTACTGTTGTTGTCATTACTGTTGTTATTGCTGTTACTGTTGTTGTTGTCATTACTGTTGTTATTGCTGTTACTGTTGTTGTTGTCATTGCTGTTGTTATTGCTGTTACTGTTGTTGTTGTAATTACTGTTGTTGTTGCTGTTACTGTTGTTGTCATTACTGTTGTTATTGCTGTTACTGGTGTTGTCATTACTGTTGTTATTGCTGTTACTGTTGTTGTTGTAATTACTGTTGTTATTATTTCTGTTACTGTTGGTGTTGTCATTACTGTTGTTATTGCTGTTACTGTTGTTGTCATTACTGTTGTTATTGCTGTTACTGTTGTTGTTGTAATTACTGTTGTTATTATTTCTGTTACTGTTGTTGTTGTAATTACTGTTGTTATTGCCGTTATTGTTGTTGTTGTCATTACTGTTGTTATTGCTGTTACTGTTGTTGTCATTACTGTTGTTATTGCTGTTACTGTTGTTGTTGTCATTACTGTTGTTATTGCTGTTACTGTTGTTGTTGTCATTGCTGTTGTTATTGCTGTTACTGTTGTTGTTGTAATTACTGTTGTTGTTGTAATTACTGTTGTTATTGCTGTTACTGTTGTTGTCATTACTGTTGTTATTGCTGTTACTGGTGTTGTCATTACTGTTGTTATTATTTCTGTTACTATTGTTGTTGTCATTACTGTTTTTATTGCTGTTACTGTTGTTGTCATTACTGTTGTTATTGCTGTTACTGTTGTTGTTGTCATTACTGTTGTTATTGCTGTTACTGTTGTTGTCATTACTGTTGTTATTGCTGTTACTGTTGTTGTCATTACTGTTATTATTGCTGTTACTGTTGTTGTCATTACTGTTGTTATTGCTGTTACTGTTGTTGTCATTACTGTTGTTATTGCCGTTATTGTTGTTGTTGTCATTACTGTTGTTATTGCTGTTACTGTTGTTGTCATTGCTGTTGTTATTGCTGTTACTGTTGTTGTTGTCATTACTGTTATTATTGCTGTTACTGTTGTTGTCATTACTGTTGTTATTGCTGTTACTGGTGTTGTCATTACTGTTGTTATTATTTCTGTTACTATTGTTGTTGTCATTACTGTTTTTATTGCTGTTACTGTTGTTGTCATTACTGTTGTTATTGCTGTTACTGTTGTTGTTGTAATTACTGTCGTTATTATTTCTGTTACTGTTGGTGTTGTCATTACTGTTGTTATTGCTGTTACTGTTGTTGTCATTACTGTTGTTATTGCTGTTACTGTTGTTGTTTTTGTTGTTGTCATTAATGTTGTTATTGCTGTTACTGTTGTTGTCATTACTGTTGTTATTGCTGTTACTGTTGTTGTCATTACTGTTGTTGTTGTCATTACTGTTGTTATTGCTGTTACTGTTGTTGTCATTACTGTTGTTATTGCTGTTACTGTTGTTGTTGTCATTGCTGTTGTTATTGCTGTTACTGTTGTTGTTGTAATTACTGTTGTTGTTGTAATTACTGTTGTTATTGCTGTTACTGTTGTTGTCATTACTGTTGTTATTGCTGTTACTGGTGTTGTCATTACTGTTGTTATTATTTCTGTTACTATTGTTGTTGTCATTACTGTTTTTATTGCTGTTACTGTTGTTGTCATTACTGTTGTTATTGCTGTTACTGTTGTTGTTGTCATTACTGTTGTTATTGCTGTTACTGTTGTTCTTGTCATTACTATTATTATTGCTGTTACTGTTGTTGTCATTACTGTTCTTATTGATGTTACTGTTGTTGTTGTCATTACTGTTGTTATTGCTGTTACTGTTGTTGTTGACATTACTGTTGTTATTGATGTTACTCTTGTTGTTGTCATTACTGTTGTTATTGTTGTTACTGGTGTTGTCATTACTGTTACTGTTGTTGTTGTCATTACTGTTGTTATTGCTGTTACTGTTGTTGTCATTACTGTTGTTATCGCTGTTACTGTTGTTGTCATTACTGTTGTTATTGCTGTTACTGTTGTTGTCATTACTGTTATTATTGCTGTTACTGTTGTTGTCATTACTGTTGTTGTTGCTGTTACTGTTGTTGTCATTACTGTTGTTATTGCCGTTATTGTTGTTGTTGTCATTACTGTTGTTATTGCTGTTACTGTTGTTGTCATTACTGTTGTTATTGCTGTTACTGTTGTTTTTGTCATTACTGTTGTTATTGCTGTTACTGTTGTTGTTGTCATTGCTGTTGTTATTGCTGTTACTGTTGTTGTTGTAATTACTGTTGTTGTTGTAATTACTGTTGTTATTGCTGTTACTGTTGTTGTCATTACTGTTGTTATTGCTGTTACTGGTGTTGTCATTACTGTTGTTATTATTTCTGTTACTATTGTTGTTGTCATTACTGTTTTTATTGCTGTTACTGTTGTTGTCATTACTGTTGTTATTGCTGTTACTGTTGTTGTTGTAATTACTGTTGTTGTTGTAATTACTGTTGTTATTGCTGTTACTGTTGTTGTCATTACTGTTGTTATTGCTGTTACTGGTGTTGTCATTACTGTTGTTATTATTTCTGTTACTATTGTTGTTGTCATTACTGTTTTTATTGCTGTTACTGTTGTTGTCATTACTGTTGTTATTGCTGTTACTCTTGTTGTTGTCATTACTGTTGTTATTGCTGTTACTGTTGTTGTCATTACTGTTGTTATTGCTGTTACTGTTGTTCTTGTCATTACTATTATTATTGCTGTTACTGTTGTTCTTGTCATTACTATTATTATTGCTGTTACTGTTGTTGTTGTCATTACTGTTGTTATTGCTGTTACTGTTGTTGTTGTCATTACTGTTGTTATTGCTGTTACTGGTGTTGTCATTACTGTTACTGTTGTTGTTGTCATTACTGTTGTTATTGCTGTTACTGTTGTTGTCATTACTGTTGTTATTGCTGTTACTGTTGTTGTCATTACTGTTGTTATTGCTGTTACTGTTGTTGTCATTACTGTTATTATTGCTGTTACTGTTGTTGTCATTACTGTTGTTATTGCTGTTACTGTTGTTGTCATTACTGTTGTTATTGCCGTTATTGTTGTTGTTGTCATTACTGTTGTTATTGCTGTTACTGTTGTTGTCATTACTGTTGTTATTGCTGTTACTGTTGTTTTTGTCATTACTGTTGTTATTGCTGTTACTGTTGTTGTTGTCATTGCTGTTGTTATTGCTGTTACTGTTGTTGTTGTAATTACTGTTGTTGTTGTAATTACTGTTGTTATTGCTGTTACTGTTGTTGTCATTACTGTTGTTATTATTTCTGTTACTATTGTTGTTGTCATTACTGTTTTTATTGCTGTTACTGTTGTTGTCATTACTGTTGTTATTGCTGTTACTGTTGTTGTTGTAATTACTGTTGTTATTATTTCTGTTACTGTTGGTGTTGTCATTACTGTTGTTATTGCTGTTACTGTTGTTGTCATTACTGTTGTTATTGCTGTTACTGTTGTTGTTGTTGTCATTACTGTTGTTATTGCTGTTACTGTTGTTGTCATTTCTGTTGTTATTGCTGTTACTGTTGTTCTTGTCATTACTATTATTATTGCTGTTACTGTTGTTGTCATTACTGTTGTTATTGCTGTTACTGTTGTTGTCATTACTGTTGTTATTGCCGTTATTGTTGTTGTTGTCATTACTGTTGTTATTGCTGTTACTTTTGTTGTTGTCATTACTGTTGTTATTGCTGTTACTGTTGTTGTTGTCATTGCTGTTGTTATTGCTGTTACTGTTGTTGTTGTAATTACTGTTGTTATTGCTGTTACTGTTGTTGTCATTACTGTTGTTATTGCTGTTACTGGTGTTGTCATTACTGTTGTTATTATTTCTGTTACTATTGTTGTTGTCATTACTGTTTTTATTGCTGTTACTGTTGTTGTCATTACTGTTGTTATTGCTGTTACTGTTGTTGTTGTCATTACTGTTGTTATTATTTCTGTTACTTTTGGTGTTGTCATTACTGTTGTTATTGCTGTTACTGTTGTTGTCATTACTGTTGTTATTGCTGTTACTGTTGTTGTTGTTGTCATTACTGTTGTTATTGCTGTTACTGTTGTTGTCATTACTGTTGTTATTGCTGTTACTGTTGTTCTTGTCATTACTATTATTATTGCTGTTACTGTTGTTGTCATTACTGTTGTTATTGATGTTACTGTTGTTGTTGTCATTACTGTTGTTATTGCTGTTACTGTTGTTGTTGACATTACTGTTGTTATTGCTGTTACTGTTACTGTTGTTGTTGTCATTACTGTTATTATTGCTGTTACTGTTGTTGTCACTACTGTTATTATTACTGTTACTGTTGTTGTTGTCATTACTGTTGTTATTACTGTTACTGTTGTTGTCATTACTGTTGTTATTGCTGTTACTGTTGTTGTTGTCATTACTGTTGTTATTGCTGTTACTGTTGTTGTTGACATTACTGTTGTTATTGCTGTTACTGTTATTGTTGTCATTACTGTTGTTATTGCTGTTACTGTTGTTGTTGTCATTACTGTTATTATTGCTGTTACTGTTGTTGTCATTACTGTTATTATTGCTGTTACTGTTGTTGTCATTACTGTTATTGTTGTCATTACTGTTGTTATTGATGTTACTGTTGTTGTCATTACTGCTGTTATTGCTGTTACTGTTGTTGTTGTCATTACTGTTGTTATTGCTGTTACTGTTGTTGTCATTACTGTTGTTATTGCTGTTACTGTTGTTGTTGTCATTACTGTTGTTATTGCTGTTACTGTTGTTGTTGTCATTACTGTTGTTGTTGTCATTACGGTTGTTATTGCTGTTACTGTTGTTGTTGTCATTACTGTTGTTATTGCTGTTACTGTTGATTTCATTACTGTTATTATTGCTGTTACTGTTGTTGTTGTCATTACTGTTGTTATTGCTGTTACTGTTGTTGTTGTCATTACTGTTATTTCTGTTACTGTTGATGTCATTACTGTTATTATTGCTGTTACTGTTGTTGATGTTATTACTGTTGTTATTGCTGTTACTGTTGTTGTTGTCATTACTGTTATTATTGCTGTTACTGTTGTTGTTGTCATTACTGTTATTATTGCTGTTACTGTTGTTGCCATTACTATTGTTATTGCTGTTACTGTTATTGTTGCCATTACTATTGTTATTGCTGTTACTGTTGTGTTGTCATTACTGTTGTTACTGTTATTATTGCTGTTACTGTTGCACTATTGTTATTGCTGTTGTGTTGTCGTTACTGTTGTTGTCATTACTGTTAATATTGCTGTTACTGTTGTTGTCATTACTGTTGTCATTATTGCTTTTATTTCAGATATTTTGTATCTTGGACTTTATTATGCCATGTATTCGTTACTTCTTTTTTTAAGATGATAGATTATGTTTTGAGGTGATTCAGCAGTTTTTTTAAGCAGGTTGAGTGACCATGTAGATGTTCCACTTTGACTGTGTATAGTAGTTTATGAACTAATGTTAATTTCCCGATATATTGTATTTTACTTCTGCTGGTCAGCTTGTTTTTGTCTGGAAAGTTCTGACTGGAAGTAAAATACCTTACTTCATTTACAACAGTGATGATGTTTGCCGAGGCATGAAGCTCACAAACTCTTGTTTCATTTTTCCTATAAATATAAAGCCTTGTGTTCAGGTCCAGTGCTACCATTAGACCAACTAAGCAGCCACCTAGAGCTCATGTCTTAGAGCAATACATTACACATTGCAACATTGTGGAAATATCGAAAGTGGTGGATAGAGCTGTATGATGTTATAACCTGTAACAATTATTTGGCCTGGGTGGGTGTGGACTGTGTAGTAGAAAATGCAGGCTTAATAATTTTCTTAGTGTGATCAGAGCAAGAAGTGTCAAAAACTAGATTTTTCAGCTTACCAAACTGTATATTGAAGTTATTTTATTTTGGTGAATGGGGCACACATTTGTTGGTCTAGCCTAGTGCACTAAATAACCAGGTGCTGACCTTGCTTGTAGCAAAGTAAGGAATAGTTTTACTTATCTATCTTTCTTACATTTTTGTGTGTTATTTGTGCAATTTCAGAATTTCAGCAGTGGAACAATGTCAGATTTTATTTTACAAACTGAATGCCATCTTGGGCCTCTGCACTCTCTAAGAATTTGGCATGACAGTGAAGGCAAATCTCCAAGCTGGTTCTTGACTAATATTGAAATCAAAGATGTAACTATGAATAACTGGTAGGTAGTCTTAGTTCAACATATGTGTATATGAATGTATATATGTATATATGAGTATATATATATGTGTATATGAATGTATATATGTATATATGAGTATATATATATATGTATATATTATGTGTGTGTATATATATATATATGCATTAATTAAAATAAACTACTATATTTTGAGCTGTTTTAACTTCACCTGTCTCCAATTTTTTAATTTTTTTTGTAAAAAAACGATATTTTTTTCATATATGTATATATATATATATATACACACACACACACATATATATATGTGAGTGTATATATGTATATATGAGTGTAGCATGGTTCATAATAAAAGTGTATATGCAGACATATATGGTATGCAAATAACCATCTCCAGCTGATGTTTCATATGCCAAAAAGCATATAAGCTATAGCTTATTCTTGTCCCTGTACCGACTGAGTTAATGTCATTGATGATAGATAAAAATCCACAGACACATGTCTGACATTTTCACACAGCAATTGAGATAGCTGTGACATGATCACAGCTTAAAATATACATATCATATTGTTGTGCGAGAGTACGACGCCCCACTGGCAGGATTGGGCTGGACCACTGCATATAAATAGTAGCGGCCTGAGTAAGTGGGAAGGCTGGTACTAGTTCCACAGTTAATGTGTTGATCGTCAAGTTGGAGTTCAATTTAGCGTGTTGGAAATTTAGTTCTTAAAAGATTGTTGTTGCGTTACGTGTGGTTATTGCCGTTTGTTTCGATTATATTCTTATTACACTGTTGCAGTGTATTCGTTTATCCATAAGGACATAACATCTGGCAACGAGGACCGTTCGAAACTCACATTGGTTATTTGACAATTTCTGCGTCATGGAAAACCTATTAGCCGCAGTAGTACAGCTTCAAGAGAAGCAACAGGTATAACTACAGGTGTTGTAAAACAAATACAACAACAATTAATTAAGTTACAGTCGACGAAGTCCGAAAATCCAGTAAGCGCGTTCACGCCAGACGTCATGGCTAACCCAATTTCTGAATTTACGTATAATCCGGAGAAGGGTATTACGTTTCCTGCGTATTATAAAAGATACGAGGAAATTTTTAACGTGTGCAAGTCATGGTCGGAGGAGAAGTAAGGTTTTTACTACGCAAGGTAGCTCCTGTCAAATATGAGTGTTACTGTAACTTTATTCTGCCCAAAATGTCAAGTGAGATTGGTTTCCAAGAAACTGCGGAATTGCTTTCAAAACTTTTTTTGTGATAGATGTTCATTACGAGGTTGACTTTGCCTTTCATCCTTACGGGGTAGATAAAATAAAGTACCAGTAATGCACTGGGTAATTGCTGGTCTTGTGCCTAAGGTAGAAACAATTATTTAACACCAGAATGAAGTGTTGGAACTTAACAAAAAATTAGGAAGATTTTACCACCTACGCCGGAGTAGTCAACCGAATGTGCGAAAATTTCAAATTCCAGGATCTCACTCAGGATATGTTCAAATCACTAATCTTCGTGCAAGGACTTATAGCACCTGAAGAAATAAAAATTCGAGCAAGGATTCTCTCGAAAATGGAACAAGCAAACCAACAGACCATCATAGACGAGTGTCAAACTATGGTAAATCTTAAAAGACTCTGCAAAAATTCAAATGTGTCGTCCGGGGAAGTACAATTAAAAAAAAGTGTCAGACCCCAATCTGTGTTATGGTTGTGGAGGCCTACACTATAAAAAGGATTGTCCGTTTAAATACCAAAAATGCTATAGTTGTCAGAAGCTGGGACACAGAAGTTCTCACTGTACAACAAGACTATGAGGCTCAAATACACAAAGTTCTAAGTTGTTTTCAGTGGAGAGTGATTGTGACGGAAAAACAAGAAAATTCGTGCACGTAAAAATAAAAGATGTGAATACCAAATTACTGTTAGACACAGGTAGTGATATCTCGATTATAAATGCGGATACTTGGAAAAAAATTGGTAAACCGAAATTACGTAAAACAGCGAAAATAGCGCGTGGTGTAACTGGCGAAAATTACATTTCTTGGGCAAAACGTGTATTAATGTCACATTTCGTGGAGAGACACATGAAGCAAAATTATTCGTTGTGGATAATACAATCAATTTGTTTGGCATAGATTGGTTGGAACTATTCGATTTATGGCACCTCCCCATAAATCTTTACTGCAATAACATAAATGGTTGTCCCGTTAAAAAAAGGTCTTCAGAAGAGCTGAAGAATAAATTTAAAAAAATATTCCTGCAAGTATTATCAGAGGATTTAGGTCTATGTAGAAAGACTGAAGCCTATTTTCAAGTAAGTGAAAACGCGAAACCTGTATTTAAAGCAAACAGAAAAGTACCGTTCACGGCAATTGAAACCGTAAATGAAGAGTTGGACAGACTAGAAAACAGTGGATTACTCATCAAAAAGGTGGATTACTCGAAGTGGGCGGCACCCATTGTATGTATTAAAACATAATAATAAGATTAGGCTGTGTGCCGATTTCTCTACAGGATTTACCGACTGCTTAAAAACATACCACCATACACTTCCGACTGCAGAGGACATTTTTTTCAAAGTTAGATGCTGGAAAAGTTTTTCAAAACTAGATCTGTCGGAAGCCTATTTACAGGTAAAAGTAAATGAAAAATGTTCAAAATATTTGACAATAAATATACACAGGAGATTATACAGATAAACATGATTACCTTTTGGATTAAACGTGGCACCAGCAATATTCCAGCAAAATCATGGATATTATGTTATCCAATTGCGAATTTGCAATCCCGGACTTGGGCGATATTTTGAACAAGAGTAGTTGTTGTGAACAGTATGTGAAACACATAAAAGCTGTGTTTAAGAAAATTAAAGTTTTCGTGTTCACTTTGAGTGAAGAAAAATGCGAATTCTTTTTGCCCCAAATTAAGTACTTAGGGCAAATAATTGATAAAAGAGGTAGACGTCGAGGGTAGACGCAATAGGGAATATGCCTGCGTCGACAAATATTCCAACCATACAAGCATTTCTTGGGTTGGCAAACTATTATCAAAGCTACATTCCTAATATGTACAATAGCGGCAAAGAAGAGATATGGTCAAATTGAAAAGGAGGCCCTAGCAATTATTTTTGCACGTAAAAAATTCACAGGTTTCTGCATGGCAGAAGTTTTTTTTTATTGCAAACAGATCATAGACCTTTGCTGTAGATTTATGGGTCTAAAAAAAGTTTACAGACTCATACTGCAAACCGCCAGCAACGTTGGGGTGCAATATTACTAAATTATAATTTCAAAATGCAATACATTCCATTGAAAAAAGTCGGTCATGCGGACTGTCTTTGGAGATTAATTCCCAAAAATATGGAACCACTAGAAGAGACTATTATAGCCACACTATAGGCAGAATGTGAAATTAAAAGTGTTATGACGAACGTTATTCAAGAACTACAAGTGACTGCACAGGATATAAGAATGAAAACTGTAGGTAATTAGTATATTACGAAAATGAAAGAAGCTTTAAAAAATAAACAGAATTAAAATTCAGATACCATTAGTTTTTCAATTTGCGACGATATTCTGATGTATGCCCAAAGAGTGGTGGTTCCAATTACATTACAAAAAGGTGATTGCAACAATTTCACAGCGGACATCCAGGAAGAGTAAGGATGAAAGTACTTATGAGGAGTTATGTCTATTGGCCATCTATGGACCGAGATATTGAAAACTTGGTAAGAACGTGCCGAGGTTGTGCGCTCGCGGCAAAAGCCGCGCCGGTAAAATATCAATCGTGACCAGAGGCGGAGAACCCATTGTTTAGGGTACACATTGACTATGCTGGACTGGTAAACGGTGCTTACTACCTAATAGTAGTAGATAGCTGTACTGAGTGGCCGGAGGTTTTCAGGTGCTATAGACCAACCTCTGAGTTTTTATATGAATTGTTTGCGCGATATGGTGTCCCCAACATGCTAGTTTTGACAATGTAACGCAGTTCTCTGGGCATGAATTCAAGAACTTCTGTAAAAGGCATGAGATAAAGTAAATTTTCACTCCACCCTACCACCCGAGGCCAAACAGGCAGGTAGAAAAATGTGGACACCTTTAAGAGTGCATGAAGAAAAGCGAGAAATGAATTAAGTAATGAAGTAATGACAAATTTCTTAAGAATATACAGAGTGACCTAATCCAAGTACAAATTCAGGGAAGTCTCCCTCAGAATTGATGATCACAAGAAGAATAAAATCCATTTTTGATAAGCTATTACCAGAGAAAAAAAGACATAAAGGAAATACGAAAGAGCCAATGAAATACGTCAAGATATGTGATAAAGTGCATTTCAAAACCTATAGAAATGGTAAAGAAGGCTGGGAAGATGGCCTTGTTACCAGAAAAATTGGAAGAATGATGTATCAAATTAAAGGGTCACATGGTGAACATAAGAGGCATATAAACCAGATAAGGAAGAAGTATACCCAAGATCAAGAAGAAATTCCCATGGAAGTATTCTATGAAATATTCAATGTACCGGTACCAAAAGTAGTAGTTCCGTAGAACCAGCATGAGAAAAAGAAAGCACACCAAACACCTTGAGATAATTGTTTCTACTTTTGGCACAAGGCCAGCAATTACTCTGTACATTACTGGTACTTTATTTTATCAACCCCGAGATAATGCCCAAGCGAAAGAGATACTGAAAAAAAAAGTATAAATAAAAAAAGTTTTTCTTTATTCCTGTGAAACACGAAATCTCAAAAGGGGAGATGTTGTGCGAGAGTATGACGCCCCCCTGGCGAGAATGAGCTGGACCACTACATATAAATAGTAGCGGCCTGAGTAAGTGGGAAAGTTGATACTAGTTCCACAGCTCGTGTGTTGATAGTCAAGGTTGGCGGTCAAGTTCACAGTTCGAGTTAGTGTGTTGGATTGTTAGTTCTTAAAAGATTGTTGTTCCGTTACGTGTGGTTATTGCCGTTTGTTTCGATTATATTGTTATTACACTGTTGCAGTATATTCGTTTATCCATAACGACATAACACATATATGCTTTCAAATACACCTCTAATATGAGTGCATATATGTATGCACACACACACACAGGGAGAGAGGGAGATACATTCATTGCCGTTTGTCTATTTACTATGCTTGCTGGATTAGATGGGTTGTCACGTTGTGAGATAAGTCAGGTGACCATGTCTTGCTCATATGGAACTGTTTCTGGCTTGGTTTCTATGGCTGGATGCCCTTCCTAATGCCAACCACATTACAGAGTAGACTAGGTGTTTTTTACTGTGGCACCAAAATAACCATTTAATAGGGTCAACTGGGTGCTGTTTCATTGTGGTACCAGTACAACCACCTACAGAGGGAACTGGGTGCTATTTCACATGTCATCAGCACAACCACTTTACAGGATTAACTGGGTGTTTTTTGAGGTGTCACCAGTACGACCACCTCACAGGGTGGACTGAGTGTTGTTTGCCATGGCACCAAAATGACCACTTAACAGGGTTGACTGGTTGCTTTTTCATTGTAGTACCAGCGCAACCACTTACAGGGCAAACTGGGTGCTACTTGACATGTCACCAGTACAACCTCTTTGCAGAGTTAACTGAGTCTTTTTTGGTGTGTCACCAGTACGACCACCTCACAGGGTGGATTGTATGCTTTTTGTCATGTCACCAGCATGACTAATATATATATATTTGTAAACAAACCATCGAATTAACTTGAAATTCATAGTAAATGTAGAAAATCTCTAAGGCAAAAAACACAGTTGGTTGCTATAAATAATACCTTAGAAAATCGGGTAAAATATCCTTATAGATGGAATAAGACGCCAGAAACCACTACAGAGAAATGAACTCTGCGTCTCTCAAATCCTCAGCCAGAATTTGTGAGGTACTGGCCACTTCTTTTCTCAGTAGGGGTATTTTACCCGATTTTCTAACCTATTATTTATAACAATCGACTGTATTCACAGTTATTTTCTGAGTTAGAGATTTTTTACATTTCCTAAAAAAAATATATGTAAGTCAAAAGTCTGAGAGAATTCTGGGGAACATGGCAAATGTAATGATAACAATGAAACATTCTAATCTTCAGCCAACACCTCTAGCTCATCAGTTTTTTGGTAGATAAAGATATATATACGTATATATATATACACATATTTACACATATACAGACACACACATGTATATATATGTATGTATGTATATATATATATATATATATATAGTTGCAAATGAACAAACAAAACGCAGGAGGCAATTGTACTGGCTTTCAAAACAATTATTGGTCTTTTACTACATATCTCACAATGCTTTGTATTAACTACACTACTTTATATATTTAAATATATAATAGTGTAGTTAATACAAAGCATTGTGAGATAAAAGATAAAATACGAAGAGCAAATGATGACAAATGAAACAAAATAAAACAAAGTAATGTTTTACCCAATGTATTTTAGCATATTTCAAAGCTATTACTCTTTTTTCAGATGCAAAACTGAAACAGTCCAAATGAGCAATCAGTTTTCTTCCATAACTGGTCAATGTTTGAAAAACGCATGTGGAGGCACATGGCTTGGTGGTTAGAACATTGGCCTTGCAATCAAAAGGTTGTGAGTTCAATTCTCAGACCGGGTGATGTGTTGTTTCCTTGAGCAAGACACTTTATTTCACATTGCTCCAGTTTATTCAGCTGTAGAAATGAGATGATAGGACTGGGGTCCCTATCATTCCACTGCAAAGTGGTCGTGCAGGTGCCACGGCAAAAAAAGCACCCAGCACTGTAAATGAGGTTGGTGTTAGGAAGGGCATCCAGCTGTAGAAATCAAGCCAGAATCAGTTCCCGTCCCACCCTTGCAAGCAGGTAAAAAGTGGACGTAAAATGAAATGATGATGCTGATGTGCATGTGTCGGTTTGCTACAGTAACCATTCTGCCGCATGCATTTCTGACCTATTATTTATCTCTGGTTTTATTCAGCTGATGAAAATGGCCTCCTTAATCCTTGAATTTCCCATATTCTTTCAGTCACCTCTATGGTGACCTCAATCTCTTGGTTGCGGCATCTGTCAAGATGATTTTTATCAGAAGAGACTCTTTGTCAAGAGTTCCTTGATCTATATGTGTAGCCTCCTTATGGTACTTTTGATGTATGAGGAGCTACATTTTTTGCGTGTGATCTTATAGACCACATATGTTCCTATGCACAGTTCTGCTTTGTTGACATGACAATTAGGAAGTGTGCATATGTCACTGTTTGTGGGTTGGTGTCGCTGGAGCATATAATATATATCATCATCATCATCATCGTTTAACATCTATCTTCCACGTTAGCATGGGTTAGACGAGAGTTGCCCCACTTGAGGCAAGATTGGTCAGTTGACCGTGTCTCGCTCGTATAGGACTATCTGGCAGGTTTTCTACAGCTGGATGCCCTTCCTAACACCAACCACATTATATATATATATATATATATGTATACATACACATGTAATATTTATAATATATTGTATAATTACAGGTATTGTTTTGATTGCAACAATTGGTTGGCCTTTAACAAAAGTGATGGCCTAATCATTCGGAAATTAAAGCCAACAACAGTAAGACTATTTGATCTGTTTGAAGTGACCAAAACCAGAATATATAAATCTCTATTTGAAGACCACCTTTATTTCTCTATAGTAAAACGACCCCATTCCAGTAACTTCACACGTTTGCAAAGGCTATCATCTATAATAGCAATACTTTACCTGTCACTCATAACTAGTGCCATGTTTTTTAATCCTGATGAAAAAACCCCTTCAAGAGTTATCTACATTGGCAGTTTCCCAATTTCTTCTAAGGAAATTTATGTTGGAATAGTCAGTTCAATAATAATGATTGTGCCAACATCTTTAATTATGATTCTTTTTAAAATGCGGAAGTCCAGAGGAGAGCAACCAGAAAAGAATGAAAAAAAGGTGCCAATTATGAAGCGTTTAAAAGAATTTCGATTGCCATGGTGGACGGTATACATTTCATATTTTCTTGTGTTTGCCTCGATTGGAGTATCTTCATTTTTCACATTTTCATACAGTATGCAATGGGGCAAAGAACTGTCATTGCGTTGGTTGTTATCCATGTTCTTCAATGTGACAGGTTCTGTACTACTGGTTCAACCTATAAAGGTCAGATATGCTTTTATATAGTTTTCATACAACTGTCTTTCTCTCTCTATATATATATATATACATATATATATATATATATATATATATATATATATATATATATATATATATATATATAATTATATTTGGGGAAAGCAAACAAGATAAGAAAGATTTTTGCCTATTTACTTTGATGTCCCAACAGCAGTTTTTGAGCACTCAGGGAACTTCTCAACCAAGAAAAATCTTCTGAGTTATCCACTAATAATTCTGAATGGAACAATTATAGTTTTGATGTCAGCCAGTTCGCAGAAACATATTTCAGTAACATTTAAATCAGCCTGGGCCTAAACAAAAACAAAAATATATATAAAATATTTTTTCTCCCAACCCCACCCAACAATAAAATAATAGTAAATAAATACAACAAACTCAAACCATTAAATACCCACCACACAAATACAACTACTCAGTTACAAAAAACAGCACCTAACACAAACTAAACAGTGTAGGCAAATTACAAAAAAAAAAAAATGACACAACAATATATTATACTTTCTGCACAGTGGCATAACTAGGGTATGGCAAGCATGGCTCGTGCCATGGCAACACTTGAAAAGGGGCGCCACTTGAACTAGGAGTACTTTCTATTCAAGTCAGATAAGCTATCATCAGAGAGTGAGATGTATGATCTGTCATTGATAATCATGGGTGAGAAGCACTATGGTGGCTGGATTACTAAACTATTTATATGAATTATTAGGTCCATAGTTAAAAATATAGTACTGGGCAGGGGTTCAATTTCCCTGCTTGCCATAGGTGCTATTTTCCCCAGTTATACCTCTGCTTCCACAACAAAACATATTACATACAATAGATATACTTTTAAAAGGTAAAACATTCTGCCCCTTCCTCGAATAAAACCTTAGCTATATTAATACTACAGCAACTAATCCTGACAACATAGAACTCATTTATACCTACAATCCTTCTGTCTGCTACCATAGGTAATTCATTAAATCTCACTCAGACCTCTTCTATTGCAAAAAAAAACAAAAGAAAAACTGTCTCACTATTTTTCAATTAATCAAAATTCTATTGATTATTTCTTTACAGGTTGTCGTTATGGCCATGTTACTATCCTGCATCTTCAAGTCTCCTTCAACCAATGATGACAAATATGGCAATGCTCTTGGCAGTGATCAATTTTATGACTGGAAGAAGTTTCCTGGTAAGCAATGAATAGAAACCTATTTATATTTTCATATTTTGAAATATCCTCTTCTTACATATATCCATTTGTACATACGCAGTCAAGAGAACCTCAATATGATAGTTTGACTTGCTATAAACAGGAACCATATCTCCCTCAAATCATACCCTGCCATCTTCAATAAGGCAAAGAAACATTTGGGTTGTGCAGTCCTTACAAAGAGGAGATGGTTATAGCCTGAATGTATGTGATTATATATTTGTTCAAGCAGAGTTGACTTAAGGCTATACAATACACACACACACACACACATGCACACACACATGCAATCACATGCACACACACAATCACTCTCTATCCTTTTCTTGAAGAAATCAGCTGTGTTCAAACCTGGAGAGGGATGGAAAGAGCACAAGCCCAGCCAGTTTCAAAGAGCAGAGGCCACTGTAGTAATGGGAGAAAAGTCCTTGTGAGTAGGCAACAGGCTGGAGTGGGTTAAAGTTGGAATGTGTTGGGAGAAATTTCATATCACTAACATAGCTTCCAATTTATCACAATCACTAATATAGAGTACTTAAATGTCCACTTGTATTCACAAGTATCTGAAAACCCATATGACAAACAAACAATGTTTAAGTACCAAAACCAAAAGAGTAATTTAACCCTTTTGTTACCATATTTATAATGAAATACACAGTATTTGAATTAATTAATGAGGAATTTGAAGAGATTTATTAAAAATTTTGCAACATAACTTATAGAAAGGTAAATTTATATGTTGGAAGGTTTTAACATAAATTGGAATCCTTTAAAATGAAATTTGTTTCTTGGAACTAGAGGCAGTTTTGAGAGGGTTTGTATCAAAAAATTTAATAGGAACCCTTTTAAAAAAGTGGTTTTGTTCCATATGACCATGGTTTGCTTGGGTTAATATCAAAAGAGTTAACACACAGTAAAATGGTCGTGTAGGAGACATGGTAAAAAGGCTCTCAGTCCACACTGTAAATGTGGTTGGTGTTTGGAAAGGTATCCAGCAGTATAAAACCTGCCAGATACAGTTCTATATGAGTGAGACACGGTCACCCAACCAATCTTGCCTCAAGTGGGATAAGCCGGTCTAACCCATGCTAGCATGGAAAATGGACGTTAAACGATGATGATGAATGATGATGTGCACTTATGAATTTATCAAATTAAAGAGATTGTTTTTCTTAGCACACATGCTGTACCCCAACAAGTTCTTATTCACTTAAAATTTGTTCTTGGTACTAAAATGTTTCCACAGCTGTGTCATAGAAACTTCATTTTATTTTACTCAACTCTAGTAGTCTATTGTGGCAGCAAATTGGCAGAATGGTTAGAACATCAGATAGAATACTTTGCAGTATTCGTTTAGGTTCTCTGAGCTCGAAATTTAAATCCCACCACGGTCAACTTTGCCTTTCATCCTTTCAAGGTCAATAAAAAAAGTACCAGTTCAGTACTAGGGTCAATTCTTCCTCACTTCTTCTCTATCACTCTCTCATTCTTTCTCCTCTGGAAGAAATTAGCTGTGTTCAGACCTGAAGAATAGATGAGCTCCACAAGCTTTAAAATGTTCAAGAATCATTGTAATTCAATACAGCACCCCTACAACTCCACCAGAAGTTACAGCTTCATACAAAGTACTTTACTTTATTGTACTTGTTTCGTAGTCCTCTCATGAGAATAACAGGTAAAAATTTACTCTGTGCAAAGATTTGAATTCTGTATGAAAGCAACAAAGTCATTAAAATGTCAGATAGAATGTTTTTCAGTATTTGTTCTGACTCTCTGCCTGCTGAGTTCAAATCCCATGAAAGTTAACTTTGTCTTTCATCCCCTCTCCACTCATTATGCTGTTTTGTCATCTCCTCTATGAAGCTCAGCATTTTGAGATCAGCTCTCAACACTTCTGTCCAGATCTTCCTCAGTCTCCTTTTCTACCACAGCTTCTTTCCATAGGAATCTCCTGGTACTTCTTCACCCACTGACCTTCATCCATTTATTATTATTTATTGTTATTGTTATTGTTAATTATTTATTGTTATTGTTAATTTTTTTTTTTTTTTTTTACAGCTATTCCAAAGGAATCATTGAAAATCTGTCCCATGCCAAATTTGGCAACTCAAGACTGGAACAAGAAGAAAGAAATCATGCAACTTGATTATAAGCTCTTCAATATATTTCAAACCCTTTTCTTCCGTTGTTTCTATGTCCTACTTTTGGTTATTCTTATGTCCAATGAATCAGTAAACAATTGCTTTCTACAGAATAATTCCATCAAAAATATTTTCCAAATCAACAAATTCTCACAGGTGAATAATTAAATCAAATAAATAAATAAACACTACCATTACTATCACCCTTACCATCACTATAACCATTATCATAATTATCATAATCATCATCATCATCCTTTCCAGACCCTCTTTGAGATTTGGACAGATTTTATGGGCAAAACCAACTGGCAGGAGACCCAGGGGTAGACACCAAGCAAGATGGTTGGATAACATCCATGAGCTTGGCTGGTCTTCCTTAGGGATGCAGCCAGATCAGTTGGAGATGGTTGCTTATGACAGGACCCACTGGAAGGAGTCTTTGAGGACTCTAGCCCCACTAACCTCTCAGGAATAAGTGGGCAAAGAAGAAAAAGATCATCATCATCATAATTATCATTGCCATCATCACTCTCATCATCATCTTCATCATTATCATCACCATCACAAATATAAGTATAATCATCATCAACAACATCATCATCATTATCCACTTTCACTTCTTTTCAGAAAGGTGGAATTGAGTCAATGTGGAAATGGATAGAAAAATATTCAATTCCAGGAATGTTCCCACTTTTAGAAACCAATGGTGATAAACTCAAAATGTACGACCAATATTTCCTGTCAGACAAATCCCACAGACGATTTGGAGGCATTCGTCTGAGACAGATAAGAATGATAAAAGGTAAATATATTTTGAAATAGAGATTTTTCAGAAGAGTATTACTATTTGTCAACACCAGACTCTAATTCTTTCTTTTAAAAAAGAAGTCCTAACTATGATATATGAATATAAGGTAAATGTCTAACCCTTTTAATACCAAACCACCTGAAACCAACCCTGGTGTTTATATTAATCTAAAACCCTTCCATCATAATTTGATGTAAGAACCTTTGTTATATTCTTAACACCAGTTTAATAATGAGAAATTTGTTATTTTACTAAAGGTTTCAAAATTCTTGATTGTTTTCAAAATTATTTGAAAATTATAGGCAGTCTTTCATTAGAGATATGTTAATGGAAGGTTTCATAGAAAGCAAATAGTATCCATCCAATATTGAAAGAAGGATGTAGTGGCCTCATAAGTAAAAAAAAAAAAAGAAGAAATTTACAGCTCACACTTATGTAGGCTTAGCTGGTCTCCTCTGATTTTGTGTCTCATACAGGGATTTTCTTAATGATATGCATAGTAATATTGGTTGTTTTAAAAGCCCTTTCAATAACAAACCACCTGAAACTACTTGGGTTTTATGATACAAAACTGCCCATTTTTAAATGTTCATGATCATATCATCGTTTTTATGTCCATTTTTTTCATGCTTGCATGGGTTGGACAGGTCCTTTTCAGTACTGCATCTCTGCACTCACCATGTTCCTTTGTCATCTCCTCTGTGAGTCTCAGCGATCTGAGATCAGCTCTCACCATCTCTGCGCAGGTCTTCCTTTGTCTACCTCTACTGCTGCTTCCCTCCACTGGGATGTCCTGGCATATTTATATTAAACCTTCCATCAATATTTTTAATGGAAAGTTTTGTTAAGTTCTGTTCCAAGCATCAGCTTAATAATGTATAGATTATTTTATTGAATTCCTCAAATTTTTTATAATTTTCAAAATGAATCGAAACACATAAGTAGTATATTTCATTAGAAATATAGTAATGAAAAGATTAAAGGGATCTGTTTAAAGCAAAATACAATTATCATTTAATCCTTTGTGTATGTTTCCAGTTCCATGTTACAAGGCAAATTTAGTCAAAGTATGCATTCCAAACTATTCAGCCAAATATGAAGACACAACAGATTATTTACCAGGTAAATTACTATATTTGATTTTTTAAAATATATATATATATATATATATATAGGAAAACACAAAGCAGGCTTTGTTTACAAATGGCTAGCAAATTTGAAAATTAGGTAGTAACATGTGCTTATGCCGTATTTGACTAAATAGAATTAGTCTGTTAGTTGAGATTTAAAAAAATACCTCTGAATGGAAAAAGGATGAGTATTGATGTACATGGGACACGAACCCACATCTTTGGTTTGCCAGACCATGGCCAATACTCAATACTCATCCTTTTTTCCATTCAGAGAGGTTTTTTTTTAAATCCCAACTAACAGACTAATTCTATTTAGTTTAATACGGCATAAGCACATGTTACTACCTAATTCTCTATATATATATTTTTATATTTATGCATGTATATATGTGTATGTATATGTATAAGTGTCAAACTCATTCAGGATTACAATAACATTCTCACAAATGATGAAACTGAGAAACACAAACATATATATATATATATTGGTTTCTGATTTAGTCACAAGGCCAACAATTTTGGGGAAGTCGATTAAATCAATCCCAGTGCATTACAGGTACTTTATTTTATCGACCCCGTAAGAATGAAAGGTAAAGTTAACCTCGGCAGGAATTGAATTCAGAATGTAAAAAGTTGTAACTATATGCCACAAAGTATGTTGTCCAATGCTCTACTGATTCCTGCCAGTTGAAAGTATGTTAGCATTCTAAATCTGTCACAATAGTAATAACAATAATTATAATAATAACAATAATAATAATAATCTTTCACTTGCCACAAGGCATAAAAATGGGGCAGGAGGGGGGGGGGGGGGGGGGGGGGGGGCTATATAAAATCAATTCTGAAAAAGAAAATTAGTATGGAAAACAAAAATATAAAAAATGGTATGAAATAAGAGGTGGGCATCCTTTGAGGGTGACTCAGATAACACTGTCTACCAAGTGCAAATGCCTTCTCCCTATGCAGTCCCTGGCATACACCCACGTGTTTTGAGTAGGCTCATTTAACCAGGGCTATACTGTTCATAATGTGGCAAATTACCAGAGTCTTTAGAACATCAGATAAAATGCTTTGTGATATTCATTCCAACTCTTTGCACTCTGAACATGAAACCCACTGAAGTCAACTTTGCCCGCCATCCTTTCGATATCAATAAAAAATATACCAGTCCAGTACCAAGGCCGATTCATCCTCTATATTTCATGCTCACCTTCTCCCAATAACTCACTCTTTCTCAGGAAAATATTGGCCTGAATAGGAGATGGGCTCCATCAGGTGTTTCAGATTCATACATACATATTTTTCATAAGGCAAGCTAGGTTGAAGCCAAGAAGTTTTGTAGAGACCAGGGCCTTGTCAATTCATTTGCTGCAGTAGGGAGAAAAATTGAATTGTCAAAGGGGGCTTAAAATACCTGAAAGCCTTGGTGCCCAGTTATGGGTTAATATAGTCCTTTATATATCAGAACTAATAGTTAACACTCTCACACTCAGCCATGGGTTAATATAGTCCTTTATATATCAGAACTAATACTTACCACTCTCACACTCAGCCATGAGTTAATATAGTCCTTTATATATCAGAACTAATACTTACCACTCTCACACTCAGCCATGGGTTAATACAGTCCTTTATATATCAAGACTAATACTTACCAGTCTCACACTCAGCCATGGGTTAATACAGTCCTTTATATATCAGAACTAATACTTACCACTCTCACACTCAGCCATGGGTTAATACAGTCCTTTATATATCAGAACTAATACTTACCACTCTCACACTCAGCCATGGGTTAATACAGTCCTTTATATATCAAGACTAATACTTACCACTCTCACACTCAGCCATGGGTTAATACAGTCCTTTATATATCAGAACTAATAGTTACCACTCTCACACTCAGACATGGGTTAATACAGTCCTTTATATATCAAGAATAATACTTAGCACTCTCACACCCAGCCATGGGTTAATACAATCCTTTATATATCAAGACTAATACTTACCACTCCTACACTCAGCCATGGGTTAATACAGTCCTTTATATATCAAGACTAATACTTACCACTCTCACACCCAGCCATGGGTTAATACAGTCCTTTATATATCAAGACTAATACTTACCACTCTCACACTCAGCCATGGGTTAATACAGTCCTTTATATATCAAGACTAATACTTACCACTCTCACACCCAGCCATGGGTTAATACAGTCCTTTATATATCAGAACTAATACTTACCACTCTCACACCCAAGCCATTGGTTAATACAGTCCTTTATATATCAAGACTAATACTTACCACTCTCACACTCAGCCATTGGTTAATACAGTCCTTTATATATCAGAACTAATACTTACCACTCTCACACTCAGCCATGGGTTAATACAGTCCTTTATATATCAAGACTAATACTTACCACTCTCACACCCAGCCATGGGTTAATACAGTCCTTTATATATCAGAACTAATACTTACCACTCTCACACCTAGCCATGGGTTAATACAGTCCTTTATATATCAGAACTAATACTTACCACTCTCACACTCTGCCATGGGTTAATACAGTCCTTTATATATCAGAACTAATACTTACCACTCTCACACTCAGCCATGGGTTAATACAGTCCTTTATATATCAAGACTAATAATTACCACTTTCACACTCAGCCATGGGTTAATACAGTCCTTTATATATCAAGACTAATACTTACCACTCTCAGACTCAGCCATGGGTTAATACAGTCCTTTATATATCAAGACTAATACTTACCGCTCTCACACACAGCCATGGGTTAATACAGTCCTTTATATATCAAGACTAATACTTACCACTCTCACACCCAGCCATGGGTTAATACAGTCCTTTATATATCAGAACTAATACTTACCACTCTCACACTCAGCCATTGGTTAATACAGTCCTTTATATATCAAGACTAATACTTACCACTCTCACACTCAGCCATGGGTTAATACAGTCCTTTATAAATCAAGACTAATACTTACCACTCCTACACTCAGCCATGGGTTAATACAGTCCTTTATATATCAAGACTAATACTTACCACTCTCACACCCAGCCATGGGTTAATACAATCCTTTATATATCAAGAATAATACTTACCACTCCTACACTCAGCCATGGGTTAATACAGTCCTTTATATATCAAGACTAATACTTACCACTCTCACACCCAGCCATTGGTTAATACACTCCTTTATATATCAAGACTAATACTTACCACTCTCACACTCTGCCATGGGTTAATACAGTCCTTTATATATCAGAACCAATACTTACCACTCTCACACTCAGCCATGGGTTAATACAGTCCTTTATATATCAGAACTAATACTTACCACTCTCACACTCAGCCATGAGTTAATACAGTCCTTTATATATCAGAACTAATACTTACCACTCTCACACTCGTGGGTTAATACAGTCCTTTATATATCAGAACTAATACTTACCACTCTCACACTCAGCCATGGGTTAATACAGTCCTTTATATATCAAGACTAATACTTATCACTCTCACACACAGCCATGGGTTAATACAGTCCTTTATATATCAGAACTAATACTTACCACTCTCACACCCAGCCGTGGGTTAATACAATCCTTTATATATCAAGGATAATACTTACCACTCCTACACTCAGCCATGGGTTAATACAGTCCTTTATATATCAAGACTAATACTTACCACTCTCACACCCAGCCATGGGTTAATACAATCCTTTATATATCAAGAATAATACTTACCACTCTCAGACCCAGCCATGGGTTAATACAGTCCTTTATATATCAGAACTAATACTTACCACTCTCACACCCAGCCATGGGTTAATACAGTCCTTTATATATCAGAACTAATACTTACCACTCTCACACCCAGCCATTGGTTAATACAGTCCTTTATATATCAAGACTAATACTTACCACTCTCACACTCAGCCATGGGTTAATACAGTCCTTTATATATCAAGAATAATACTTACCACTCTCACACTCAGCCATGGGTTAATACAGTCCTTTATATATCAAGACTAATACTTACCACTCTCACACTCAGCCATGGGTTAATACAGTCCTTTATGTATCAGAACTAATACTTACCACTCTCACACTCATCCATGGGTTAATACAGTCCTTTATATATCAGAACTAATACTTACCACTCTCACACTCAGCCTTGGGTTAATACAGTCCTTTATATATCAAGACTAATACTTACCACTCTCACACCCAGCCATTGGTTAATACAATCCTTTATATATCAAGACTAATACTTACCACTCTCACACCCAGCCATTGGTTAATACAGTCCTTTATATATCAAGACTATTACTTACCACTCTCACACTCAGCCATGGGTTAATACAGTCCTTTATATATCAGAACTAATACTTACCACTCTCACACTCAGCCATGGGTTAATACAGTCCTTTATATATCAGAACTAATACTTACCACTCTCACACTCAGCCATGGGTTAATACAGTCCTTTATATATCAGAATTAATACTTACCACTCTCACACTCAACCATGGGTTAATACAGTCCTTTATATATCAAGACTAATACTTACCACACTCACACTCAGCAATGGGTTAATACAGTCCTTTATATATCAGAACTAATACTTACCACTCTCACACCCAAGCCATTGGTTAATACAGTCCTTTATATATCAAGACTAATACTTACCACTCTCACACACAGCCATGGGTTAATACAGTCCTTTATATATCAAGACTAATACTTACCACTCTCACACTCAGCCATGGGTTAATACAGTCCTTTATATATCAGAACTAATAGTTACCACTCTCACACTCAGCCATGGGTTAATACAGTCCTTTATATATCAAGAATAATACTTAGCACTCTCACACCCAGCCATGGGTTAATACAATCCTTTATATATCAAGACTAATACTTACCACTCCTACACTCAATCATGGGTTAATACAGTCCTTTATATATCAAGACTAATACTTACCACTCTCACACCCAGCCATGGGTTAATACAGTCCTTTATATATCAAGACTAATACTTACCACTCTCACACTCAGCCATGGGTTAATACAGTCCTTTATATATCAAGACTAATACTTACCACTCTCACACCCAGCCATGGGTTAATACAGTCCTTTATATATCAGAACTAATACTTACCACTCTCACACCCAAGCCATTGGTTAATACAGTCCTTTATATATCAAGACTAATACTTACCACTCTCACACTCAGCCATTGGTTAATACAGTCCTTTATATATCAGAACTAATACTTACCACTCTCACACTCAGCCATGGGTTAATACAGTCCTTTATATATCAAGACTAATACTTACCACTCTCACACCCAGCCATGGGTTAATACAGTCCTTTATATATCAGAACTAATACTTACCACTCTCACACCTAGCCATGGGTTAATACAGTCCTTTATATATCAGAACTAATACTTACCACTCTCACACTCTGCCATGGGTTAATACAGTCCTTTATATATCAGAACTAATACTTACCAGTCTCACACTCAGCCATGGGTTAATACAGTCCTTTATATATCAAGACTAATAATTACCACTTTCACACTCAGCCATGGGTTAATACAGTCCTTTATATATCAAGACTAATACTTACCACTCTCACACTCAGCCATGGGTTAATACAGTCCTTTATATATCAAGACTAATACTTACCACTCTCACACCCAGCCATGGGTTAATACAGTCCTTTATATATCAGAACTAATACTTACCACTCTCACACCCAAGCCATTGGTTAATACAGTCCTTTATATATCAAGACTAATACTTACCACTCTCACACTCAGCCATTGGTTAATACAGTCCTTCATATATCAGAACTAATACTTACCACTCTCACACTCAGCCATGGGTTAATACAGTCCTTTATATATCAGAACTAATACTTACCACTCTCACACCTAGCCATGGGTTAATACAGTCCTTTATATATCAGAACTAATACTTACCACTCTCACACTCTGCCATGGGTTAATACAGTCCTTTATATATCAGAACTAATACTTACCAGTCTCACACTCAGCCATGGGTTAATACAGTCCTTTATATATCAAGACTAATAATTACCACTTTCACACTCAGCCATGGGTTAATACAGTCCTTTATATATCAAGACTAATACTTACCACTCTCACACTCAGCCATGGGTTAATACAGTCCTTTATATATCAAGACTAATACTTACCGCTCTCACACACAGCCATGGGTTAATACAGTCCTTTATATATCAAGACTAATACTTACCACTCTCACACCCAGCCATGGGTTAATACAGTCCTTTATATATCAGAACTAATACTTACCGCTCTCACACTCAGCCATTGGTTAATACAGTCCTTTATATATCAGAACTAATACTTACCACTCTCACACTCAGCCATGGGTTAATACAGTCCTTTATATATCAAGACTAATACTTACCACTCTCACACTCAGCCATGGGTTAATACAGTCCTTTATATATCAAGACTAATACTTACCACTCTCACACTCAGCCATTGGTTAATACACTCCTTTATATATCAAGACTAATACTTACCACTCTCACACTCAGCCATGGGTTAATACAGTCCTTTATATATCAAGACTAATACTTACCACTCTCATACCCAGCCATGGGTTAATACAGTCCTTTATATATCAGAACTAATACTTACCACTCTCACACTCTGCCATGGGTTAATACAGTCCTTTATATATCAGAACCAATACTTACCACTCTCACACTCAGCCATGGGTTAATACAGTCCTTTATATATCAGAACTAATACTTACCACTCTCACACTCAGCCATGAGTTAATACAGTCCTTTATATATCAGAACTAATACTTACCACTCTCACACTCGTGGGTTAATACAGTCCTTTATATATCAGAACTAATACTTACCACTCTCACACACAGCCATGGGTTAATACAGTCCTTTATATATCAAGACTAACACTTATCACTCTCACACACAGCCATGGGTTAATACAGTCCTTTATATATCAGAACTAATACTTACCACTCTCACACCCGGCCATGGGTTAATACAATCCTTTATATATCAAGAATAATACTTACCACTCCTACACTCAGCCATGGGTTAATACAGTCCTTTATATATCAAGACTAATACTTACCACTCTCACACCCAGCCATGGGTTAATACAATCCTTTATATATCAAGAATAATACTTACCACTCCTACACTCAGCCATGGGTTAATACAGTCCTTTATATATCAAGACTAATACTTACCACTCTCACACCCAGCCATTGGTTAATACACTCCTTTATATATCAAGACTAATACTTACCACTCTCACACTCTGCCATGGGTTAATACAGTCCTTTATATATCAGAACCAATACTTACCACTCTCACACTCAGCCATGGGTTAATACAGTCCTTTATATATCAGAACTAATACTTACCACTCTCACACTCAGCCATGAGTTAATACAGTCCTTTATATATCAGAACTAATACTTACCACTCTCACACTCGTGGGTTAATACAGTCCTTTATATATCAGAACTAATACTTACCACTCTCACACTCAGCCATGGGTTAATACAGTCCTTTATATATCAAGACTAATACTTATCACTCTCACACACAGCCATGGGTTAATACAGTCCTTTATATATCAGAACTAATACTTACCACTCTCACACCCAGCCATGGGTTAATACAATCCTTTATATATCAAGAATAATACTTACCACTCCTACACTCAGCCATGGGTTAATACAGTCCTTTATATATCAAGACTAATACTTACCACTCTCACACCCAGACATGGGTTAATACAATCCTTTATATATCAAGAATAATACTTACCACTCCTACACTCAGCCATGGGTTAATACAGTCCTTTATATATCAAGACTAATACTTACCACTCTCACACCCAGCCATGGGTTGATACGGTCCTTTATATATCAAGACTAATACTTACCACTCTCACACTCAGCCATGGGTTAATACAGTCCTTTATATATCAAGACTAATACTTACCACTCTCACACCCAGCCATTGGTTAATACAGTCCTTTATATATCAAGACTAATACTTACCACTCTCACACCCAGCCATGGGTTAATACAGTCCTTTATATATCAGAACTAATACTTACCACTCTCACACTCAGCCATGGGTTAATACAGTCCTTTATATATCAAGACTAATACTTACCACTTTAACACTCAGCCATGGGTTAATACAGTCCTTTATATATCAAGACTAATGCTTACCACTCTCACACTCAGCCATGGGTTAATACAGTCCTTTATATATCAAGACTAATACTTACCACTCTCACACTCAGCCATGGGTTAATACAGTCCTTTATATATCAAGACTAATACTTACCACTCTCAGACCCAGCCATGGGTTAATACAGTCCTTTATATATCAGAACTAATACTTACCACTCTCACACCCAGCCATGGGTTAATACAGTCCTTTATATATCAGAACTAATACTTACCACTCTCACACCCAGCCATTGGTTAATACAGTCCTTTATATATCAAGACTAATACTTACCACTCTCACACTCAGCCATGGGTTAATACAGTCCTTTATATATCAAGAATAATACTTACCACTCTCACACTCAGCCATGGGTTAATACAGTCCTTTATATATCAAGACTAATACTTACCACTCTCACACTCAGCCATGGGTTAATACAGTCCTTTATGTATCAGAACTAATACTTACCACTCTCACACTCATCCATGGGTTAATACAGTCCTTTATATATCAGAACTAGTACTTACCACTCTCACACTCAGCCTTGGGTTAATACAGTCCTTTATATATCAAGACTAATACTTACCACTCTCACACCCAGCCATTGGTTAATACAATCCTTTATATATCAAGACTAATACTTACCACTCTCACACCCAGCCATTGGTTAATACAGTCCTTTATATATCAAGACTATTACTTACCACTCTCACACTCAGCCATGGGTTAATACAGTCCTTTATATATCAGAACTAATACTTACCACTCTCACACTCAGCCATGGGTTAACACAGTCCTTTATATATCAGAACTAATACTTACCACTCTCACACTCAGCCATGGGTTAATACAGTCCTTTATATATCAAGAATAATACTTAGCACTCTCACACCCAGCCATGGGTTAATACAATCCTTTATATATCAAGACTAATACTTACCACTCCTACACTCAGCCATGGGTTAATACAGTCCTTTATATATCAAGACTAATACTTACCACTCTCACACCCAGCCATGGGTTAATACAGTCCTTTATATATCAAGACTAATACTTACCACTCTCACACTCAGCCATGGGTTAATACAGTCCTTTATATATCAAGACTAATACTTACCACTCTCACACCCAGCCATGGGTTAATACAGTCCTTTATATATCAGAACTAATACTTACCACTCTCACACCCAAGCCATTGGTTAATACAGTCCTTTATATATCAAGACTAATACTTACCACTCTCACACTCAGCCATTGGTTAATACAGTCCTTTATATATCAGAACTAATACTTACCACTCTCACACTCAGCCATGGGTTAATACAGTCCTTTATATATCAAGACTAATACTTACCACTCTCACACCCAGCCATGGGTTAATACAGTCCTTTATATATCAGAACTAATACTTACCACTCTCACACCTAGCCATGTGTTAATACAGTCCTTTATATATCAGAACTAATACTTACCACTCTCACACTCTGCCATGGGTTAATACAGTCCTTTATATATCAGAACTAATACTTACCGCTCTCACACTCAGCCATTGGTTAATACAGTCCTTTATATATCAGAACTAATACTTACCACTCTCACACTCAGCCATGGGTTAATACAGTCCTTTATATATCAAGACTAATACTTACCACTCTCACACTCAGCCATGGGTTAATACAGTCCTTTATATATCAAGACTAATACTTACCACTCTCACACTCAGCCATTGGTTAATACACTCCTTTATATATCAAGACTAATACTTACCACTCTCACACTCAGCCATGGGTTAATACAGTCCTTTATATATCAAGACTAATACTTACCACTCTCATACCCAGCCATGGGTTAATACAGTCCTTTATATATCAGAACTAATACTTACCACTCTCACACTCTGCCATGGGTTAATACAGTCCTTTATATATCAGAACCAATACTTACCACTCTCATACTCAGCCATGGGTTAATACAGTCCTTTATATATCAGAACTAATACTTACCACTCTCACACTCAGCCATGAGTTAATACAGTCCTTTATATATCAGAACTAATACTTACCACTCTCACACTCGTGGGTTAATACAGTCCTTTATATATCAGAACTAATACTTACCACTCTCACACTCAGCCATGGGTTAATACAGTCCTTTATATATCAAGACTAACACTTATCACTCTCACACACAGCCATGGGTTAATACAGTCCTTTATATATCAGAACTAATACTTACCACTCTCACACCCGGCCATGGGTTAATACAATCCTTTATATATCAAGAATAATACTTACCACTCCTACACTCAGCCATGGGTTAATACAGTCCTTTATATATCAAGACTAATACTTACCACTCTCACACCCAGCCATGGGTTAATACAATCCTTTATATATCAAGAATAATACTTACCACTCCTACACTCAGCCATGGGTTAATACAGTCCTTTATATATCAAGACTAATACTTACCACTCTCACACCCAGCCATTGGTTAATACACTCCTTTATATATCAAGACTAATACTTACCACTCTCACACTCTGCCATGGGTTAATACAGTCCTTTATATATCAGAACCAATACTTACCACTCTCACACTCAGCCATGGGTTAATACAGTCCTTTATATATCAGAACTAATACTTACCACTCTCACACTCAGCCATGAGTTAATACAGTCCTTTATATATCAGAACTAATACTTACCACTCTCACACTCGTGGGTTAATACAGTCCTTTATATATCAGAACTAATACTTACCACTCTCACACTCAGCCATGGGTTAATACAGTCCTTTATATATCAGGACTAATACTTATCACTCTCACACACAGCCATGGGTTAATACAGTCCTTTATATATCAGAACTAATACTTACCACTCTCACACCCAGCCATGGGTTAATACAATCCTTTATATATCAAGAATAATACTTACCACTCCTACACTCAGCCATGGGTTAATACAGTCCTTTATATATCAAGACTAATACTTACCACTCTCACACCCAGACATGGGTTAATACAATCCTTTATATATCAAGAATAATACTTACCACTCCTACACTCAGCCATGGGTTAATACAGTCCTTTATATATCAAGACTAATACTTACCACTCTCACACCCAGCCATGGGTTGATACGGTCCTTTATATATCAAGACTAATACTTACCACTCTCACACTCAGCCATGGGTTAATACAGTCCTTTATATATCAAGACTAATACTTACCACTCTCACACCCAGCCATTGGTTAATACAGTCCTTTATATATCAAGACTAATACTTACCACTCTCACACCCAGCCATGGGTTAATACAGTCCTTTATATATCAGAACTAATACTTACCACTCTCACACTCAGCCATGGGTTAATACAGTCCTTTATATATCAAGACTAATACTTACCACTTTAACACTCAGCCATGGGTTAATACAGTCCTTTATATATCAAGACTAATGCTTACCACTCTCACACTCAGCCATGGGTTAATACAGTCCTTTATATATCAAGACTAATACTTACCACTCTCACACTCAGCCATGGGTTAATACAGTCCTTTATATATCAAGACTAATACTTACCACTCTCAGACCCAGCCATGGGTTAATACAGTCCTTTATATATCAGAACTAATACTTACCACTCTCACACCCAGCCATGGGTTAATACAGTCCTTTATATATCAGAACTAATACTTACCACTCTCACACCCAGCCATTGGTTAATACAGTCCTTTATATATCAAGACTAATACTTACCACTCTCACACTCAGCCATGGGTTAATACAGTCCTTTATATATCAAGAATAATACTTACCACTCTCACACTCAGCCATGGGTTAATACAGTCCTTTATATATCAAGACTAATACTTACCACTCTCACACTCAGCCATGGGTTAATACAGTCCTTTATGTATCAGAACTAATACTTACCACTCTCACACTCATCCATGGGTTAATACAGTCCTTTATATATCAGAACTAGTACTTACCACTCTCACACTCAGCCTTGGGTTAATACAGTCCTTTATATATCAAGACTAATACTTACCACTCTCACACCCAGCCATTGGTTAATACAATCCTTTATATATCAAGACTAATACTTACCACTCTCACACCCAGCCATTGGTTAATACAGTCCTTTATATATCAAGACTATTACTTACCACTCTCACACTCAGCCATGGGTTAATACAGTCCTTTATATATCAGAACTAATACTTACCACTCTCACACTCAGCCATGGGTTAACACAGTCCTTTATATATCAGAACTAATACTTACCACTCTCACACTCAGCCATGGGTTAATACAGTCCTTTATATATCAAGAATAATACTTAGCACTCTCACACCCAGCCATGGGTTAATACAATCCTTTATATATCAAGACTAATACTTACCACTCCTACACTCAGCCATGGGTTAATACAGTCCTTTATATATCAAGACTAATACTTACCACTCTCACACCCAGCCATGGGTTAATACAGTCCTTTATATATCAAGACTAATACTTACCACTCTCACACTCAGCCATGGGTTAATACAGTCCTTTATATATCAAGACTAATACTTACCACTCTCACACCCAGCCATGGGTTAATACAGTCCTTTATATATCAGAACTAATACTTACCACTCTCACACCCAAGCCATTGGTTAATACAGTCCTTTATATATCAAGACTAATACTTACCACTCTCACACTCAGCCATTGGTTAATACAGTCCTTTATATATCAGAACTAATACTTACCACTCTCACACTCAGCCATGGGTTAATACAGTCCTTTATATATCAAGACTAATACTTACCACTCTCACACCCAGCCATGGGTTAATACAGTCCTTTATATATCAGAACTAATACTTACCACTCTCACACCTAGCCATGTGTTAATACAGTCCTTTATATATCAGAACTAATACTTACCACTCTCACACTCTGCCATGGGTTAATACAGTCCTTTATATATCAGAACTAATACTTACCACTCTCACACTCAGCCATGGGTTAATACAGTCCTTTATAAATCAAGACTAATAATTACCACTTTCACACTCAGCCATGGGTTAATACAGTCCTTTATATATCAAGACTAATACTTACCACTCTCACACTCAGCCATGGGTTAATACAGTCCTTTATATATCAAGACTAATACTTACCGCTCTCACACACAGCCATGGGTTAATACAGTCCTTTATATATCAAGACTAATACTTACCACTCTCACACCCAGCCATGGGTTAATACAGTCCTTTATATATCAGAACTAATACTTACCATTCTCACACTCAGCCATTGGTTAATACAGTCCTTTATATATCAGAACTAATACTTACCACTCTCACACTCAGCCATGGGTTAATACAGTCCTTTATATATCAAGACTAATACTTACCACTCTCACACTCAGCCATGGGTTAATACAGTCCTTTATATATCAAGACTAATACTTACCAATCTCACACTCAGCCATTGGTTAATACACTCCTTTATATATCAAGACTAATACTTACCACTCTCACACTCAGCCATGGGTTAATACAGTCCTTTATATATCAAGACTAATACTTACCACTCTCATACCCAGCCATGGGTTAATACAGTCCTTTATATATCAGAACTAATACTTACCACTCTCACACTCTGCCATGGGTTAATACAGTCCTTTATATATCAGAACCAATACTTACCACTCTCACACTCAGCCATGGGTTAATACAGTCCTTTATATATCAGAACTAATACTTACCACTCTCACACTCAGCCATGAGTTAATACAGTCCTTTATATATCAGAACTAATACTTACCACTCTCACACTCATGGGTTAATACAGTCCTTTATATATCAGAACTAATACTTACCACTCTCACACTCAGCCATGGGTTAATACAGTCCTTTATATATCAAGACTAACACTTATCACTCTCACACACAGCCATGGGTTAATACAGTCCTTTATATATCAGAACTAATACTTACCACTCTCACACCCGGCCATGGGTTAATACAATCCTTTATATATCAAGAATAATACTTACCACTCCTACACTCAGCCATGGGTTAATACAGTCCTTTATATATCAAGACTAATACTTACCACTCTCACACCCAGCCATGGGTTAATACAATCCTTTATATATCAAGAATAATACTTACCACTCCTACACTCAGCCATGAGTTAATACAGTCCTTTATATATCAAGACTAATACTTACCACTCTCACACCCAGCCATTGGTTAATACACTCCTTTATATATCAAGACTAATACTTACCACTGTCACACTCTGCCATGGGTTAATACAGTCCTTTATATATCAGAACCAATACTTACCACTCTCACACTCAGCCATGGGTTAATACAGTCCTTTATATATCAGAACTAATACTTACCACTCTCACACCTAGCCATGGGTTAATACAGTCCTTTATATATCAGAACTAATACTTACCACTCTCACACTCTGCCATGGGTTAATACAGTCCTTTATATATCAGAACTAATACTTACCACTCTCACACTCAGCCATGGGTTAATACAGTCCTTTATAAATCAAGACTAATAATTACCACTTTCACACTCAGCCATGGGTTAATACAGTCCTTTATATATCAAGACTAATACTTACCACTCTCACACTCAGCCATGGGTTAATACAGTCCTTTATATATCAAGACTAATACTTACCGCTCTCACACACAGCCATGGGTTAATACAGTCCTTTATATATCAAGACTAATACTTACCACTCTCACACCCAGCCATGGGTTAATACAGTCCTTTATATATCAGAACTAATACTTACCACTCTCACACTCAGCCATTGGTTAATACAGTCCTTTATATATCAGAACTAATACTTACCACTCTCACACTCAGCCATGGGTTAATACAGTCCTTTATATATCAAGACTAATACTTACCACTCTCACACTCAGCCATGGGTTAATACAGTCCTTTATATATCAAGACTAATACTTACCAATCTCACACTCAGCCATTGGTTAATACACTCCTTTATATATCAAGACTAATACTTACCACTCTCACACTCAGCCATGGGTTAATACAGTCCTTTATATATCAAGACTAATACTTACCACTCTCATACCCAGCCATGGGTTAATACAGTCCTTTATATATCAGAACTAATACTTACCACTCTCACACTCTGCCATGGGTTAATACAGTCCTTTATATATCAGAACCAATACTTACCACTCTCACACTCAGCCATGGGTTAATACAGTCCTTTATATATCAGAACTAATACTTACCACTCTCACACTCAGCCATGAGTTAATACAGTCCTTTATATATCAGAACTAATACTTACCACTCTCACACTCGTGGGTTAATACAGTCCTTTATATATCAGAACTAATACTTACCACTCTCACACTCAGCCATGGGTTAATACAGTCCTTTATATATCAAGACTAACACTTATCACTCTCACACACAGCCATGGGTTAATACAGTCCTTTATATATCAGAACTAATACTTACCACTCTCACACCCGGCCATGGGTTAATACAATCCTTTATATATCAAGAATAATACTTACCACTCCTACACTCAGCCATGGGTTAATACAGTCCTTTATATATCAAGACTAATACTTACCACTCTCACACCCAGCCATGGGTTAATACAATCCTTTATATATCAAGAATAATACTTACCACTCCTACACTCAGCCATGGGTTAATACAGTCCTTTATATATCAAGACTAATACTTACCACTCTCACACCCAGCCATTGGTTAATACACTCCTTTATATATCAAGACTAATACTTACCACTCTCACACTCTGCCATGGGTTAATACAGTCCTTTATATATCAGAACCAATACTTACCACTCTCACACTCAGCCATGGGTTAATACAGTCCTTTATATATCAGAACTAATACTTACCACTCTCACACTCAGCCATGAGTTAATACAGTCCTTTATATATCAGAACTAATACTTACCACTCTCACACTCGTGGGTTAATACAGTCCTTTATATATCAGAACTAATACTTACCACTCTCACACCCAGCCATGGGTTAATACAATCCTTTATATATCAAGAATAATACTTACCACTCCTACACTCAGCCATGGGTTAATACAGTCCTTTATATATCAAGACTAATACTTACCACTCTCACACCCAGCCATGGGTTGATACAGTCCTTTATATATCAAGACTAATACTTACCACTCTCACACTCAGCCATGGGTTAATACAGTCCTTTATATATCAGAACTAATACTTACCACTCTCACACCCAGCCATTGGTTAATACAGTCCTTTATATATCAAGACTAATACTTACCACTCTCACACCCAGCCATGGGTTAATACAGTCCTTTATATATCAGAACTAATACTTACCACTCTCACACTCAGCCATGGGTTAATACAGTCCTTTATATAGCAAGACTAATACTTACCACTTTAACACTCAGCCATGGGTTAATACAGTCCTTTATATATCAAGACTAATGCTTACCACTCTCACACTCAGCCATGGGTTAATACAGTCCTTTATATATCAAGACTAATACTTACCACTCTCACACTCAGCCATGGGTTAATACAGTCCTTTATGTATCAGAACTAATACTTACCACTCTCACACCCAGCCATGGGTTAATACAGTCCTTTATATATCAGAACTAATACTTACCACTCTCACACTCAGCCTTGGGTTAATACAGTCCTTTATATATCAAGACTAATACTTACCACTCTCACACCCAGCCATTGGTTAATACAGTCCTTTATATATCAAGACTAATACTTACCACTCTCACACTCAGCCATGGGTTAATACAGTCCTTTATGTATCAGAACTAATACTTACCACTCTCACACTCATCCATGGGTTAATACAGTCCTTTATATATCAGAACTAATACTTACCACTCTCACACTCAGCCTTGGGTTAATACAGTCCTTTATATATCAAGACTAATACTTACCACTCTCACACCCAGCCATTGGTTAATACAGTCCTTTATATATCAAGACTAATACTTACCACTCTCACACCCAGCCATTGGTTAATACAGTCCTTTATATATCAAGACTATTACTTACCACTCTCACACTCATCCATGGGTTAATACAGTCCTTTATATATCAGAACTAATACTTACCACTCTCACACTCAGCCATGGGTTAACACAGTCCTTTATATATCAGAACTAATACTTACCACTCACACACTCTACCATGGGTTAATACAGTCCTTTATATATCAGAACTAATACTTACCACTCTCACACTCAGCCATGGGTTAATACAGTCCTTTATATATCAGAACTAATACTTACCACTCTCACACTCAGCCATGGGTTAATACAGTCCTTTATATATCAGAATTAATACTTACCACTCTCACACTCAACCATGGGTTAATACAGTCCTTTATATATCAAGACTAATACTTACCACACTCACACTCAGCAATGGGTTAATACAGTCCTTTATATATCAGAACTAATACTTACCACTCTCATACCCAAGCCATTGGTTAATACAGTCCTTTATATATCAAGACTAATACTTACCACTCTCACACTCAGCCATGGGTTAATACAGTCCTTTATATATCAGAACTAATACTTACCACTCTCACACTCAGCCATGGGTTAATACAGTCCTTTATATATCAAGACTAATACTTACCACTCTCACACCCAACCATGGGTTAATACAGTCCTTTATATATCAGAACTAATACTTACCACTCTCACACCCAGCCATGGGTTAATACAGTCCTTTATATATCAGAACTAATACTTACCACTCTCACACTCTGCCATGGGTTAATAGAGTCCTTTATATATCAGAACTAATACATACCACTCTCACACTCAGCCATGGGTTAATACAGTCCTTTATATAGCAAGACTAATAATTACCACTTTCACACTCAGCCATGGGTTAATACAGTCCTTTATATATCAAGACTAATACTTACCACTCTCACACTCAGCCATGGGTTAATACAGTCCTTTATATATCAAGACTAATACTTACCGCTCTCACACCCAGCCATGGGTTAATACAGTCCTTTATATATCAAGACTAATACTTACCACTCTCACACCCATCCATGGGTTAATACAGTCCTTTATATATCAGAACTAATACTTACCACTCTCACACCCAGCCATTGGTTAATACAGTCCTTTATATATCAGAACTAATACTTACCACTCTCACACTCAGCCGTGGGTTAATACAGTCCTTTATATATCAAGACTAATACTTACCACTCTCACACCCAGCCATTGGTTAATACAGTCCTTTATATATCAAGACTAATACTTACCACTCTCACACCCAGCCATGGGTTAATACAGTCCTTTATATATCAGAACTAATACTTACCACTCTCACACTCAGCCATGGGTTAATACAGTCCTTTATATATCAAGACTAATACTTACCACTTTAACACTCAGCCATGGGTTAATACAGTCCTTTATATATCAAGACTAATGCTTACCACTCTCACACTCAGCCATGGGTTAATACAGTCCTTTATATATCAAGACTAATACTTACCACTCTCACACTCAGCCATGGGTTAACACAGTCCTTTATATATCAGAACTAATACTTACCACTCACACACTCAGCCATGGGTTAATACAGTCCTTTATATATCAGAACTAATACTTACCACTCTCACACTCAGCCATGGGTTAATACAGTCCTTTATATATCAGAACTAATACTTACCACTCTCACACTCAGCCATGGGTTAATACAATCCTTTATATATCAGAATTAATACTTACCACACTCACACTCAGCCATGGGTTAATACAGTCCTTTATATATCAGAACTAATACTTGCCACTCTCACACCCAAGCCATTGGTTAATACAGTCCTTTATATATCAAGACTAATACTTACCACTCTCACACTCAGCCATGGGTTAATAGAGTCCTTTATATATCAGAACTAATACTTACCACTCTCACACTCAGACATGGGTTAATACAGTCCTTTATATATCAAGACTAATACTTACCACTCTCACACCCAGCCATGGGTTAATACAGTCCTTTATATATCAAGACTAATACTTACCACTCTCACACCCATCCATGGGTTAATACAGTCCTTTATATATCAGAACTAATACTTACCACTCTCACACCCAGCCATTGGTTAATACAGTCCTTTATATATCAGAACTAATACTTACCACTCTCACACTCAGCCATGGGTTAATACAGTCCTTTATATATCAAGACTAATACTTACCACTCTCACACCCAGCCATTGGTTAATACAGTCCTTTATATATCAAGACTAATACTTACCACTCTCACACCCAGCCATGGGTTAATACAGTCCTTTATATATCAGAACTAATACTTACCACTCTCACACTCAGCCATGGGTTAATACAGTCCTTTATATATCAAGACTAATACTTACCACTTTAACACTCAGCCATGGGTTAATACAGTCCTTTATATATCAAGACTAATGCTTACCACTCTCACACTCAGCCATGGGTTAATACAGTCCTTTATATATCAAGACTAATACTTACCTCTCTCACACTCAGCCATGGGTTAATACAGTCCTTTATATATCAGAACTAATACTTACCACTCTCACACTCAGCCATGGGTTAATACAGTCCTTTATATATCAAGACTAATAATAACCACTTTCACACTCAGCCATGGGTTAATACAGTCCTTTATATATCAAGACTAATACTTACCACTCTCACACTCAGCCATGGGTTAATACAGTCCTTTATATATCAAGACTAATACTTACCGCTCTCACACACAGCCATGGGTTAATACAGTCCTTTATATATCAAGACTAATACTTACCACTCTCACACTCAGCCATTGGTTAATACAGTCCTTTATATATCAGAACTAATACTTACCACTCTCACACTCAGCCATGGGTTAATACAGTCCTTTATATATCAAGACTAATACTTACCACTCTCACACTCAGCCATGGGTTAATACAGTCCTTTATATATCAAGACTAATACTTACCACTCTCACACTCAGCCATTGGTTAATACACTCCTTTATATATCAATACTAATACTTACCACTCTCACACTCAGCCATGGGTTAATACAGTCCTATATATATCAAGACTAATACTTACCACTCTCACACCCAGCCATGGGTTAATGCAGTCCTTTATATATCAGAACTAATACTTACCACTCTCACACTCTGCCATGGGTTAATACAGTCCTTTATATATCAGAACCAATACTTACCACTCTCACACTCAGCCATGGGTTAATACAGTCCTTTATATATCAGAACTAATACTTACCACTCTCACACTCAGCCATGAGTTAATACAGTCCTTTATATATCAGAACTAATACTTACCACTCTCACACTCGTGGGTTAATACAGTCCTTTATATATCAGAACTAATACTTACCACTCTCACACTCAGCCATGGGTTAATACAGTCCTTTATATATCAAGACTAACACTTATCACTCTCACACACAGCCATGGGTTAATACAGTCCTTTATATATCAGAACTAATACTTACCACTCTCACACCCGGCCATGGGTTAATACAGTCCTTTATATATCAAGAATAATACTTACCACTCCTACACTCAGCCATGGGTTAATACAGTCCTTTATATATCAAGACTAATACTTACCACTCTCACACCCAGCCATGGGTTAATACAATCCTTTATATATCAAGAATAATACTTACCACTCCTACACTCAGCCATGGGTTAATACAGTCCTTTATATATCAAGACTAATACTTACCACTCTCACACCCAGCCATTGGTTAATACACTCCTTTATATATCAAGACTAATACTTACCACTCTCACACTCTGCCATGGGTTAATACAGTCCTTTATATATCAGAACCAATACTTACCACTCTCACACTCAGCCATGGGTTAATACAGTCCTTTATATATCAGAACTAATACTTACCACTCTCACACTCAGCCATGAGTTAATACAGTCCTTTATATATCAGAACTAATACTTACCACTCTCACACTCGTGGGTTAATACAGTCCTTTATATATTAGAACTAATACTTACCACTCTCACACTCAGCCATGGGTTAATACAGTCCTTTATATATCAAGACTAATACTTATCACTCTCACACACAGCCATGGGTTAATACAGTCCTTTATATATCAGAACTAATACTTACCACTCTCACACCCAGCCATGGGTTAATACAATCCTTTATATATCAAGAATAATACTTACCACTCCTACACTCAGCCATGGGTTAATACAGTCCTTTATATATCAAGACTAATACTTACCACTCTCACACCCAGCCATGGGTTGATACAGTCCTTTATATATCAAGACTAATACTTACCACTCTCACACTCAGCCATGGGTTAATACAGTCCTTTATATATCAAGACTAATACTTACCACTCTCACACCCAGCCATTGGTTAATACAGTCCTTTATATATCAAGACTAATACTTACCACTCTCACACCCAGCCATGGGTTAATACAGTCCTTTATATATCAGAACTAATACTTACCACTCTCACACTCAGCCATGGGTTAATACAGTCCTTTATATATCAAGACTAATACTTACCACTTTAACACTCAGCCATGGGTTAATACAGTCCTTTATATATCAAGACTAATGCTTACCACTCTCACACTCAGCCATGGGTTAATACAGTCCTTTATATATCAAGACTAATACTTACCACTCTCACACTCAGCCATGGGTTAATACAGTCCTTTATATATCAAGACTAATACTTACCACTCTCAGACCCAGCCATGGGTTAATACAGTCCTTTATATATCAGAACTAATACTTACCACTCTCACACCCAGCCATGGGTTATTACACTCCTTTATATATCAGAACTAATACTTACCACTCTCACACCCAGCCATTGGTTAATACAGTCCTTTATATATCAAGACTAATACTTACCACTCTCACACTCAGCCATGGGTTAATACAGTCCTTTATATATCAAGAATAATACTTACCACTCTCACACTCAGCCATGGGTTAATACAGTCCTTTATATATCAAGACTAATACTTACCACTCTCACACTCAGCCATGGGTTAATACAGTCCTTTATTTATCAGAACTAATACTTACCACGCTCACACTCAGCCATGGGTTAACACAGTCCTTTATATATCAGAACTAATACTTACCACTCACACACTCAGCCATGGGTTAATACAGTCCTTTATATATCAGAACTAATACTTACCACTCTCACACTCAGCCATGGGTTAATACAGTTCTTTATATATCAGAACTAATACTTACCACTCTCACACTCAGCCATGGGTTAATACAGTCCTTTATATATCAGAATTAATACTTACCACTCTCACACTCAACCATGGGTTAATAC
The DNA here is from genome assembly GCA_964016885.1 of Eledone cirrhosa. Lineage (NCBI taxonomy): Eukaryota > Metazoa > Mollusca > Cephalopoda > Octopoda > Eledonidae > Eledone > Eledone cirrhosa. The sequence goes on along the minus strand of OZ024743.1, from coordinate 271,569,471 downwards.
AGTCCTTTATATATCAAGACTAATACTTACCACACTCACACTCAGCAATGGGTTAATACAGTCCTTTATATATCAGAACTAATACTTACCACTCTCACACCTAAGCCATTGGTTAATACAGTCCTTTATATATCAAGACTAATACTTACGACTCTCACACTCAGCCATGGGTTAATACAGTTCTTTATATATCAGAACTAATACTTACCACTCTCACACTCAGCCATGGGTTAATACAGTCCTTTATATATCAAGACTAATACTTACCACTCTCACACTCAGCCATGGGTTAATACAGTCCTTTATATATCAAGACTAATACTTACCACTCTCACACCCATCCATGGGTTAATACAGTCCTTTATATATCAGAACTAATACTTACCACTCTCACACCCAGCCATGGGTTAATACAGTCCTTTATATATCAGAACTAATACTTACCACTCTCACACCCAACCATGGGTTAATACAGTCCTTTATATATCAGAACTAATACTTACCACTCTCACACCCAGCCATGGGTTAATACAGTCCTTTATATATCAGAACTAATACTTACCACTCTCACACTCTGCCATGGGTTAATAGAGTCCTTTATATATCAGAACTAATACATACCACTCTCACACTCAGCCATGGGTTAATACAGTCCTTTATATAGCAAGACTAATAATTACCACTTTCACACTCAGCCATGGGTTAATACAGTCCTTTATATATCAAGACTAATACTTACCACTCTCACACTCAGCCATGGGTTAATACAGTCCTTTATATATCAAGACTAATACTTACCGCTCTCACACCCAGCCATGGGTTAATACAGTCCTTTATATATCAAGACTAATACTTACCACTCTCACACCCATCCATGGGTTAATACAGTCCTTTATATATCAGAACTAATACTTACCACTCTCACACCCAGCCATTGGTTAATACAGTCCTTTATATATCAGAACTAATACTTACCACTCTCACACTCAGCCATGGGTTAATACAGTCCTTTATATATCAAGACTAATAATTACCACTCTCACACCCAGCCATTGGTTAATACAGTCCTTTATATATCAAGACTAATACTTACCACTCTCACACCCAGCCATGGGTTAATACAGTCCTTTATATATCAGAACTAATACTTACCACTCTCACACCCAGCCATGGGTTAATACAGTCCTTTATATATCAGAACTAATACTTACCACTCTCACACTCAGCCATGGGTTAATACAGTCCTTTATATATCAAGACTAATACTTACCACTTTAACACTCAGCCATGGGTTAATACAGTCCTTTATATATCAAGACTAATGCTTACCACTCTCACACTCAGCCATGGGTTAATACAGTCCTTTATATATCAAGACTAATACTTACCACTCTTACACTCAGCCATGGGTTAATACAGTCCTTTATATATCAAGACTAATACTTACCACTCTCAGACCCAGCCATGGGTTAATACAGTCCTTTATATATCAGAACTAATACTTACCACTCTCACACCCAGCCATGGGTTAATACAGTCCTTTATATATCAGAACTAATACTTACCACTCTCACACCCAGCCATTGGTTAATACTGTCCTTTATATATCAAGACTAATACTTACCACTCTCACACTCAGCCATGGGTTAATACAGTCCTTTATATATCAGAACTAATACTTACCACTCTCACACTCAGCCATGGGTTAATACAGTCCTTTATATATCAAGACTAATACTTACCACTTTAACACTCAGCCATGGGTTAATACAGTCCTTTATATATCAAGACTAATGCTTACCACTCTCACACTCAGCCATGGGTTAATACAGTCCTTTATATATCAAGACTAATACTTACCTCTCTCACACTCAGCCATGGGTTAATACAGTCCTTTATATATCAGAACTAATACTTACCACTCTCACACTCAGCCATGGGTTAATACAGTCCTTTATATATCAAGACTAATAATAACCACTTTCACACTCAGCCATGGGTTAATACAGTCCTTTATATATCAAGACTAATACTTACCACTCTCACACTCAGCCATGGGTTAATACAGTCCTTTATATATCAAGACTAATACTTACCGCTCTCACACACAGCCATGGGTTAATACAGTCCTTTATATATCAAGACTAATACTTACCACTCTCACACTCAGCCATTGGTTAATACAGTCCTTTATATATCAGAACTAATACTTACCACTCTCACACTCAGCCATGGGTTAATACAGTCCTTTATATATCAAGACTAATACTTACCACTCTCACACTCAGCCATGGGTTAATACAGTCCTTTATATATCAAGACTAATACTTACCACTCTCACACTCAGCCATTGGTTAATACACTCCTTTATATATCAATACTAATACTTACCACTCTCACACTCAGCCATGGGTTAATACAGTCCTATATATATCAAGACTAATACTTACCACTCTCACACCCAGCCATGGGTTAATGCAGTCCTTTATATATCAGAACTAATACTTACCACTCTCACACTCTGCCATGGGTTAATACAGTCCTTTATATATCAGAACCAATACTTACCACTCTCACACTCAGCCATGGGTTAATACAGTCCTTTATATATCAGAACTAATACTTACCACTCTCACACTCAGCCATGAGTTAATACAGTCCTTTATATATCAGAACTAATACTTACCACTCTCACACTCGTGGGTTAATACAGTCCTTTATATATCAGAACTAATACTTACCACTCTCACACTCAGCCATGGGTTAATACAGTCCTTTATATATCAAGACTAACACTTATCACTCTCACACACAGCCATGGGTTAATACAGTCCTTTATATATCAGAACTAATACTTACCACTCTCACACCCGGCCATGGGTTAATACAGTCCTTTATATATCAAGAATAATACTTACCACTCCTACACTCAGCCATGGGTTAATACAGTCCTTTATATATCAAGACTAATACTTACCACTCTCACACCCAGCCATGGGTTAATACAATCCTTTATATATCAAGAATAATACTTACCACTCCTACACTCAGCCATGGGTTAATACAGTCCTTTATATATCAAGACTAATACTTACCACTCTCACACCCAGCCATTGGTTAATACACTCCTTTATATATCAAGACTAATACTTACCACTCTCACACTCTGCCATGGGTTAATACAGTCCTTTATATATCAGAACCAATACTTACCACTCTCACACTCAGCCATGGGTTAATACAGTCCTTTATATATCAGAACTAATACTTACCACTCTCACACTCAGCCATGAGTTAATACAGTCCTTTATATATCAGAACTAATACTTACCACTCTCACACTCGTGGGTTAATACAGTCCTTTATATATTAGAACTAATACTTACCACTCTCACACTCAGCCATGGGTTAATACAGTCCTTTATATATCAAGACTAATACTTATCACTCTCACACACAGCCATGGGTTAATACAGTCCTTTATATATCAGAACTAATACTTACCACTCTCACACCCAGCCATGGGTTAATACAATCCTTTATATATCAAGAATAATACTTACCACTCCTACACTCAGCCATGGGTTAATACAGTCCTTTATATATCAAGACTAATACTTACCACTCTCACACCCAGCCATGGGTTGATACAGTCCTTTATATATCAAGACTAATACTTACCACTCTCACACTCAGCCATGGGTTAATACAGTCCTTTATATATCAAGACTAATACTTACCACTCTCACACCCAGCCATTGGTTAATACAGTCCTTTATATATCAAGACTAATACTTACCACTCTCACACCCAGCCATGGGTTAATACAGTCCTTTATATATCAGAACTAATACTTACCACTCTCACACTCAGCCATGGGTTAATACAGTCCTTTATATATCAAGACTAATACTTACCACTTTAACACTCAGCCATGGGTTAATACAGTCCTTTATATATCAAGACTAATGCTTACCACTCTCACACTCAGCCATGGGTTAATACAGTCCTTTATATATCAAGACTAATACTTACCACTCTCACACTCAGCCATGGGTTAATACAGTCCTTTATATATCAAGACTAATACTTACCACTCTCAGACCCAGCCATGGGTTAATACAGTCCTTTATATATCAGAACTAATACTTACCACTCTCACACCCAGCCATGGGATATTACACTCCTTTATATATCAGAACTAATACTTACCACTCTCACACCCAGCCATTGGTTAATACAGTCCTTTATATATCAAGACTAATACTTACCACTCTCACACTCAGCCATGGGTTAATACAGTCCTTTATATATCAAGAATAATACTTACCACTCTCACACTCAGCCATGGGTTAATACAGTCCTTTATATATCAAGACTAATACTTACCACTCTCACACTCAGCCATGGGTTAATACAGTCCTTTATTTATCAGAACTAATACTTACCACGCTCACACTCAGCCATGGGTTAACACAGTCCTTTATATATCAGAACTAATACTTACCACTCACACACTCAGCCATGGGTTAATACAGTCCTTTATATATCAGAACTAATACTTACCACTCTCACACTCAGCCATGGGTTAATACAGTTCTTTATATATCAGAACTAATACTTACCACTCTCACACTCAGCCATGGGTTAATACAGTCCTTTATATATCAGAATTAATACTTACCACTCTCACACTCAACCATGGGTTAATACAGTCCTTTATATATCAAGACTAATACTTACCACACTCACACTCAGCAATGGGTTAATACAGTCCTTTATATATCAGAACTAATACTTACCACTCTCACACCTAAGCCATTGGTTAATACAGTCCTTTATATATCAAGACTAATACTTACGACTCTCACACTCAGCCATGGGTTAATACAGTTCTTTATATATCAGAACTAATACTTACCACTCTCACACTCAGCCATGGGTTAATACAGTCCTTTATATATCAAGACTAATACTTACCACTCTCACACTCAGCCATGGGTTAATACAGTCCTTTATATATCAAGACTAATACTTACCACTCTCACACCCATCCATGGGTTAATACAGTCCTTTATATATCAGAACTAATACTTACCACTCTCACACCCAGCCATGGGTTAATACAGTCCTTTATATATCAGAACTAATACTTACCACTCTCACACCCAACCATGGGTTAATACAGTCCTTTATATATCAGAACTAATACTTACCACTCTCACACCCAGCCATGGGTTAATACAGTCCTTTATATATCAGAACTAATACTTACCACTCTCACACTCTGCCATGGGTTAATAGAGTCCTTTATATATCAGAACTAATACATACCACTCTCACACTCAGCCATGGGTTAATACAGTCCTTTATATAGCAAGACTAATAATTACCACTTTCACACTCAGCCATGGGTTAATACAGTCCTTTATATATCAAGACTAATACTTACCACTCTCACACTCAGCCATGGGTTAATACAGTCCTTTATATATCAAGACTAATACTTACCGCTCTCACACCCAGCCATGGGTTAATACAGTCCTTTATATATCAAGACTAATACTTACCACTCTCACACCCATCCATGGGTTAATACAGTCCTTTATATATCAGAACTAATACTTACCACTCTCACACCCAGCCATTGGTTAATACAGTCCTTTATATATCAGAACTAATACTTACCACTCTCACACTCAGCCATGGGTTAATACAGTCCTTTATATATCAAGACTAATAATTACCACTCTCACACCCAGCCATTGGTTAATACAGTCCTTTATATATCAAGACTAATACTTACCACTCTCACACCCAGCCATGGGTTAATACAGTCCTTTATATATCAGAACTAATACTTACCACTCTCACACCCAGCCATGGGTTAATACAGTCCTTTATATATCAGAACTAATACTTACCACTCTCACACTCAGCCATGGGTTAATACAGTCCTTTATATATCAAGACTAATACTTACCACTTTAACACTCAGCCATGGGTTAATACAGTCCTTTATATATCAAGACTAATGCTTACCACTCTCACACTCAGCCATGGGTTAATACAGTCCTTTATATATCAAGACTAATACTTACCACTCTTACACTCAGCCATGGGTTAATACAGTCCTTTATATATCAAGACTAATACTTACCACTCTCAGACCCAGCCATGGGTTAATACAGTCCTTTATATATCAGAACTAATACTTACCACTCTCACACCCAGCCATGGGTTAATACAGTCCTTTATATATCAGAACTAATACTTACCACTCTCACACCCAGCCATTGGTTAATACTGTCCTTTATATATCAAGACTAATACTTACCACTCTCACACTCAGCCATGGGTTAATACAGTCCTTTATATATCAAGAATAATACTTACCACTCTCACACTCAGCCATGGGTTAATACAGTCCTTTATATATCAAGACTAATACTTACCACTCTCACACTCAGCCATGGGTTAATACAGTCCTTTATGTATCAGAACTAATACTTACCACTCTCACACTCATCCATGGGTTAATACAGTCCTTTATATATCAGAACTAATACTTACCACTCTCACACTCAGCCTTGGGTTAATACAGTCCTTTATATATCAAGACTAATACTTACCACTCTCACACCCAGCCATTGGTTAATACAGTCCTTTATATATCAAGACTAATACTTACCACTCTCACACCCAGCCATTGGTTAATACAGTCCTTTATATATCAAGACTATTACTTACCACTCTCACACTCAGCCATGGGTTAATACAGTCCTTTATATATCAGAACTAATACTTACCACTCTCACACTCAGCCATGGGTTAACACAGTCCTTTATATATCAGAACTAATACTTACCACTCACACACTCAGCCATGGGTTAATACAGTCCTTTATATATCAGAACTAATACTTACCACTCTCACACTCAGCCATGGGTTAATACAGTCCTTTATATATCAGAATTAATACTTACCACACTCACACTCATCCATGGGTTAATACAGTCCTTTATATATCAGAACTAATACTTGCCACTCTCACACCCAAGCCATTGGTTAATACAGTCCTTTATATATCAAGACTAATACTTACCACTCTCACACTCAGCCATGGGTTAATACAGTCCTTTATATATCAGAACTAATACTTACCACTCTCACACCCAGCCATGGGTTAATACAGTCCTTTATATATCAGAACTAATAGTTAACACTCTCACACCCAGCCATGGGTTAATACAGTCCTTTATATATCAGAACTAATACTTACCACTCTCACAGCCAACCATGGGTTAATACAGTCCTTTATATATCAGAATTAATACTTACCACTCTCACACCCAGCCATGGGTTAATACAGTCCTTTATATATCAGAACTAATACTTACCACTCTCACACTCTGCCATGGGTTAATACAGTCCTTTATATATCAGAACTAATACTTACCACTCTCACACTCAGCCATGGGTTAATACAGTCCTTTATATATCAAGACTAATACTTACCACTTTAACACTCAGCCATGGGTTAATACAGTCCTTTATATATCAAGACTAATGCTTACCACTCTCACACTCAGCCATGGGTTAATACAGTCCTTTATATATCAAGACTAATACTTACCACTCTTACACTCAGCCATGGGTTAATACAGTCCTTTATATATCAAGACTAATACTTACCACTCTCAGACCCAGCCATGGGTTAATACAGTCCTTTATATATCAGAACTAATACTTACCACTCTCACACCCAGCCATGGGTTAATACAGTCCTTTATATATCAGAACTAATACTTACCACTCTCACACCCAGCCATTGGTTAATACAGTCCTTTATATATCAAGACTAATACTTACCACTCTCACACTCAGCCATGGGTTAATACAGTCCTTTATATATCAAGAATAATACTTACCACTCTCACACTCAGCCATGGGTTAATACAGTCCTTTATATATCAAGACTAATACTTACCACTCTCACACTCAGCCATGGGTTAATACAGTCCTTTATGTATCAGAACTAATACTTACCACTCTCACACTCATCCATGGGTTAATACAGTCCTTTATATATCAGAACTAATACTTACCACTCTCACACTCAGCCTTGGGTTAATACAGTCCTTTATATATCAAGACTAATACTTACCACTCTCACACCCAGCCATTGGTTAATACAGTCCTTTATATATCAAGACTAATACTTACCACTCTCACACCCAGCCATTGGTTAATACAGTCCTTTATATATCAAGACTATTACTTACCACTCTCACACTCAGCCATGGGTTAATACAGTCCTTTATATATCAGAACTAATACTTACCACTCTCACACTCAGCCATGGGTTAACACAGTCCTTTATATATCAGAACTAATACTTACCACTCACACACTCAGCCATGGGTTAATACAGTCCTTTATATATCAGAACTAATACTTACCACTCTCACACTCAGCCATTGGTTAATACAGTCCTTTATATATCAGAATTAATACTTACCACACTCACACTCATCCATGGGTTAATACAGTCCTTTATATATCAGAACTAATACTTGCCACTCTCACACCCAAGCCATTGGTTAATACAGTCCTTTATATATCAAGACTAATACTTACCACTCTCACACTCAGCCATGGGTTAATACAGTCCTTTATATATCAGAACTAATACTTACCACTCTCACACCCAGCCATGGGTTAATACAGTCCTTTATATATCAGAACTAATAGTTAACACTCTCACACCCAGCCATGGGTTAATACAGTCCTTTATATATCAGAACTAATACTTACCACTCTCACAGCCAACCATGGGTTAATACAGTCCTTTATATATCAGAATTAATACTTACCACTCTCACACCCAGCCATGGGTTAATACAGTCCTTTATATATCAGAACTAATACTTACCACTCTCACACTCTGCCATGGGTTAATAGAGTCCTTTATATATCAGAACTAATACATACCACTCTCACACTCAGCCATGGGTTAATACAGTCCTTTATATAGCAAGACTAATAATTACCACTTTCACACTCAGCCATGGGTTAATACAGTCCTTTATATATCAAGACTAATACTTACCACTCTCACACTCAGCCATGGGTTAATACAGTCCTTTATATATCAAGACTAATACTTACCGCTCTCACACCCAGCCATGGGTTAATACAGTCCTTTATATATCAAGACTAATACTTACCACTCTCACACTCAGCCATGGGTTAATACAGTCCTTTATATATCAGAACGAATACTTACCACTCTCACACTCAGCCATGGGTTAATACAGTCCTTTATATATCAGAACTAATACTTACCACTCTCACACTCAGCCATGGGTTAATACAGTCCTTTATATATCAGAATTAATACTTACCACACTCACACTCATCCATGGGTTAATACAGTCCTTTATATATCAGAACTAATACTTGCCACTCTCACACCCAAGCCATTGGTTAATACAGTCCTTTATATATCAAGACTAATACTTACCACTCTCACACTCAGCCATGGGTTAATACAGTCCTTTATATATCAGAACTAATACTTACCACTCTCACACCCAGCCATGGGTTAATACAGTCCTTTATATATCAGAACTAATAGTTAACACTCTCACACCCAGCCATGGGTTAATACAGTCCTTTATATATCAGAACTAATACTTACCACTCTCACAGCCAACCATGGGTTAATACAGTCCTTTATATATCAGAATTAATACTTACCACTCTCACACCCAGCCATGGGTTAATACAGTCCTTTATATATCAGAACTAATACTTACCACTCTCACACTCTGCCATGGGTTAATAGAGTCCTTTATATATCAGAACTAATACATACCACTCTCACACTCAGCCATGGGTTAATACAGTCCTTTATATAGCAAGACTAATAATTACCACTTTCACACTCAGCCATGGGTTAATACAGTCCTTTATATATCAAGACTAATACTTACCACTCTCACACTCAGCCATGGGTTAATACAGTCCTTTATATATCAAGACTAATACTTACCGCTCTCACACCCAGCCATGGGTTAATACAGTCCTTTATATATCAAGACTAATACTTACCACTCTCACACTCAGCCATGGGTTAATACAGTCCTTTATATATCAGAACTAATACTTACCACTCTCACACCCAGCCATGGGTTAATACAGTCCTTTATATATCAGAACTAATAGTTAACACTCTCACACCCAGCCATGGGTTAATACAGTCCTTTATATATCAGAACTAATACTTACCACTCTCACAGCCAACCATGGGTTAATACAGTCCTTTATATATCAGAATTAATACTTACCACTCTCACACCCAGCCATGGGTTAATACAGTCCTTTATATATCAGAACTAATACTTACCACTCTCACACTCTGCCATGGGTTAATAGAGTCCTTTATATATCAGAACTAATACATACCACTCTCACACTCAGCCATGGGTTAATACAGTCCTTTATATAGCAAGACTAATAATTACCACTTTCACACTCAGCCATGGGTTAATACAGTCCTTTATATATCAAGACTAATACTTACCACTCTCACACTCAGCCATGGGTTAATACAGTCCTTTATATATCAAGACTAATACTTACCGCTCTCACACCCAGCCATGGGTTAATACAGTCCTTTATATATCAAGACTAATACTTACCACTCTCACACTCAGCCATGGGTTAATACAGTCCTTTATATATCAGAACTAATACTTACCACTCTCACACCCAGCCATGGGTTAATACAGTCCTTTATATATCAGAACTAATACTTACCACTCTCACACTCAGCCATGGGTTAATACAGTCCTTTATATATCAGAATTAATACTTACCACACTCACACTCATCCATGGGTTAATACAGTCCTTTATATATCAGAACTAATACTTGCCACTCTCACACCCAAGCCATTGGTTAATACAGTCCTTTATATATCAAGACTAATACTTACCACTCTCACACTCAGCCATGGGTTAATACAGTCCTTTATATATCAGAACTAATACTTACCACTCTCACACCCAGCCATGGGTTAATACAGTCCTTTATATATCAGAACTAATAGTTAACACTCTCACACCCAGCCATGGGTTAATACAGTCCTTTATATATCAGAACTAATACTTACCACTCTCACAGCCAACCATGGGTTAATACAGTCCTTTATATATCAGAATTAATACTTACCACTCTCACACCCAGCCATGGGTTAATACAGTCCTTTATATATCAGAACTAATACTTACCACTCTCACACTCTGCCATGGGTTAATAGAGTCCTTTATATATCAGAACTAATACATACCACTCTCACACTCAGCCATGGGTTAATACAGTCCTTTATATAGCAAGACTAATAATTACCACTTTCACACTCAGCCATGGGTTAATACAGTCCTTTATATATCAAGACTAATACTTACCACTCTCACACTCAGCCATGGGTTAATACAGTCCTTTATATATCAAGACTAATACTTACCGCTCTCACACCCAGCCATGGGTTAATACAGTCCTTTATATATCAAGACTAATACTTACCACTCTCACACTCAGCCATGGGTTAATACAGTCCTTTATATATCAGAACTAATACTTACCACTCTCACACTCAGCCATGGGTTAATACAGTCCTTTATATATCAGAATTAATACTTACCACACTCACACTCATCCATGGGTTAATACAGTCCTTTATATATCAGAACTAATACTTGCCACTCTCACACCCAAGCCATTGGTTAATACAGTCCTTTATATATCAAGACTAATACTTACCACTCTCACACTCAGCCATGGGTTAATACAGTCCTTTATATATCAGAACTAATACTTACCACTCTCACACCCAGCCATGGGTTAATACAGTCCTTTATATATCAGAACTAATAGTTAACACTCTCACACCCAGCCATGGGTTAATACAGTCCTTTATATATCAGAACTAATACTTACCACTCTCACAGCCAACCATGGGTTAATACAGTCCTTTATATATCAGAATTAATACTTACCACTCTCACACCCAGCCATGGGTTAATACAGTCCTTTATATATCAGAACTAATACTTACCACTCTCACACTCTGCCATGGGTTAATACAGTCCTTTATATATCAGAACTAATACTTACCACTCTCACACTCAGCCATGGGTTAATACAGTCCTTTATATATCAAGACTAATACTTACCACTTTAACACTCAGCCATGGGTTAATACAGTCCTTTATATATCAAGACTAATGCTTACCACTCTCACACTCAGCCATGGGTTAATACAGTCCTTTATATATCAAGACTAATACTTACCACTCTTACACTCAGCCATGGGTTAATACAGTCCTTTATATATCAAGACTAATACTTACCACTCTCAGACCCAGCCATGGGTTAATACAGTCCTTTATATATCAGAACTAATACTTACCACTCTCACACCCAGCCATGGGTTAATACTGTCCTTTATATATCAGAACTAATACTTACCACTCTCACACCCAGCCATTGGTTAATACAGTCCTTTATATATCAAGACTAATACTTACCACTCTCACACTCAGCCATGGGTTAATACAGTCCTTTATATATCAAGAATAATACTTACCACTCTCACACTCAGCCATGGGTTAATACAGTCCTTTATATATCAAGACTAATACTTACCACTCTCACACTCAGCCATGGGTTAATACAGTCCTTTATGTATCAGAACTAATACTTACCACTCTCACACTCATCCATGGGTTAATACAGTCCTTTATATATCAGAACTAATACTTACCACTCTCACACTCAGCCATGGGTTAATACAGTCCTTTATATATCAGAATTAATACTTACCACACTCACACTCATCCATGGGTTAATACAGTCCTTTATATATCAGAACTAATACTTGCCACTCTCACACCCAAGCCATTGGTTAATACAGTCCTTTATATATCAAGACTAATACTTACCACTCTCACACTCAGCCATGGGTTAATACAGTCCTTTATATATCAGAACTAATACTTACCACTCTCACACCCAGCCATGGGTTAATACAGTCCTTTATATATCAGAACTAATAGTTAACACTCTCACACCCAGCCATGGGTTAATACAGTCCTTTATATATCAGAACTAATACTTACCACTCTCACAGCCAACCATGGGTTAATACAGTCCTTTATATATCAGAATTAATACTTACCACTCTCACACCCAGCCATGGGTTAATACAGTCCTTTATATATCAGAACTAATACTTACCACTCTCACACTCTGCCATGGGTTAATAGAGTCCTTTATATATCAGAACTAATACATACCACTCTCACACTCAGCCATGGGTTAATACAGTCCTTTATATAGCAAGACTAATAGTTACCACTTTCACACTCAGCCATGGGTTAATACAGTCCTTTATATATCAAGACTAATACTTACCACTCTCACACTCAGCCATGGGTTAATACAGTCCTTTATATATCAAGACTAATACTTACCGCTCTCACACCCAGCCATGGGTTAATACAGTCCTTTATATATCAAGACTAATACTTACCACTCTCACAACCATCCATGGGTTAATACAGTCCTTTATATATCAGAACTAATACTTACCACTCTCACACCCAGCCATTGGTTAATACAGTCCTTTATATATCAGAACTAATACTTACCACTCTCACACTCAGCCATGGGTTAATACAGTCCTTTATATATCAAGACTAATACTTACCACTCTCACACTCAGCCATGGGTTAATACGGTCCTTTATATATCAAGACTGATACTTACCACTCTCACACTCAGCCATTGGTCAATACAGTCCTTTATATATCAAGACAAATACTTACCACTCTCACACTCAGCCATGGGTTAATACAGTCCTTTATATATCAAGACTAATACTTACCACTCTCACACCCAGCCATGGGTTAATACAGTCCTTTATATATCAAGACTAATACTTACCACTCTCACACCCAGCCATTGGTTAATACAGTCCTTTATATATCAAGACTAATACTTACCACTCTCACACCCAACCATTGGTTAATACAGTCCTTTATATATCAAGACTATTACTTACCACTCTCACACTCAGCCATGGGTTAATACAGTCCTTTATATATCAGAACTAATACTTACCACTCTCACACTCAGCCATGGGTTAACACAGTCCTTTATATATCAGAACTAATACTTACCACTCACACACTCAGCCATGGGTTAATACAGTCCTTTATATATCAGAACTAATACTTACCACTCTCACACTCAGCCATGGGTTAATACAGTCCTTTATATATCAGAATTAATACTTACCACACTCACACTCATCCATGGGTTAATACAGTCCTTTATATATCAGAACTAATACTTGCCACTCTCACACCCAAGCCATTGGTTAATACAGTCCTTTATATATCAAGACTAATACTTACCACTCTCACACTCAGCCATGGGTTAATACAGTCCTTTATATATCAGAACTAATACTTACCACTCTCACACCCAGCCATGGGTTAATACAGTCCTTTATATATCAGAACTAATAGTTAACACTCTCACACCCAGCCATGGGTTAATACAGTCCTTTATATATCAGAACTAATACTTACCACTCTCACAGCCAACCATGGGTTAATACAGTCCTTTATATATCAGAATTAATACTTACCACTCTCACACCCAGCCATGGGTTAATACAGTCCTTTATATATCAGAACTAATACTTACCACTCTCACACTCTGCCATGGGTTAATAGAGTCCTTTATATATCAGAACTAATACATACCACTCTCACACTCAGCCATGGGTTAATACAGTCCTTTATATAGCAAGACTAATAATTACCACTTTCACACTCAGCCATGGGTTAATACAGTCCTTTATATATCAAGACTAATACTTACCACTCTCACACTCAGCCATGGGTTAATACAGTCCTTTATATATCAAGACTAATACTTACCGCTCTCACACCCAGCCATGGGTTAATACAGTCCTTTATATATCAAGACTAATACTTACCACTCTCACAACCATCCATGGGTTAATACAGTCCTTTATATATCAGAACTAATACTTACCACTCTCACACCCAGCCATTGGTTAATACAGTCCTTTATATATCAGAACTAATACTTACCACTCTCACACTCAGCCATGGGTTAATACAGTCCTTTATATATCAAGACTAATACTTACCACTCGCACACTCAGCCATGGGTTAATACGGTCCTTTATATATCAAGACTGATACTTACCACTCTCACACTCAGCCATTGGTCAATACAGTCCTTTATATATCAAGACAAATACTTACCACTCTCACACTCAGCCATGGGTTAATACAGTCCTTTATATATCAAGACTAATACTTACCACTCTCACACCCAGCCATGGGCTAATACAGTCCTTTATATATCAGAACTAATACTTACCACTCTCACACTCAGCCATGGGTTAATACAGTCCTTTATATATCAGAACTAATACTTACCACTCTCACACTCAGCCATGGGTTAATACAGTCCTTTATATATCAAGAATAATACTTACCACTCTCACACTCATCCATCGGTTAATACAGTCCTTTATATATCAGAACTAATACTTACCACTCTCACACTCAGCCATGGGTTAATACAGTCCTTTATATATCAAGACTAATACTTACCACTCCTACACTCAGCCATGGGTTAATACAGTCCTTTATATATCAGAACTAATACTTACCACTCTCACACCCAGCCATTGGTTAATACAGTCCTTTATATATCAGAACTAATACTTACCACTCTCACACTCAGCCATGGGTTAATACAGTCCTTTATATATCAGAACTAATACTTACCACTCTCACACTCAGCCATGGGTTAATACAGTCCTTTATATATCAGAACTAATACTTCCCACTCTCACACCCAGCCATTGGTTAATAAAGTCCTTTATATATCAGAACTAATACTTACCACTCTCACACCTAGCCATGGGTTAATACAGTCCTTTATATATCAGAACTAATACTTACCACTCTCACACTCTGCCATGGGTTAATACAGTCCTTTATATATCAGAACTAATACTTACCACTCTCACACTCAGCCATGGGTTAATACAGTCCTTTATATATCAGAACTAATACTTCCCACTCTCACACCCAGCCATTGGTTAATAAAGTCCTTTATATATCAGAACTGATACTTACCACTCTCACACCTAGCCATGGGTTAATACAGTCCTTTATATATCAGAACTAATACTTACCACTCTCACACTCAGCCATGGGTTAATACAGTCCTTTATATATCAAGACTAATAGTTACCACTTTCACACTCAGCCATGGGTTAATACAGTCCTTTATATATCAAGACTAATACTTACCACTCTCACACTCAGCCATGGGTTAATACAGTCCTTTATATATCAAGACTAATACTTACCGCTCTCACACCCAGCCATGGGTTAATACAGTGCTTTATATATCAAGACTAATACTTACCACTCTCACATACAGACATGGGTTAATACAGTCCTTTATATATCAGAACTAATACTTACCACTCTCACACTCAGCCATGGGTTAATACAGTCCTTTATATATCAAGACTAATACTTACCACTCTCACACTCAGCCATGTGTTAATACAGTCCTTTATATATCAAGACTAATACTTACCACTCTCACACTCAGCCATTGGTTAATACACTCCTTTATATATCAAGATTAATACTTACCACTCTCACACTCAGCCATGGGTTAATACAGTCCTTTATATATCAAGACTAATACTTACCACTCTCACACCCAGCCCTGGGTTAATACAGTCCTTTATATATCAGAACTAATACTTACCACTCTCACACTCAGCCATGGGTTAATACAGTCCTTTATATATCAGAACCAATACTTACCACTCTCACACTCAGCCATGGGTTAATACAGTCCTTTATATATCAGAACTAATACTTACCACTCTCACACTCAGCCATGAGTTAATACAGTCCTTTATATATCAGAACTAATACTTACCACTCTCACACTCGTGGGTTAATACAGTCCTTTATATATCAGAACTAATACTTACCACTCTCACACTCAGCCATGGGTGAATACAGTCCTTTATATATCAGAACTAATACTTACCACTCTCACACTCAGCCATGGGTTAATACAGTCCTTTACATATCAGAACTAATACTTACCACTCTCACACTCAGCCGTGGGTTAATACAGTCCTTTATATATCAGAACTAATACTTACCACTCTCACACTCAACCATGGGTTAATACAGTCCTTTATATATCAAGACTAATACTTATCACACTCACACTCAGCCATGGGTTAATACAGTCCTTTATATATCAGAACTAATACTTACCACTCTCACACCCAAGCCATTGGTTAATACAGTCCTTTATATATCAAGACTAATACTTACCACTCTCACACTCAGCCATGGGTTAATACAGTACTTTATATATCAGAACAAATACTTACCACTCTCACACTCAGCCATGGGTTAATACAGTCCTTTATATATCAAGACTAATACTTACCACTCTCACACTCAGCCATGGGTTAATACAGTCCTTTATATATCAAGGCTAATACTTACCACTCTCACACCCAGCCATGGGTTAATACAGTCCTTTATATATCAGAACTAATACTTACCACTCTCACACCCAGCCATGGGTTAATACAGTCCTTTATATATCAGAACTAATAGTTAACACTCTCACACCCAGCCATGGGTTAATACAGTCCTTTATATATCAGAACTAATACTTACCACTCTCACACCCAACCATGGGTTAATACAGTCCTTTATATATCAGAACTAATACTTACCACTCTCACACCCAGCCATGGGTTAATACAGTCCTTTATATATCAGAACTAAAACTTACCACTCTCACACTCTGCCATGGGTTAATAGAGTCCTTTATATATCAGAACTAATACATACCACTCTCACACTCAGCCATGGGTTAATACAGTCTTTTATATAGCAAGACTTATAATTACCACTTTCACACTCAGCCATGGGTTAATACAGTCCTTTATATATCAAGACTAATGCTTACCACTCTCACACTCAGCCATGGGTTAATACAGTCCTTTATATATCAAGACTAATACTTACCGCTCTCACACCCAGCCATAGGTTAATACAGTCCTTTATATATCAAGACTAATACTTACCACTCTCACACCCATCCATGGGTTAATACAGTCCTTTATATATCAGAACTAATACTTACCACTCTCACACCCAGCCATTGGTTAATACAGTCCTTTATATATCAGAACTAATACTTACCACTCTCACACTCAGCCATGGGTTAATACAGTCCTTTATATATCAAGACTAATACTTACCACTCTCACACTCAGCCATGGGTTAATACGGTCCTTTATATATCAAGACTAATACTTACCACTCTCACACTCAGCCATTGGTCAATACAGTCCTTTATATATCAAGACAAATACTTACCACTCTCACACTCAGCCATGGGTTAATACAGTCCTTTATATATCAAGACTAATACTTACCACTCTCACACCCAACCATGGGTTAATACAGTCCTTTATATAAAAGAAATAATACTTACCACTCTCACAGTCAGCCATGGGTTAATACAGTCCTTTATATATCAGAACTAATACTTACCACTCTCACACTCAGCCATTGGTCAATATAGTCCTTTATATATCAAGAATAAT
Source organism: Eledone cirrhosa (assembly GCA_964016885.1). Lineage (NCBI taxonomy): Eukaryota > Metazoa > Mollusca > Cephalopoda > Octopoda > Eledonidae > Eledone > Eledone cirrhosa. The sequence continues at coordinate 271,550,687 of OZ024743.1, read as the reverse complement.
ACTTACCACTCTCACACTCAGCCATGGGTTAATACAGTCCTTTATATATCAGAACTAATACTTACCACTCTCACACTCAGCCATGGGTTAATACAATCCTTTATATATCAAGACTAATACTTACCACTCTCACACCCAGCCATGGATTAATACGGTCCTTTATATATCAGAACTAATACTTACCACTCTCACACCCAGCCATGGGTTAATACAGTCCTTTATATATCAGAACTAATAGTTAACACTCTCACACCCAGCCATGGGTTAATACAGTCCTTTATATATCAGAACTAATACTTACCACTCTCACACCCAACCATGGGTTAATACAGTCCTTTATATATCAGAACTAATACTTACCACTCTCACACCCAGCCATGGGTTAATACAGTCCTTTATATATCAGAACTAATACTTACCACTCTCACACTCAGCCATGGGTTAATAGAGTCCTTTATATATCAGAACTAATACATACCACTCTCACACTCAGCCATGGGTTAATACAGTCCTTTATATAGCAAGACTAATAATTACCCCTTTCACACTCAGCCATGGGTTAATACAGTCCTTTATATATCAAGACTAATACTTACCACTCTCACACTCAGCCATGGGTTAATACAGTCCTTTATATATCAAGACTAATACTTACCGCTCTCACACCCAGCCATGGGTTAATACAGTCCTTTATATATCAAGACTAATACTTACCACTCTCACACCCATCCATGGGTTAATACAGTCCTTTATATATCAGAACTAATACTTACCACTCTCACACCCAGCCATTGGTTAATACAGTCCTTTATATATCAGAACTAATACTTACCACTCGCACACTCAGCCATGGGTTAATACAGTCCTTTATATATCAAGACTAATACTTACCACTCTCACACTCAGCCATGGGTTAATACGGTCCTTTATATATCAAGACTGATACTTACCACTCTCACACTCAGCCATTGGTCAATACAGTCCTTTATATATCAAGACTAATACTTACCACTCTCACACCCAGCCATGGGTTAATACAGTCCTTTATATATCAGAACTAATACTTACCACTCTCACACTCAGCCATGGGTTAATACACTCCTTTATATATCAGAACTAATACTTACCACTCTCACACTCAGCCATGGGATAAAACAGTCCTTTATATATCAAGAATAATACTTACCAATCTCACACTCATCCATGGGTTAATACAGTCCTTTATATATCAGAACTAATACTTACCACTCTCACACTCAGCCATGGGTTAATACAGTCCTTTATATATCAAGACTAATACTTACCACTCCTACACTCAGCCATGGGTTAATACAGTCCTTTATTTATCAGAACTAATACTTACCACTCTCACACTCAGCCATGGGTTAATACCGTCCTTTATATATCAGAACTAATACTTACCACTCTCACACTCAGCCATGGGTTAATACAGTCCTTTATATATCAGAACTAATACTTCCCACTCTCACACCCAGCCATTGGTTAATAAAGTCCTTTATATATCAGAACTAATACTTACCACTCTCACACCTAGCCATGGGTTAATACAGTCCTTTATATATCAGAACTAATACTTACCACTCTCACACTCTGCCATGGGTTAATACAGTCCTTTATATATCAGAACTAATACTTACCACTCTCACACTCAGCCATGGGTTAATACAGTCCTTTATATATCAAAACTAATAATTACCACTTTCACACTCAGCCATGGGTTAATACAGTCCTTTATATATCAAGACTAATACTTACCACTCTCACAGTCAGCCATGGGTTAATACAGTCCTTTATATATCAAGACTAATACTTACCGCTCTCACACCCAGCCATGGGTTAATACAGTGCTTTATATATCAAGACTAATACTTACCACTCTCACACCCAGCCATGGGTTAATACAGTCCTTTATATATCAGAACTAATACTTACCACTCTCACACTCAGCCATGGGTTAATACAGTCCTTTATATATCAAGACTAATACTTACCACTCTCACACTCAGCCATGTGTTAATACAGTCCTTTATACATCAAGACTAATACTTACCACTCTCACACTCAGCCATTGGTTAATACACTCCTTTATATATCAAGACTAATACTTACCACTCTCACACTCAGCCATGGGTTAATACAGTCCTTTATATATCAAGACTAATACTTACCACTCTCACACCCAGCCATGGGTTAATACAGTCCTTTATATATCAGAACTAATACTTACCACTCTCACACTCAGCCATGGGTTAATACAGTCCTTTATATATCAGAACCAATACTTACCACTCTCACACTCAGCCATGGGTTAATACAGTCCTTTATATATCAGAACTAATACTTACCACTCTCACACTCAGCCATGAGTTAATACAGTCCTTTATATATCAGAACTAATACTTACCACTCTCACACTCGTGGGTTAATACAGTCCTTTATATATCAGAACTAATACTTACCACTCTCACACTCAGCCATGGGTTAATACAGTCCTTTATATATCAGAACTAATACTTACCACTCTCACACTCAGCCATGGGTTAATACAGTCCTTTATATATCAGAACTAATACTTCCCACTCTCACACCCAGCCATTGGTTAATAAAGTCCTTTATATATCAGAACTAATACTTACCACTCTCACACCTAGCCATGGGTTAATACAGTCCTTTATATATCAGAACTAATACTTACCACTCTCACACTCTGCCATGGGTTAATACAGTCCTTTATATATCAGAACTAATACTTACCACTCTCACACTCAGCCATGGGTTAATACAGTCCTTTATATATCAAAACTAATAATTACCACTTTCACACTCAGCCATGGGTTAATACAGTCCTTTATATATCAAGACTAATACTTACCACTCTCACACTCAGCCATGGGTTAATACAGTCCTTTATATATCAAGACTAATACTTACCGCTCTCACACCCAGCCATGGGTTAATACAGTGCTTTATATATCAAGACTAATACTTACCACTCTCACACCCAGCCATGGGTTAATACAGTCCTTTATATATCAAGACTAATACTTACCACTCTCACACTCAGCCATGTGTTAATACAGTCCTTTATACATCAAGACTAATACTTACCACTCTCACACTCAGCCATTGGTTAATACACTCCTTTATATATCAAGACTAATACTTACCACTCTCACACTCAGCCATGGGTTAATACAGTCCTTTATATATCAAGACTAATACTTACCACTCTCACACCCAGCCATGGGTTAATACAGTCCTTTATATATCAGAACTAATACTTACCACTCTCACACTCAGCCATGGGTTAATACAGTCCTTTATATATCAGAACCAATACTTACCACTCTCACACTCAGCCATGAGTTAATACAGTCCTTTATATATCAGAACTAATACTTACCACTCTCACACTCAGCCATGAGTTAATACAGTCCTTTATATATCAGAACTAATACTTACCACTCTCACACTCGTGGGTTAATACAGTCCTTTATATATCAGAACTAATACTTACCACACTCACACTCAGCCATGGGTTAATACAGTCCTTTATATATCAGAACTAATACTTACCACTCTCACACTCAGCCATGGGTTAATACAGTCCTTTATATATCAGAACTAATACTTACCACTCTCACACTCAGCCATGGGTCAATACAGTCCTTTATATATCAGAACTAATACTTACCACTCTCACACTCAGCCGTGGGTTAATACAGTCCTTCATATATCAGAACTAATACATACCACTCTCACACTCAACCATGGGTTAATACAGTCCTTTATATATCAAGACTAATACTTACCACTCTCACACCCAGCCATGGGTTAATACAGTCCTTTATATATCAGAACTAATACTTACCACTCTCACACTCAGCCATGGGTTAATACAGTCCTTTATATATCAAGACTAATACTTACCACTCTCACACTCAGCCATGGGTTAATACAGTCCTTTATATATCAAGACTAATACTTACCACTCTCACACCCAGCCATGGGTTAATACAGTCCTTTATATATCAGAACTAATACTTACCACTCTCACACCCAGCCATTGGTTAATACAGTCCTTTATATATCAGAACTAATACTTACCACTCGCACACTCAGCCATGGGTTAATACAGTCCTTTATATATCAAGACTAATACTTACCACTCTCACACTCAGCCATGGGTTAATACGGTCCTTTATATATTAAGACTGATACTTACCACTCTCACACTCAGCCATTGGTCAATACAGTCCTTTATATATCAAGACTAATACTTACCACTCTCACACCCAGCCATGGGTTAATACAGTCCTTTATATATCAGAACTAATACTTACCACTCTCACACCCAGCCATGGGTTAATACAGTCCTTTATATATCAGAACTAATACTTACCACTCTCACACCCAGCCATTGGTTAATACAGTCCTTTATATATCAAGACTAATACTTACCACTCTCACACTCAGCCATGGGTTAATACAGTCCTTTATATATCAAGAATAATACTTACCACTCTCACACTCAGCCATGGGTTAATACAGTCCTTTATATATCAAGACTAATACTTACCACTCTCACACTCAGCCATGGGTTAATACAGTCCTTTATGTATCAGAACTAATACTTACCACTCTCACACTCATCCATGGGTTAATACAGTCCTTTATATATCAGAACTAATACTTACCACTCTCACACTCAGCCTTGGGTTAATACAGTCCTTTATATATCAAGACTAATACTTACCACTCTCACACCCAGCCATTGGTTAATACAGTCCTTTATATATCAAGACTAATACTTACCACTCTCACACCCAGCCATTGGTTAATACAGTCCTTTATATATCAAGACTATTACTTACCACTCTCACACTCAGCCATGGGTTAATACAGTCCTTTATATATCAGAACTAATACTTACCACTCTCACACTCAAGCCATGGGTTAACACAGTCCTTTATATATCAGAACTAATACTTACCACTCACACACTCAGCCATGGGTTAATACAGTCCTTTATATATCAGAACTAATACTTACCACTCTCACACTCAGCCATGGGTTAATACAGTCCTTTATATATCAGAATTAATACTTACCACACTCACACTCATCCATGGGTTAGTACAGTCCTTTATATATCAGAACTAATACTTGCCACTCTCACACCCAAGCCATTGGTTAATACAGTCCTTTATATATCAAGACTAATACTTACCACTCTCACACTCAGCCATGGGTTAATACAGTCCTTTATATATCAGAACTAATACTTACCACTCTCACACCCAGCCATGGGTTAATACAGTCCTTTATATATCAGAACTAATAGTTAACACTCTCACACCCAGCCATGGGTTAATACAGTCCTTTATATATCAGAACTAATACTTACCACTCTCACAGCCAACCATGGGTTAATACAGTCCTTTATATATCAGAATTAATACTTACCACTCTCACACCCAGCCATGGGTTAATACAGTCCTTTATATATCAGAACTAATACTTACCACTCTCACACTCTGCCATGGGTTAATAGAGTCCTTTATATATCAGAACTAATACATACCACTCTCACACTCAGCCATGGGTTAATACAGTCCTTTATATAGCAAGACTAATAATTACCACTTTCACACTCAGCCATGGGTTAATACAGTCCTTTATATATCAAGACTAATACTTACCACTCTCACACTCAGCCATGGGTTAATACAGTCCTTTATATATCAAGACTAATACTTACCGCTCTCACACCCAGCCATGGGTTAATACAGTCCTTTATATATCAAGACTAACACTTACCACTCTCACACTCAGCCATGGGTTAATACAGTCCTTTATATATCAGAACGAATACTTACCACTCTCACACCCAGCCATGGGTTAATACAGTCCTTTATATATCAGAACTAATACTTACCACTCTCACACTCAGCCATGGGTTAATACAGTCCTTTATATATCAGAATTAATACTTACCACACTCACACTCATCCATGGGTTAATACAGTCCTTTATATATCAGAACTAATACTTGCCACTCTCACACCCAAGCCATTGGTTAATACAGTCCTTTATATATCAAGACTAATACTTACCACTCTCACACTCAGCCATGGGTTAATACAGTCCTTTATATATCAGAACTAATACTTACCACTCTCACACCCAGCCATGGGTTAATACAGTCCTTTATATATCAGAACTAATAGTTAACACTCTCACACCCAGCCATGGGTTAATACAGTCCTTTATATATCAGAACTAATACTTACCACTCTCACAGCCAACCATGGGTTAATACAGTCCTTTATATATCAGAATTAATACTTACCACTCTCACACCCAGCCATGGGTTAATACAGTCCTTTATATATCAGAACTAATACTTACCACTCTCACACTCTGCCATGGGTTAATAGAGTCCTTTATATATCAGAACTAATACATACCACTCTCACACTCAGCCATGGGTTAATACAGTCCTTTATATAGCAAGACTAATAATTACCACTTTCACACTCAGCCATGGGTTAATACAGTCCTTTATATATCAAGACTAATACTTACCACTCTCACACTCAGCCATGGGTTAATACAGTCCTTTATATATCAAGACTAATACTTACCGCTCTCACACCCAGCCATGGGTTAATACAGTCCTTTATATATCAAGACTAATACTTACCACTCTCACACTCAGCCATGGGTTAATACAGTCCTTTATATATCAGAACTAATACTTACCACTCTCACACTCAGCCATGGGTTAATACAGTCCTTTATATATCAGAATTAATACTTACCACACTCACACTCATCCATGGGTTAATACAGTCCTTTATATATCAGAACTAATACTTGCCACTCTCACACCCAAGCCATTGGTTAATACAGTCCTTTATATATCAAGACTAATACTTACCACTCTCACACTCAGCCATGGGTTAATACAGTCCTTTATATATCAGAACTAATACTTACCACTCTCACACCCAGCCATGGGTTAATACAGTCCTTTATATATCAGAACTAATAGTTAACACTCTCACACCCAGCCATGGGTTAATACAGTCCTTTATATATCAGAACTAATACTTACCACTCTCACAGCCAACCATGGGTTAATACAGTCCTTTATATATCAGAATTAATACTTACCACTCTCACACCCAGCCATGGGTTAATACAGTCCTTTATATATCAGAACTAATACTTACCACTCTCACACTCTGCCATGGGTTAATACAGTCCTTTATATATCAGAACTAATACTTACCACTCTCACACTCAGCCATGGGTTAATACAGTCCTTTATATATCAAGACTAATACTTACCACTTTAACACTCAGCCATGGGTTAATACAGTCCTTTATATATCAAGACTAATGCTTACCACTCTCACACTCAGCCATGGGTTAATACAGTCCTTTATATATCAAGACTAATACTTACCACTCTTACACTCAGCCATGGGTTAATACAGTCCTTTATATATCAAGACTAATACTTACCACTCTCAGACCCAGCCATGGGTTAATACAGTCCTTTATATATCAGAACTAATACTTACCACTCTCACACCCAGCCATGGGTTAATACTGTCCTTTATATATCAGAACTAATACTTACCACTCTCACACCCAGCCATTGGTTAATACAGTCCTTTATATATCAAGACTAATACTTACCACTCTCACACTCAGCCATGGGTTAATACAGTCCTTTATATATCAAGAATAATACTTACCACTCTCACACTCAGCCATGGGTTAATACAGTCCTTTATATATCAAGACTAATACTTACCACTCTCACACTCAGCCATGGGTTAATACAGTCCTTTATGTATCAGAACTAATACTTACCACTCTCACACTCATCCATGGGTTAATACAGTCCTTTATATATCAGAACTAATACTTACCACTCTCACACTCAGCCATGGGTTAATACAGTCCTTTATATATCAGAATTAATACTTACCACACTCACACTCATCCATGGGTTAATACAGTCCTTTATATATCAGAACTAATACTTGCCACTCTCACACCCAAGCCATTGGTTAATACAGTCCTTTATATATCAAGACTAATACTTACCACTCTCACACTCAGCCATGGGTTAATACAGTCCTTTATATATCAGAACTAATACTTACCACTCTCACACCCAGCCATGGGTTAATACAGTCCTTTATATATCAGAACTAATAGTTAACACTCTCACACCCAGCCATGGGTTAATACAGTCCTTTATATATCAGAACTAATACTTACCACTCTCACAGCCAACCATGGGTTAATACAGTCCTTTATATATCAGAATTAATACTTACCACTCTCACACCCAGCCATGGGTTAATACAGTCCTTTATATATCAGAACTAATACTTACCACTCTCACACTCTGCCATGGGTTAATAGAGTCCTTTATATATCAGAACTAATACATACCACTCTCACACTCAGCCATGGGTTAATACAGTCCTTTATATAGCAAGACTAATAATTACCACTTTCACACTCAGCCATGGGTTAATACAGTCCTTTATATATCAAGACTAATACTTACCACTCTCACACTCAGCCATGGGTTAATACAGTCCTTTATATATCAAGACTAATACTTACCGCTCTCACACCCAGCCATGGGTTAATACAGTCCTTTATATATCAAGACTAATACTTACCACTCTCACAACCATCCATGGGTTAATACAGTCCTTTATATATCAGAACTAATACTTACCACTCTCACACCCAGCCATTGGTTAATACAGTCCTTTATATATCAGAACTAATACTTACCACTCTCACACTCAGCCATGGGTTAATACAGTCCTTTATATATCAAGACTAATACTTACCACTCTCACACTCAGCCATGGGTTAATACGGTCCTTTATATATCAAGACTGATACTTACCACTCTCACACTCAGCCATTGGTCAATACAGTCCTTTATATATCAAGACAAATACTTACCACTCTCACACTCAGCCATGGGTTAATACAGTCCTTTATATATCAAGACTAATACTTACCACTCTCACACCCAGCCATGGGCTAATACAGTCCTTTATATATCAAGACTAATACTTACCACTCTCACACCCAGCCATTGGTTAATACAGTCCTTTATATATCAAGACTAATACTTACCACTCTCACACCCAACCATTGGTTAATACAGTCCTTTATATATCAAGACTATTACTTACCACTCTCACACTCAGCCATGGGTTAATACAGTCCTTTATATATCAGAACTAATACTTACCACTCTCACACTCAGCCATGGGTTAACACAGTCCTTTATATATCAGAACTAATACTTACCACTCACACACTCAGCCATGGGTTAATACAGTCCTTTATATATCAGAACTAATACTTACCACTCTCACACTCAGCCATGGGTTAATACAGTCCTTTATATATCAGAATTAATACTCACCACACTCACACTCATCCATGGGTTAATACAGTCCTTTATATATCAGAACTAATACTTGCCACTCTCACACCCAAGCCATTGGTTAATACAGTCCTTTATATATCAAGACTAATACTTACCACTCTCACACTCAGCCATGGGTTAATACAGTCCTTTATATATCAGAACTAATACTTACCACTCTCACACCCAGCCATGGGTTAATACAGTCCTTTATATATCAGAACTAATAGTTAACACTCTCACACCCAGCCATGGGTTAATACAGTCCTTTATATATCAGAACTAATACTTACCACTCTCACAGCCAACCATGGGTTAATACAGTCCTTTATATATCAGAATTAATACTTACCACTCTCACACCCAGCCATGGGTTAATACAGTCCTTTATATATCAGAACTAATACTTACCACTCTCACACTCTGCCATGGGTTAATAGAGTCCTTTATATATCAGAACTAATACATACCACTCTCACACTCAGCCATGGGTTAATACAGTCCTTTATATAGCAAGACTAATAATTACCACTTTCACACTCAGCCATGGGTTAATACAGTCCTTTATATATCAAGACTAATACTTACCACTCTCACACTCAGCCATGGGTTAATACAGTCCTTTATATATCAAGACTAATACTTACCGCTCTCACACCCAGCCATGGGTTAATACAGTCCTTTATATATCAAGACTAATACTTACCACTCTCACAACCATCCATGGGTTAATACAGTCCTTTATATATCAGAACTAATACTTACCACTCTCACACCCAGCCATTGGTTAATACAGTCCTTTATATATCAGAACTAATACTTACCACTCTCACACTCAGCCATGGGTTAATACAGTCCTTTATATATCAAGACTAATACTTACCACTCGCACACTCAGCCATGGGTTAATACGGTCCTTTATATATCAAGACTGATACTTACCACTCTCACACTCAGCCATTGGTCAATACAGTCCTTTATATATCAAGACAAATACTTACCACTCTCACACTCAGCCATGGGTTAATACAGTCCTTTATATATCAAGACTAATACTTACCACTCTCACACCCAGCCATGGGCTAATACAGTCCTTTATATATCAGAACTAATACTTACCACTCTCACACTCAGCCATGGGTTAATACAGTCCTTTATATATCAGAACTAATACTTACCACTCTCACACTCAGCCATGGGTTAATACAGTCCTTTATATATCAAGAATAATACTTACCACTCTCACACTCATCCATGGGTTAATACAGTCCTTTATATATCAGAACTAATACTTACCACTCTCACACTCAGCCATGGGTTAATACAGTCCTTTATATATCAAGACTAATACTTACCACTCCTACACTCAGCCATGGGTTAATACAGTCCTTTATATATCAGAACTAATACTTACCACTCTCACACCCAGCCATTGGTTAATACAGTCCTTTATATATCAGAACTAATACTTACCACTCTCACACTCAGCCATGGGTTAATACAGTCCTTTATATATCAGAACTAATACTTACCACTCTCACACTCAGCCATGGGTTAATACAGTCCTTTATATATCAGAACTAATACTTCCCACTCTCACACCCAGCCATTGGTTAATAAAGTCCTTTATATATCAGAACTAATACTTACCACTCTCACACCTAGCCATGGGTTAATACAGTCCTTTATATATCAGAACTAATACTTACCACTCTCACACTCTGCCATGGGTTAATACAGTCCTTTATATATCAGAACTAATACTTACCACTCTCACACTCAGCCATGGGTTAATACAGTCCTTTATATATCAGAACTAATACTTCCCACTCTCACACCCAGCCATTGGTTAATAAAGTCCTTTATATATCAGAACTGATACTTACCACTCTCACACCTAGCCATGGGTTAATACAGTCCTTTATATATCAGAACTAATACTTACCACTCTCACACTCAGCCATGGGTTAATACAGTCCTTTATATATCAAGACTAATAGTTACCACTTTCACACTCAGCCATGGGTTAATACAGTCCTTTATATATCAAGACTAATACTTACCACTCTCACACTCAGCCATGGGTTAATACAGTCCTTTATATATCAAGACTAATACTTACCGCTCTCACACCCAGCCATGGGTTAATACAGTGCTTTATATATCAAGACTAATACTTACCACTCTCACATACAGACATGGGTTAATACAGTCCTTTATATATCAGAACTAATACTTACCACTCTCACACTCAGCCATGGGTTAATACAGTCCTTTATATATCAAGACTAATACTTACCACTCTCACACTCAGCCATGTGTTAATACAGTCCTTTATATATCAAGACTAATACTTACCACTCTCACACTCAGCCATTGGTTAATACACTCCTTTATATATCAAGATTAATACTTACCACTCTCACACTCAGCCATGGGTTAATACAGTCCTTTATATATCAAGACTAATACTTACCACTCTCACACCCAGCCCTGGGTTAATACAGTCCTTTATATATCAGAACTAATACTTACCACTCTCACACTCAGCCATGGGTTAATACAGTCCTTTATATATCAGAACCAATACTTACCACTCTCACACTCAGCCATGGGTTAATACAGTCCTTTATATATCAGAACTAATACTTACCACTCTCACACTCAGCCATGAGTTAATACAGTCCTTTATATATCAGAACTAATACTTACCACTCTCACACTCGTGGGTTAATACAGTCCTTTATATATCAGAACTAATACTTACCACTCTCACACTCAGCCATGGGTGAATACAGTCCTTTATATATCAGAACTAATACTTACCACTCTCACACTCAGCCATGGGTTAATACAGTCCTTTACATATCAGAACTAATACTTACCACTCTCACACTCAGCCGTGGGTTAATACAGTCCTTTATATATCAGAACTAATACTTACCACTCTCACACTCAACCATGGGTTAATACAGTCCTTTATATATCAAGACTAATACTTATCACACTCACACTCAGCCATGGGTTAATACAGTCCTTTATATATCAGAACTAATACTTACCACTCTCACACCCAAGCCATTGGTTAATACAGTCCTTTATATATCAAGACTAATACTTACCACTCTCACACTCAGCCATGGGTTAATACAGTACTTTATATATCAGAACAAATACTTACCACTCTCACACTCAGCCATGGGTTAATACAGTCCTTTATATATCAAGACTAATACTTACCACTCTCACACTCAGCCATGGGTTAATACAGTCCTTTATATATCAAGGCTAATACTTACCACTCTCACACCCAGCCATGGGTTAATACAGTCCTTTATATATCAGAACTAATACTTACCACTCTCACACCCAGCCATGGGTTAATACAGTCCTTTATATATCAGAACTAATAGTTAACACTCTCACACCCAGCCATGGGTTAATACAGTCCTTTATATATCAGAACTAATACTTACCACTCTCACACCCAACCATGGGTTAATACAGTCCTTTATATATCAGAACTAATACTTACCACTCTCACACCCAGCCATGGGTTAATACAGTCCTTTATATATCAGAACTAAAACTTACCACTCTCACACTCTGCCATGGGTTAATAGAGTCCTTTATATATCAGAACTAATACATACCACTCTCACACTCAGCCATGGGTTAATACAGTCTTTTATATAGCAAGACTTATAATTACCACTTTCACACTCAGCCATGGGTTAATACAGTCCTTTATATATCAAGACTAATGCTTACCACTCTCACACTCAGCCATGGGTTAATACAGTCCTTTATATATCAAGACTAATACTTACCGCTCTCACACCCAGCCATAGGTTAATACAGTCCTTTATATATCAAGACTAATACTTACCACTCTCACACCCATCCATGGGTTAATACAGTCCTTTATATATCAGAACTAATACTTACCACTCTCACACCCAGCCATTGGTTAATACAGTCCTTTATATATCAGAACTAATACTTACCACTCTCACACTCAGCCATGGGTTAATACAGTCCTTTATATATCAAGACTAATACTTACCACTCTCACACTCAGCCATGGGTTAATACGGTCCTTTATATATCAAGACTAATACTTACCACTCTCACACTCAGCCATTGGTCAATACAGTCCTTTATATATCAAGACAAATACTTACCACTCTCACACTCAGCCATGGGTTAATACAGTCCTTTATATATCAAGACTAATACTTACCACTCTCACACCCAACCATGGGTTAATACAGTCCTTTATATAAAAGAAATAATACTTACCACTCTCACAGTCAGCCATGGGTTAATACAGTCCTTTATATATCAGAACTAATACTTACCACTCTCACACTCAGCCATTGGTCAATATAGTCCTTTATATATCAAGAATAATACTTACCACTCTCACACTCAGCCATGGGTTAATACAGTCCTTTATATATCAGAACTAATACTTACCACTCTCACACTCAGCCATGGGTTAATACAATCCTTTATATATCAAGACTAATACTTACCACTCTCACACCCAGCCATGGGTTAATACGGTCCTTTATATATCAGAACTAATACTTACCACTCTCACACCCAGCCATGGGTTAATACAGTCCTTTATATATCAGAACTAATAGTTAACACTCTCACACCCAGCCATGGGTTAATACAGTCCTTTATATATCAGAACTAATACTTACCACTCTCACACCCAACCATGGGTTAATACAGTCCTTTATATATCAGAACTAATACTTACCACTCTCACACCCAGCCATGGGTTAATACAGTCCTTTATATATCAGAACTAATACTTACCACTCTCACACTCAGCCATGGGTTAATAGAGTCCTTTATATATCAGAACTAATACATACCACTCTCACACTCAGCCATGGGTTAATACAGTCCTTTATATAGCAAGACTAATAATTACCCCTTTCACACTCAGCCATGGGTTAATACAGTCCTTTATATATCAAGACTAATACTTACCACTCTCACACTCAGCCATGGGTTAATACAGTCCTTTATATATCAAGACTAATACTTACCGCTCTCACACCCAGCCATGGGTTAATACAGTCCTTTATATATCAAGACTAATACTTACCACTCTCACACCCATCCATGGGTTAATACAGTCCTTTATATATCAGAACTAATACTTACCACTCTCACACCCAGCCATTGGTTAATACAGTCCTTTATATATCAGAACTAATACTTACCACTCGCACACTCAGCCATGGGTTAATACAGTCCTTTATATATCAAGACTAATACTTACCACTCTCACACTCAGCCATGGGTTAATACGGTCCTTTATATATCAAGACTGATACTTACCACTCTCACACTCAGCCATTGGTCAATACAGTCCTTTATATATCAAGACTAATACTTACCACTCTCACACCCAGCCATGGGTTAATACAGTCCTTTATATATCAGAACTAATACTTACCACTCTCACACTCAGCCATGGGTTAATACACTCCTTTATATATCAGAACTAATACTTACCACTCTCACACTCAGCCATGGGATAAAACAGTCCTTTATATATCAAGAATAATACTTACCAATCTCACACTCATCCATGGGTTAATACAGTCCTTTATATATCAGAACTAATACTTACCACTCTCACACTCAGCCATGGGTTAATACAGTCCTTTATATATCAAGACTAATACTTACCACTCCTACACTCAGCCATGGGTTAATACAGTCCTTTATTTATCAGAACTAATACTTACCACTCTCACACCCAGCCATTGGTTAATACAGTCCTTTATATATCAGAACTAATACTTACCACTCTCACACTCAGCCATGGGTTAATACCGTCCTTTATATATCAGAACTAATACTTACCACTCTCACACTCAGCCATGGGTTAATACAGTCCTTTATATATCAGAACTAATACTTCCCACTCTCACACCCAGCCATTGGTTAATAAAGTCCTTTATATATCAGAACTAATACTTACCACTCTCACACCTAGCCATGGGTTAATACAGTCCTTTATATATCAGAACTAATACTTACCACTCTCACACTCTGCCATGGGTTAATACAGTCCTTTATATATCAGAACTAATACTTACCACTCTCACACTCAGCCATGGGTTAATACAGTCCTTTATATATCAAAACTAATAATTACCACTTTCACACTCAGCCATGGGTTAATACAGTCCTTTATATATCAAGACTAATACTTACCACTCTCACAGTCAGCCATGGGTTAATACAGTCCTTTATATATCAAGACTAATACTTACCGCTCTCACACCCAGCCATGGGTTAATACAGTGCTTTATATATCAAGACTAATACTTACCACTCTCACACCCAGCCATGGGTTAATACAGTCCTTTATATATCAGAACTAATACTTACCACTCTCACACTCAGCCATGGGTTAATACAGTCCTTTATATATCAAGACTAATACTTACCACTCTCACACTCAGCCATGTGTTAATACAGTCCTTTATACATCAAGACTAATACTTACCACTCTCACACTCAGCCATTGGTTAATACACTCCTTTATATATCAAGACTAATACTTACCACTCTCACACTCAGCCATGGGTTAATACAGTCCTTTATATATCAAGACTAATACTTACCACTCTCACACCCAGCCATGGGTTAATACAGTCCTTTATATATCAGAACTAATACTTACCACTCTCACACTCAGCCATGGGTTAATACAGTCCTTTATATATCAGAACCAATACTTACCACTCTCACACTCAGCCATGGGTTAATACAGTCCTTTATATATCAGAACTAATACTTACCACTCTCACACTCAGCCATGAGTTAATACAGTCCTTTATATATCAGAACTAATACTTACCACTCTCACACTCGTGGGTTAATACAGTCCTTTATATATCAGAACTAATACTTACCACTCTCACACTCAGCCATGGGTTAATACAGTCCTTTATATATCAGAACTAATACTTACCACTCTCACACTCAGCCATGGGTTAATACAGTCCTTTATATATCAGAACTAATACTTCCCACTCTCACACCCAGCCATTGGTTAATAAAGTCCTTTATATATCAGAACTAATACTTACCACTCTCACACCTAGCCATGGGTTAATACAGTCCTTTATATATCAGAACTAATACTTACCACTCTCACACTCTGCCATGGGTTAATACAGTCCTTTATATATCAGAACTAATACTTACCACTCTCACACTCAGCCATGGGTTAATACAGTCCTTTATATATCAAAACTAATAATTACCACTTTCACACTCAGCCATGGGTTAATACAGTCCTTTATATATCAAGACTAATACTTACCACTCTCACACTCAGCCATGGGTTAATACAGTCCTTTATATATCAAGACTAATACTTACCGCTCTCACACCCAGCCATGGGTTAATACAGTGCTTTATATATCAAGACTAATACTTACCACTCTCACACCCAGCCATGGGTTAATACAGTCCTTTATATATCAGAACTAATACTTACCACTCTCACACTCAGCCATGGGTTAATACAGTCCTTTATATATCAAGACTAATACTTACCACTCTCACACTCAGCCATGTGTTAATACAGTCCTTTATACATCAAGACTAATACTTACCACTCTCACACTCAGCCATTGGTTAATACACTCCTTTATATATCAAGACTAATACTTACCACTCTCACACTCAGCCATGGGTTAATACAGTCCTTTATATATCAAGACTAATACTTACCACTCTCACACCCAGCCATGGGTTAATACAGTCCTTTATATATCAGAACTAATACTTACCACTCTCACACTCAGCCATGGGTTAATACAGTCCTTTATATATCAGAACCAATACTTACCACTCTCACACTCAGCCATGAGTTAATACAGTCCTTTATATATCAGAACTAATACTTACCACTCTCACACTCAGCCATGAGTTAATACAGTCCTTTATATATCAGAACTAATACTTACCACTCTCACACTCGTGGGTTAATACAGTCCTTTATATATCAGAACTAATACTTACCACACTCACACTCAGCCATGGGTTAATACAGTCCTTTATATATCAGAACTAATACTTACCACTCTCACACTCAGCCATGGGTTAATACAGTCCTTTATATATCAGAACTAATACTTACCACTCTCACACTCAGCCATGGGTCAATACAGTCCTTTATATATCAGAACTAATACTTACCACTCTCACACTCAGCCGTGGGTTAATACAGTCCTTCATATATCAGAACTAATACATACCACTCTCACACTCAACCATGGGTTAATACAGTCCTTTATATATCAAGACTAATACTTACCACTCTCACACCCAGCCATGGGTTAATACAGTCCTTTATATATCAGAACTAATACTTACCACTCTCACACTCAGCCATGGGTTAATACAGTCCTTTATATATCAAGACTAATACTTACCACTCTCACACTCAGCCATGGGTTAATACAGTCCTTTATATATCAAGACTAATACTTACCACTCTCACACCCAGCCATGGGTTAATACAGTCCTTTATATATCAGAACTAATACTTACCACTCTCACACCCAGCCATTGGTTAATACAGTCCTTTATATATCAGAACTAATACTTACCACTCGCACACTCAGCCATGGGTTAATACAGTCCTTTATATATCAAGACTAATACTTACCACTCTCACACTCAGCCATGGGTTAATACGGTCCTTTATATATTAAGACTGATACTTACCACTCTCACACTCAGCCATTGGTCAATACAGTCCTTTATATATCAAGACTAATACTTACCACTCTCACACCCAGCCATGGGTTAATACAGTCCTTTATATATCAGAACTAATACTTACCACTCTCACACTCAGCCATGGGTTAATACACTCCTTTATATATCAGAACTAATACTTACCACTCTCACACTCAGCCATGGGATAAAACAGTCCTTTATATATCAAGAATAATACTTACCACTCTCACACTCATCCATGGGTTAATACAGTCCTTTATATATCAGAACTAATACTTACCACTCTCACACTCAGCCATGGGTTAATACAGTCCTTTATATATCAGAACTAATACTTCCCACTCTCACACCCAGCCATTGGTTAATAAAGTCCTTTATATATCAGAACTAATACTTACCACTCTCACACCTAGCCATGGGTTAATACAGTCCTTTATATATCAGAACTAATACTTACCACTCTCACACTCTGCCATGGGTTAATACAGTCATTTATATATCAGAACTAATACTTACCACTCTCACACTCAGCCATGGGTTAATACAGTCCTTTATATATCAAAACTAATAATTACCACTTTCACACTCAGCCATGGGTTAATACAGTCCTTTATATATCAAGACTAATACTTACCACTCTCACACTCAGCCATGGGTTAATACAGTCCTTTATATATCAAGACTAATACTTACCGCTCTCACACCCAGCCATGGGTTAATACAGTGCTTTATATATCAAGACTAATACTTACCACTCTCACACCCAGCCATGGGTTAATACAGTCCTTTATATATCAGAACTAATACTTACCACTCTCACACTCAGCCATGGGTTAATACAGTCCTTTATATATCAAGACTAATACTTACCACTCTCACACTCAGCCATGTGTTAATACAGTCCTTTATACATCAAGACTAATACTTACCACTCTCACACTCAGCCATTGGTTAATACACTCCTTTATATATCAAGACTAATACTTATCACTCTCACACTCAGCCATGGGTTAATACAGTCCTTTATATATCAAGACTAATACTTACCACTCTCACACCCAGCCATGGGTTAATACAGTCCTTTATATATCAGAACTAATACTTACCACTCTCACACTCAGCCATGGGTTAATACAGTCCTTTATATATCAGAACCAATACTTACCACTCTCACACTCAGCCATGGGTTAATACAGTCCTTTATATATCAGAACTAATACTTACCACTCTCACACTCAGCCATGAGTTAATACAGTCCTTTATATATCAGAACTAATACTTACCACTCTCACACTCGTGGGTTAATACAGTCCTTTATATATCAGAACTAATACTTACCACTCTCACACTCAGCCATGGGTTAATACAGTCCTTTATATATCAGAACTAATACTTACCACTCTCACACTCAGCCATGGGTTAATACAGTCCTTTATATATCAGAACTAATACTTACCACTCTCACACTCAGCCATGGGTTAATACAGTCCTTTATATATCAGAACTAATACTTACCACTCTCACACTCAGCCGTGGGTTAATACAGTCCTTCATATATCAGAACTAATACATACCACTCTCACACTCAACCATGGGTTAATACAGTCCTTTATATATCAAGACTAATACTTACCACTCTCACACCCAGCCATGGGTTAATACAGTCCTTTATATATCAGAACTAATACTTACCACTCTCACACTCAGCCATGGGTTAATACAGTCCTTTATATATCAAGACTAATACTTACCACTCTCACACTCAGCCATGGGTTAATACAGTCCTTTATATATCAAGACTAATACTTACCACTCTCACACCCAGCCATGGGTTAATACAGACCTTTATATATCAGAACTAATACTTACCACTCTCACACCCAGCCATTGGTTAATACAGTCCTTTATATATCAGAACTAATACTTACCACTCGCACACTCAGCCATGGGTTAATACAGTCCTTTATATATCAAGACTAATACTTACCACTCTCACACTCAGCCATGGGTTAATACGGTCCTTTATATATCAAGACTGATACTTACCACTCTCACACTCAGCCATTGGTCAATACAGTCCTTTATATATCAAGACTAATACTTACCACTCTCACACCCAGCCATGGGTTAATACAGTCCTTTATATATCAGAACTAATACTTACCACTCTCACACTCAGCCATGGGTTAATACACTCCTTTATATATCAGAACTAATACTTACCACTCTCACACTCAGCCATGGGATAAAACAGTCCTTTATATATCAAGAATAATACTTACCACTCTCACACTCATCCATGGGTTAATACAGTCCTTTATATATCAGAACTAATACTTACCACTCTCACACTCAGCCATGGGATAATACAGTCCTTTATATATCAAGACTAATACTTACCACTCCTACACTCAGCCATGGGTTAATACAGTCCTTTATTTATCAGAACTAATACTTACCACTCTCACACCCAGCCATTGGTTAATACAGTCCTTTATATATCAGAACTAATACTTACCACTCTCACACTCAGCCATGGGTTAATACCGTCCTTTATATATCAGAACTAATACTTACCACTCTCACACTCAGCCATGGGTTAATACAGTCCTTTATATATCAGAACTAATACTTCCCACTCTCACACCCAGCCATTGGTTAATAAAGTCCTTTATATATCAGAACTAATACTTACCACTCTCACACCTAGCCATGGGTTAATACAGTCCTTTATATATCAGAACTAATACTTACCACTCTCACACTCTGCCATGGGTTAATACAGTCCTTTATATATCAGAACTAATACTTACCACTCTCACACTCAGCCATGGGTTAATACAGTCCTTTATATATCAGAACCAATACTTACCACTCTCACACTCAGCCATGGGTTAATACAGTCCTTTATATATCAGAACTAATACTTACCACTCTCACACTCAGCCATGAGTTAATACAGTCCTTTATATATCAGAACTAATACTTACCACTCTCACACTCGTGGGTTAATACAGTCCTTTATATATCAGAACTAATACTTACCACTCTCACACTCAGCCATGGGTTAATACAGTCCTTTATATATCAGAACTAATACTTACCACTCTCACACTCAGCCATGGGTTAATACAGTCCTTTATATATCAGAACTAATACTTCCCACTCTCACACCCAGCCATTGGTTAATAAAGTCCTTTATATATCAGAACTAATACTTACCACTCTCACACCTAGCCATGGGTTAATACAGTCCTTTATATATCAGAACTAATACTTACCACTCTCACACTCTGCCATGGGTTAATACAGTCCTTTATATATCAAGACTAATACTTACCACTCTCACACTCAGCCATGGGTTAATACAGTCCTTTATATATCAAGACTAATACTTACCGCTCTCACACCCAGCCATGGGTTAATACAGTGCTTTATATATCAAGACTAATACTTACCACTCTCACACCCAGCCATGGGTTAATACAGTCCTTTATATATCAGAACTAATACTTACCACTCTCACACTCAGCCATGGGTTAATACAGTCCTTTATATATCAAGACTAATACTTACCACTCTCACACTCAGCCATGTGTTAATACAGTCCTTTATACATCAAGACTAATACTTACCACTCTCACACTCAGCCATTGGTTAATACACTCCTTCATATATCAAGACTAATACTTACCACTCTCACACTCAGCCATGGGTTAATACAGTCCTTTATATATCAAGACTAATACTTACCACTCTCACACCCAGCCATGGGTTAATACAGTCCTTTATATATCAGAACTAATACTTACCACTCTCACACTCAGCCATGGGTTAATACAGTCCTTTATATATCAGAACCAATACTTACCACTCTCACACTCAGCCATGGGTTAATACAGTCCTTTATATATCAGAACTAAAACTTACCACTCACACACTCAGCCATGAGTTAATACAGTCCTTTATATATCAGAACTAATACTTACCACTCTCACACTCGTGGGTTAATAAAGTCCTTTATATATCAGAACTAATACTTACCACTCTCACACTCAGCCATGGGTTAATACAGTCCTTTATATATCAGAACTAATACTTACCACTCTCACACTCAGCCATGGGTTAATACAGTCCTTTATATATCAGAACTAATACTTACCACTCTCACACTCAGCCATGGGTTAATACAGTCCTTTATATATCAGAACTAATACTTACCACTCTCACACTCAGCCGTGGGTTAATACAGTCCTTCATATATCAGAACTAATACATACCACTCTCACACTCAACCATGGGTTAATACAGTCCTTTATATATCAAGACTAATACTTACCACTCTCACACCCAGCCATGGGTTAATACAGTCCTTTATATATCAGAACTAATACTTACCACTCTCACACTCAGCCATGGGTTAATACAGTCCTTTATATATCAAGACTAATACTTACCACTCTCACACTCAGCCATGGGTTAATACAGTCCTTTATATATCAAGACTAATACTTACCACTCTCACACCCAGCCATGGGTTAATACAGTCCTTTATATATCAGAACTAATACTTACCACTCTCACACCCAGCCATGGGTTAATACAGTCCTTTATATATCAGAACTAATAGTTAACACTCTCACACCCAGCCATGGGTTAATACAGTCCTTTATATATCAGAACTAATACTTACCACTCTCACACCCAACCATGGGTTAATACAGTCCTTTATATATCAGAACTAATACTTACCACTCTCACACCCAGCCATGGGTTAATACAGTCCTTTATATATCAGAACTAATACTTACCACTCTCACACTCTGCCATGGGTTAATAGAGTCCTTTATATATCAGAACTAATACATACCACTCTCACACTCAGCCATGGGTTAATACAGTCTTTTATATAGCAAGACTAATAATTACCACTTTCACACTCAGCCATGGGTTAATACAGTCCTTTATATATCAAGACTAATGCTTACCACTCTCACAGTCAGCCATGGGTTAATACAGTCCTTTATATATCAAGACTAATACTTACCGCTCTCACACCCAGCCATGGGTTAATACAGTCCTTTATATATCAAGACTAATACTTACCACTCTCTCACCCATCCATGGGTTAATACAGTCCTTTATATATCAGAACTAATACTTACCACTCTCACACCCAGCCATTGGTTAATACAGTCCTTTATATATCAGAACTAATACTTACCACTCTCACACTCAGCCATGGGTTAATACAGTCCTTTATATATCAGAATTAATGCTTACCACTCTCACACCTAGCCATGGGTTAATACAGTCCTTTATATATCAAGACTAATACTTACCACTCTCACACCCAGCCATTGGTTAATACAGTCCTTTATATATCAAGACTAATACTTACCACTCTCACACTCTGCCATGGGTTAATACAGTCCTTTATATATCAAGACTAATACTTACCACTCTCACACCCAGCCATGGGTTAATACAGTCCTTTATATATCAGAACTAATACTTACCACTCTCACACCCAAGTCATTGGTTAATACAGTCCTTTATATATCAAGACTAATACTTACCACTCTCACACTCAGCCATGGGTTAATACAGTCCTTTATATATCAAGACTAATACTTACCACTCTCACACCCAGCCATGGGTTAATACAGTCCTTTATATATCAGAACTAATACTTACCACTCTCACACCTAGCCATGGGTTAATACAGTCCTTTATATATCAGAACTAATACTTACCACTCTTACACTCTGCCATGGGTTAATACAGTCCTTTATATATCAGAACTAATACTTACCACTCTCACACTCGTGGGTTAATACAGTCCTTTATATATCAGAACTAATACTTACCACTCTCACACTCAGCCATGGGTTAATACAGTCCTTTATATATCAGAACTAATACTTACCACTCTCACACTCAGCCATGGGTTAATACAGTCCTTTATATATCAGAACTAATACTTACCACTCTCACACTCAGCCATGGGTTAATACAGTCCTTTATATATCAGAACTAATACTTACCACTCTCACACTCAGCCATGGGTTAATACAGTCCTTTATATATCAAGACTAATACTTACCACTCTCACACCCAGCCATGGGTTAGTACAGTCCTTTATATATCAGAACTAATACTTACCACTCTCACACCCAGCCATGGGTTAATACAGTCCTTTATATATCAGAACTAATAGTTAACACTCTCACACCCAGCCATGGGTTAATACAGTCCTTTATATATCAGAACTAATACTTACCACTCTCACACCCAACCATGGTTTAATACAGTCCTTTATATATCAGAACTAATACTTACCACTCTCACACCCAGCCATGGGTTAATACAGTCCTTTATATATCAGAACTAATACTTACCACTCTCACACTCTGCCATGGGTTAATAGAGTCCTTTATATATCAGAACTAATACATACCACTCTCACACTCATCCATGGGTTAATACAGTCCTTTATATATCAGAACCAATACTTACCACTCTCACACCCAAGTCATTGGTTAATACAGTCCTTTATATATCAGAACTAATACTTACCACTCTCACACCCAACCATGGTTTAATACAGTCCTTTATATATCAGAACTAATACTTACCACTCTCACACTCAGCCATGGGTTAATACACTCCTTTATATATCAGAACTAATACTTACCACTCTCACACTCAGCCATGGGATAAAACAGTCCTTTATATATCAAGAATAATACTTACCACTCTCACACTCATCCATGGGTTAATACAGTCCTTTATATATCAGAACTAATACTTACCACTCTGACACTCAGCCATGGGTTAATACAGTCCTTTATATATCAAGACTAATACTTACCACTCCTACACTCAGCCATGGGTTAATACAGTCCTTTATTTATCAGAACTAATACTTACCACTCTCACACCCAGCCATTGGTTAATACAGTCCTTTATATATCAGAACTAATACTTACCACTCTCACACTCAGCCATGGGTTAATACCGTCCTTTATATATCAGAACTAATACTTACCACTCTCACACTCAGCCATGGGTTAATACAGTCCTTTATATATCAGAACTAATACTTCCCACTCTCACACCCAGCCATTGGTTAATAAAGTCCTTTATATATCAGAACTAATACTTACCACTCTCACACCTAGCCATGGGTTAATACAGTCCTTTATATATCAGAACTAATACTTACCACTCTCACACTCTGCCATGGGTTAATACAGTCCTTTATATATCAGAACTAATACTTACCACTCTCACACTCAGCCATGGGTTAATACAGTCCTTTATATATCAGAACCAATACTTACCACTCTCACACTCAGCCATGGGTTAATACAGTCCTTTATATATCAGAACTAATACTTACCACTCTCACACTCAGCCATGAGTTAATACAGTCCTTTATATATCAGAACTAATACTTACCACTCTCACACTCGTGGGTTAATACAGTCCTTTATATATCAGAACTAATACTTACCACTCTCACACTCAGCCATGGGTTAATACAGTCCTTTATATATCAGAACTAATACTTACCACTCTCACACTCAGCCATGAGTTAATACAGTCCTTTATATATCAGAACTAATACTTCCCACTCTCACACCCAGCCATTGGTTAATAAAGTCCTTTATATATCAGAACTAATACTTACCACTCTCACACCTAGCCATGGGTTAATACAGTCCTTTATATATCAGAACTAATACTTACCACTCTCACACTCTGCCATGGGTTAATACAGTCCTTTATATATCAGAACTAATACTTACCACTCTCACACTCAGCCATGGGTTAATACAGTCCTTTATATATCAAAACTAATAATTACCACTTTCACACTCAGCCATGGGTTAATACAGTCCTTTATATATCAAGACTAATACTTACCACTCTCACACTCAGCCATGGGTTAATACAGTCCTTTATATATCAAGACTAATACTTACCGCTCTCACACCCAGCCATGGGTTAATACAGTGCTTTATATATCAAGACTAATACTTACCACTCTCACACCCAGCCATGGGTTAATACAGTCCTTTATATATCAGAACTAATACTTACCACTCTCACACTCAGCCATGGGTTAATACAGTCCTTTATATATCAAGACTAATACTTACCACTCTCACACTCAGCCATGTGTTAATACAGTCCTTTATACATCAAGACTAATACTTACCACTCTCACACTCAGCCATTGGTTAATACACTCCTTTATATATCAAGACTAATACTTACCACTCTCACACTCAGCCATGGGTTAATACAGTCCTTTATATATCAAGACTAATACTTACCACTCTCACACCCAGCCATGGGTTAATACAGTCCTTTATATATCAGAACTAATACTTACCACTCTCACACTCAGCCATGGGTTAATACAGTCCTTTATATATCAGAACCAATACTTACCACTCTCACACTCAGCCATGGGTTAATACAGTCCTTTATATATCAGAACTAATACTTACCACTCTCACACTCAGCCATGAGTTAATACAGTCCTTTATATATCAGAACTAATACTTACCACTCTCACACTCAGCCATGGGTTAATACAGTCCTTTATATATCAGAACTAATACTTACCACTCTCACACTCAGCCGATGGTTAATACAGTCCTTCATATATCAGAACTAATACATACCACTCTCACACTCAACCATGGGTTAATACAGTCCTTTATATATCAAGACTAATACTTACCACTCTCACACCCAGCCATGGGTTAATACAGTCCTTTATATATCAGAACTAATACTTACCACTCTCACACTCAGCCATGGGTTAATACAGTCCTTTATATATCAAGACTAATACTTACCACTCTCACACTCAGCCATGGGTTAATACAGTCCTTTATATATCAAGACTAATACTTACCACTCTCACACCCAGCCATGGGTTAATACAGTCCTTTATATATCAGAACTAATACTTACCACTCTCACACCCAGCCATGGGTTAATACAGTCCTTTATATATCAGAACTAATAGTTAACACTCTCACACCCAGCCATGGGTTAATACAGTCCTTTATATATCAGAACTAATACTTACCTCTCTCACACCCAACCATGGGTTAATACAGTCCTTTATATATCAGAACTAATACTTACCACTCTCACACCCAGCCATGGGTTAATACAGTCCTTTATATATCAGAACTAATACTTACCACTCTCACACTCTGCCATGGGTTAATAGAGTCCTTTATATATCAGAACTAATACATACCACTCTCACACTCAGCCATGGGTTAATACAGTCTTTTATATAGCAAGACTAATAATTACCACTTTCACACTCAGCCATGGGTTAATACAGTCCTTTATATATCAAGACTAATGCTTACCACTCTCACAGTCAGCCATGGGTTAATACAGTCCTTTATATATCAAGACTAATACTTACCGCTCTCACACCCAGCCATGGGTTAATACAGTCCTTTATATATCAAGACTAATACTTACCACTCTCTCACCCATCCATGGGTTAATACAGTCCTTTATATATCAGAACTAATACTTACCACTCTCACACCCAGCCATTGGTTAATACAGTCCTTTATATATCAGAACTAATACTTACCACTCTCACACTCAGCCATGGGTTAATACAGTCCTTTATATATCAGAACTAATACTTACCACTCTCACACCTAGCCATGGGTTAATACAGTCCTTTATATATCAAGACTAATACTTACCACTCTCACACCCAGCCATGGGTTAATACAGTCCTTTATATATCAAGACTAATACTTACCACTCTCACACTCTGCCATGGGTTAATACAGTCCTTTATATATCAAGACTAATACTTACCACTCTCACACCCAGCCATGGGTTAATACAGTGCTTTATATATCAGAACTAATACTTACCACTCTCACACCTAGCCATGGGTTAATACAGTCCTTTATATATCAGAACTAATACTTACCACTCTTACACTCTGCCATGGGTTAATACAGTCCTTTATATATCAGAAGTAATACTTACCACTCTCACACTCGTGGGTTAATACAGTCCTTTATATATCAGAACTAATACTTACCACTCTCACACTCAGCCATGGGTTAATACAGTCCTTTATATATCAGAACTAATACTTACCACTCTCACACTCAGCCATGGGTTAATACAGTCCTTTATATATCAGAACTAATACTTACCACTCTCACACTCAGCCATGGGTTAATACAGTCCTTTATATATCAGAACTAATACTTACCACTCTCACACTCAGCCATGGGTTAATACAGTCCTTTATATATCAAGACTAATACTTACCACTCTCACACCCAGCCATGGGTTAATACAGTCCTTTATATATCAGAACTAATACTTACCACTCTCACACCCAGCCATGGGTTAATACAGTCCTTTATATATCAGAACTAATAGTTAACACTCTCACACCCAGCCATGGGTTAATACAGTCCTTTATATATCAGAACTAATACTTACCACTCTCACACCCAACCATGGTTTAATACAGTCCTTTATATATCAGAACTAATACTTACCACTCTCACACTCTGCCATGGGTTAATACAGTCCTTTATATATCAAGACTAATACTTACCACTCTCACACCCAGCCATGGGTTAATACAGTGCTTTATATATCAGAACTAATACTTACCACTCTCACACCTAGCCATGGGTTAATACAGTCCTTTATATATCAGAACTAATACTTACCACTCTTACACTCTGCCATGGGTTAATACAGTCCTTTATATATCAGAAGTAATACTTACCACTCTCACACTCGTGGGTTAATACAGTCCTTTATATATCAGAACTAATACTTACCACTCTCACACTCAGCCATGGGTTAATACAGTCCTTTATATATCAGAACTAATACTTACCACTCTCACACTCTGCCATGGGTTAATAGAGTCCTTTATATATCAAGACTAATGCTTACCACTCTCACACTCAGCCATGGGTTAATACAGTCCTTTATATATCAAGACTAATACTTACCGCTCTCACACCCAGCCATGGGTTAATACAGTCCTTTATATATCAAGACTAATACTTACCACTCTCACACCCATCCATGGGTTAATACAGTCCTTTATATATCAGAACTAATACTTACCACTCTCACACCCAGCCATTGGTTAATACAGTCCTTTATATATCAGAACTAATACTTACCACTCTCACACTCAGCCATGGGTTAATACAGTCCTTTATATATCAAGACTAATACTTACCACTCTCACACTCAGCCATGGGTTAATACGGTCCTTTATATATCAAGACTAATACTTACCACTCTCACACTCAGCCATTGGTCAATACAGTCCTTTATATATCAAGACAAATACTTACCACTCTCACACTCAGCCATGGGTTAATACAGTCCTTTAAATATCAAGACTAATACTTACCACTCTCACACTCAGCCATGGGTTAATACAGTCCTTTATATATCAGAACTAATACTTACCACTCTCACACTCAGCCATGGGTTAATACAGTCCTTTATATATCAGAACTAATACTTACCACTCTCACACTCAGCCATGGGTTAATACAGTCCTTTATATATCAGAACTAATACTTACCACTCTCACACTCAGCCATGGGTTAATACAGTCCTTTATATATCAAGACTAATACTTACCACTCTCACACCCAGCCATGGGTTAATACAGTCCTTTATATATCAGAACTAATACTTACCACTCTCACACCCAGCCATGGGTTAATACAGTCCTTTATATATCAGAACTAATAGTTATCACTCTCACACCCAGCCATGGGTTAATACAGTCCTTTATATATCAGAACTAATACTTACCACTCTCACACCCAACCATGGTTTAATACAGTCCTTTATATATCAGAACTAATACTTACCACTCTCACACCCAGCCATGGGTTAATACAGTCCTTTATATATCAGAACTAATACTTACCACTCTCACACTCTGCCATGGGTTAATAGAGTCCTTTATATATCAAGACTAATGCTTACCACTCTCACACTCAGCCATGGGTTAATACAGTCCTTTATATATCAAGACTAATACTTACCGCTCTCACACCCAGCCATGGGATAATACAGTCCTTTATATATCAAGACTAATACTTACCACTCTCACACCCATCCATGGGTTAATACAGTCCTTTATATATCAGAACTAATACTTACCACTCTCACACCCAGCCATTGGTTAATACAGTCCTTTATATATCAGAACTAATACTTACCACTCTCACACTCAGCCATGGGTTAATACAGTCCTTTATATATCAAGACTAATACTTACCACTCTCACACTCAGCCATGGGTTAATACGGTCCTTTATATATCAAGACTAATACTTACCACTCTCACACTCAGCCATTGGTCAATACAGTCCTTTATATATCAAGACAAATACTTACCACTCTCACACTCAGCCATGGGTTAATACAGTCCTTTAAATATCAAGACTAATACTTACCACTCTCACACCCAGCCATGGGTTAATACAGTCCTTTATATAAAATAAAATAATACTTACCACTCTCACACTCAGCCATGGGTTAATACAGTCCTTTATATATCAGAACTAATACTTACCACTCTCACACTCAGCCATGGGTTAATACAGTCCTTTATATATCAAGAATAATACTTACCACTCTCACACTCATCCATGGGTTAATACAGTCCTTTATATATCAGAACTAATACTTACCACTCTCACACTCAGCCATGGGTTAATACAGTCCTTTAAATATCAGAACTAATACTTACCACTCTCACACTCAGCCATGGGTTAATACAGTCCTTTATATATCAGAACTAATACTTACCACTCTCACACTCAGCCATGGGTTAATACAATCCTTTATATATCAAGACTAATACTTACCACTCTCACACTCAGCCATGGGTTAATACAGTCCTTTATATATCAGAACTAATACTTACCACTCTCACACTCAGCCATGGGTTAATACAGTCCTTTATATATCAAGAATAATACTTAGCACTCTCACACCCAGCCATGGGTTAATACAATCCTTTATATATCAAGACTAATACTTCCCACTCCTACACTCAGCCATGGGTTAATACAGTCCTTTATATATCAAGACTAATACTTACCACTCTCACACCCAGCCATGGGTTAATACAGTCCTTTATATATCAAGACTAATACTTACCACTCTCACACTCAGCCATGGGTTAATACAGTCCTTTATATATCAAGACTAATACTTACCACTCTCACACCCAGCCATGGGTTAATACAGTCCTTTATATATGAGAACTAATACTTACCACTCTCACACCCAAGTCATTGGTTAATACAGTCCTTTATATATCAAGACTAATACTTACCACTCTCACACTCAGCCATTGGTTAATACAGTCCTTTATATATCAGAACTAATACTTACCACTCTCACACTCAGCCATGGGTTAATACAGTCCTTTATATATCAAGACTAATACTTACCACTCTCACACCCAGCCATGGGTTAATACAGTCCTTTATATATCAGAACTAATACTTACCACTCTCACACCTAGCCATGGGTTAATACAGTCCTTTATATATCAGAACTAATACTTACCACTCTTACACTCTGGCATGGGTTAATACAGTTCTTTATATATCAGAACTAATACTTACCACTCTCACACTCAGCCATGGGTTAATACAGTCCTTTATATATCAAGACTAATAATTACCACTTTCACACTCAGCCATAGGTTAATACAGTCCTTTATATATCAGAACTAATACTTACCACTCTCACACTCAGCCATTGGTTAATACAGTCCTTTATATATCAGAACTAATACTTACCACTCTCACACTCAGCCATGGGTTAATACAGTCCTTTATATATCAAGACTAATACTTACCACTCTCACACTCAGCCATGTGTTAATACAGTCCTTTATATATCAAGACTAATACTTACCACTCTCACACTCAGCCATTGGTTAATACACTCCTTTATATATCAAGAATAATACTTACCACTCTCACACTCAGCCATCGGTTAATACAGTCCTTTATATATCAAGACTAATACTTACCACTCTCACACCCAGCCATGGGTTAATACAGTCCTTTATATATCAGAACTAATACTTACCACTCTCACACTCAGCCATGGGTTAATACAGTCCTTTATATATCAGAACCAATACTTACCACTCTCACACTCAGCCATGGGTTAATACATTCCTTTATATATCAGAACTAATACTTACCACTCTCACACTCAGCCATGAGTTAATACAGTCCTTTATATATCAGCACTAATACTTACCACTCTCACACTCGTGGGTTAATACAGTCCTTTATATATCAGAACTAATACTTACCACTCTCACACTCAGCCATGGGTTAATACAGTCCTTTATATATCAGAACTAATACTTACCACTCTCACACTCAGCCATGGGTTAATACAGTCCTTTATATATCAGAACTAATACTTACCACTCTCACACTCAGCCGTGGGTTAATACAGTCCTTTATATATCAGAACTAATACTTACCACTCTCACACTCAACCATGGGTTAATACAGTCCTTTATATATCAAGACTAATACTTACCACACTCACACTCAGCCATGGGTTAATACAGTCCTTTATATATCAGAACTAATACTTACCACTCTCACACCCAAGCCATTGGTTAATACAGTCCTCTATATATCAAGACTAATACTTAACACTCTCACACTCAGCCATGGGTTAATACAGTCCTTTATATATCAGAACTAATACTTACCACTCTCACACTCAGCTATGGGTTAATACAGTCCTTTATATATCAAGACTAATAGTTACCACTCTCACACTCAGCCATGGGTTAATACAGTCCTTTATATATCAAGACTAATACTTACCACTCTCACACCCAGCCATTGGTTAATACAGTCCTTTATATATCAGAACTAATACTTACCACTCTCACACCCAGCCATGGGTTAATACAGTCCTTTATATATCAGAACTAATAGTTAACACTCTCACACCCAGCCATGGGTTAATACAGTCCTTTATATATCAGAACTAATACTTACCACTCTCACACTCAACCATGGGTTAATACAGTCCTTTATATATCAGAACTAATACTTACCACTCTCACACCCAGCCATGGGTTAATACAGTCCTTTATATATCAGAACTAATACTTACCACTCTCACACTCTGCCATGGGTTAATAGAGTCCTTTATATATCAGAACTAATACATACCACTCTCACACTCAGCCATGGGTTAATACAGTCTTTTATATAGCAAGACTAATAATTACCACTTTCACACTCAGCCATGGGTTAATACAGTCCTTTATATATCAAGACTAATGCTTACCACTCTCACACTCAGCCATGGGTTAATACAGTCCTTTATATATCAAGACTAATACTTACCGCTCTCACACCCAGCCATGGGTTAATACAGTCCTTTATATATCAAGACTAATACTTACCACTCTCACACCCATCCATGGGTTAATACAGTCCTTTATATATCAGAACTAATACTTACCACTCTCACACCCAGCCATTGGTTAATACAGTCCTTTATATATCAGAACTAATACTTACCACTCTCACACTCAGCCATGGGTTAATACAGTCCTTTATATATCAAGACTAATACTTACCACTCTCACACTCAGCCATGGGTTAATACGGTCCTTTATATATCAAGACTAATACTTACCACTCTCACACCCAGTCATGGGTTAATACAGTCCTTTATATAAAAGAAATAATACTTACCACTCTCACACTCAGCCATGGGTTAATACAGTCCTTTATATATCAGAACTAATACTTACCACTCTCACACTCAGCCATGGGTTAATACAGTCCTTTATATATCAAGAATAATACTTACCACTCTCACACTCATCCATGGGTTAATACAGTCCTTTATATATCAGAACTAATACTTACCAGTCTCACACTCAGCCATGGGTTAATACAGTCCTTTTTATATCAAGACTAATACTTACCACTCTCACACACAGCCATGGGTTAATACAGTCCTTTATATATCAGAACTAATACTTACCACTCTCACACTCAGCCATGGGTTAATACAGTCCTTTATATATCAGAACTAATACTTCCCACTCTCACACCCAGCCATTGGTTAATACAGTCCTTTATATATCAAGACTAATACTTACCACCCTCACACCCAGCCATGGGTTAATACAGTCCTTTATATATCAAGACTAATACTTACCACTCTCACACTCAGCCATGAGTTAATACAGTCCTTTATATATCAAGACTAATACTTACCACTCTCACACCCAGCCATGGGTTAATACAGTCCTTTATATATCAGAACTAATACTTACCACTCTCACACCCAGCCATGGGTTAATACAGTCCTTTATATATCATAACTAATACTTACCACTCTCACACCCAGCCATGGGTTAATAAAGTCCTTTATATATCAGAACTAATACTTACCACTCTCACACCCAGCCTAGGGTTAATACAGTCCTTTATATATCAGAACTAATACTTACCACTCTCACACTCAGCCATGGGTTAATACAGTCCTTTATATATCAAGACTAATACTTACCACTTTAACACTCAGCCATGGGTTAATACAGTCCTTTATATATCAAGACTAATGCTTACCACTCTCACACTCAGCCATGGGTTAATACAGTC
Source organism: Eledone cirrhosa (assembly GCA_964016885.1). Taxonomy (NCBI): domain Eukaryota; kingdom Metazoa; phylum Mollusca; class Cephalopoda; order Octopoda; family Eledonidae; genus Eledone; species Eledone cirrhosa. The sequence continues at coordinate 271,515,642 of OZ024743.1, read as the reverse complement.
CTTTATATATCAAGACTAATACTTACCACTCTCACACTCAGCCATGGGTTAATACAGTCCTTTATATATCAAGACTAATACTTACCACTCTCAGACCCAGCCATGGGTTAATACAGTCCTTTATATATCAGAACTAATACTTACCACTCTCACACCCAGCCATGGGTTAATACAGTCCTTTATATATCAGAACTAATACTTACCACTCTCACACCCAGCCATTGGTTAATACAGTCCTTTATATATCAAGACTAATACTTACCACTCTCACACTCAGCCATGGGTTAATACAGTCCTTTATATATCAAGACTAATACTTACCACTCTCACACTCAGCCATGGGTTAATACAGTCCTTTATATATCAAGACTAATACTTACCACTCTCACACTCAACCATGGGTTAATACAGTCCTTTATGTATCAGAACTAATACTTACCACTCTCACACTCATCCATGGGTTAATACAGTCCTTTATATATCAGAACTAATACTTACCACTCTCACACTCAGCCTTGGGTTAATACAGTCCTTTATATATCAAGACTAATACTTACCACTCTCACACCCAGCCATTGGTTAATACAGTCCTTTATATATCAAGACTAATACTTACCACTCTCAGACCCAGCCATTGGTTAATACAGTCCTTTATATATCAAGACTATTATTTACCACTCTCACACTCAGCCATGGGTTAATACAGTCCTTTATATATCAGAACTAATAATTACCACTCTCACACCCAGCCATGGGTTAATACAGTCCTTTATATATCAAGACTAATACTTACCACTCTCAGACCCAGCCATGGGTTAATACAGTCCTTTATATATCAAGACTAATACTTACCACTCTCACACTCAGCCATGGGTTAATACAGTCCTTTATATATCAGAACTAATACTTACCACTCTCACACTCAGCCATGGGTTAATACAGTCCCTTATATATCAGAACTAATACTTACCACTCTCAGACTCAACCATGGGTTAATACAGTCCCTTATATATCAGAACTAATACTTACCACTCTCACACTCAGCCATGGGTTAATACAGTCCTTTATATATCAGAACTAATACTTACCACTCTCACACTCAGCCATGGGTTAATACAGTCCTTTATATATCAGAACTAATACTTACCACTCTCACACTCAGCCATGGGTTAATACAGTCCTTTATATATCAGAACTAATACTTACCACTCTCACACTCAGCCATGGGTTAATACAGTCCTTTATATATCAAGACTAATACTTACCACTTTCACACTCAGCCATGGGTTAATACAGTCCTTTATATATCAAGACTAATACTTACCACTCTCACACTCAGCCATGGGTTATTACAGTCCTTTATATATCAGAACTAATACTTACCACTCTCACACTCAGCCATGGGTTAATACAGTCCTTTATATATCAAGACTAATACTTACCACTTTCACACTCAGCCATGGGTTAATACAGTCCTTTATATATCAAGACTAATACTTACCACTCTCACACTCAGCCATGGGTTAATACAGTCCTTTATATATCAATACTAATACTTACCACTCTCACACCCAGCCATGGGTTAATACAGTCCTTTATATATCATAACTAATACTTACAACTCTCACACTCAGACATGGGTTAATACAGTCCTTTATATATCAGAACTAATACTTACCACTCTCACACCCATCCATGGGTTAATACAGTCCTTTATATATCAAGACTAATACTTACCACTCTCACACCCAGCCATGGGTTAATACAGTCCTTTATATATCAGAACTAATACTTACCACTCTCACACCCAGCCATGGGTTAATACAGTCCTTTATATATCAGAACTAATACTTACCACTCTCACACTCAGCCATGGGTTAATACAGTCCTTAATATATCGAGACTAATAATTACCACTTTCACACTCAGCCATGGGTTAATACAGTCCTTTATATATCAAGACTAATACTTACCACTCTCACACTCAGCCATGGGTTAATACAGTCCTTTATATATCAAGACTAATACTTACCGCTCTCACACCCAGCCATGGGTTAATACAGTCCTTTATATATCAAGACTAATACTTACCACTCTCACACTCAGCCATGTGTTAACACAGTCCTTTATATATCAAGACTAATACTTACCACTCTCACACTCAGCCATGGGTTAATACAGTCCTTTATATATCAGAACTAATACTTACCACTCTCACACTCAGCCATGGGTTAATACAGTCCTTTATATATCAAGACTAATACTTACCACTCTCACACTCAGCCATGGGTTAATACAGTCCTTTATATATCAAGACTAATACTTACCACTCTCACACTCAGCCATGGGTTAATACAGTTCTTTGTATATCAAGACTAATACTTACCACTCTCATACTCAGCCATTGGTTAATACAGTCCTTTATATATCAGAACTAATACTTACCACTCTCACACTCAGCCATGTGTTAATACAGTCCTTTATATATCAGAACTAATACTTACCAGTCTCACACCCAGCCATGGGTTAATACAGTCCTTTATATATCAACACTAATACTTACCACTCTCACACTCAGCCATGGGTTAATACAGTCCTTTATATATCAGAACTAATACTTACCACTCTCACACTCAGCCATGGGTTAATACAGTCCTTTATATATCAGAACTAATACTTACCACTCTCACACCCAGCCATGTGTTAATACATCCTTTATATATCAGAACTAATACTTACCACTCTCACACCCAGCCATGGGTTAATACAGTCCTTTATATATCAAGACTAATACTTACCACTTTCACACTCAGCCATGGGTTAATACAGTCCTTTATATATCAAGACTAATACTTACCACTTTCACACTCAGCCATGGGTTAATACAGTCCTTTATATATCAAGACTAATACTTACCACTCTCACACTCAGCCATGGGTTAATACAGTCCTTTATATATCAGAACTAATACTTACCACTCTCACACCAAGCCATGGGTTAATACGGTCCTTTATATATCAGAACTAATACTTACCACTCTCACACCCAGCCATTGGTTAATACAGTCCTTTTTATATCAGAACTAATACTTACCACTCTCACACTCAGCCATGGGTTAATACAGTCCTTTATATATCAAGACTAATACTTACCACTCTCACACTCAGCCATGGGTTAATACAGTCCTTTATATATCAGAACTAATACTTACCACTCTCACACTCAGCCATGGGTTAATACAGTCCTTTATATATCAAGACTAATACTTACCACTCTCACACTCAGCCATGGGTTAATACAGTCCTTTATATATCAGAACTAATACTTACCACTCTCACACCCAGCCATGGGTTAATACAGTCCTTTATATATCAGAACTAATACTTACCACTCTCACACCCAGCCATGGGTTAATACAGTCCTTTATATATCAAGACTAATACTTACCACTCTCACACCCAGCCATTGGTTAATACAGTCTTTTATATATCAGAACTAATACTTACCACTCTCACACCCAGCCATGGGTTAATACAGTCCTTTATATATCAAGACTAATACTTACCACTCTCACACTCAGCCATGGGTTAATACAGTCCTTTATATATCAGAACTAATACTTACCACTCTCACACTCAGCCATGGATTAATACAGTCCCTTATATATCAGAACTAATACTTACCACTCTCAGACTCAGCCATGGGTTAATACAGTCCCTTATATATCAGAACTAATACTTACCACTCTCACACTCAGCCATGAGTTAATACAGTCCTTTATATATCAGAACTAATACTTACCACTCTCACACTCAGCCATGGGTTAATACAGTCCTTTATATATCAGAACTAATACTTACCACTCTCACACTCAGCCATGGGTTAATACAGTCCTTTATATATCAGAACTAATACTTACCACTCTCACACTCAGCCATGGGTTAATACAGTCCTTTATATATCAAGACTAATACTTACCACTTTCACACTCAGCCATGGGTTAATACAGTCCTTTATATATCAAGACTAATACTTACCACTCTCACACTCAGCCATGGGTTATTACAGTCCTTTATATATCAGAACTAATACTTACCACTCTCACACTCAGCCATGGGTTAATACAGTCCTTTATATATCAAGACTAATACTTACCACTTTCACACTCAGCCATGGGTTAATACAGTCCTTTATATATCAAGACTAATACTTACCACTCTCACACTCAGCCATGGGTTAATACAGTCCTTTATATATCAGAACTAATACTTACCACTCTCACACTCAGCCATGGATTAATACAGTCCCTTATATATCAGAACTAATACTTACCACTCTCAGACTCAGCCATGGGTTAATACAGTCCCTTATATATCAGAACTAATACTTACCACTCTCACACTCAGCCATGGGTTAATACAGTCCTTTATATATCAGAACTAATACTTACCACTCTCACACTCAGCCATGGGTTAATACAGTCCTTTATATATCAGAACTAATACTTACCACTCTCACACTCAGCCATGGGTTAATACAGTCCTTTATATATCAGAACTAATACTTACCACTCTCACACTCAGCCATGGGTTAATACAGTCCTTTATATATCAAGACTAATACTTACCACTTTCACACTCAGCCATGGGTTAATACAGTCCTTTATATATCAAGACTAATACTTACCACTCTCACACTCAGCCATGGGTTATTACAGTCCTTTATATATCAGAACTAATACTTACCACTCTCACACTCAGCCATGGGTTAATACAGTCCTTTATATATCAAGACTAATACTTACCACTTTCACACTCAGCCATGGGTTAATACAGTCCTTTATATATCAAGACTAATACTTACCACTCTCACACTCAGCCATGGGTTAATACAGTCCTTTATATATCAATACTAATACTTACCACTCTCACACCCAGCCATGGGTTAATACAGTCCTTTATATATCATAACTAATACTTACCACTCTCACACTCAGACATGGGTTAATACAGTCCTTTATATATCAGAACTAATACTTACCACTCTCACACCCAGCCATGGGTTAATACAGTCCTTTATATATCAAGACTAATACTTACCACTCTCACACCCAGCCATGGGTTAATACAGTCCTTTATATATCAGAACTAATACTTACCACTCTCACACCCAGCCATGGGTTAATACAGTCCTTTATATATCAGAACTAATACTTACCACTCTCACACTCAGCCATGGGTTAATACAGTCCTTAATATATCGAGACTAATAATTACCACTTTCACACTCAGCCATGGGTTAATACAGTCCTTTATATATCAAGACTAATACTTACCACTCTCACACTCAGCCATGGGTTAATACAGTCCTTTATATATCAAGATTTATACTTACCGCTCTCACACCCAGCCATGGGTTAATACAGTCCTTTATATATCAAGACTAATACTTACCACTCTCACACTCAGCCATGTGTTAACACAGTCCTTTATATATCAAGACTAATACTTACCACTCTCACACTCAGCCATGGGTTAATACAGTCCTTTATATATCAGAACTAATACTTACCACTCTCACACTCAGCCATGGGTTAATACAGTCCTTTATATATCAAGACTAATACTTACCACTCTCACACTCAGCCATGGGTTAATACAGTCCTTTATATATCAAGACTAATACTTACCACTCTCACACTCAGCCATGGGTTAATACAGTTCTTTGTATATCAAGACTAATACTTACCACTCTCATACTCAGCCATTGGTTAATACAGTCCTTTATATATCAGAACTAATACTTACCACTCTCACACTCAGCCATGTGTTAATACAGTCCTTTATATATCAGAACTAATACTTACCAGTCTCACACTCAGCCATGGGTTAATACAGTCCTTTATATATCAACACTAATACTTACCACTCTCACACTCAGCCATGGGTTAATACAGTCCTTTATATATCAGAACTAATACTTACCACTCTCACACTCAGCCATGGGTTAATACAGTCCTTTATATATCAGAACTAATACTTACCACTCTCACACCCAGCCATGTGTTAATACATCCTTTATATATCAGAACTAATACTTACCACTCTCACACCCAGCCATGGGTTAATACAGTCCTTTATATATCAAGACTAATACTTACCACTTTCACACTCAGCCATGGGTTAATACAGTCCTTTATATATCAAGACTAATACTTACCACTCTCACACTCTGCCATGGGTTAATACAGTCCTTTATATATCAGAACTAATACTTACCACTCTCACACTCAGCCATGGGTTAATACAGTCCTTTATATATCAGAACTAATACTTCCCACTCTCACACCCAGCCATTGGTTAATAAAGTCCTTTATATATCAGAACTGATACTTACCACTCTCACACCTAGCCATGGGTTAATACAGTCCTTTATATATCAGAACTAATACTTACCACTCTCACACTCAGCCATGGGTTAATACAGTCCTTTATATATCAAGACTAATAGTTACCACTTTCACACTCAGCCATGGGTTAATACAGTCCTTTATATATCAAGACTAATACTTACCACTCTCACACTCAGCCATGGGTTAATACAGTCCTTTATATATCAAGACTAATACTTACCGCTCTCACACCCAGCCATGGGTTAATACAGTGCTTTATATATCAAGACTAATACTTACCACTCTCACATACAGACATGGGTTAATACAGTCCTTTATATATCAGAACTAATACTTACCACTCTCACACTCAGCCATGGGTTAATACAGTCCTTTATATATCAAGACTAATACTTACCACTCTCACACTCAGCCATGTGTTAATACAGTCCTTTATATATCAAGACTAATACTTACCACTCTCACACTCAGCCATTGGTTAATACACTCCTTTATATATCAAGATTAATACTTACCACTCTCACACTCAGCCATGGGTTAATACAGTCCTTTATATATCAAGACTAATACTTACCACTCTCACACCCAGCCCTGGGTTAATACAGTCCTTTATATATCAGAACTAATACTTACCACTCTCACACTCAGCCATGGGTTAATACAGTCCTTTATATATCAGAACCAATACTTACCACTCTCACACTCAGCCATGGGTTAATACAGTCCTTTATATATCAGAACTAATACTTACCACTCTCACACTCAGCCATGAGTTAATACAGTCCTTTATATATCAGAACTAATACTTACCACTCTCACACTCGTGGGTTAATACAGTCCTTTATATATCAGAACTAATACTTACCACTCTCACACTCAGCCATGGGTGAATACAGTCCTTTATATATCAGAACTAATACTTACCACTCTCACACTCAGCCATGGGTTAATACAGTCCTTTACATATCAGAACTAATACTTACCACTCTCACACTCAGCCGTGGGTTAATACAGTCCTTTATATATCAGAACTAATACTTACCACTCTCACACTCAACCATGGGTTAATACAGTCCTTTATATATCAAGACTAATACTTATCACACTCACACTCAGCCATGGGTTAATACAGTCCTTTATATATCAGAACTAATACTTACCACTCTCACACCCAAGCCATTGGTTAATACAGTCCTTTATATATCAAGACTAATACTTACCACTCTCACACTCAGCCATGGGTTAATACAGTACTTTATATATCAGAACAAATACTTACCACTCTCACACTCAGCCATGGGTTAATACAGTCCTTTATATATCAAGACTAATACTTACCACTCTCACACTCAGCCATGGGTTAATACAGTCCTTTATATATCAAGGCTAATACTTACCACTCTCACACCCAGCCATGGGTTAATACAGTCCTTTATATATCAGAACTAATACTTACCACTCTCACACCCAGCCATGGGTTAATACAGTCCTTTATATATCAGAACTAATAGTTAACACTCTCACACCCAGCCATGGGTTAATACAGTCCTTTATATATCAGAACTAATACTTACCACTCTCACACCCAACCATGGGTTAATACAGTCCTTTATATATCAGAACTAATACTTACCACTCTCACACCCAGCCATGGGTTAATACAGTCCTTTATATATCAGAACTAAAACTTACCACTCTCACACTCTGCCATGGGTTAATAGAGTCCTTTATATATCAGAACTAATACATACCACTCTCACACTCAGCCATGGGTTAATACAGTCTTTTATATAGCAAGACTTATAATTACCACTTTCACACTCAGCCATGGGTTAATACAGTCCTTTATATATCAAGACTAATGCTTACCACTCTCACACTCAGCCATGGGTTAATACAGTCCTTTATATATCAAGACTAATACTTACCGCTCTCACACCCAGCCATAGGTTAATACAGTCCTTTATATATCAAGACTAATACTTACCACTCTCACACCCATCCATGGGTTAATACAGTCCTTTATATATCAGAACTAATACTTACCACTCTCACACCCAGCCATTGGTTAATACAGTCCTTTATATATCAGAACTAATACTTACCACTCTCACACTCAGCCATGGGTTAATACAGTCCTTTATATATCAAGACTAATACTTACCACTCTCACACTCAGCCATGGGTTAATACGGTCCTTTATATATCAAGACTAATACTTACCACTCTCACACTCAGCCATTGGTCAATACAGTCCTTTATATATCAAGACAAATACTTACCACTCTCACACTCAGCCATGGGTTAATACAGTCCTTTATATATCAAGACTAATACTTACCACTCTCACACCCAACCATGGGTTAATACAGTCCTTTATATAAAAGAAATAATACTTACCACTCTCACAGTCAGCCATGGGTTAATACAGTCCTTTATATATCAGAACTAATACTTACCACTCTCACACTCAGCCATTGGTCAATATAGTCCTTTATATATCAAGAATAATACTTACCACTCTCACACTCAGCCATGGGTTAATACAGTCCTTTATATATCAGAACTAATACTTACCACTCTCACACTCAGCCATGGGTTAATACAATCCTTTATATATCAAGACTAATACTTACCACTCTCACACCCAGCCATGGGTTAATACGGTCCTTTATATATCAGAACTAATACTTACCACTCTCACACCCAGCCATGGGTTAATACAGTCCTTTATATATCAGAACTAATAGTTAACACTCTCACACCCAGCCATGGGTTAATACAGTCCTTTATATATCAGAACTAATACTTACCACTCTCACACCCAACCATGGGTTAATACAGTCCTTTATATATCAGAACTAATACTTACCACTCTCACACCCAGCCATGGGTTAATACAGTCCTTTATATATCAGAACTAATACTTACCACTCTCACACTCAGCCATGGGTTAATAGAGTCCTTTATATATCAGAACTAATACATACCACTCTCACACTCAGCCATGGGTTAATACAGTCCTTTATATAGCAAGACTAATAATTACCCCTTTCACACTCAGCCATGGGTTAATACAGTCCTTTATATATCAAGACTAATACTTACCACTCTCACACTCAGCCATGGGTTAATACAGTCCTTTATATATCAAGACTAATACTTACCGCTCTCACACCCAGCCATGGGTTAATACAGTCCTTTATATATCAAGACTAATACTTACCACTCTCACACCCATCCATGGGTTAATACAGTCCTTTATATATCAGAACTAATACTTACCACTCTCACACCCAGCCATTGGTTAATACAGTCCTTTATATATCAGAACTAATACTTACCACTCGCACACTCAGCCATGGGTTAATACAGTCCTTTATATATCAAGACTAATACTTACCACTCTCACACTCAGCCATGGGTTAATACGGTCCTTTATATATCAAGACTGATACTTACCACTCTCACACTCAGCCATTGGTCAATACAGTCCTTTATATATCAAGACTAATACTTACCACTCTCACACCCAGCCATGGGTTAATACAGTCCTTTATATATCAGAACTAATACTTACCACTCTCACACTCAGCCATGGGTTAATACACTCCTTTATATATCAGAACTAATACTTACCACTCTCACACTCAGCCATGGGATAAAACAGTCCTTTATATATCAAGAATAATACTTACCAATCTCACACTCATCCATGGGTTAATACAGTCCTTTATATATCAGAACTAATACTTACCACTCTCACACTCAGCCATGGGTTAATACAGTCCTTTATATATCAAGACTAATACTTACCACTCCTACACTCAGCCATGGGTTAATACAGTCCTTTATTTATCAGAACTAATACTTACCACTCTCACACCCAGCCATTGGTTAATACAGTCCTTTATATATCAGAACTAATACTTACCACTCTCACACTCAGCCATGGGTTAATACCGTCCTTTATATATCAGAACTAATACTTACCACTCTCACACTCAGCCATGGGTTAATACAGTCCTTTATATATCAGAACTAATACTTCCCACTCTCACACCCAGCCATTGGTTAATAAAGTCCTTTATATATCAGAACTAATACTTACCACTCTCACACCTAGCCATGGGTTAATACAGTCCTTTATATATCAGAACTAATACTTACCACTCTCACACTCTGCCATGGGTTAATACAGTCCTTTATATATCAGAACTAATACTTACCACTCTCACACTCAGCCATGGGTTAATACAGTCCTTTATATATCAAAACTAATAATTACCACTTTCACACTCAGCCATGGGTTAATACAGTCCTTTATATATCAAGACTAATACTTACCACTCTCACAGTCAGCCATGGGTTAATACAGTCCTTTATATATCAAGACTAATACTTACCGCTCTCACACCCAGCCATGGGTTAATACAGTGCTTTATATATCAAGACTAATACTTACCACTCTCACACCCAGCCATGGGTTAATACAGTCCTTTATATATCAGAACTAATACTTACCACTCTCACACTCAGCCATGGGTTAATACAGTCCTTTATATATCAAGACTAATACTTACCACTCTCACACTCAGCCATGTGTTAATACAGTCCTTTATACATCAAGACTAATACTTACCACTCTCACACTCAGCCATTGGTTAATACACTCCTTTATATATCAAGACTAATACTTACCACTCTCACACTCAGCCATGGGTTAATACAGTCCTTTATATATCAAGACTAATACTTACCACTCTCACACCCAGCCATGGGTTAATACAGTCCTTTATATATCAGAACTAATACTTACCACTCTCACACTCAGCCATGGGTTAATACAGTCCTTTATATATCAGAACCAATACTTACCACTCTCACACTCAGCCATGGGTTAATACAGTCCTTTATATATCAGAACTAATACTTACCACTCTCACACTCAGCCATGAGTTAATACAGTCCTTTATATATCAGAACTAATACTTACCACTCTCACACTCGTGGGTTAATACAGTCCTTTATATATCAGAACTAATACTTACCACTCTCACACTCAGCCATGGGTTAATACAGTCCTTTATATATCAGAACTAATACTTACCACTCTCACACTCAGCCATGGGTTAATACAGTCCTTTATATATCAGAACTAATACTTCCCACTCTCACACCCAGCCATTGGTTAATAAAGTCCTTTATATATCAGAACTAATACTTACCACTCTCACACCTAGCCATGGGTTAATACAGTCCTTTATATATCAGAACTAATACTTACCACTCTCACACTCTGCCATGGGTTAATACAGTCCTTTATATATCAGAACTAATACTTACCACTCTCACACTCAGCCATGGGTTAATACAGTCCTTTATATATCAAAACTAATAATTACCACTTTCACACTCAGCCATGGGTTAATACAGTCCTTTATATATCAAGACTAATACTTACCACTCTCACACTCAGCCATGGGTTAATACAGTCCTTTATATATCAAGACTAATACTTACCGCTCTCACACCCAGCCATGGGTTAATACAGTGCTTTATATATCAAGACTAATACTTACCACTCTCACACCCAGCCATGGGTTAATACAGTCCTTTATATATCAGAACTAATACTTACCACTCTCACACTCAGCCATGGGTTAATACAGTCCTTTATATATCAAGACTAATACTTACCACTCTCACACTCAGCCATGTGTTAATACAGTCCTTTATACATCAAGACTAATACTTACCACTCTCACACTCAGCCATTGGTTAATACACTCCTTTATATATCAAGACTAATACTTACCACTCTCACACTCAGCCATGGGTTAATACAGTCCTTTATATATCAAGACTAATACTTACCACTCTCACACCCAGCCATGGGTTAATACAGTCCTTTATATATCAGAACTAATACTTACCACTCTCACACTCAGCCATGGGTTAATACAGTCCTTTATATATCAGAACCAATACTTACCACTCTCACACTCAGCCATGAGTTAATACAGTCCTTTATATATCAGAACTAATACTTACCACTCTCACACTCAGCCATGAGTTAATACAGTCCTTTATATATCAGAACTAATACTTACCACTCTCACACTCGTGGGTTAATACAGTCCTTTATATATCAGAACTAATACTTACCACACTCACACTCAGCCATGGGTTAATACAGTCCTTTATATATCAGAACTAATACTTACCACTCTCACACTCAGCCATGGGTTAATACAGTCCTTTATATATCAGAACTAATACTTACCACTCTCACACTCAGCCATGGGTCAATACAGTCCTTTATATATCAGAACTAATACTTACCACTCTCACACTCAGCCGTGGGTTAATACAGTCCTTCATATATCAGAACTAATACATACCACTCTCACACTCAACCATGGGTTAATACAGTCCTTTATATATCAAGACTAATACTTACCACTCTCACACCCAGCCATGGGTTAATACAGTCCTTTATATATCAGAACTAATACTTACCACTCTCACACTCAGCCATGGGTTAATACAGTCCTTTATATATCAAGACTAATACTTACCACTCTCACACTCAGCCATGGGTTAATACAGTCCTTTATATATCAAGACTAATACTTACCACTCTCACACCCAGCCATGGGTTAATACAGTCCTTTATATATCAGAACTAATACTTACCACTCTCACACCCAGCCATTGGTTAATACAGTCCTTTATATATCAGAACTAATACTTACCACTCGCACACTCAGCCATGGGTTAATACAGTCCTTTATATATCAAGACTAATACTTACCACTCTCACACTCAGCCATGGGTTAATACGGTCCTTTATATATTAAGACTGATACTTACCACTCTCACACTCAGCCATTGGTCAATACAGTCCTTTATATATCAAGACTAATACTTACCACTCTCACACCCAGCCATGGGTTAATACAGTCCTTTATATATCAGAACTAATACTTACCACTCTCACACTCAGCCATGGGTTAATACACTCCTTTATATATCAGAACTAATACTTACCACTCTCACACTCAGCCATGGGATAAAACAGTCCTTTATATATCAAGAATAATACTTACCACTCTCACACTCATCCATGGGTTAATACAGTCCTTTATATATCAGAACTAATACTTACCACTCTCACACTCAGCCATGGGTTAATACAGTCCTTTATATATCAGAACTAATACTTCCCACTCTCACACCCAGCCATTGGTTAATAAAGTCCTTTATATATCAGAACTAATACTTACCACTCTCACACCTAGCCATGGGTTAATACAGTCCTTTATATATCAGAACTAATACTTACCACTCTCACACTCTGCCATGGGTTAATACAGTCATTTATATATCAGAACTAATACTTACCACTCTCACACTCAGCCATGGGTTAATACAGTCCTTTATATATCAAAACTAATAATTACCACTTTCACACTCAGCCATGGGTTAATACAGTCCTTTATATATCAAGACTAATACTTACCACTCTCACACTCAGCCATGGGTTAATACAGTCCTTTATATATCAAGACTAATACTTACCGCTCTCACACCCAGCCATGGGTTAATACAGTGCTTTATATATCAAGACTAATACTTACCACTCTCACACCCAGCCATGGGTTAATACAGTCCTTTATATATCAGAACTAATACTTACCACTCTCACACTCAGCCATGGGTTAATACAGTCCTTTATATATCAAGACTAATACTTACCACTCTCACACTCAGCCATGTGTTAATACAGTCCTTTATACATCAAGACTAATACTTACCACTCTCACACTCAGCCATTGGTTAATACACTCCTTTATATATCAAGACTAATACTTATCACTCTCACACTCAGCCATGGGTTAATACAGTCCTTTATATATCAAGACTAATACTTACCACTCTCACACCCAGCCATGGGTTAATACAGTCCTTTATATATCAGAACTAATACTTACCACTCTCACACTCAGCCATGGGTTAATACAGTCCTTTATATATCAGAACCAATACTTACCACTCTCACACTCAGCCATGGGTTAATACAGTCCTTTATATATCAGAACTAATACTTACCACTCTCACACTCAGCCATGAGTTAATACAGTCCTTTATATATCAGAACTAATACTTACCACTCTCACACTCGTGGGTTAATACAGTCCTTTATATATCAGAACTAATACTTACCACTCTCACACTCAGCCATGGGTTAATACAGTCCTTTATATATCAGAACTAATACTTACCACTCTCACACTCAGCCATGGGTTAATACAGTCCTTTATATATCAGAACTAATACTTACCACTCTCACACTCAGCCATGGGTTAATACAGTCCTTTATATATCAGAACTAATACTTACCACTCTCACACTCAGCCGTGGGTTAATACAGTCCTTCATATATCAGAACTAATACATACCACTCTCACACTCAACCATGGGTTAATACAGTCCTTTATATATCAAGACTAATACTTACCACTCTCACACCCAGCCATGGGTTAATACAGTCCTTTATATATCAGAACTAATACTTACCACTCTCACACTCAGCCATGGGTTAATACAGTCCTTTATATATCAAGACTAATACTTACCACTCTCACACTCAGCCATGGGTTAATACAGTCCTTTATATATCAAGACTAATACTTACCACTCTCACACCCAGCCATGGGTTAATACAGACCTTTATATATCAGAACTAATACTTACCACTCTCACACCCAGCCATTGGTTAATACAGTCCTTTATATATCAGAACTAATACTTACCACTCGCACACTCAGCCATGGGTTAATACAGTCCTTTATATATCAAGACTAATACTTACCACTCTCACACTCAGCCATGGGTTAATACGGTCCTTTATATATCAAGACTGATACTTACCACTCTCACACTCAGCCATTGGTCAATACAGTCCTTTATATATCAAGACTAATACTTACCACTCTCACACCCAGCCATGGGTTAATACAGTCCTTTATATATCAGAACTAATACTTACCACTCTCACACTCAGCCATGGGTTAATACACTCCTTTATATATCAGAACTAATACTTACCACTCTCACACTCAGCCATGGGATAAAACAGTCCTTTATATATCAAGAATAATACTTACCACTCTCACACTCATCCATGGGTTAATACAGTCCTTTATATATCAGAACTAATACTTACCACTCTCACACTCAGCCATGGGATAATACAGTCCTTTATATATCAAGACTAATACTTACCACTCCTACACTCAGCCATGGGTTAATACAGTCCTTTATTTATCAGAACTAATACTTACCACTCTCACACCCAGCCATTGGTTAATACAGTCCTTTATATATCAGAACTAATACTTACCACTCTCACACTCAGCCATGGGTTAATACCGTCCTTTATATATCAGAACTAATACTTACCACTCTCACACTCAGCCATGGGTTAATACAGTCCTTTATATATCAGAACTAATACTTCCCACTCTCACACCCAGCCATTGGTTAATAAAGTCCTTTATATATCAGAACTAATACTTACCACTCTCACACCTAGCCATGGGTTAATACAGTCCTTTATATATCAGAACTAATACTTACCACTCTCACACTCTGCCATGGGTTAATACAGTCCTTTATATATCAGAACTAATACTTACCACTCTCACACTCAGCCATGGGTTAATACAGTCCTTTATATATCAGAACCAATACTTACCACTCTCACACTCAGCCATGGGTTAATACAGTCCTTTATATATCAGAACTAATACTTACCACTCTCACACTCAGCCATGAGTTAATACAGTCCTTTATATATCAGAACTAATACTTACCACTCTCACACTCGTGGGTTAATACAGTCCTTTATATATCAGAACTAATACTTACCACTCTCACACTCAGCCATGGGTTAATACAGTCCTTTATATATCAGAACTAATACTTACCACTCTCACACTCAGCCATGGGTTAATACAGTCCTTTATATATCAGAACTAATACTTCCCACTCTCACACCCAGCCATTGGTTAATAAAGTCCTTTATATATCAGAACTAATACTTACCACTCTCACACCTAGCCATGGGTTAATACAGTCCTTTATATATCAGAACTAATACTTACCACTCTCACACTCTGCCATGGGTTAATACAGTCCTTTATATATCAAGACTAATACTTACCACTCTCACACTCAGCCATGGGTTAATACAGTCCTTTATATATCAAGACTAATACTTACCGCTCTCACACCCAGCCATGGGTTAATACAGTGCTTTATATATCAAGACTAATACTTACCACTCTCACACCCAGCCATGGGTTAATACAGTCCTTTATATATCAGAACTAATACTTACCACTCTCACACTCAGCCATGGGTTAATACAGTCCTTTATATATCAAGACTAATACTTACCACTCTCACACTCAGCCATGTGTTAATACAGTCCTTTATACATCAAGACTAATACTTACCACTCTCACACTCAGCCATTGGTTAATACACTCCTTCATATATCAAGACTAATACTTACCACTCTCACACTCAGCCATGGGTTAATACAGTCCTTTATATATCAAGACTAATACTTACCACTCTCACACCCAGCCATGGGTTAATACAGTCCTTTATATATCAGAACTAATACTTACCACTCTCACACTCAGCCATGGGTTAATACAGTCCTTTATATATCAGAACCAATACTTACCACTCTCACACTCAGCCATGGGTTAATACAGTCCTTTATATATCAGAACTAAAACTTACCACTCACACACTCAGCCATGAGTTAATACAGTCCTTTATATATCAGAACTAATACTTACCACTCTCACACTCGTGGGTTAATAAAGTCCTTTATATATCAGAACTAATACTTACCACTCTCACACTCAGCCATGGGTTAATACAGTCCTTTATATATCAGAACTAATACTTACCACTCTCACACTCAGCCATGGGTTAATACAGTCCTTTATATATCAGAACTAATACTTACCACTCTCACACTCAGCCATGGGTTAATACAGTCCTTTATATATCAGAACTAATACTTACCACTCTCACACTCAGCCGTGGGTTAATACAGTCCTTCATATATCAGAACTAATACATACCACTCTCACACTCAACCATGGGTTAATACAGTCCTTTATATATCAAGACTAATACTTACCACTCTCACACCCAGCCATGGGTTAATACAGTCCTTTATATATCAGAACTAATACTTACCACTCTCACACTCAGCCATGGGTTAATACAGTCCTTTATATATCAAGACTAATACTTACCACTCTCACACTCAGCCATGGGTTAATACAGTCCTTTATATATCAAGACTAATACTTACCACTCTCACACCCAGCCATGGGTTAATACAGTCCTTTATATATCAGAACTAATACTTACCACTCTCACACCCAGCCATGGGTTAATACAGTCCTTTATATATCAGAACTAATAGTTAACACTCTCACACCCAGCCATGGGTTAATACAGTCCTTTATATATCAGAACTAATACTTACCACTCTCACACCCAACCATGGGTTAATACAGTCCTTTATATATCAGAACTAATACTTACCACTCTCACACCCAGCCATGGGTTAATACAGTCCTTTATATATCAGAACTAATACTTACCACTCTCACACTCTGCCATGGGTTAATAGAGTCCTTTATATATCAGAACTAATACATACCACTCTCACACTCAGCCATGGGTTAATACAGTCTTTTATATAGCAAGACTAATAATTACCACTTTCACACTCAGCCATGGGTTAATACAGTCCTTTATATATCAAGACTAATGCTTACCACTCTCACAGTCAGCCATGGGTTAATACAGTCCTTTATATATCAAGACTAATACTTACCGCTCTCACACCCAGCCATGGGTTAATACAGTCCTTTATATATCAAGACTAATACTTACCACTCTCTCACCCATCCATGGGTTAATACAGTCCTTTATATATCAGAACTAATACTTACCACTCTCACACCCAGCCATTGGTTAATACAGTCCTTTATATATCAGAACTAATACTTACCACTCTCACACTCAGCCATGGGTTAATACAGTCCTTTATATATCAGAATTAATGCTTACCACTCTCACACCTAGCCATGGGTTAATACAGTCCTTTATATATCAAGACTAATACTTACCACTCTCACACCCAGCCATTGGTTAATACAGTCCTTTATATATCAAGACTAATACTTACCACTCTCACACTCTGCCATGGGTTAATACAGTCCTTTATATATCAAGACTAATACTTACCACTCTCACACCCAGCCATGGGTTAATACAGTCCTTTATATATCAGAACTAATACTTACCACTCTCACACCCAAGTCATTGGTTAATACAGTCCTTTATATATCAAGACTAATACTTACCACTCTCACACTCAGCCATGGGTTAATACAGTCCTTTATATATCAAGACTAATACTTACCACTCTCACACCCAGCCATGGGTTAATACAGTCCTTTATATATCAGAACTAATACTTACCACTCTCACACCTAGCCATGGGTTAATACAGTCCTTTATATATCAGAACTAATACTTACCACTCTTACACTCTGCCATGGGTTAATACAGTCCTTTATATATCAGAACTAATACTTACCACTCTCACACTCGTGGGTTAATACAGTCCTTTATATATCAGAACTAATACTTACCACTCTCACACTCAGCCATGGGTTAATACAGTCCTTTATATATCAGAACTAATACTTACCACTCTCACACTCAGCCATGGGTTAATACAGTCCTTTATATATCAGAACTAATACTTACCACTCTCACACTCAGCCATGGGTTAATACAGTCCTTTATATATCAGAACTAATACTTACCACTCTCACACTCAGCCATGGGTTAATACAGTCCTTTATATATCAAGACTAATACTTACCACTCTCACACCCAGCCATGGGTTAGTACAGTCCTTTATATATCAGAACTAATACTTACCACTCTCACACCCAGCCATGGGTTAATACAGTCCTTTATATATCAGAACTAATAGTTAACACTCTCACACCCAGCCATGGGTTAATACAGTCCTTTATATATCAGAACTAATACTTACCACTCTCACACCCAACCATGGTTTAATACAGTCCTTTATATATCAGAACTAATACTTACCACTCTCACACCCAGCCATGGGTTAATACAGTCCTTTATATATCAGAACTAATACTTACCACTCTCACACTCTGCCATGGGTTAATAGAGTCCTTTATATATCAGAACTAATACATACCACTCTCACACTCATCCATGGGTTAATACAGTCCTTTATATATCAGAACCAATACTTACCACTCTCACACCCAAGTCATTGGTTAATACAGTCCTTTATATATCAGAACTAATACTTACCACTCTCACACCCAACCATGGTTTAATACAGTCCTTTATATATCAGAACTAATACTTACCACTCTCACACTCAGCCATGGGTTAATACACTCCTTTATATATCAGAACTAATACTTACCACTCTCACACTCAGCCATGGGATAAAACAGTCCTTTATATATCAAGAATAATACTTACCACTCTCACACTCATCCATGGGTTAATACAGTCCTTTATATATCAGAACTAATACTTACCACTCTGACACTCAGCCATGGGTTAATACAGTCCTTTATATATCAAGACTAATACTTACCACTCCTACACTCAGCCATGGGTTAATACAGTCCTTTATTTATCAGAACTAATACTTACCACTCTCACACCCAGCCATTGGTTAATACAGTCCTTTATATATCAGAACTAATACTTACCACTCTCACACTCAGCCATGGGTTAATACCGTCCTTTATATATCAGAACTAATACTTACCACTCTCACACTCAGCCATGGGTTAATACAGTCCTTTATATATCAGAACTAATACTTCCCACTCTCACACCCAGCCATTGGTTAATAAAGTCCTTTATATATCAGAACTAATACTTACCACTCTCACACCTAGCCATGGGTTAATACAGTCCTTTATATATCAGAACTAATACTTACCACTCTCACACTCTGCCATGGGTTAATACAGTCCTTTATATATCAGAACTAATACTTACCACTCTCACACTCAGCCATGGGTTAATACAGTCCTTTATATATCAGAACCAATACTTACCACTCTCACACTCAGCCATGGGTTAATACAGTCCTTTATATATCAGAACTAATACTTACCACTCTCACACTCAGCCATGAGTTAATACAGTCCTTTATATATCAGAACTAATACTTACCACTCTCACACTCGTGGGTTAATACAGTCCTTTATATATCAGAACTAATACTTACCACTCTCACACTCAGCCATGGGTTAATACAGTCCTTTATATATCAGAACTAATACTTACCACTCTCACACTCAGCCATGAGTTAATACAGTCCTTTATATATCAGAACTAATACTTCCCACTCTCACACCCAGCCATTGGTTAATAAAGTCCTTTATATATCAGAACTAATACTTACCACTCTCACACCTAGCCATGGGTTAATACAGTCCTTTATATATCAGAACTAATACTTACCACTCTCACACTCTGCCATGGGTTAATACAGTCCTTTATATATCAGAACTAATACTTACCACTCTCACACTCAGCCATGGGTTAATACAGTCCTTTATATATCAAAACTAATAATTACCACTTTCACACTCAGCCATGGGTTAATACAGTCCTTTATATATCAAGACTAATACTTACCACTCTCACACTCAGCCATGGGTTAATACAGTCCTTTATATATCAAGACTAATACTTACCGCTCTCACACCCAGCCATGGGTTAATACAGTGCTTTATATATCAAGACTAATACTTACCACTCTCACACCCAGCCATGGGTTAATACAGTCCTTTATATATCAGAACTAATACTTACCACTCTCACACTCAGCCATGGGTTAATACAGTCCTTTATATATCAAGACTAATACTTACCACTCTCACACTCAGCCATGTGTTAATACAGTCCTTTATACATCAAGACTAATACTTACCACTCTCACACTCAGCCATTGGTTAATACACTCCTTTATATATCAAGACTAATACTTACCACTCTCACACTCAGCCATGGGTTAATACAGTCCTTTATATATCAAGACTAATACTTACCACTCTCACACCCAGCCATGGGTTAATACAGTCCTTTATATATCAGAACTAATACTTACCACTCTCACACTCAGCCATGGGTTAATACAGTCCTTTATATATCAGAACCAATACTTACCACTCTCACACTCAGCCATGGGTTAATACAGTCCTTTATATATCAGAACTAATACTTACCACTCTCACACTCAGCCATGAGTTAATACAGTCCTTTATATATCAGAACTAATACTTACCACTCTCACACTCAGCCATGGGTTAATACAGTCCTTTATATATCAGAACTAATACTTACCACTCTCACACTCAGCCGATGGTTAATACAGTCCTTCATATATCAGAACTAATACATACCACTCTCACACTCAACCATGGGTTAATACAGTCCTTTATATATCAAGACTAATACTTACCACTCTCACACCCAGCCATGGGTTAATACAGTCCTTTATATATCAGAACTAATACTTACCACTCTCACACTCAGCCATGGGTTAATACAGTCCTTTATATATCAAGACTAATACTTACCACTCTCACACTCAGCCATGGGTTAATACAGTCCTTTATATATCAAGACTAATACTTACCACTCTCACACCCAGCCATGGGTTAATACAGTCCTTTATATATCAGAACTAATACTTACCACTCTCACACCCAGCCATGGGTTAATACAGTCCTTTATATATCAGAACTAATAGTTAACACTCTCACACCCAGCCATGGGTTAATACAGTCCTTTATATATCAGAACTAATACTTACCTCTCTCACACCCAACCATGGGTTAATACAGTCCTTTATATATCAGAACTAATACTTACCACTCTCACACCCAGCCATGGGTTAATACAGTCCTTTATATATCAGAACTAATACTTACCACTCTCACACTCTGCCATGGGTTAATAGAGTCCTTTATATATCAGAACTAATACATACCACTCTCACACTCAGCCATGGGTTAATACAGTCTTTTATATAGCAAGACTAATAATTACCACTTTCACACTCAGCCATGGGTTAATACAGTCCTTTATATATCAAGACTAATGCTTACCACTCTCACAGTCAGCCATGGGTTAATACAGTCCTTTATATATCAAGACTAATACTTACCGCTCTCACACCCAGCCATGGGTTAATACAGTCCTTTATATATCAAGACTAATACTTACCACTCTCTCACCCATCCATGGGTTAATACAGTCCTTTATATATCAGAACTAATACTTACCACTCTCACACCCAGCCATTGGTTAATACAGTCCTTTATATATCAGAACTAATACTTACCACTCTCACACTCAGCCATGGGTTAATACAGTCCTTTATATATCAGAACTAATACTTACCACTCTCACACCTAGCCATGGGTTAATACAGTCCTTTATATATCAAGACTAATACTTACCACTCTCACACCCAGCCATGGGTTAATACAGTCCTTTATATATCAAGACTAATACTTACCACTCTCACACTCTGCCATGGGTTAATACAGTCCTTTATATATCAAGACTAATACTTACCACTCTCACACCCAGCCATGGGTTAATACAGTGCTTTATATATCAGAACTAATACTTACCACTCTCACACCTAGCCATGGGTTAATACAGTCCTTTATATATCAGAACTAATACTTACCACTCTTACACTCTGCCATGGGTTAATACAGTCCTTTATATATCAGAAGTAATACTTACCACTCTCACACTCGTGGGTTAATACAGTCCTTTATATATCAGAACTAATACTTACCACTCTCACACTCAGCCATGGGTTAATACAGTCCTTTATATATCAGAACTAATACTTACCACTCTCACACTCAGCCATGGGTTAATACAGTCCTTTATATATCAGAACTAATACTTACCACTCTCACACTCAGCCATGGGTTAATACAGTCCTTTATATATCAGAACTAATACTTACCACTCTCACACTCAGCCATGGGTTAATACAGTCCTTTATATATCAAGACTAATACTTACCACTCTCACACCCAGCCATGGGTTAATACAGTCCTTTATATATCAGAACTAATACTTACCACTCTCACACCCAGCCATGGGTTAATACAGTCCTTTATATATCAGAACTAATAGTTAACACTCTCACACCCAGCCATGGGTTAATACAGTCCTTTATATATCAGAACTAATACTTACCACTCTCACACCCAACCATGGTTTAATACAGTCCTTTATATATCAGAACTAATACTTACCACTCTCACACTCTGCCATGGGTTAATACAGTCCTTTATATATCAAGACTAATACTTACCACTCTCACACCCAGCCATGGGTTAATACAGTGCTTTATATATCAGAACTAATACTTACCACTCTCACACCTAGCCATGGGTTAATACAGTCCTTTATATATCAGAACTAATACTTACCACTCTTACACTCTGCCATGGGTTAATACAGTCCTTTATATATCAGAAGTAATACTTACCACTCTCACACTCGTGGGTTAATACAGTCCTTTATATATCAGAACTAATACTTACCACTCTCACACTCAGCCATGGGTTAATACAGTCCTTTATATATCAGAACTAATACTTACCACTCTCACACTCTGCCATGGGTTAATAGAGTCCTTTATATATCAAGACTAATGCTTACCACTCTCACACTCAGCCATGGGTTAATACAGTCCTTTATATATCAAGACTAATACTTACCGCTCTCACACCCAGCCATGGGTTAATACAGTCCTTTATATATCAAGACTAATACTTACCACTCTCACACCCATCCATGGGTTAATACAGTCCTTTATATATCAGAACTAATACTTACCACTCTCACACCCAGCCATTGGTTAATACAGTCCTTTATATATCAGAACTAATACTTACCACTCTCACACTCAGCCATGGGTTAATACAGTCCTTTATATATCAAGACTAATACTTACCACTCTCACACTCAGCCATGGGTTAATACGGTCCTTTATATATCAAGACTAATACTTACCACTCTCACACTCAGCCATTGGTCAATACAGTCCTTTATATATCAAGACAAATACTTACCACTCTCACACTCAGCCATGGGTTAATACAGTCCTTTAAATATCAAGACTAATACTTACCACTCTCACACTCAGCCATGGGTTAATACAGTCCTTTATATATCAGAACTAATACTTACCACTCTCACACTCAGCCATGGGTTAATACAGTCCTTTATATATCAGAACTAATACTTACCACTCTCACACTCAGCCATGGGTTAATACAGTCCTTTATATATCAGAACTAATACTTACCACTCTCACACTCAGCCATGGGTTAATACAGTCCTTTATATATCAAGACTAATACTTACCACTCTCACACCCAGCCATGGGTTAATACAGTCCTTTATATATCAGAACTAATACTTACCACTCTCACACCCAGCCATGGGTTAATACAGTCCTTTATATATCAGAACTAATAGTTATCACTCTCACACCCAGCCATGGGTTAATACAGTCCTTTATATATCAGAACTAATACTTACCACTCTCACACCCAACCATGGTTTAATACAGTCCTTTATATATCAGAACTAATACTTACCACTCTCACACCCAGCCATGGGTTAATACAGTCCTTTATATATCAGAACTAATACTTACCACTCTCACACTCTGCCATGGGTTAATAGAGTCCTTTATATATCAAGACTAATGCTTACCACTCTCACACTCAGCCATGGGTTAATACAGTCCTTTATATATCAAGACTAATACTTACCGCTCTCACACCCAGCCATGGGTTAATACAGTCCTTTATATATCAAGACTAATACTTACCACTCTCACACCCATCCATGGGTTAATACAGTCCTTTATATATCAGAACTAATACTTACCACTCTCACACCCAGCCATTGGTTAATACAGTCCTTTATATATCAGAACTAATACTTACCACTCTCACACTCAGCCATGGGTTAATACAGTCCTTTATATATCAAGACTAATACTTACCACTCTCACACTCAGCCATGGGTTAATACGGTCCTTTATATATCAAGACTAATACTTACCACTCTCACACTCAGCCATTGGTCAATACAGTCCTTTATATATCAAGACAAATACTTACCACTCTCACACTCAGCCATGGGTTAATACAGTCCTTTAAATATCAAGACTAATACTTACCACTCTCACACCCAGCCATGGGTTAATACAGTCCTTTATATAAAATAAAATAATACTTACCACTCTCACACTCAGCCATGGGTTAATACAGTCCTTTATATATCAGAACTAATACTTACCACTCTCACACTCAGCCATGGGTTAATACAGTCCTTTATATATCAAGAATAATACTTACCACTCTCACACTCATCCATGGGTTAATACAGTCCTTTATATATCAGAACTAATACTTACCACTCTCACACTCAGCCATGGGTTAATACAGTCCTTTAAATATCAGAACTAATACTTACCACTCTCACACTCAGCCATGGGTTAATACAGTCCTTTATATATCAGAACTAATACTTACCACTCTCACACTCAGCCATGGGTTAATACAATCCTTTATATATCAAGACTAATACTTACCACTCTCACACTCAGCCATGGGTTAATACAGTCCTTTATATATCAGAACTAATACTTACCACTCTCACACTCAGCCATGGGTTAATACAGTCCTTTATATATCAAGAATAATACTTAGCACTCTCACACCCAGCCATGGGTTAATACAATCCTTTATATATCAAGACTAATACTTCCCACTCCTACACTCAGCCATGGGTTAATACAGTCCTTTATATATCAAGACTAATACTTACCACTCTCACACCCAGCCATGGGTTAATACAGTCCTTTATATATCAAGACTAATACTTACCACTCTCACACTCAGCCATGGGTTAATACAGTCCTTTATATATCAAGACTAATACTTACCACTCTCACACCCAGCCATGGGTTAATACAGTCCTTTATATATGAGAACTAATACTTACCACTCTCACACCCAAGTCATTGGTTAATACAGTCCTTTATATATCAAGACTAATACTTACCACTCTCACACTCAGCCATTGGTTAATACAGTCCTTTATATATCAGAACTAATACTTACCACTCTCACACTCAGCCATGGGTTAATACAGTCCTTTATATATCAAGACTAATACTTACCACTCTCACACCCAGCCATGGGTTAATACAGTCCTTTATATATCAGAACTAATACTTACCACTCTCACACCTAGCCATGGGTTAATACAGTCCTTTATATATCAGAACTAATACTTACCACTCTTACACTCTGGCATGGGTTAATACAGTTCTTTATATATCAGAACTAATACTTACCACTCTCACACTCAGCCATGGGTTAATACAGTCCTTTATATATCAAGACTAATAATTACCACTTTCACACTCAGCCATAGGTTAATACAGTCCTTTATATATCAGAACTAATACTTACCACTCTCACACTCAGCCATTGGTTAATACAGTCCTTTATATATCAGAACTAATACTTACCACTCTCACACTCAGCCATGGGTTAATACAGTCCTTTATATATCAAGACTAATACTTACCACTCTCACACTCAGCCATGTGTTAATACAGTCCTTTATATATCAAGACTAATACTTACCACTCTCACACTCAGCCATTGGTTAATACACTCCTTTATATATCAAGAATAATACTTACCACTCTCACACTCAGCCATCGGTTAATACAGTCCTTTATATATCAAGACTAATACTTACCACTCTCACACCCAGCCATGGGTTAATACAGTCCTTTATATATCAGAACTAATACTTACCACTCTCACACTCAGCCATGGGTTAATACAGTCCTTTATATATCAGAACCAATACTTACCACTCTCACACTCAGCCATGGGTTAATACATTCCTTTATATATCAGAACTAATACTTACCACTCTCACACTCAGCCATGAGTTAATACAGTCCTTTATATATCAGCACTAATACTTACCACTCTCACACTCGTGGGTTAATACAGTCCTTTATATATCAGAACTAATACTTACCACTCTCACACTCAGCCATGGGTTAATACAGTCCTTTATATATCAGAACTAATACTTACCACTCTCACACTCAGCCATGGGTTAATACAGTCCTTTATATATCAGAACTAATACTTACCACTCTCACACTCAGCCGTGGGTTAATACAGTCCTTTATATATCAGAACTAATACTTACCACTCTCACACTCAACCATGGGTTAATACAGTCCTTTATATATCAAGACTAATACTTACCACACTCACACTCAGCCATGGGTTAATACAGTCCTTTATATATCAGAACTAATACTTACCACTCTCACACCCAAGCCATTGGTTAATACAGTCCTCTATATATCAAGACTAATACTTAACACTCTCACACTCAGCCATGGGTTAATACAGTCCTTTATATATCAGAACTAATACTTACCACTCTCACACTCAGCTATGGGTTAATACAGTCCTTTATATATCAAGACTAATAGTTACCACTCTCACACTCAGCCATGGGTTAATACAGTCCTTTATATATCAAGACTAATACTTACCACTCTCACACCCAGCCATTGGTTAATACAGTCCTTTATATATCAGAACTAATACTTACCACTCTCACACCCAGCCATGGGTTAATACAGTCCTTTATATATCAGAACTAATAGTTAACACTCTCACACCCAGCCATGGGTTAATACAGTCCTTTATATATCAGAACTAATACTTACCACTCTCACACTCAACCATGGGTTAATACAGTCCTTTATATATCAGAACTAATACTTACCACTCTCACACCCAGCCATGGGTTAATACAGTCCTTTATATATCAGAACTAATACTTACCACTCTCACACTCTGCCATGGGTTAATAGAGTCCTTTATATATCAGAACTAATACATACCACTCTCACACTCAGCCATGGGTTAATACAGTCTTTTATATAGCAAGACTAATAATTACCACTTTCACACTCAGCCATGGGTTAATACAGTCCTTTATATATCAAGACTAATGCTTACCACTCTCACACTCAGCCATGGGTTAATACAGTCCTTTATATATCAAGACTAATACTTACCGCTCTCACACCCAGCCATGGGTTAATACAGTCCTTTATATATCAAGACTAATACTTACCACTCTCACACCCATCCATGGGTTAATACAGTCCTTTATATATCAGAACTAATACTTACCACTCTCACACCCAGCCATTGGTTAATACAGTCCTTTATATATCAGAACTAATACTTACCACTCTCACACTCAGCCATGGGTTAATACAGTCCTTTATATATCAAGACTAATACTTACCACTCTCACACTCAGCCATGGGTTAATACGGTCCTTTATATATCAAGACTAATACTTACCACTCTCACACCCAGTCATGGGTTAATACAGTCCTTTATATAAAAGAAATAATACTTACCACTCTCACACTCAGCCATGGGTTAATACAGTCCTTTATATATCAGAACTAATACTTACCACTCTCACACTCAGCCATGGGTTAATACAGTCCTTTATATATCAAGAATAATACTTACCACTCTCACACTCATCCATGGGTTAATACAGTCCTTTATATATCAGAACTAATACTTACCAGTCTCACACTCAGCCATGGGTTAATACAGTCCTTTTTATATCAAGACTAATACTTACCACTCTCACACACAGCCATGGGTTAATACAGTCCTTTATATATCAGAACTAATACTTACCACTCTCACACTCAGCCATGGGTTAATACAGTCCTTTATATATCAGAACTAATACTTCCCACTCTCACACCCAGCCATTGGTTAATACAGTCCTTTATATATCAAGACTAATACTTACCACCCTCACACCCAGCCATGGGTTAATACAGTCCTTTATATATCAAGACTAATACTTACCACTCTCACACTCAGCCATGAGTTAATACAGTCCTTTATATATCAAGACTAATACTTACCACTCTCACACCCAGCCATGGGTTAATACAGTCCTTTATATATCAGAACTAATACTTACCACTCTCACACCCAGCCATGGGTTAATACAGTCCTTTATATATCATAACTAATACTTACCACTCTCACACCCAGCCATGGGTTAATAAAGTCCTTTATATATCAGAACTAATACTTACCACTCTCACACCCAGCCTAGGGTTAATACAGTCCTTTATATATCAGAACTAATACTTACCACTCTCACACTCAGCCATGGGTTAATACAGTCCTTTATATATCAAGACTAATACTTACCACTTTAACACTCAGCCATGGGTTAATACAGTCCTTTATATATCAAGACCAATGCTTACCACTCTCACACTCAGCCATGGGTTAATACAGTCCTTTATATATCAAGACTAATACTTACCACTCTCACACTCAGCCATGGGTTAATACAGTCCTTTATATATCAAGACTAATACTTACCACTCTCAGACCCAGCCATGGGTTAATACAGTCCTTTATATATCAGAACTAATACTTACCACTCTCACACCCAGCCATGGGTTAATACAGTCCTTTATATATCAGAACTAATACTTACCACTCTCACACCCAGCCATTGGTTAATACAGTCCTTTATATATCAAGACTAATACTTACCACTCTCACACTCAGCCATGGGTTAATACAGTCCTTTATATATCAAGACTAATACTTACCACTCTCACACTCAGCCATGGGTTAATACAGTCCTTTATATATCAAGACTAATACTTACCACTCTCACACTCAACCATGGGTTAATACAGTCCTTTATGTATCAGAACTAATACTTACCACTCTCACACTCATCCATGGGTTAATACAGTCCTTTATATATCAGAACTAATACTTACCACTCTCACACTCAGCCTTGGGTTAATACAGTCCTTTATATATCAAGACTAATACTTACCACTCTCACACCCAGCCATTGGTTAATACAGTCCTTTATATATCAAGACTAATACTTACCACTCTCAGACCCAGCCATTGGTTAATACAGTCCTTTATATATCAAGACTATTATTTACCACTCTCACACTCAGCCATGGGTTAATACAGTCCTTTATATATCAGAACTAATAATTACCACTCTCACACCCAGCCATGGGTTAATACAGTCCTTTATATATCAAGACTAATACTTACCACTCTCAGACCCAGCCATGGGTTAATACAGTCCTTTATATATCAAGACTAATACTTACCACTCTCACACTCAGCCATGGGTTAATACAGTCCTTTATATATCAGAACTAATACTTACCACTCTCACACTCAGCCATGGGTTAATACAGTCCCTTATATATCAGAACTAATACTTACCACTCTCAGACTCAACCATGGGTTAATACAGTCCCTTATATATCAGAACTAATACTTACCACTCTCACACTCAGCCATGGGTTAATACAGTCCTTTATATATCAGAACTAATACTTACCACTCTCACACTCAGCCATGGGTTAATACAGTCCTTTATATATCAGAACTAATACTTACCACTCTCACACTCAGCCATGGGTTAATACAGTCCTTTATATATCAGAACTAATACTTACCACTCTCACACTCAGCCATGGGTTAATACAGTCCTTTATATATCAAGACTAATACTTACCACTTTCACACTCAGCCATGGGTTAATACAGTCCTTTATATATCAAGACTAATACTTACCACTCTCACACTCAGCCATGGGTTATTACAGTCCTTTATATATCAGAACTAATACTTACCACTCTCACACTCAGCCATGGGTTAATACAGTCCTTTATATATCAAGACTAATACTTACCACTTTCACACTCAGCCATGGGTTAATACAGTCCTTTATATATCAAGACTAATACTTACCACTCTCACACTCAGCCATGGGTTAATACAGTCCTTTATATATCAATACTAATACTTACCACTCTCACACCCAGCCATGGGTTAATACAGTCCTTTATATATCATAACTAATACTTACAACTCTCACACTCAGACATGGGTTAATACAGTCCTTTATATATCAGAACTAATACTTACCACTCTCACACCCATCCATGGGTTAATACAGTCCTTTATATATCAAGACTAATACTTACCACTCTCACACCCAGCCATGGGTTAATACAGTCCTTTATATATCAGAACTAATACTTACCACTCTCACACCCAGCCATGGGTTAATACAGTCCTTTATATATCAGAACTAATACTTACCACTCTCACACTCAGCCATGGGTTAATACAGTCCTTAATATATCGAGACTAATAATTACCACTTTCACACTCAGCCATGGGTTAATACAGTCCTTTATATATCAAGACTAATACTTACCACTCTCACACTCAGCCATGGGTTAATACAGTCCTTTATATATCAAGACTAATACTTACCGCTCTCACACCCAGCCATGGGTTAATACAGTCCTTTATATATCAAGACTAATACTTACCACTCTCACACTCAGCCATGTGTTAACACAGTCCTTTATATATCAAGACTAATACTTACCACTCTCACACTCAGCCATGGGTTAATACAGTCCTTTATATATCAGAACTAATACTTACCACTCTCACACTCAGCCATGGGTTAATACAGTCCTTTATATATCAAGACTAATACTTACCACTCTCACACTCAGCCATGGGTTAATACAGTCCTTTATATATCAAGACTAATACTTACCACTCTCACACTCAGCCATGGGTTAATACAGTTCTTTGTATATCAAGACTAATACTTACCACTCTCATACTCAGCCATTGGTTAATACAGTCCTTTATATATCAGAACTAATACTTACCACTCTCACACTCAGCCATGTGTTAATACAGTCCTTTATATATCAGAACTAATACTTACCAGTCTCACACCCAGCCATGGGTTAATACAGTCCTTTATATATCAACACTAATACTTACCACTCTCACACTCAGCCATGGGTTAATACAGTCCTTTATATATCAGAACTAATACTTACCACTCTCACACTCAGCCATGGGTTAATACAGTCCTTTATATATCAGAACTAATACTTACCACTCTCACACCCAGCCATGTGTTAATACATCCTTTATATATCAGAACTAATACTTACCACTCTCACACCCAGCCATGGGTTAATACAGTCCTTTATATATCAAGACTAATACTTACCACTTTCACACTCAGCCATGGGTTAATACAGTCCTTTATATATCAAGACTAATACTTACCACTTTCACACTCAGCCATGGGTTAATACAGTCCTTTATATATCAAGACTAATACTTACCACTCTCACACTCAGCCATGGGTTAATACAGTCCTTTATATATCAGAACTAATACTTACCACTCTCACACCAAGCCATGGGTTAATACGGTCCTTTATATATCAGAACTAATACTTACCACTCTCACACCCAGCCATTGGTTAATACAGTCCTTTTTATATCAGAACTAATACTTACCACTCTCACACTCAGCCATGGGTTAATACAGTCCTTTATATATCAAGACTAATACTTACCACTCTCACACTCAGCCATGGGTTAATACAGTCCTTTATATATCAGAACTAATACTTACCACTCTCACACTCAGCCATGGGTTAATACAGTCCTTTATATATCAAGACTAATACTTACCACTCTCACACTCAGCCATGGGTTAATACAGTCCTTTATATATCAGAACTAATACTTACCACTCTCACACCCAGCCATGGGTTAATACAGTCCTTTATATATCAGAACTAATACTTACCACTCTCACACCCAGCCATGGGTTAATACAGTCCTTTATATATCAAGACTAATACTTACCACTCTCACACCCAGCCATTGGTTAATACAGTCTTTTATATATCAGAACTAATACTTACCACTCTCACACCCAGCCATGGGTTAATACAGTCCTTTATATATCAAGACTAATACTTACCACTCTCACACTCAGCCATGGGTTAATACAGTCCTTTATATATCAGAACTAATACTTACCACTCTCACACTCAGCCATGGATTAATACAGTCCCTTATATATCAGAACTAATACTTACCACTCTCAGACTCAGCCATGGGTTAATACAGTCCCTTATATATCAGAACTAATACTTACCACTCTCACACTCAGCCATGAGTTAATACAGTCCTTTATATATCAGAACTAATACTTACCACTCTCACACTCAGCCATGGGTTAATACAGTCCTTTATATATCAGAACTAATACTTACCACTCTCACACTCAGCCATGGGTTAATACAGTCCTTTATATATCAGAACTAATACTTACCACTCTCACACTCAGCCATGGGTTAATACAGTCCTTTATATATCAAGACTAATACTTACCACTTTCACACTCAGCCATGGGTTAATACAGTCCTTTATATATCAAGACTAATACTTACCACTCTCACACTCAGCCATGGGTTATTACAGTCCTTTATATATCAGAACTAATACTTACCACTCTCACACTCAGCCATGGGTTAATACAGTCCTTTATATATCAAGACTAATACTTACCACTTTCACACTCAGCCATGGGTTAATACAGTCCTTTATATATCAAGACTAATACTTACCACTCTCACACTCAGCCATGGGTTAATACAGTCCTTTATATATCAGAACTAATACTTACCACTCTCACACTCAGCCATGGATTAATACAGTCCCTTATATATCAGAACTAATACTTACCACTCTCAGACTCAGCCATGGGTTAATACAGTCCCTTATATATCAGAACTAATACTTACCACTCTCACACTCAGCCATGGGTTAATACAGTCCTTTATATATCAGAACTAATACTTACCACTCTCACACTCAGCCATGGGTTAATACAGTCCTTTATATATCAGAACTAATACTTACCACTCTCACACTCAGCCATGGGTTAATACAGTCCTTTATATATCAGAACTAATACTTACCACTCTCACACTCAGCCATGGGTTAATACAGTCCTTTATATATCAAGACTAATACTTACCACTTTCACACTCAGCCATGGGTTAATACAGTCCTTTATATATCAAGACTAATACTTACCACTCTCACACTCAGCCATGGGTTATTACAGTCCTTTATATATCAGAACTAATACTTACCACTCTCACACTCAGCCATGGGTTAATACAGTCCTTTATATATCAAGACTAATACTTACCACTTTCACACTCAGCCATGGGTTAATACAGTCCTTTATATATCAAGACTAATACTTACCACTCTCACACTCAGCCATGGGTTAATACAGTCCTTTATATATCAATACTAATACTTACCACTCTCACACCCAGCCATGGGTTAATACAGTCCTTTATATATCATAACTAATACTTACCACTCTCACACTCAGACATGGGTTAATACAGTCCTTTATATATCAGAACTAATACTTACCACTCTCACACCCAGCCATGGGTTAATACAGTCCTTTATATATCAAGACTAATACTTACCACTCTCACACCCAGCCATGGGTTAATACAGTCCTTTATATATCAGAACTAATACTTACCACTCTCACACCCAGCCATGGGTTAATACAGTCCTTTATATATCAGAACTAATACTTACCACTCTCACACTCAGCCATGGGTTAATACAGTCCTTAATATATCGAGACTAATAATTACCACTTTCACACTCAGCCATGGGTTAATACAGTCCTTTATATATCAAGACTAATACTTACCACTCTCACACTCAGCCATGGGTTAATACAGTCCTTTATATATCAAGATTTATACTTACCGCTCTCACACCCAGCCATGGGTTAATACAGTCCTTTATATATCAAGACTAATACTTACCACTCTCACACTCAGCCATGTGTTAACACAGTCCTTTATATATCAAGACTAATACTTACCACTCTCACACTCAGCCATGGGTTAATACAGTCCTTTATATATCAGAACTAATACTTACCACTCTCACACTCAGCCATGGGTTAATACAGTCCTTTATATATCAAGACTAATACTTACCACTCTCACACTCAGCCATGGGTTAATACAGTCCTTTATATATCAAGACTAATACTTACCACTCTCACACTCAGCCATGGGTTAATACAGTTCTTTGTATATCAAGACTAATACTTACCACTCTCATACTCAGCCATTGGTTAATACAGTCCTTTATATATCAGAACTAATACTTACCACTCTCACACTCAGCCATGTGTTAATACAGTCCTTTATATATCAGAACTAATACTTACCAGTCTCACACTCAGCCATGGGTTAATACAGTCCTTTATATATCAACACTAATACTTACCACTCTCACACTCAGCCATGGGTTAATACAGTCCTTTATATATCAGAACTAATACTTACCACTCTCACACTCAGCCATGGGTTAATACAGTCCTTTATATATCAGAACTAATACTTACCACTCTCACACCCAGCCATGTGTTAATACATCCTTTATATATCAGAACTAATACTTACCACTCTCACACCCAGCCATGGGTTAATACA
This sequence comes from Eledone cirrhosa, assembly GCA_964016885.1. NCBI lineage: Eukaryota > Metazoa > Mollusca > Cephalopoda > Octopoda > Eledonidae > Eledone > Eledone cirrhosa. The sequence goes on along the minus strand of OZ024743.1, from coordinate 271,479,461 downwards.
GTCCTTTATATATCAAGACTAATACTTACCACTTTCACACTCAGCCATGGGTTAATACAGTCCTTTATATATCAAGACTAATACTTACCACTTTCACACTCAGCCATGGGTTAATACAGTCCTTTATATATCAAGACTAATACTTACCACTCTCACACTCAGCCATGGGTTAATACAGTCCTTTATATATCAGAACTAATACTTACCACTCTCACACCAAGCCATGGGTTAATACGGTCCTTTATATATCAGAACTAATACTTACCACTCTCACACCCAGCCATTGGTTAATACAGTCCTTTTTATATCAGAACTAATACTTACCACTCTCACACTCAGCCATGGGTTAATACAGTCCTTTATATATCAAGACTAATACTTACCACTCTCACACTCAGCCATGGGTTAATACAGTCCTTTATATATCAGAACTAATACTTACCACTCTCACACTCAGCCATGGGTTAATACAGTCCTTTATATATCAAGACTAATACTTACCACTCTCACACTCAGCCATGGGTTAATACAGTCCTTTATATATCAGAACTAATACTTACCACTCTCACACCCAGCCATGGGTTAATACAGTCCTTTATATATCAGAACTAATACTTACCACTCTCACACCCAGCCATGGGTTAATACAGTCCTTTATATATCAAGACTAATACTTACCACTCTCACACCCAGCCATTGGTTAATACAGTCTTTTATATATCAGAACTAATACTTACCACTCTCACACCCAGCCATGGGTTAATACAGTCCTTTATATATCAAGACTAATACTTACCACTCTCACACTCAGCCATGGGTTAATACAGTCCTTTATATATCAGAACTAATACTTACCACTCTCACACTCAGCCATGGATTAATACAGTCCCTTATATATCAGAACTAATACTTACCACTCTCAGACTCAGCCATGGGTTAATACAGTCCCTTATATATCAGAACTAATACTTACCACTCTCACACTCAGCCATGGGTTAATACAGTCCTTTATATATCAGAACTAATACTTACCACTCTCACACTCAGCCATGGGTTAATACAGTCCTTTATATATCAGAACTAATACTTACCACTCTCACACTCAGCCATGGGTTAATACAGTCCTTTATATATCAGAACTAATACTTACCACTCTCACACTCAGCCATGGGTTAATACAGTCCTTTATATATCAAGACTAATACTTACCACTTTCACACTCAGCCATGGGTTAATACAGTCCTTTATATATCAAGACTAATACTTACCACTCTCACACTCAGCCATGGGTTATTACAGTCCTTTATATATCAGAACTAATACTTACCACTCTCACACTCAGCCATGGGTTAATACAGTCCTTTATATATCAAGACTAATACTTACCACTTTCACACTCAGCCATGGGTTAATACAGTCCTTTATATATCAAGACTAATACTTACCACTCTCACACTCAGCCATGGGTTAATACAGTCCTTTATATATCAGAACTAATACTTACCACTCTCACACTCAGCCATGGATTAATACAGTCCCTTATATATCAGAACTAATACTTACCACTCTCAGACTCAGCCATGGGTTAATACAGTCCCTTATATATCAGAACTAATACTTACCACTCTCACACTCAGCCATGGGTAAATACAGTCCTTTATATATCAGAACTAATACTTACCACTCTCACACTCAGCCATGGGTTAATACAGTCCTTTATATATCAGAACTAATACTTACCACTCTCACACTCAGCCATGGGTTAATACAGTCCTTTATATATCAGAACTAATACTTACCACTCTCACACTCAGCCATGGGTTAATACAGTCCTTTATATATCAAGACTAATACTTACCACTTTCACACTCGGCCATGGGTTAATACAGTCCTTTATATATCAAGACTAATACTTACCACTCTCACACTCAGCCATGGGTTATTACAGTCCTTTATATATCAGAACTAATACTTACCACTCTCACACTCAGCCATGGGTTAATACAGTCCTTTATATATCAAGACTAATACTTACCACTTTCACACTCAGCCATGGGTTAATACAGTCCTTTATATATCAAGACTAATACTTACCACTCTCACACTCAGCCATGGGTTAATACAGTCCTTTATATATCAATACTAATACTTACCACTCTCACACCCAGCCATGGGTTAATACAGTCCTTTATATATCATAACTAATACTTACCACTCTCACACTCAGACATGGGTTAATACAGTCCTTTATATATCAGAACTAATACTTACCACTCTCACACCCAGCCATGGGTTAATACAGTCCTTTATATATCAAGACTAATACTTACCACTCTCACACCCAGCCATGGGTTAATACAGTCCTTTATATATCAGAACTAATACTTACAACTCTCACACCCAGCCATGGGTTAATACAGTCCTTTATATATCAGAACTAATACTTACCACTCTCACACTCAGCCATGGGTTAATACAGTCCTTAATATATCGAGACTAATAATTACCACTTTCACACTCAGCCATGGGTTAATACAGTCCTTTATATATCAAGACTAATACTTACCACTCTCACACTCAGCCATGGGTTAATACAGTCCTTTATATATCAAGATTTATACTTACCGCTCTCACACCCAGCCATGGGTTAATACAGTCCTTTATATATCAAGACTAATACTTACCACTCTCACACTCAGCCATGTGTTAACACAGTCCTTTATATATCAAGACTAATACTTACCACTCTCACACTCAGCCATGGGTTAATACAGTCCTTTATATATCAGAACTAATACTTACCACTCTCACACTCAGCCATGGGTTAATACAGTCCTTTATATATCAAGACTAATACTTACCACTCTCACACTCAGCCATGGGTTAATACAGTCCTTTATATATCAAGACTAATACTTACCACTCTCACACTCAGCCATGGGTTAATACAGTTCTTTGTATATCAAGACTAATACTTACCACTCTCATACTCAGCCATTGGTTAATACAGTCCTTTATATATCAGAACTAATACTTACCACTCTCACACTCAGCCATGTGTTAATACAGTCCTTTATATATCAGAACTAATACTTACCAGTCTCACACTCAGCCATGGGTTAATACAGTCCTTTATATATCAACACTAATACTTACCACTCTCACACTCAGCCATGGGTTAATACAGTCCTTTATATATCAGAACTAATACTTACCACTCTCACACTCAGCCATGGGTTAATACAGTCCTTTATATATCAGAACTAATACTTACCACTCTCACACCCAGCCATGTGTTAATACATCCTTTATATATCAGAACTAATACTTACCACTCTCACACCCAGCCATGGGTTAATACAGTCCTTTATATATCAAGACTAATACTTACCACTTTCACACTCAGCCATGGGTTAATACAGTCCTTTATATATCAAGACTAATACTTACCACTTTCACACTCAGCCATGGGTTAATACAGTCCTTTATATATCAAGACTAATACTTACCACTCTCACACTCAGCCATGGGTTAATACAGTCCTTTATATATCAGAACTAATACTTACCACTCTCACACCAAGCCATGGGTTAATACGGTCCTTTATATATCAGAACTAATACTTACCACTCTCACACCCAGCCATTGGTTAATACAGTCCTTTTTATATCAGAACTAATACTTACCACTCTCACACTCAGCCATGGGTTAATACAGTCCTTTATATATCAAGACTAATACTTACCACTCTCACACTCAGCCATGGGTTAATACAGTCCTTTATATATCAGAACTAATACTTACCACTCTCACACTCAGCCATGGGTTAATACAGTCCTTTATATATCAAGACTAATACTTACCACTCTCACACTCAGCCATGGGTTAATACAGTCCTTTATATATCAGAACTAATACTTACCACTCTCACACCCAGCCATGGGTTAATACAGTCCTTTATATATCAGAACTAATACTTACCACTCTCACACCCAGCCATGGGTTAATACAGTCCTTTATATATCAAGACTAATACTTACCACTCTCACACCCAGCCATTGGTTAATACAGTCTTTTATATATCAGAACTAATACTTACCACTCTCACACCCAGCCATGGGTTAATACAGTCCTTTATATATCAGAACTAATACTTACCACTCTCACACTCAGCCATTGGTTAATACAGTCTTTTATATATCAGAACTAATACTTACCACTCTCACACCCAGCCATGGGTTAATACAGTCCTTTATATATCAAGACTAATACTTACCACTCTCACACTCAGCCATGGGTTAATACAGTCCTTTATATATCAAGACTAATACTTACCACTCTCACACTCAGCCATTGGTTAATACAGTCCTTTATATATCAAGACTAATACTTACCACTCTCACACTCAGCCATGGCTTAATACAGTCCTTTATATATCAAGACTAATACTTACCACTCTCACACTCAGCCATGGGTTAATACTGTCCTTTATATATCAAGACTAATACTTACCACTCTCACACTCAGCCATTGGTTAATACAGTCCTTTATATATCAGAACTAATACTTACCACTCTCACACTCAGCCATGGGTTAATACAGTCCTTTATATATCAGAACTAATACTTACCACTCTCACACTCAGCCATTGGTTAATACAGTCCTTTATATATCAGAACTAATACTTACCACTCTCACACTCATCCATGGGTTAATACAGTCCTTTGTATATCAGAACTAATACTTACCACTCTCACACCCAGCCATGGGTTAATACAGTCTTTTATATATCAGAACTAATACTTACCACTCTTACACTCAGCCATGGGTTAATACAGTCCTTTATATATCAGAACTAATACTTACCACTCTCACACTCAGCCATGGGTTAATACAGTCCCTTATATATCAAGACTAATACTTACCACTCTCACACCCAGCCATTGGTTAATACAGTCCTTTATATATCAGAACTAATACTTACCACTCTCACACTCAGCCATGGGTTAATACAGTCCTTTATATATCAAGTCTAATACTTACCACTCTCACACCCAGCCATGGGTTAATACAGTCCTTTATATATCAGAACTAATACTTACCACTCTCACACTCAGCCATGGGTTAATACAGTCCTTTATATATCAGAACTAATACTTACCACTCTCACACTCAGCCATTGGTTAATACAGTCTTTTATATATCAGAACTAATACTTACCACTCTCACACTCAGCCATGTGTTAATACAGTCCTTTATATATCAAGACTAATACTTACCACTCTCACACTCAGCCATGGGTTAATACAGTCCTTTATATATCAGAACTAATACTTACCACTCTCACACCCAGCCATGGGTTAATACAGTCCTTTATATATCAGAACTAATACTTACCACTCTCACACCCAGCCATGGGTTAATACAGTCCTTTATATATCAAGACTAATACTTACCACTCTCACACCCAGCCATTGGTTAATACAGTCTTTTATATATCAGAACTAATACTTACCACTCTCACACCCAGCCATGGGTTAATACAGTCCTTTATATATCAGAACTAATACTTACCACTCTCACACTCAGCCATTGGTTAATACAGTCTTTTATATATCAGAACTAATACTTACCACTCTCACACCCAGCCATGGGTTAATACAGTCCTTTATATATCAAGACTAATACTTACCACTCTCACACTCAGCCTTGGGTTAATACAGTCCTTTATATATCAAGACTAATACTTACCACTCTCACACCCAGCCATTGGTTAATACAGTCCTTTATATATCACAACTAATACTTACCACTCTCACACTCAGCCATGGGTTAATACAGTCCTTTATATATCAAGACTAATACTTACCACTCTCACACCCAGCCATTGGTTAATACAGTCCTTTATATATCAGAACTAATACTTACCACTCTCACACTCAGCCATGGGTTAATACAGTCCTTTATATATCAAGACTAATACTTACCACTCTCACACCCAGCCATGGGTTAATACAGTCCTTTATATATCAGAACTAATACTTACCACTCTCACACTCAGCCATGGGTTAATACAGTCCTTTATATATCAAGACTAATACTTACCACTCTCACACTCAGCCATTGGTTAATACAGTCCTTTATATATCAGAACTAATACTTACCACTCTCACACTCAGCCATGGGTTAATACAGTCCTTTATATATCAGAACTAATACTTACCACTCTCACACTCAGCCATTGGTTAATACAGTCCTTTATATATCAGAACTAATACTTACCACTCTCACACTCAGCCATGGGTTAATACAGTCCTTTGTATATCAGAACTAATACTTACCACTCTCACACCCAGCCATGGGTTAATACAGTCCTTTATATATCAGAACTAATACTTACCACTCTCACACTCAGCCATGGGTTAATACAGTCCTTTATATATCAGAACTAATACTTACCACTCTCACACTCAGCCATGGGTTAATACAGTCCCTTATATATCAAAACTAATACTTACCACTCTCACACCCAGCCATTGGTTAATACAGTCCTTTATATATCAGAACTAATACTTACCACTCTCACACTCAGCCATGGGTTAATACAGTCCTTTATATATCAAGACTAATACTTACCACTCTCACACTCAGCCATGGGTTAATACAGTCCTTTATATATCAGAACTAATACTTACCACTCTCACACTCAGCCATGGGTTAATACAGTCCTTTATATATCAAGACTAATACTTACCACTCTCACACTCAGCCATGGGTTAATACAGTCCTTTATATATCAGAACTAATACTTACCACTCTCACACCCAGCCATGGGTTAATACAGTCCTTTATATATCAAGACTAATACTTACCACTCTCACACTCAGCCATGGGTTAATACAGTCCTTTATATATCAGAACTAATACTTACCACTCTCACACTCAGCCATGGGTTAATACAGTCCTTTATATATCAAGACTAATACTTACCACTCTCACACTCAGCCATGGGTTAATACAGTCCTTTATATATCAGAACTAACACCTACCACTCTAACACTCAGCCATGGGTTAATACAGTCCTTTATATATCAGAACTAATACTTACCACTCTCACACCCAGCCATGGGTTAATACAGTCCTTTATATATCAAGACTAATACTTACCACTCTCACACCCAGCCATTGGTTAATACAGTCTTTTATATATCAGAACTAATACTTACCACTCTCACACCCAGCCATGGGTTAATACAGTCCTTTATATATCAGAACTAATACTTACCACTCTCACACTCAGCCATTGGTTAATACAGTCCTTTATATATCAGAACTAATACTTACCACTCTCACACTCAGCCATGGGTTAATACAGTCCTTTATATATCAGAACTAATACTTACCACTCTCACACCCAGCCATGGGTTAATACAGTCCTTTATATATCAGAACTAATACTTACCACTCTCACACTCAGCCATTGGTTAATACAGTCCTTTATATATCAGAACTAATACTTACCACTCTCACACTCAGCCATGGGTTAATACAGTCCTTTGTATATCAGAACTAATACCTACCACTCTCACACCCAGCCATGGGTTAATACAGTCCTTTATATATCAGAACTAATACTTACCACTCTCACACTCAGCCATGGGTTAATACAGTCCTTTATATATCAGAACTAATACTTACCACTCTCACACTCAGCCATTGGTTAATACAGTCCTTTATATATCAGAACTAATACTTACCACTCTCACACTCAGCCATGGGTTAATACAGTCCTTTGTATATCAGAACTAATACTTACCACTCTCACTCCCAGCCATGGGTTAATACAGTCCTTTATATATCAGAACTAATACTTACCACTCTCACACTCAGCCATGGGTTAATACAGTCCTTTATATATCAGAACTAATACTTACCACTCTCACACTCAGTCATGGGTTAATACAGTCCTTTGTATATCAAGACTAATACTTACCACTCTCACACTCAGCCATGGGTTAATACAGTCCTTTATATATCAGAACTAATACTTACCACTCTCACACTCAGCCATGGGTTAATACAGTCCTTTATATATCAGAACTAATACTTACCACTCTCACACCCAGCCATGGGTTAATACAGTCCTTTATATATCAGAACTAATACTTACCACTCTCACACCCAGCCATTGGTTAATACAGTCCTTTATATATCAGAACTAATACTTACCACTCTCACACTCAGCCATGGGTTAATACAGTCCTTTATATATCAAGACTTACTACTTTCACACACTTTTCAGTAAATATTATAATCATATCGCAATCACTACTTTTCTTTGATACAGGCTGGAAAATTGGTACTAAAGTGAAAAAGGATGACAAATATGTGATTCCTGCCTTCAAATACACTCCTGTTGAAAAGACTGGACATAACTCTATACATTATGGAATACAGGGAGAATATAAAAGTTCTGGTTATATCATTGATTTATATGAGAGACATAATAAAGTGAAATATTTATTTGAGAAACTTCGGTCGAAGACCTGGATAGATGAGCGTACCCGAGTTGTATCTATCGACATTAGCACATACAATGCTAATTCTGGCCTGTTCACATCTACTGTAATTATGTTTGAGAGGCTGTCCTGTGGCAGAATGGAACCAACTATTCGTACAGACAGTTTCAAATTCCATCCATTTGTTGATCCTCTGGACTACTTGGTGTTTCTCGTAATCATCATCATTAGCATCATATCTTTGTTAACATTGGTTGGAATTGTCATGGCTGTTAAAAAACAACGCATGCAGGCTCTATATGATTATCAGATTTGGCTTGATATGATAAATGTAATCTCCATTTTAATGATCCAGATTGGCTTTGGGATGAGAATTGAAGCCCTTCTTGAACTACAAGGAAAACTGGTTGAGAATCCAGGTAAACTGTTTTAATTTTAATGTCCTGTAACGTATGAAGCTACATTAACAATATATTATTGAAAAAAAAAAACAGCACTATGACTGCATAACATTAACAATTAAAGTCTTTACTCTAATACTGCAAATTTTCACAACAATCTGTTTTGTAGTAAAAATATTATATACATTTGAATTAACAAACCTGTTTTTAGATATTTTCTGCTAAATCATTACAGGATCTTAAGAGTAAATTTCTCAGTCTATTTTGTCAGACAAAATATCTAAATGTTTGAGGTGAATTGCTATTAATAACATTATAAATGTTCGAACTACTGCTGTCACTCACAATCGAGTATGACGTGGTAACCGTGTTTTCACTAAGGGTTTTAGGTGCCTATATAGTCATGAACAAACACCCTTTCAACCCTCTGATTGAGTGGAACATCCAAGATGTAACAGAATGGTACTTTATCAATATCGAAAGAAGGAAAGGCAAAGTAGACCTTGGCCAGATTTGAACTGAGAACACAAAGAACTAGAACCAAAATTCATGTATTCTAATGACTCTGCCAAAATGACTAACTTAACTGTTCCAACTATTAACCTCATATTTATAGAAGGAAGACTTTTCCAATATTTAAATCTGCCCTACTTCGCAGTATACCTTGTACAGGTACAACACTGATCTTCCATCAACTGGAAACATACCTCTCTCAAACTGATGCCTTATTGAGATATGATTATAGACACTTTCAGCATGGCCACTAACCAATGACTAAAACTTGTAAAAGAGTAATCGAGTTATAATATATTTATAGAATAAGAATGCGACATGAAAGTACTCATTCTTTCTTATATACACATATATACACCAGGTTCAAACACAAAAGAACCAATTTCCCTCTGTCACCTACTCTGTCTCTCCTGCTCTCCCCATCTCTCACTATTGTGAGCCAATAGGGAATCACAAGCTGGCCGCCCCGCAGCCCTGACAGACAGAATAGCGAAGGCGTTTCCCCAGAGGATGGTGAGGGAGATGCACTGAAAGAGCCATTCCAGCTCACAAGACTCACACCTATGGGAAGCCAACTTTGTGCTGATGGTGGTGAGCAGGGAGGTGGCCTTAGGGCCAAGTGACTGACCTAATTAATTAAATCATGTTAGGAAGTTACCACATATCATTGTATTCAATTTTAAACATTTGTATATTGATATATCATAATTATAGTTGAGGGAAGGGTGGTAGATTGGCAGAATTGGTAGAGCATCAAATGAAATATCATAGTGCTATTTGTTGACTCCTTACATTCTGAGTTCAAATCCTGCCATGGTCAACTTTATCTTTCATCCTTCTGGGGTCAATAATATAAAGTATCAGTCAAGTACTTGTTAGTTCTTAGGTTCTTCCACACCTTTCAGCGCATTGAGCGGTAAGTGGTCACCAACGATCATGATCAGCAGTGGCTTTTTCACGTCTGTGCCAAGTGGCTGCCATCAGGTTTTTTGGAACGTTCATTGCGAGGTGATCCTGAGGCAACCCTGCTTCAGTTTGCCACCAGGTGGAGTCCAGTTTATCGCTGTTTTCAACTATTGTTCGTTGGGCAGGCACTGGGTTGGCCAGCCAAGCGGCACTGGCATTCAATGACCATCCCTTGCAACGTCCATGACTCAGCTCTCCGCAGGATTTCCTCATTTCACACTCAGTCGTGCCAGGACACATGAAGGATCCTTCGCAGGCATCAGGTGTGGAATGTGTTTAGCTGTCTCTCTATCTTTGCCATGCTCTTCCAGGTTTTGCTCGCTTAAAGCACTGTCAAGTACTGACTTTGCTTTAATTAACTTTGCTGATCCTCAAATTTGCTGGTATTGTGCCTGAATTAGAAATTGATATAATTATCATTGTACAACTGTTGGATTGGTGTCATGGTGTTGACCTATTTTTAGGGTATGCCTGTATAGATTGAGTGTTGAAAGTGCAGCTTGGGTTTAATTGATATATAAGAGGCTGCAATACATATATTTCTATAGTGTCTTATAATGGTGAGTGTGTGTGTGTGTGTGTGTGTGTGTGTGTGTATACATGTACTTGTGCTGGATGTCTATCTGGGTGCTGGCTCCGAGTGAGATGTGGAATCTGTCAGTGGGTAAATCGAGTGTTTGCACAAAGTCACAAGTTTGTCCTTTATATATATATATATATATATATATATATATATATATAATTGGTGTTGGATGCTTAAAGCGTCCGTAAGCGGTAGGCCGTTTGAGCACTCGATGCTCTCACAGAGCAGAGTATGATATCACAAAAAGAGAGAATCAGTGTTGCGACCAATGGAATTAATTGGACATATTACAATCATTTCTCTGGCGACCAGCTCGAGGCATGATCGACGTGATGATCGAACCTGACACTGAAAATCGCAAGGTCCTCAGATACGTCTTGATTCTACGAAGTAGGTTTTCCAAATGTGATATATATATATATATATATATAATTATAAGAAACGAAGCGGGCTGTGTGGTTACTGTAAACAAAGTTTAAGATGGTAATATAAACGAAACAAGAGAAGAAACCGTTCATCAGCTGTTAACTGCTGATCATAGATGTTTCGGCGCTTAGAACAGGTCATCGAAAGCAATCAGCAGCGCGCCCAAGGCCTTTTATCAATCAAAAGGCTGAGGGAAAAAAAAAAGAAAAAATAGTGAGGAGAGAGGAAGAAAGAAGAAAGAGGAAAAAGGAAAAAACGAAGTAAGCAAATCGAATGGAGGGGGGACATAGGACAATGGAACATGCAAGTGAGTAACCGAGGAAAAAATAGAATAAGTTACCACGAACCAATTCAACTTAAGTCTTGTGGTGCAATAACTAGGAGTGAGGTAGTTCCATCCAATATGTGTGTGTGTGTGTGTGTGTGTGTGTATATATATATATACACACACACACATATATGAACAGGTTCATTTTCATTAACACAGGTTGAACAAGTTGGTCCTCCAGACAAACAAAATGTACATACCTGGTATGGCACATTATAATAACTGGCCTTAATAATTATATATATATATATGTATACATATGTATGTATATATGTATTTTTTTTTATGCGCGGGGACATAGAAATAATTGGGCTGGATACCCGATCGCGCAGTTAAACCACTGGGAGTGAAGGACCCCTAGCCTTTGTCAGGGCATTCTTCTAGGAGAAGGCATCTCAGGAAACTGGGTTAACTCCGACATAAAACCTGCAGCTCAGTAGTTACCGATGATTTTGATCTTTTCTTCTTTTCGGGTTATAGCTACTGTCGCTCAGAGAGTAGGATTGGCTCAGTGCACAGTCTTTCCCCACTTTAAAAATATTCTTCATGCACAGGCATTGCACAATTGCATTAATTAATAATTATTAATAATGTTATTATTATTATTCTGAAAGGGCTGAAGACGAGCACTTACCTCTTCGGTGATGCCCTGATTAACTTTTTCCAATTTCATTTGGAAAGGAAAATCAGAGTAGAGAGGAAAGTGCTCTCTTCCCAGCTTTTTGTTGAAAGATGGGTGAGAGAGGCAAGAATGGCCCGAGTGAATGGACCTACTCTGAGTATATGCCTGTAAATTGAAGGTGGAAAACTGGGAGAGGACACTTGCCCTGGTGGTCAAGGTCCCCATGGCTTTTTTTAATGGGCTTTCTCCACGATGGCCCTCGAAAGTCTCCCCCCTTTTGGGGAATTTTTCATTGTTCTTTTATTACATCCTCTGTTTTTTGTTTTTTTACACGCAGAAATGCCCATTTGTATCGTCCTGTATTGTCCTGTACTGTCCTTAATGTCTACTTTGTGTAAACCCTTGTGGTTAATAAAGAAAGCATTATTATTATTATTATTATTATTATTATTATTATCCCGCCGAGGTTCACTTTGCCTTTCATCCTTACGGGGTCGATAAAATAAAGTACCAGTAATACACTGGATAATTGCTGGCCTTGTGCCAAAAGTAGAAACAATTATTATTATTATTATTACTTTTTTTTTTTCAAAATTCAATGATGTTCCAAAACAATATAAAAGAGATAATTGGCAATAAGAGCAGGGGCCCCAGGGTATCACAGCCTGGGCCCGCTCGTCATCGTGCCACTGTAGTAGAGCCAAACAAGGCATTTAATATTGGCTGCTGGAATGTATGGACGCTGCTTGACAGGGATTCTTTGGAATGTCCTGAACGAAGGACTGGTCTTGTTGCAAAGGAGCCTCGATGTTACTATCTTGACATCGTAGCTTTATCTGAGACGAGGTTAGCTGGAGATGGTCATCTTACAGAATTTTGTAAAGAATATACATTATTCTGGAAAGGAAGAGATGAAGAAACCAGAAGAGAGTCTGGGGTAGCATTTGCTGTTAGTATTGCTCTTGTGGATAAATTAGAATTCCCAATGGGGATTAGTGAGCGTCTTATGTCCATGAGAATTCTGCTGGACAAAGGAAGATATGCGACCCTGGTGAGTGTGTATGCTCCAACTATGAATTCTGTCGATGAAGAAAAAGTGTCTTTTTACCATGCCTTGAAAGGTGTTTTAAGAAATACCCCTCAGGCAGAAAAGGTCATCATGCTTGGTGATTTTAATGCTAGAGTGGGTAAGGATTTTAACACATGGAATGTAATCAGAAGGCATCGGGTGGGAAAGTGTAACAACAATGGTATGATCCTGCTGCAGATGTGTGAGGAGAGGAGCTGGATCTGTGTGTTATCAACACCATGTTCCAGCAAAAGAACAAATTTAAGACCACATGGATGCATCCTGCATCTTTTGGACTACGTCCTTGTCAGGATGCTCTTCATGGAGCTGAGTGCTGGACAGACCACTGCCAGGTATGCGCAAAAGTGAAACTAATCACTAAACATAAAATCCAGGCCCCTGGTGTTACCCTACCCAGGAGATTGAATGCTGCTCATCTTAGAGATAAAAATGGGAAGAGGACATTGCGAGAAGAGATGCATGTTGCAGATCTTGGTGAGGATTGGCCGACCCTTAAAAAGTCGATTTATGATGTAGGCAGGCGTGTTCTGGGATTGGTGCAGAGAAAACAGCAAGACTGGTTTAATGAGAATGATGAACATATAGATGACTTGTTGGCTGATAAGAGGTGTACTCTGTCACGCTACTTGACAGCAAAACCACAGGAGAAGAATATGTTGCATAAGGAACTCAAGGATGTGAAATCACGTGTTAGGCAGTCTTTCTCAGATGAAGGATCAGTGGTGGAGTGAGAAGGCTGATGAGATACAAACTGCATCAGATTCCAATAATGCAAAGCTGTTGTACAGTCTCTTGCATGAAGTTTATGGACCGTCTTCTTCTCTGGTGACACCACTTCGCAGCAAGGATGGCAAAGAATTCTATGAAGGTGGCGAGAGGACTTTGATGAACTTTTGAATCAGCCGTCTGTCGTCAATGAAGATTTCCTCAAGCTCATTCTTGAAAAACCTGTGAAAGTAGCTCTCGCAGAACCCCTGACGCTTGTGGAGGTTGCGGTAGCTATCTCGAAGCTGAACAGTGGAAGGTCTCCAGGTATGGATGACATACAGGCAGAGCTTCTACAATATGGTGGTGAGAGACTTCTGCAACATCTTCACTCTTTGTTTGGCAGGATATGGGTTAGTGAATCCATACCTGAGGACTGGAGAGATGCAGTAATGGTGGTCTTGTACAAGGGATAGGGTTACAAGAATGATTGTGGAAACTACAGAGGTATATCATTGCTTTCTGTCAGAGGAAAAATTGTATGTAGGGTGCTTCTGGACCGTCTGCTGACACACATTGCAGATTGTGTTTTCATGCTGGTTTTCATGCTGGACGCGGCACTACTGATATGATCTTCTCAGCTAGATAGCTCCAGTAGAAGTGCATGGAACAACGTTTGGATCTGTATCATGTTTCTGACAAAAGCTTTCGATACTGTTAACAGAAATGCATTGTGGAAGGTTCTCCAGAAACTTGGTTGCCCTGATAAGTTCCTTGCTTTGGTTAGGTCTTTCCATGATGACATGAAGGCTTGGGTTAATGTCAGAGGTAACATGTTGGAGCCTATCTCAGTAAAAAATAGAATATTCCAGCACCGACTCTGTTTGCCATATACTTTGCAATGGTTTTCTCTATTGCATTCAGGAATTGCGAGCATGGTGTTTATCAAACCTCAGGCAGCATATTTAACATCAGGCGCTTTGCTGCAAAAACAAAAATATTTACATCAATCATAAGAGACATTTTGTATACAGATGGTTGCGATCTTGTAGCACACATAGAGAGTGATATGCAGCACATTTTGAATGCATTTTCTGATGCTTGCACTGCCCTAGGATTGACTGTCAGTCTCAAGAAAACCATTGTCATGTACCAACCTGCCTCTGGTAAGCAATACAGTGAGCCAAATATCTATGTGTATGGTAAACGACTTGGAGTGGTTGATCAGTTTGTCTACTTGGGAAGCACTGTCAATTGATACAGCAACCACTCAGGATTAGGAAAGCATGTGATGCTTTCGGAAAGTTAGAAAAGCGACTCTGGGGTCAGCGAGACATATGCAAGAAGACAAAGGTAATGGTTTACAAGGCAGGTGTGCTTTCTTCTCTTCTTTATGCCTACGAGACCTGGGTCACATATCGACACCCCCTTAAACAATTGGAGCGTTTTCATCAGATGTGTCTCCGACGGATCCATGGCGTTCACTGGAGGAACCACATCAGTGATGTTGAGATTTTGGAAAGCTCTCTGTGTGACAGTATAGAAGCTCTTGTGCTTAAGCAAAGACTCTGTTGGAGTGGTCACCTTGCCAGGATGAAGGATTCTAGAATACCAAAACAACTCTTTTATGGAGAGTTAGTTAAAGGAAAACGACCTCCACATAAACCAAAAAAGAGGTATAAGGATTCGTTGAAAGCTTCTTTGACAGACGCTAGCATCTCTGATGATACATGGGAAAATGTTGCTACTGATCGTAATAATTGGAGAAAGACTGTATATGAGGGGAAAGTTGCCTTTAAGGCATCTAGAATTGCATACGAGAAAGTAAAGAGGGATGTGAGGAAGGGCATTACTGTTGCATTTCCAGACAGCGAAGGTCCTCCTATGGTGCTGACATGCAGCATTTGTGCAAGACTCTGCCTCAGCAAAGCTGGACTCGAAAGTCATCTTCGCAGTCATAAAGTGAGACCAATGGTTGACTACCAGGCTGCTGTTGGAGATGCTACTCATCATGCCTGCCAAGAATGTGGTAGAGAATGTAAATCAGCAGGAAGGCTCAAACGACATGCAAAAGTACATGAAATCCAACCACAGCCGACTATTCCCAGTGAATGTTTTGGTTGCCAACTCTGCAAGACATTTTAGATCATTGGCTGGGCTAAAAAGCCACATTTGATCGCAACACTGTTAATTGTTATCGTGCGTGTGTGTATATGTATATATGTGTGTGTGTATATGTGTGTATGTGTATATATATATATATATTTATTATATTGTTATTATTATTGTCGTTATTATGTTTTTTGTTGTTGTTTTTTTTCGTGCAAATGCCATACTCAATAACGAGGAGGCAGCTATTATGTATGTATGTATGGTCGGGTCATCGGTGACTAAACTGGCAACCCCACCAAGCTTGCTTGGTGAGGAGGGTGATATTTGGACACTCTGCAGGATGAAATACAAGACCCGGCAAAAGGCGGATAAACTCAGCAGAATCAACGGCCATCCAAATAGTACTTTTTTTTTCTTTTTTTATTTATTTATTTTGTATTTTTGTTTTTACCTGAGAGTGAAAGGCCCCCAGTTATTATCACAACACCTTTCTAGGAAAGGGAAACTCTGAAAAAAACCCTGCGGCTTCGGAAACATCCGATGATGCTGACCAGTTCTCTTTTTCAGGTAGTGTTTTCGATGCTCAGAGAGTGGGATTGCTTGAGTGCAAGGCTTTTTCCCACTTAAAAGAACCTTCAAAGCACAGGCATTACTTGGTAAGGATATGTTACAGGTTTGTGTGGCTGGCCATAGCATGAAAGTGCACCAAACTCTATAATCTGACAAGTGATTGCAATACTCTTAGCATGTATGTATGTATACTTATATACGTATATATGTATGTATATATGGAATTTTATTGTTTCAGATGCATATGTATCGGGGAGCTCAATGTTATCCAGTGTTGAGCTGTATTTTGCTGGTCTCTCATTCAGTGTGATACTCTGTGCTGTAAAGCTATTACAACCACTCAGCTTGAATTACCACCTGTTCTTGATGAAGGCCAGTATCATCATATCATTACCATCAATTCTTTCATTCAGTGTTATCCTTGTCTTGGTAATGACAGCGTTTGCCATTGCCATTCACATAACTTTCAATAATGTCTCTATATATTTCATCAATTTACAATCTACCTATTTGGCTCTCTTCCGTATTTTCCTCGCCATGGGCAAATTCAAGGAGACTTTCAGATTAGACAATGTAACATCAAATCTGGTGTTTTTCCTCTATTCCATCATAGTCTCAATCATTCTGTTAAATATCTGCATCAGTATTATCAATGATGCATTTAGTTTTGTTAAAGAACAGATGAATGCTCTTGAATCTGAATACTACTTTGATTCCAAACTCAACAAACATTTCTGGTACAGAATGGCTACTCTCTTTCGATCAAAGAAGATTTTGTACAAAGGTTATTATTAATCTTATTATTACTATTATTATTATTATTTATATTGTAATTTTTATTGCGCATCATTAATGCTTTACCTGGCACAGCTCTGTGCACCTTGGGTATAAGCAGTTTTTGCTGATGCTTCTATTGTATTGATAGTACTTTTCATAATATATGTGCAGTGCTTAGTAGTGCTATCTTTTGTATGCTGTATATATTTGTAAATCCTGGGGTTTGGGCTATGTATTTGTCTGTGTTTTTTATTATTTTAATTATTTTTATTATTATTAAGAGTCTTATTTTTATTACATGTTATTACTGCTTTACTAAGCACAGCTCTTTGGCTTGGGCATGTGCAGTGTTGTTTTTGATGTTATCTCTATTGTATTGAAAGTACTCTTCGTAATATGTGTGCAATGCTTAGTAGGGCTATTTTCTGTATGTTGAATAGATTTGTAAATCCTGTTCGGTTATGTATCTGCCTGTGTGGTTTTATTTATCATTCTAGAGCATCAATTATTCTGTGTTTTCATAATCCACATTCAGATTATTTCTATTTCCAGATATTACTAGAGAGTCCAGGATTATTAATATTATTGTTGTTGTTGTTATGTAAAGTTTGCATAGTAAATATGATAATTATTGGATCTTCTATTGTCTGTTGGGTGTCAATAAGGATTTAAACTGACAGTACTTTCCTCTGTATGAGGGCAGTGCCCATGAGGACAGTAGTTTGTGATTTAAGGACTGAACTGGGATGAGGTAATGAGTAGGGTAGCTAATCTCACCCATGAATGAACCAAGAAGGAGCTCTACCTGAAAGATTGGGCAGAAGTGGTGATTGCATACATTGCTTCCATTATATATAGCCTCCTACCTTGCCCATTTTTTCCTCTCACAAGATTGGAGCATCTGCTCTTTCCCTTTTTATAGAAGGGATGTATCCCACTGGTCAAGCAGTCAGACCATCTTCTGCCAACATCCTTTTAATGGAGGATTCAGCTTGCCATGGCTGTTGATGTGCAAACAAACACTCAGGCTACTGTATTTGTAAATGTTCCTAGATGGGTCAAGCAAAGACCAAGCCTGGCATCTGAAATATTGTCAGGCACTCATAGCCCTCTACTATTTGAGCAATGCAGTTGGTGGAAATTCCACAATAGTGTTCTATAGCGAACTAGTTTTCTTGATCTGATCTGGTGACCAGCACCTTTTCCTTTTATAATATAACAATATTTTTAAAGTAATACCTTGTTATGACATCTCTTTTTTGTTCATTTCTAGATAAAACAGAATCAATAAAATTGAATTCTCAACTCACCAAGAATGTGTTTCAAAAAGTAAGTTAGTTTTTCTGATTTTAGCCAAACCAAAATACATTATCTCTTGCCTTGGACTAGAATTATCCCCTACCAAACTATTTTAATTTAAGTACTGTCTCAGAGAGAACCTGCATTACACATACATACACACACACATGCTCACATATGTACATAATATAAACCCAGTAAATGTAAAGCATCTACATAAATTTACTAATTCTCTGTAAATCCTATGTTATTTATAATTAATTGGAATAATATAAATTACAAAGGATATTGGGGTATATTCAACAAATGTGAATGAAGATCATCTTCTTTAAGTTGTAATTAATTATCCCTAACTCCTTAATATAAAACTAAAAAAGAATGATCAATGAAAATAATTGTTTCTACTTTTGGTACAAGGCCAGCAATTACCCAGTGCATTACTGGTACTTTATTTTATCGACCCCGTAAGGATGAGAGGCAAAGTTCACCTCGGCGGGATTTGAACCTAGAATGGCAAGGGCCGTAATTCTATGCTAGAAAGCATGGCGTCCGACCCTCTACCGATACTGCCAATCCACTATCCTCTGATCAATGATCAATGAAAATAATATGAAATGTTTTATATATTCTTTTATTATTGTATTGCTAATTCTGATCATTTGGCTTGACCATGCTAAAATTCTGGTTCTAATACGTTAGTCAATCATATCAACTCCAGTACATATAATCACATCAACTCCAATCTTATATACTCGATTTATATATACATATCTGTCATTATATATTTGGCAGTATCGGTAGAGGGTCGGACGCCATGCTTTCAACCATAGTTACGTCCCTTTACGATCTAAGTTCAAATCCCGCCGAGGTTAACTTTGCCTTTCATCCTTACGGAGTCGATAAAATAATGTACTAGTAATGTTCTGGGTAATTGCTGGCCTTGTGCCAAAAGTAGAAACAATTATATTTATATATATATATATATATATATATATATATATATAAAGAACAAAACGAGGTTTCACATTAATTATACACAGTTACGACCATTTCACATATGCATGGTTCAGGATCCATGTAAATGTTATAGACCTGATTCCAGGCTGATCTGCTCACACACACACACATATGCATATGTATATGTGTGTATATATATATATGTGTGTATATATATATATATATATATATATATATATATATATATATATATATATATATATATATACTGTATATAAACAATTAAGTTAAAAATGTACATCCACATATGTATACTGAAATACTAGTATGCATATGAATACACACACGTGTACATATGTAGATGTACCGAGTTTTCACTGGTCACTTTACTGTGAGTGTCCAGCTATTCTGTATGTAGACACACAGACAAACCGGTTCTTAGAGTCATACTGGTTTTTGAGGAAACACCTTTCCTCTATTCTCCAGAAAGCCAGACAAGGAATATTGGACTAGTTTCGATGTTGTTACATCTCATCAGCAATATTTACCTATCTTCCGGCTTCTCTAGAGAATCGTGAAAGCACATATCGTTATATGCTTTTTCTATGAAAATTAGTAGTGGGCAGACCAATTTGCATAGAGCGTGAGTACGTACCGGTTCAACGGAGACGATAAAAACAAATAACGAAACGAAATTAAATTTCGTTTCGTTTGTAACTCACTTTTGTATGACTGACGCTTAAACAATTAAGTTAAAAATGTACATCCACATATGTATACTGAAATACTAGTATGCATATGAATACACACACGTGTACATATGTAGATGTACCGAGTTTTCACTGGTCACTTTACTGTGAGTGTCCAGCTATTCTGTATGTAGACACACAGACAAACCGGTTCTTAGAGTCATACTGGTTTTTGAGGAAACACCTTTCCTCTATTCTCCAGAAAGCCAGACAAGGAATATTGGACTAGTTTCGATGTTGTTACATCTCATCAGCAATATTTACCTATCTTCCGGCTTCTCTAGAGAATCGTGAAAGCACATATCGTTATATGCTTTTTCTATGAAAATTAGTAGTGGGCAGACCAATTTGCATAGAGCGTGAGTACGTACCGGTTCAACGGAGACGATAAAAACAAATAACGAAACGAAATTAAATTTCGTTTCGTTTGTAACTCACTTTTGTATGACTGACGCTTAAACAATTAAGTTAAAAATGTACATCCACATATGTATACTGAAATACTAGTATGCATATGAATACACACACGTGTACATATGTAGATGTACCGAGTTTTCACTGGTCACTTTACTGTGAGTGTCCAGCTATTCTGTATGTAGACACACAGACAAACCGGTTCTTAGAGTCATACTGGTTTTTGAGGAAACACCTTTCCTCTATTCTCCAGAAAGCCAGACAAGGAATATTGGACTAGTTTCGATGTTGTTACATCTCATCAGCAATATTTACCTATCTTCCGGCTTCTCTAGAGAATCGTGAAAGCACATATCGTTATATGCTTTTTCTATGAAAATTAGTAGTGGGCAGACCAATTTGCATAGAGCGTGAGTACGTACCGGTTCAACGGAGACGATAAAAACAAATAACGAAACGAAATTAAATTTCGTTTCGTTTGTAACTCACTTTTGTATGACTGACGCTTAAACAATTAAGTTAAAAATGTACATCCACATATGTATACTGAAATACTAGTATGCATATGAATACACACACGTGTACATATGTAGATGTACCGAGTTTTCACTGGTCACTTTACTGTGAGTGTCCAGCTATTCTGTATGTAGACACACAGACAAACCGGTTCTTAGAGTCATACTGGTTTTTGAGGAAACACCTTTCCTCTATTCTCCAGAAAGCCAGACAAGGAATATTGGACTAGTTTCGATGTTGTTACATCTCATCAGCAATATTTACCTATCTTCCGGCTTCTCTAGAGAATCGTGAAAGCACATATCGTTATATGCTTTTTCTATGAAAATTAGTAGTGGGCAGACCAATTTGCATAGAGCGTGAGTACGTACCGGTTCAACGGAGACGATAAAAACAAATAACGAAACGAAATTAAATTTCGTTTCGTTTGTAACTCACTTTTGTATGACTGACGCTTAAACAATTAAGTTAAAAATGTACATCCACATATGTATACTGAAATACTGGTATGCATATGAATACACACACGTGTACATATGTAGATGTACCGAGTTTTCACTGGTCACTTTACTGTGAGTGTCCAGCTATTCTGTATGTAGACACACAGACAAACCGGTTCTTAGAGTCATACTGGTTTTTGAGGAAACACCTTTCCTCTATTCTCCAGAAAGCCAGACAAGGAATATTGGACTAGTTTCGATGTTGTTACATCTCATCAGCAATATTTACCTATCTTCCGGCTTCTCTAGAGAATCGTGAAAGCACATATCGTTATATGCTTTTTCTATGAAAATTAGTAGTGGGCAGACCAATTTGCATAGAGCGTGAGTACGTACCGGTTCAACGGAGACGATAAAAACAAATAACGAAACGAAATTAAATTTCGTTTCGTTTGTAACTCACTTTTGTATGACTGACGCTTAAACAATTAAGTTAAAAATGTACATCCACATATGTATACTGAAATACTAGTATGCATATGAATACACACACGTGTACATATGTAGATGTACCGAGTTTTCACTGGTCACTTTACTGTGAGTGTCCAGCTATTCTGTATGTAGACACACAGACAAACCGGTTCTTAGAGTCATACTGGTTTTTGAGGAAACACCTTTCCTCTATTCTCCAGAAAGCCAGACAAGGAATATTGGACTAGTTTCGATGTTGTTACATCTCATCAGCAATATTTACCTATCTTCCGGCTTCTCTAGAGAATCGTGAAAGCACATATCGTTATATGCTTTTTCTATGAAAATTAGTAGTGGGCAGACCAATTTGCATAGAGCGTGAGTACGTACCGGTTCAACGGAGACGATAAAAACAAATAACGAAACGAAATTAAATTTCGTTTCGTTTGTAACTCACTTTTGTATGACTGACGCTTAAACAATTAAGTTAAAAATGTACATCCACATATGTATACTGAAATACTAGTATGCATATGAATACACACACGTGTACATATGTAGATGTACCGAGTTTTCACTGGTCACTTTACTGTGAGTGTCCAGCTATTCTGTATGTAGACACACAGACAAACCGGTTCTTAGAGTCATACTGGTTTTTGAGGAAACACCTTTCCTCTATTCTCCAGAAAGCCAGACAAGGAATATTGGACTAGTTTCGATGTTGTTACATCTCATCAGCAATATTTACCTATCTTCCGGCTTCTCTAGAGAATCGTGAAAGCACATATCGTTATATGCTTTTTCTATGAAAATTAGTAGTGGGCAGACCAATTTGCATAGAGCGTGAGTACGTACCGGTTCAACGGAGACGATAAAAACAAATAACGAAACGAAATTAAATTTCGTTTCGTTTGTAACTCACTTTTGTATGACTGACGCTTAAACAATTAAGTTAAAAATGTACATCCACATATGTATACTGAAATACTAGTATGCATATGAATACACACACGTGTACATATGTAGATGTACCGAGTTTTCACTGGTCACTTTACTGTGAGTGTCCAGCTATTCTGTATGTAGACACACAGACAAACCGGTTCTTAGAGTCATACTGGTTTTTGAGGAAACACCTTTCCTCTATTCTCCAGAAAGCCAGACAAGGAATATTGGACTAGTTTCGATGTTGTTACATCTCATCAGCAATATTTACCTATCTTCCGGCTTCTCTAGAGAATCGTGAAAGCACATATCGTTATATGCTTTTTCTATGAAAATTAGTAGTGGGCAGACCAATTTGCATAGAGCGTGAGTACGTACCGGTTCAACGGAGACGATAAAAACAAATAACGAAACGAAATTAAATTTCGTTTCGTTTGTAACTCACTTTTGTATGACTGACGCTTAAACAATTAAGTTAAAAATGTACATCCACATATGTATACTGAAATACTAGTATGCATATGAATACACACACGTGTACATATGTAGATGTACCGAGTTTTCACTGGTCACTTTACTGTGAGTGTCCAGCTATTCTGTATGTAGACACACAGACAAACCGGTTCTTAGAGTCATACTGGTTTTTGAGGAAACACCTTTCCTCTATTCTCCAGAAAGCCAGACAAGGAATATTGGACTAGTTTCGATGTTGTTACATCTCATCAGCAATATTTACCTATCTTCCGGCTTCTCTAGAGAATCGTGAAAGCACATATCGTTATATGCTTTTTCTATGAAAATTAGTAGTGGGCAGACCAATTTGCATAGAGCGTGAGTACGTACCGGTTCAACGGAGACGATAAAAACAAATAACGAAACGAAATTAAATTTCGTTTCGTTTGTAACTCACTTTTGTATGACTGACGCTTAAACAATTAAGTTAAAAATGTACATCCACATATGTATACTGAAATACTAGTATGCATATGAATACACACACGTGTACATATGTAGATGTACCGAGTTTTCACTGGTCACTTTACTGTGAGTGTCCAGCTATTCTGTATGTAGACACACAGACAAACCGGTTCTTAGAGTCATACTGGTTTTTGAGGAAACACCTTTCCTCTATTCTCCAGAAAGCCAGACAAGGAATATTGGACTAGTTTCGATGTTGTTACATCTCATCAGCAATATTTACCTATCTTCCGGCTTCTCTAGAGAATCGTGAAAGCACATATCGTTATATGCTTTTTCTATGAAAATTAGTAGTGGGCAGACCAATTTGCATAGAGCGTGAGTACGTACCGGTTCAACGGAGACGATAAAAACAAATAACGAAACGAAATTAAATTTCGTTTCGTTTGTAACTCACTTTTGTATGACTGACGCTTAAACAATTAAGTTAAAAATGTACATCCACATATGTATACTGAAATACTAGTATGCATATGAATACACACACGTGTACATATGTAGATGTACCGAGTTTTCACTGGTCACTTTACTGTGAGTGTCCAGCTATTCTGTATGTAGACACACAGACAAACCGGTTCTTAGAGTCATACTGGTTTTTGAGGAAACACCTTTCCTCTATTCTCCAGAAAGCCAGACAAGGAATATTGGACTAGTTTCGATGTTGTTACATCTCATCAGCAATATTTACCTATCTTCCGGCTTCTCTAGAGAATCGTGAAAGCACATATCGTTATATGCTTTTTCTATGAAAATTAGTAGTGGGCAGACCAATTTGCATAGAGCGTGAGTACGTACCGGTTCAACGGAGACGATAAAAACAAATAACGAAACGAAATTAAATTTCGTTTCGTTTGTAACTCACTTTTGTATGACTGACGCTTAAACAATTAAGTTAAAAATGTACATCCACATATGTATACTGAAATACTAGTATGCATATGAATACACACACGTGTACATATGTAGATGTACCGAGTTTTCACTGGTCACTTTACTGTGAGTGTCCAGCTATTCTGTATGTAGACACACAGACAAACCGGTTCTTAGAGTCATACTGGTTTTTGAGGAAACACCTTTCCTCTATTCTCCAGAAAGCCAGACAAGGAATATTGGACTAGTTTCGATGTTGTTACATCTCATCAGCAATATTTACCTATCTTCCGGCTTCTCTAGAGAATCGTGAAAGCACATATCGTTATATGCTTTTTCTATGAAAATTAGTAGTGGGCAGACCAATTTGCATAGAGCGTGAGTACGTACCGGTTCAACGGAGACGATAAAAACAAATAACGAAACGAAATTAAATTTCGTTTCGTTTGTAACTCACTTTTGTATGACTGACGCTTAAACAATTAAGTTAAAAATGTACATCCACATATGTATACTGAAATACTAGTATGCATATGAATACACACACGTGTACATATGTAGATGTACCGAGTTTTCACTGGTCACTTTACTGTGAGTGTCCAGCTATTCTGTATGTAGACACACAGACAAACCGGTTCTGGTCTGCCCACTACTAATTTTCATAGAAAAAGCATATAACGATATGTGCTTTCACGATTCTCTAGAGAAGCCGGAAGATAGGTAAATATTGCTGATGAGATGTAACAACATCGAAACTAGTCCAATATTCCTTGTCTGGCTTTCTGGAGAATAGAGGAAAGGTGTTTCCTCAAAAACCAGTATGACTCTAAGAACCGGTTTGTCTGTGTGTCTACATACAGAATAGCTGGACACTCACAGTAAAGTGACCAGTGAAAACTCGGTACATCTACATATGTACACGTGTGTGTATTCATATGCATACTAGTATTTCAGTATACATATGTGGATGTACATTTTTAACTTAATTGTTTAAGCGTCAGTCATACAAAAGTGAGTTACAAACGAAACGAAATTTAATTTCGTTTCGTTATTTGTTTTTACTGTATATATATATATATCAAAACATGGTATAAGTTATATATCCTAAAAACTGCTAGTTTCATGGTCATTATCAGCTAAAGCATGTATCTCCATTATTAGAACATATACATGTTCTAATAATTGTTTCTACTTTAGGCACAAGGCCAGCAATTACCCAGTGCATTACTGGTACTTTATTTTATCGATCCCGTAAGGATGAAAGGCAAAGTCAACCTCGGCGGGATTTGAACTCAGATCGTAAAGGGACATAACTATGCTGGAAAGCATGGCGTCCGACCCTCTACCGATACTGCCAATCCACCTAATCATCACACTCAAGTAACTATGTATATATATATAGTTTAAGGATTGTAATGTCAAGTTACTGTTCATCAAAGTGACCACTCAATGCTTATTCTCCAGTATATTATTATTATCATCATCATTTCTGTTTAATGTCAATTTTTTCACGTTTGTATGGGTTAGACAGGTCATCCATGCCCGGAGGCAAGTCTGGTAGGGTTGACTATGTGTCGCACCTTGCTCTGGCAGTGATACCACTATGAGAAGGGACAGGCTGGTTGACCATGCCGAACTCTTCTCACAGGATACCCCAGTTTCAAAGTGGAGCACTCTCCATGCGACGGACACTTCTTAATACGAAACTAGACTCTGACAGCCTGGGACTAGATTTCACTGCTAAGAGGAGGGACAGGCTAGTTGACCACACCAAACTCTTCACACAGCAGACCCACAGTTCGGGTATTGGATGCATGTGACTCCACTATGAGGAGACACAGGCCAGTTGGCTGCGCCAAATCAATCTCACAGCGGAACCACAGTTTCGAAGCCCGCCACTGGTGATGCCACTATGAGAAGGGATAGGCCAGTTGTCCGTACCAAACCTCTCACACAGTGGCACACCAGTTTCGGAGTCGGGCAATCTACATGCGGCGGACACTTCTCGATACTAAACTGGTTAAACACATGTGACTCTACCATGTGACGAAGCATTTTTAGTACAAAAGCACCTTTTGGGGGAGCCTGGAGTTAGATGGCACCAATATGCAAAGAAGCCAGTTGGAACCCAGTGCTGAATTACAATGATACAAGGAGGCTAACCCATCTCACAGTATAGCCATAGCTTCGTGCCCCAATATCGGATGGCACCACCATAAAGTTCTCCTATTTAGCTGCTATTTCTAGCACACTTATGGACCAGCAAGAGGTTCCTCTATTTAGCTGCTATTTCTAGCATACATATGGACCACAATGATGCTCCCCTATTTAGCTGCTATTTCTAGCACACCTATCGACCACCATGAAGTTCCCCCTATATAGCTACTACATCTTGCAAACGTATGGACCACCATGAGGTTACCACTGTTTAGCTGGTGTAGCTGGTATTTCTAGCACACTTATGGACAACCATGAGGATTTCTGTTAAGCAGATGTAACTGCTATTTCTAGCCCACCTATTGATCACCATGTGATTCCCTCTATTTGCCTGCTATTTCTAACACACCTACGGACCTCCATGAGGTTCCCCTATTTAGCTGCTATTTCTAGCAAACATATGGACAACGATAAGGTTCCCTTTGGATAGCTGATGTAATTAGAATTTTTAGCACACCTATGGACAACCCTGAGGTTACCCATATTTAGCTGCTATTTATAACACACTTAGAATCCACCATGAGGTCCCCCTATTTAGCTGCTATTTCTAGCACACTTATGGACCACCATGACGTTGCCCATATTTAGCTGCTATTTCTAGCACTCTTATACATCATTATGTGGTTCCCCCTATTTAGCTACTGTTTCTAGCACACCATGAGGTTCCCATGTTTAGACTATGTAGCTGCTAATTCTAGCACACCTATGGACCATCATAAGTTTCCTTCTATTTAGCTGCTGTTACTAGAACTCCTATGTCACTTTTTTATGGAAACCTATATTTAGCTGCTATATTTAGCACATCTGTGGGCTACCGTGTGATTATCCTGGTTTAGATGATGTAGCTGCTTTTTCCAGCAAACATATAAATCACGATGTGGTTCCCCTCTTTAACTAGTATTTGTAGCACAACTATGTACCACGATGAGATTCCCCTTACTTAGTTGTTATTTCTAACACACCTATGGACCACCATGAGGTTCCCCCTATTTTGCTGCTATTTCTAGCATGCATACAGACCAACATGAAGTTCCCCTATTTAGCTGCTATTTCTAGCATACCTATCGACCACCATGAAGTTTCCCCTATTTAGCTGCTATTGCTAGCACTCTTATAGACCACTATGTGGTTCCCTCTATCTAGCTACTATTTCTAGCACACTATGAGATTCCCATGTTTAGACTATGTAGATGGTATTTTTAGCACACATGTGGACTACCATGTGATTATCCCGATAATGTAGCTGCTTTTTCCAGCATAATAAATCTACCATGTAGTTCTCTTTAGCTAGAATGTGTAGCACACCTATATACCACGATGAGGTTCCCCAGCACAAATATGAACCAGCAAGAGATTTAGCTGCTATTTCTAGCGTGCATATGGACAATTATGAGGTTCCCCTATTTCGCTACTATCTCTAGCACATCTATAGACTACCATGTGGTTCCCCCTATTTAGCTACTATTTCTAGCCCACCTATGGACCACCATGAGGTTCCCCTATTTAGCTGCTATTTCTAGCACACCTATGGACCACTATGTGTTTCTTTAACTGCTATTTATAGCACACCGATGGACCTATATAGCTGCTATTTCTAGCATACCTATGGACCACCATGAGGTTCCCTCTATTTAGCTGCTATTTCTAGCACACCTATGGACCACCATGTGTTTCTTTAACTGCTATTTCTAGCACACCTATGGACCAGCAAGAGGTTCCCCCTATTTAGCTGCTATTTCTAGCATACCTATGGACCACCATGTGGTTCCCCTATTTAGCTGCTATATCTAGCATACATATGGACCACCATGAGGTTCCCCTATTTCGCTACTATCTCTAGCACACCTATGGACCACTATGACGTTCCCCCTATTTACCTGCTATTTCTAGCACACGTATAGACCACCATGTGATTGCCACTATTTAGCTACTATTTCTAGCACACCACGAGGTTCCCATGTCTATTTCTAGCATTCTTATAGACTACCATGTGGTTCCCCCTATTTAGCTGCTATTTCTAGCCCACCTATGGATCAGCAAGAGGTTCCCCTATTTAGCTGCTATATCTCGTATACATATGGACCACCATGAGGTTCCCCTATTTAGCTGCTATTTCTGGCACACCTATGGACCACCATGTGTTTCTTTAGCTGCTATTTCTAGCATGCATGTGGATTATCATGAGATTCCCCCTATTTAGCAGCTATTTCTAGCACACATATGGACCAGCAAGAGGTCCCCCTATTTAGTTGCTATTTCCAGCATACCTATGGACCAGCAAGAGGTTCCCCCTATTTAGTTGCTATTTCTAGCACACCTATGGACCAGCAAGAGGTCCCCCTATTTAGTTGCTATTTCTAGCACACCTATGGACCAGCAAGAGGTCCCCCTATTTAGTTGCTATTTCTAGCATACCTATGGACCAGCAAGAGGTTCCCCCTATTTAGCAGCTATTTCTAGTACACCTATGGACCAGCAAGAGGTCCCCCTATTTAGTTGCTATTTCTAGCATACCTATGGACCAGCAAGAGGTTCCCCCTATTTAGCAGCTATTTCTAGCACACTTATGGACCAGAAAGAGGTCCCCCCATTTAGTTGCTATTTCTAGCACACCTATGGACCAGCAAGAGGTCCCCCTATTTAGCAGCTATTTCTAGCACACCTATGTACCAGCAAGAGGTCCTCCTATTTAGTTGCTATTTCTAGCATACCTATGGACCAGCAAGAGGTTCCCCCTATTTAGCAGCTATTTCTAGCACACCTATGGACCAGCAAGAGGTCCCCCTATTTAGTTGCTATTTCTAGCACACCTATGCACCAGCAAGAGGTTCCCCCTATTTAGCAGCTATTTCTAGCACACCTATGGACCAGCAAGAGGTCCCCCTATTTAGTTGCTATTTCTAGCATACCTATGAACCAGCAAGAGGTTCCCCCTATTTAGCAGCTATTTCTAGCACACCTATGGACCAGCAAGAGGTCCTGCTATTTAGTTGCTATTTCTAGCACACCTATGGACCAGCAAAAGGTTCCCCTTTTTAACTACTATATTTAGTATACGTATGGACCACCATGAGGTTCCCATATTTCGCTATTATTTCTAGCACACCTATGGACCACTATGATGTTCCCCCTATTTAGCTGCTATTTCTAGCACTCTTATAGACCACCATGTGGTTGCCCTATTTAGCTACTATTTCTAGCACACCACGATGTTCTAGAACTCCTATGTCACTTTTTTAAGAAAACCAATATTTCGCTGCTATTTTTAGCACACCTGTGGACCACCATGTGGTTATCCCGGTTTAGATGATGTAGCTGCTTTTTCCAGCATACCTATAAACCACCATGTGGTTCCCCTCTTTAGCTAGTATTTGTAGCACACCTATGTACTACCATTAGGTTACCCCTATTTAGCTACTATTTCTAGCGCACCTATGGACCAATATGAGGCTTTACCTATTTAGCTAATATTTTTAGCTCACATATGGACCACCTTGAAGTTACTCCTATTTAGCTGCTATGGACACCTATAGACACTTTTTCTAGCACACCTATAAACCACCATGGGGTTTGCTCTGATTAACGGATGTAGCTGCAATTTCTAGCGCAACTATGGACCATCATGAGGTTCCTTCTTTTTAGATCCTATTTCTAGCACAGCTATGGACAACCATCATGTTGACCTTATTTCAAGCTAACCATGACACTCCCTTTGTTTAGCTGCTATTTTTAGTAGGTTCCCCTATTTAGCTGCTATTACTAGCTTACCTATGGACCACCGAAAGATTCCCCCTATTTAGCTGCGATTTCAAGCACACCTATGGCCCACAATTAGATTCCCTCTATTTAGCTGCTTTTACTAGCAGACGTATGGACCACTATACGTCCTATTTAGCTGCTATTTCTAGCACACTTATGGACAACCATGACGTTGCCCCTGTTTAGCTAATGTAGTTTCTATTTCTAGATCACTTAGACAATCATGAAGTACCCCTTATTTAGCTCCTATTTCTAGCAAACCTAGGGACCACTAGGATGTTCCCCGTATTTAGCTGCTATTTCTAGCACACATATGGACCACCATAATTTTTTCTTCTGTTTAGCTGATGTAACTGCAATTTCTAGCTCACGTATCGACCATCATAAGGTTCCACTATTTAGCTGCAATTTATAGCACACTTATGGACCACCATGTTGTTCCCCATATTTAGCTGCTATTTCTAGCCCACCATGAGATACCACCTATTTGGCTGCTATTTCTATCACACCTACGGACCACCATGAGGTTCTCCCTATTTAGCTGCTATTTCTAACATACTTATAGACCACCATGAAGTCCCCCATTTAGCTGCTATTTCTAGTATTCTTATAGACCACCATGGGGTTCCCCCATGTAGCTACTGTTTCTAGCACACCATGGGGTTCCCATGTTTAGACTATGTAGTTGCTAATTCTAGCACACCTATAGACCACCATAAGTTTCGTAATATTTAGCTGCTGTTTCTAGCACATTTATGGACCACCATGAGGTTCTCCCTATTTAGCTGCTATTTCTGATAAACCTATGGACCAACATAATCCCCTGTTTGGCTGATGTAGCTGCTATTTCTAGCACACCTATGAACTACCATAAGTTTCCCAATATTTAGTTGCTATTTCTAGCACACATATGAACCACGATGAGGTTTCCACTATTTTGATGCTACTTCTACCACACCTATGGAACACCAAAATGTTCCCCCTAATCAGCTGCTATTTCTACCATACCACTGGACCACCATGACGTTCCCCCTAAATCTAGCGCAACAGATTCCTCTACTTAGCCACTATTTCTAGCACACCTATGAATCACCATGTAATTTTATTTTGCTGCCATTTCTAACACACTTTTGACCACTATAAGTTTCCCCTTATTTAGCTGCTATTTCTAGCACACCTGTAAACCACCATGAGTTTCCACCTATTTAGCTGCTATTTCTAGCACACCTATGGACCACCATCAGCTTCCTCCTATTTAGCTGCTATATCTAACACACTTATGGACCACCATGAGATTCCCTCTTTTTAGCTGCTATTTCTAGCACACATGGACCAATATGAGGTCCCTCCTATTTAGCTGCTATTTCTAACCCACCTATGGGCCACCATGACTTACCTCGTTTTAGCTACTATTTCTGGCACACCTATAGACTATAGCTAATGTAGCTTCTATTTCTTGCACAGCTACGAGCCAGCATGAGGTTCCCCCTATTAAGCTGCTAAAATCCAAAGAGGTTGTTTATAAGCTGTAAGAAGTTTATATGGAAATGATTGGTAACAGTGTCTACGTGAAAGAGAGTTGTTTCATGTTTGCAGCTGAATAAGGGGAACCTCGTGATGATCCATAATTGTGCTAGAAACAGCAGCTAAATATGGTGTACCTTATGGTTGTCCATTAGTGCGCTAGTAATAGCAGCTACATCAGCTAAACAGAGGTAACGTTATGGTGTTCCGTAGATGGGCTAGAAATAGCAGCTACATCAGCTAAAGTCAGGGAAACTCATGGTGATTCATAGGTGTGCTAGAAATAGCAGCTAAATAGGGGGAACTTGATAGCGGTCTATTGGTATGCTAAAAATAGCAGCGAAATAAAGGTAACTTTATGGTGGTCCATAGGTGTTCTAGAAATAGCAGCTAAATAGAAGAAATCTCATGGTGGTCTATAGGTGTGCAAGAAAAATAGCTAAATAGGGGGAACTCAAACTGGCCAATAGGTCTGCTTGAAATAGCAGCTACAACAGCTAAACAGGAGGAACCTCATAATTGTTCATAGGTGTGCTAGAAATAGCAGTTACATCAGCTAAATAGGGGGAACTTCATGGTGGTACATACGTGTGCTAGAAATAGCTTCTAAATAGGGGGAACCTCACGGTGGTTCATAGGTGAGCTAGAAATATCAGCTAAATAGAAGGAATCTTGTGGTGGCCCATATGTGTTATAGAAATAACAGCTAAATCAAATAAAATCAGCTAAACAGGGGGATCATTATGGTGGTCCAAAAGTGTGCTAGAAATAGAAGCTAAAAAGTGGGACCCTCATAAACGACCATATGAGTTCTAGATACAGTTGCTAAATAGGGTGAACCACATGGTTGTCCATGGGTGTGCTAGTAAAAGCAGCTAACATGGTGGAACCTCATAGTAGAACAAAGTCTGCTAGAAATAGCAGCTAAAAGGGATGAACCTTTTAGTGGTCCAAATGTGTGCTAGAAATAGCAGCTAAATATGCAGAACCTAATAGTCGTCCACACGTGTGCTAAAAATAGCAGCTAAATAGGAGGGACTTTGTGGTGATCCATATGTATACTAGAAATAGCAGCTACATCAGCTAAACATCTAGAACATCATTGTGGTCCATAGATGTACAAGAAATAGCAGTTAAATAGTGGGAACCTCGTGGTTGTCCAGATAAACATAGGGAACCTCATGGTGGTCAAAATGTGTGCTAGAAATTGATGCTAAATAAGGTAAATATTATGGTGATCCATAAGTGTTCTAGAAATAGCAGCTAAATAGGGGGAACCTCATGGTGATCCATAGGTTTGCTAGAAATAGCAGCTAAATAGGTGAACTTTATAGTGGTCCATAGATGTGCTAGAAATAGCAGCTAAATCGGTGGAACCTTATAATGGTCCATAGGTGTGCTAGAAATAGCAGCTAAAGAGGGGGAACCTTATAATGGTCCATAGATGTGTTAGAAATAGCAGCTAAAGGTGGAAACCTCGTGGTGGTCCGTAGGTCTGCTAAAAATAGCTGCTAAATAGAAGGAACTTCATTGAGGTCTATAGGTTTTCTAGAAATACAATCTACGACAGCTAAAAGGGGAACCTGATGGTTATCCATAGGCATGCTAGAAATAGCATCTAAATAGGAGGAACATCGTGATGGTTTATAGGTGTGCTAGAAATAACATCTACTTAGGCTAAATAGGGAGATCCTCATAATGGTTCATATTTGTGCTAGAAATAGCAGCTAAATAGGGGAACCGCATGGTGGTCCAGCTAAACAGGTGGAACCTCATGGTGGTCCATATATGTTTGCTAGAAATAGCAGCTAAATAGGGGAATCTCATGGAGGTCCGTAGGTGTGTTAGAAATAGCAGGCAAATAGAGGGAATCTCGTGGTGATCAATAGGTGGGCTAGAAATAGCAGCTAAATAGGGGAAAACCTCATGGTGGTTTATAAGTGTGCTAGAAATTGCAGCCAAATAGCGCGAAACTCTTTGTGGTCCATACGTTTACTAGAAATAGCAGCTAAATAGAGGAACTCATGGTGGTCCATATGTGTGCTAGAAATAGCATCTAAATAGGGGATCCTTATGGTGTGCTTGAAATAGTAGCTAAAAAGGGGTAACTTTATGGTGATCCATAGGTCTACTAGAAATTGCAGCTACAACAGCTAAACAGTTGGAACCTCATGGCAGTCCATAGGTGTGCTAGAAATAGCATCTAAATAAGGGGAACATCATGGTGGCTCATAGATGTGCTAGAAATGACAGCTACATAAGCTAAACAGGGGGAACCTCATGGTGGTCTATAGGTGTGCTAGAAATAGTAGCTAAATAGGAGGAACCACATGGTAATCCACAGGGATGTTAGAAATAGCAGAAAAATAGAGGTTTCCTCATAATGGGCCATATGAGTTTTAGAAATAACAGCTAAATAGGGAGAACCTCATACCTCATAGTGGTCCATAGGTGTGCTAGATATAGTTGCTAAATAAGGGGACTTTATGGTGATCCATAGGTGTGCTAGTATAGCAGCTTCATCAGTTAAACAGGGGGAACCTCATGCTGTTTCCTAGAAACAGAAGCTAATTAAGGGGAACCTCATGGTGTTGCATAGGTGTGTTAGAAATAGCAACTAAATCAGGGGAACCTCATGTTGGTCTACAGGTGAACTAGAAATAACAGCTAAATAGGGGAACCTCATGGTTGTCCATAGGCTTGGTAGACATAGCAGCTAAATAAGAAAATCACATTGTGGTTCGTAGGTGTGCCTGAAATAGCAGCTAAATAAGGGAACTTCATTGTGGTCCATACGTGTGCTAGAAAGATCATCTGAATAGGGGGAAAATTTCTTGGTGGTCCATAGGAGTGCTAGAAATAGCTACATCAGCTAAACAGGGGAAACCTCATGGTGTTCGATAGGTGTGCTAGAAATAGCAGCTAAACAGGAGGAACCGCATTTGATATACATATATATATCTAGGGCGGGTAAAATTCCCGTGATCCATGGACGCGTTCTCTCCAGAGGTCTCTGTCCCTCATTATCGCTGCCATGTCCTGCGTCTCCAACAGACCAGTGTCTGTCCTTAGGGCATCAACATACGTTAACCTTGGTCTTCCTCTTCCAGTGTGTCCATGTAGGGGCTCCCACAGGAGCACTGAGTGCAATGTCAACTCTGGATGTCGGTGAGCATGTCCAGCTAACCTCAGTCTCCTCTGTGTCACTTTTGAGCTGACTTTTGGGAGGCTCCCATACACTTCTGAGTTTTTCATCCTCAGTGTATACTGATTAATGTTCAGAGTCATCTTCAGCATTCTCGTGTAGCACCCATCCACCATCTGAGTGAGTTTCTTGGTCAGTGTCCAAGTCTCAGACCCGTACAGCAGCACAGACTCCACTACAGCAATGAAGAGGCGGATTTTCAGGTCTTTACGAAGGTTCGACTTCCACACCGATCTCAAGCTGTGGCAGCCGCCCAGACTTTGCTCTTCCTCTCAACCACATCATCTTCCATATTCCCAATCTTTGCTCCCAAATACAGGAAGTCCTCAACCAATTCTAGTGGCTTCCTGCCTACATTAGTGATCCCCTCTGGCTTCTCAACATTCTCTACCAGATATTTTGTTTTAGTCTCATTCATTCTCAGCCCTACACTCATCGACACAGTCTCAACCTCCTGCATCAAATCCTCTGCCTCCTTCACTGTATTTGTCACCAAAACTATGTCGTCGGCAAATTCAGCATCTGATACCTTTTTCACCTTAACTCTCCTGCTCTGAGCCGGTGCTACAGTAAAGCCAGAGTTTCTCCAGTGCAAGGCGCATACAATAGTCCACTACGATGATAAAAAGGTAGGGAGCCAATGTATCTCCCTGGAGCACTCCAGCCAGTATCTCAAAGAACTCTGTCATCCCATCAGGTGTAATGACTTGGGCTTTGGTGGTGTAGAGCAGTGATATCAGGTCCACTATCTTCTTGGGGATTCCATAAGCCTGTAAGATCTTCATCAGGCAGCGATGGTCAATGAAAACCATGACTGCAGAAAGGCACTTTGCTCTAGTTCCCTCTAATATCCTCCTCAGCATCAGGATGTGACTGGTGGTTGGTCTTCCCTCTCTGAAGCCGTTCTGGTTGTCCCTGAGCTTCTTCTTCATCTCAGGCTGGATCCTGTTAAGAATCATCCTGTTGAGGGTCTTTGCCACAAGTGACGTCAGTGAGATCCCCCTGTAGTTGTTGGTGTTAGAGAGATCTCCTTTCTTTGGCACTGGGACGATGTTACTGATCCTCCACTGATTCGGGGCAACTCCTTTCTCCAGTGCCTGGTTACTGAACCCCAGGATGATATCAAAATCACACACTTCATCACCTCTGATGCCACTCCATCTTCTCCATGAGCCTTGCCCTCCTTGATCCTCTTCTTGTCTCTCTGAAGCTCCTCTCTGATGAAGGGCTCTGTCTCAATATCCAGTTCCTCAAACAGCCGCCTGATCTCCCCAGTGCTTTGGGCTGTGGAGGGTGGCTCTCCTAGTAGGGTCCTGAAATGGTCTAGCCATTTCCTCTTCCTATCCTCGGATCTGACTCGAATACCTTCTCTTCCTCCCTGTGATATATATATATATATATACCACATTAATTGGCAGTACCACTTGTAAAACAGTACCAATTGTCAACCAGAAAATTCATTATCTTCCCTTAATCTTATTGGGATACTTTTCCACTTCTTTTTCATGTCATTTCAGTTTGATCATTTAGTCTGTGACTCTATCAGTGACTTTGAAGAGATAAGCTGGCTGCTGCTAAAGAAATATGTTAATTTCTATCTAAATAACCAACTAAAATCAGATGCTGCTGGTGATAAAATGGTGACTTATCAGCCAATTTTCACAGATCTGTCCCAAATAGGTAAACAACTAGATGTGAAAAAGAACTGCAATGGAGGCAAATCTTGGACTCTCTGGTAAGAGCAGACACTTTTAACTCATTTGAAACAAACCTGCCTGTAATATCAAACTGTTTGTTTTAATCCTTTTGATACCAAGCTGGCAAAAACCAGCCCTGCTTATATATATATATATATATACGTTATTCCGGGTTGAATCGGAGGTAACCACAGTAAGTAAGGTACTCAATACATAGCAGATATATATATATATATATATAAATAAATCAGGAAAGAAGAGTGACACGGTTTGCTATACAAAAAAAGGTTTTTAATCTCATTGCTGACAGTTGTTTCTCTGAACTGGTAGGTCTAGATATATATATATATATATATATATATATATATATATATATATATATATATATATATATATATATAAAACAAAGGATGTCTGTGTGTCTGTTTCCCTAAAACTCGAGAAGTACCCAACCGGTTTTTTTCAAACTTTGTACATGTAACTCGTATGACCCCGGAAGTGTTTTGGGCAAAATAAATTTCAAATTTTCAATGCTCTAGGGACCGCATTGGACGATTTAGCGATCTCTTTCTCTTTCTCTTAGTCTTTCTCTTTTTAGATAGATACATAGATATGACGTCGCGCCTTCATAATATCTGTCTGTATGCCTGACTGTCTGCATTACGTCATTATGACGCGATCAGTGTGTGTGTGTGTGTATATTCTTATGCCAGAGAACGTCTTCACGAACCAAAGTATCGTCTTCCTGTTTTCCAGATTGATTTTTTTAGTTTCAGAAGATCCCGTTAAGGTTGAAAGCAGCGATTCTTTGCTTAAACATTAATATGTTATTTTAATATAGATATTCGTGTACAGATATTTTTGCATACACAAAAACAAAATATAAACAAACAAGGCCAAAGATTACATCAATTAGTCTTAGTGTACTACATACTGCTTTTAGGTAGAATATCCCGTTAAGGGTGAAAGCAGTGATTCTTTGCTTAAACTTTAGTCTGTTATTTTAATATATATATATATATAATTATATATTTATGGACAGATATTTTTGCATACACAATAACAAAATATAAACAAACGTATTTATTTCACGAGGTTCGATAAGGATAAATATATATCAAATATATAAGAACCCTATAGCAAATCCCGAGCAACGCCGGGCCATTCTGCTAGTATATATATATAATCATCATCATCGTTTAACGTCTATCTTCCACACTAGCATGGGTTAGACGGGAATTGTCCCACTTGAGGCAAGATTAGTCAGGTGACCATGTCTCGCTCATATAGGACTATCTGGCAGGTTTTCTACGGCTGGATGCCCTTCCTAACACCAACCATATTTACAGTGTGGACTGGGAGGTTTTTACCGTGTTATCTACACGGCCACATTACAGTGTGGACTGTGTGTTTTTTTGTTGTGACACCTACACGACCTCATAAGTTTGGACTGGATGTTGTGGTACCAACATAACTTTACAGAGAAAGGGTGGTGTTGGTGGAAGTGGGAGGATGGAGAAGGGGTGTAGGTTGGGGTGTATATTTGGTTAAGAGGTGCCTATTGACTGTAGGTTTCGCTTTGTACATTAGGCAAGGCGGGTCTTCTGTATTACTACGTAACGCCAAAGATCTCGGTCCAGTGACATTGTCTTAGAGAGGTGCAAGTGTGTAAGGTCGGACTTTATCATGTCGTCCCAGGTTTTTCTGGGTCTACCTACTCCGTAACTTTCATCAATTTTGATTGCCCTGCACTTTTTTATACAGCTGTCGTCTTTCATGCGCATCACGTGACCATACCAACATAGTCTTCTCTCAAGTAAACAGCATCTGACCCCTTTTATTCCTAATTTCTCACTTAGTTAATTTATGTTTAGCCGTTCGCGTATATTACTATTACACACCCAACGGAGCATGCATGCTTTGTTCCTTTCCACTCAGCGCAGGTCCTCTGCACACAATGTCCATGTCTCACTGCCATGTAACATTGCTGTTTGTATACAAACATCATACAATCTGCCTTTCATTTTTAGAGAGAAACCTTTTTGTGGCCAACAGCGGTATAAGCTCGCTGAACTTTTTCCATCTCATTCTGACTCTAGCTACTGTACTTTCAGAGCACCCTCCACCACTGCTGATTTCGTCACCCAGGTAACGGAAAGTGTCCATGATTTCTATAGAACCATCTGGGCAATACAAGGAGCTAGTATCCTGTGGGCACTTGCTACTTATTGCACCTGAGCATCAGCCACATATAAAATCTACGTTCTTAGATAGTTTACCTGTGATCTCACTACATCTTTTATGTACCCATAGTTTGCATTTGGGACATAAAATGGCATTTCTACCAACTCCTTTCTTACACACTGAGCATGGCCATTTCGCAGAGGGAACCTGTGCCTGTTTTCCTTTCTACATACTAGAACTTTAGTCTTAAACAAGTTAACTTTAAGGCCTTTTGATTCTATGTTTGGAATTTCTTCTCTAGTTCAGCCATAGATTCAGCTATGAGAGTTAGATCATCTGCATATAGAAGTTCCCATAGGCAACCGGTCTTAAACTCCTCTGTTATAGCCTGAAGGGCAATAATAAATAGGCTAAGGACAGAGCCTTGATGAACACCAACTTTTATGCTAAATTCTTCACTATATTCATTGTTAATTAAAATAATAATAATAATAATTGTTTCTATTTTTGGCACAAAGCCAGCAATTACCCAGTACATTACTGGTACTTTATTTTATCGACCCCGTAAAAATGAAAGGTAAAGTTAACCTCGGCGGGATTTGAACTCAGATCATAAAGGGACGTAACTCTATGCTTCAAAGCATGGTGTCCGACTCTCTACCGATACTGCCAATCCACCTAATAATGAAATTATTGTGTACTGTACTCAGGTGCACTACAACTCGTCAAAGGTGCATGTATAGTACATACAATAATATACAAATGTCAGGGAAGTCAATAGTGAATGAGTCATGATATACATGTATGGAGGGGAAATATTAGGTGTAGTGTTGGTGAATCTCAGGAAGCATGGAGGTTTTAAAGGATGCAGTGTCTCGACAGCTTATAACTGAGGGAGGTAGTTTGTTCCATGCTTCAGCAAGTCTGAGTGTGAAAAAATGTTTCCGAAAGTCATGGGAGCTGTGCTGTTTTCTGACTTTGTGGGCATGTCCACGTGTGTTAGACACAGGGAAATCAAAAAGGTTCTCAGGGTTGTTGTTGGCAAGATGGTTAATAATTTTGTGGGTGTTTACCAAGTCAGTTGCCAGACGTTGGAGCTTCAATGTAGCCATGCCCAGGGAAGCAATGTGTTCAGAGTATGGTAGATGCCTGATGGAGGGTATTCGCTTGGCTGCACGTCTCTGAACAGTTTCCAGAAGGTCAATGTTGTGAGCAAGATAGGGGTTCCAGACTGGTGATGCAAATTCTAAGTGGGGCCGCATCATAGCTATATACAGCTTTAAATAGATAGCTGGAGAGCGGCTGACAAAGGTCTTGCTGAGTGATGCCAAGACACCCTCGGCCTTCTTGACAATTGAGGGTAAAAAACGATGCTATAAGCTTTTCTGGGTGGGAAATGACGATGGGCTGGGTGGAGTAGGAATCATGGTAGCAGAAAAGTGGGCAAATAAGATAATAGACGTAAATAGAGTGAACGACAGAATAATTAAAATAAGACTTGTCCTCAATAGAACTACGGTGACAGTAATATCTGCGTACGCACCCCAATCCGGACTGCCCGGCACTATAAAAGACAGATTCTATGAGACACTGATGCTCACTACCTCCCAAATAACCGACAGTGACTATATAATTATTGCAGGCGACCTAAATGGTCACGTTGGACAACATTGTGACGGCTACAACGAAATCCATGGAGGCTATGGGTTTGGTACTAAAAATGAGGAAGGCTCCAGAATCCTGGAATTCTGTGACGCAAATAACCTAACTATCTGTAACACTAACTTCAAAAAACGTGACAATCACCTGATCACCTATAGATCCGGGGAACACATAAGCCAGGTAGATTATA
Organism: Eledone cirrhosa; assembly: GCA_964016885.1. Classification (NCBI taxonomy): domain Eukaryota; kingdom Metazoa; phylum Mollusca; class Cephalopoda; order Octopoda; family Eledonidae; genus Eledone; species Eledone cirrhosa. The sequence goes on along the minus strand of OZ024743.1, from coordinate 271,437,775 downwards.
TCCTTACCAGAAGACGCGACAGAGTGTCTGTTGTAAACACTAAATCCCTCCTCCATGAAGAATGCACTTCCCAACATAGACTGATAATTAGCGACCTCATAGTCAGGACGAGACGTACTAGACAGCAGAAGAGGACTATCCTCAGGAGAAAAATATGGAAGCTAAAGGACCCCACAGCCAGAAATAAATTCCAAAGCATATTACTTGATGCTTTCGACAGTAAGGAAGAGCATTTAGAGTCGGACAATATAGAGGGACAGTGGGAATTCCTGAAGGCAAACCTGCTGATGGCAGCAGACGAAGTCTGTGGCTGGAGCAGGCCTGTAGGCAGGAGGAGAGTAACATGGTGGTGGTACAGTAAGGTGGAGGGGTCAATTAAGGCCAAAAAGCAGGCTTGGAAAGTATGGCGGGATGGGGGAAGTAGAGAAGACTATCAAGTGGCCAGGAGGGAAGCTAGGAGACAAGTGTACTTCGCAAGAAGGGAAGCAGAGGAAAGAAAGTTCAAGCATGTTCTACAACGCGAGGACCAAAAACGTGTGGTGTTCAGGATTGCTAGGCAATGTGTCAAGGAAAACCGTGATATTGTCAGGGAGAAGTGTGTACTTAATGATGACGGCGTACTTGCCATCACCGATGCTGATAAGAAGGTAGCTTGGAAGTGTCACTATGAAAGGCTACTAAATGAGGAGAATAAATGGGAGAAAGACAGTCTCCCCCACATCGACCCAATAGAGGGACCAGCAGTGTTAGTCGAGGGTAGTATAATAAGTAAGGCAATCAAGGATATGAAGACGGGTAAGGCGGCTGGACCTTCGGAAATAGTTGCTGAGATGCTGAAGGCCTCTGGCACGGTGGGACACACCATGGTCACCCAGATAGTTAACCAAGTCGTACAGAATGGGGTTGTTCCGAAGGACTGGCATAGCAGCATCATCGTTAACTGTTATAAGGGTAAAGGAGATGCCCTAGATAGGAGTAACTATAGAGGCATTAAATTAATCGACCAGGTCATGAAGGTCACGGAAAAAGTAATAGCGCAACTAATCAGAGAGAGAATTGTCCTAGATGAAATGCAGTTCAGGTTTGTGTCAGGCAAAAGTACGACAGACGCTCTTTTCATTGTACGACAACTACAGGAGAAGTACCTAGCTAAAAGTAAACCCCTTTACTTAGCTTTTGTCGACTTGGAGAAAGCCTTCGACAGAGTCCCCCGTTCCATTATCTGGTGGGCCCTTAGAAAACTAGGTGTCGACGAATGGCTTGTGAGAGCTATACAAGCCATGTATAGAAACAGTCAGCAAGGTTAAAATTAACAACGAATATAGTGAAGAGTTTAGCGTAAAAGTTGGCGTCCATCAGGGCTCTGTTCTCAGCCCCCTACTATTTATTATTGCCCTTCAGGCTATAACAGAGGAGTTCAAGACCGGCTGCCCATGGGAACTCCTATACGCAGACGAGCTAACACTCATAGCTGAATCAATGGCCGAGCTAGAGAAGAAATTCCAAACATGGAAGCACGGCCTAGAATCAAAAGGCCTTAAAATTAATCTGGCTAAGACCAAAGTTCTAGTTTGTAGGAAAGAAAATAAGGCGGCGGTCCCTTCCGGGAAATGGTCATGCTCAGTGTGTAGGAAAGGCGTAGGTAGAAACTCCATTTTGTGTCAGAAATGCAAAGTATGGGTGCATAAAAGATGTAGTGGGATCACAGGTAAGCTAACTAAGAACATAGATTTCACATGTGGCCGGTGCTCTGGTGCAATAAGTAGCAGCAAGTGCCCACAAAATACTAGCTCTTTCAACTGCGCAGAGGGCTCTATAGAAATAGTGGACAGCTTCCGTTACCTGAGTGACAAAATCAGCAGTGGGGGAGGGTGCTCTGAAAGTACAGTAGCTAGAGTCAGAACTGGATGGAAAAAGTTCAGAGAGCTTATACCACTATTAGCCGCTAAAGGGTTCTCCCTAAAAACGAAAGGCAGGTTGTACGATGCCTGCATACGAACAGCAATGTTGCATGGCAGTGAGACCTGGGCATTGTGTGCAGAGGATATACGCAGACTAGAGAGGAACGAAGCTTGCATGCTCCGCTGGATGTGTAATAGTAATATACGTGAACGGCAAAGCATAAACGAACTAAAGAAAAAATTAGAAATAAGAGGGATCAGATGTTGTTTACTCGAGAGAAGGCTACGTTGGTATGGACACGTGATGCGCATGAAAGTCGATAGCTGTATAACAAAGTGCAGGGCAATAAAGATAGACGGTAGCCACGGAATAGGCAGACCTAGAAAAACCTGGGACGAGCTGATAAACTCCGACCTCACACACTTACACCTCTCCAAGACAATGTCACTGGACCGAGACCTTTGGCGGTACTCAGTAATAGAGAAGACCCGCCTTACCTAAATACATAGTAAAACCTACTACAGTCAGTAGGCATCTCTAACAAAATACACCCCCATCCCACCACCCCAACCCCATCCACACCGCCCCCTTCTATGTAAAGTTATGTTGGTGCCACACCATCCAGGCTGAAACAAATGAGATCGTGTAGGTGTCACGACAAAAAAACACACAGTCCACGCTGTAATGTGGCCGTGTAGTCAACATGGTAAAAACCTCCCAGACCCACACTGTAAATGTGGTTGGTGTTAGGAAGGGCATCCAACTGTAGAAAACCTGCCAGACAGTCCTATGCGAGCAAGACAATCACTCTTGCCTCAAGTGGGAAAACCCCCGTCCAAACCCATGCAAGCGTGGAACACGGACGTTAAACATTGATGATGATGATGATGATGATATACATATATATATATATATGTATATATCCAACCCATGCTAGCGTGGAAGATGGACGTTAAACGATGATGATGATATATCATCATCATCATCATCATTTTACATCCGCTTTTCCCTGCAAGGGCGGGACGGGTCCTATTCAGCACACCATCTCTCCACTTGTCACGGTCCTTCGTCATCTCCTCCGTGAGTTTCAGTGACCTGAGGTCTGCTCTCACTACCTTCGCCCATGTTCTTTTGTGCTCTACTTCTACTGCATCTTCCTTCTACTGGGATTTCTTGGAACTTCTTTACCCAGCGGTCATCCTCTATGTGCATCACATGTCCATACCATCTCAGTCTTGTCTCCTGCACACCACAACTTATCCCTCTTATACCCAGTTTCTTTCTCAACTCATCTATGCTTTGTCATTCACACACATTAACATTGCATATGCAACGGAGCATACTTGCTTCATTTCTCTTCAGCCGTCGCTTATATCCTCTGGAGTTGCTGCCCATGTCCCACTACCATGCAGCATCGCGCATCTCACACAGGCATCATATAACCGTCCTTTCGTATGCAGGGAGGAAGCAGCTCCCTAAACTTCTTCCAACCCGTCCTTATTCTAGATACTATGGCCTCGGAACACCCCCCCCCCCCACCTCCCATGCTAATCTGATCACCTAGGTACCAGAACCTATCAACCACTTCTATAGAACCCACCTGCATTGGGAAAATGTGTCTATCACTGCGATTACTACTGTCAACTTTCCCTGTACATCTACTGCATACGTAGTTTTCCCTACCTGTTAGTTTCTTCACGACCACTTTGCAGTGGGAGTGGGTGGGGGCATATTGTCTATATGCTTCAGCTTCGGCTTGTACCCGTGGGAATTCGGGTCTTCTGTATTACTGCATGATGCCAAAAGTCACAGTCATGTGTCATCGCCTTTGAGAGGTGCAATTGGGTAAGGTTATCTTTTATCACCTTATCTCAAGTCTTCTTGGGTCTCCCCACTCCACGGTTTCCATCGACTGCTAGTGCTCTGCACCTTTTTATGCAGCTGTCATCCTTCATACACATCACATGTCCATACCAACGCAACCTCCTCTCCTGCACACAGCATTTGATTCCTCTTATTCTCAGTCTTTCTCTCAATTCGTTTATGCTTTGCCGTTCGCGTATATTACTATTACACATCCATCGGAGCATGCAGGCTTTGTTTCTTTCTAATCTACGCAAGTCTTCTACAGACAGCGCCCAGGTCTCACTACCATGTAACATTGCTGTTTGTATACATGCATCATACAGTCTGCCTTTCATTTTGAGGGAAAAGCCTTTTGCAGCTAGCAGTGGCAGTAGCTCCCTGAACTTCTTCCATCCCGTTCTTACCCTAGTTATTGTACTTTCCAAAATATATATATATACACACATATACATAGTAATACAGAAGACCCACGGGTACAAGCTGAAGCTGAAGCATATAGATAATATGCCCCCACGCTCCTCCCACTGAGGTATAGGAGAAAGCTGTTTTGTACACATACGGCCAGAGCTCAGCCATCTGGATTCTGACTCTTTTCTTACATATACACACACATATATATATCATCGTCACCATTTTACGTCTATTCTTCCACGCTAGCATGGGACACCAAGCAGCAAACGGCCACAGGAAACAAACACCACTAAATTCTCATAGGGCTCTGTAGAAACAGTAGAAAGCTTCTGCTACCTAGGTGACCGAATTAGCAGTGGAGGTGGGTATATATATATATATATATATATATATATATATATATATATATATATATATATATATATATATACACATGTTGTGTACATGATGAACACATAACTGAATAAAAAAAGTAAAACTTGTGAAGGTTAGGCACTCCCCACGTTAAATTGTAGGCCCATGCCAACTAGTCTATTTCCTCTCCTCTGGTCAGACCTGGGTGAGATATAGGAGAAAGCTGTTTTAATTCTTATGCTCTCCCTACTATTTATAGGGTTTTCTTTTGAATCACTTGGTTGTTTAGAATTTAGAATTTAGTTTGTTTAGCAGAATAGCCACATATAATGAGTAATTTCAGTGTATCAATAATAGCATTTTAAACTGACTCTTCTACTCAATATTTATTGAACTTAGTTGTGAATGGCAGAAATGGAAGAGGGGAGGATTAAATACCTTAAGTTCTGAGCTTAAATCCTGCAGCAGGGTCAATTTTGTTTTTTAGTCAACTGTAGTGGATAAATATCTACCAGTGAAGTACTGAGGGAGAACCTGAGATTCATTCAAATCATTGAACTTGAGCCAGTTTAAAGAAATCTTTATGTTACTGTTTAATATTATATTCTATCTTTTCTATCACATTTCACTGTCTAATCTTTCTTTCTAATTTCTTTTGTTTTTACAAAAACTCCAAAACAACAAACTATAAAACAAACACCCAAAAATAAAACAAAACAAAAATCAACAGGTATTATTGGAAGTATGAAGACCCAGTTTTCAAAATATGTTGTAATTGCCTTGAAACAGAACAAGAACCTGAAATATTATGCTATGATGTGACTGATGAGAAATCCCAAATGTTTCTACAAATGCAGCATTGCCAGTTAGTAGGGCCTGTTGTTCAGGTTTTTCTACCAACACCTGGTAACATAGATCAGGTAAGAAGCAGTTTATCTACCAACACCAGGTAACATAGATCAAGTAAGGATCAATCACCAAAATGGGCTAGGTAAGGATCAGTTCATCTACTAACATCAGGTAAGGATCAGACACCAGGTAAGATAGGTAAGGTCAGGCATCAAGTAAGCTAGAACAGATGAGGATCAATCAACAGGAAAGATAGCCAAGGTAAGATTCAGTTATCAGGTAAGGATCAGAAATCCAGTAATATAGGCCAGGTAAGGATTGGTCACCAGGTAAGATGGGCCAGATAAGGATCAGTCACCAGGTAAGATAGGCCAGATAAGAATCAGGCATCAGGTAAGCTAGACTAGATAAGGATCAATCACCAGGTAAGACAGCCAAGGTAAGGATCAGTCATCAGGTAATATAGGCCGGGTAAGGATCAGACATCAGGTAAGCTAGGCCAGATAAGAATCAATCACCAGGTAAAATAGGCCAGGTAAGGATCAAACATCAAGTAAGCTAGGCTAAGTAAGAATCAGACATCAGGTAATATAGGCCAGGTAATGATCAATCACGAAGTAAGCTAGGCCAGGTAAGGATCAGTCACCAGGTAAGAATCAGTCATCAGGTAAGATAGGCCAGTTAAGGATCAGACATCAGGTAAGCTATTGGTACAATATATTGTGACACCAGCACTACAAATTTACAGTGTGTATCATGTGTATTTTATTGTGACACCATTTCTACCACATTACAGCATGGACTGGGTGCATTTTATCTTGGCACCAGCATTAAGGCTTTACAGAGTGTAGTGGGTATATTTTATAGTGGCACCAACACTAGGAGATTGTCATATATTTGACAAGACCGAAGAGTCTTCTCTACCCCATATATATAGGGTAGAGAGAACCTATAAATATATATACATTAAGGTAATCCAAGTAGAGGTTATGAGTAATCTGTACTGTGGAGGATTTTAATAGCCATATGAGGCTCGTTTACATCCTTTCTGGTCATTGGGAAATAGATCATTTGTTATCAGGTGACCATATGTATATTCAGTTAGGATTGATGTTAAGATTTTATACATTGTGGTCAAGCAAGTTATCGGTCTGTAATTTTTTGGATTATTTGTCTCATCATTCTTCGGAAGTAGGAATGTAATGCCGTTAACTAGCCATGATGGTATCTTTTCTGGCTCCTTAACCATTTCATTGTAAAGTTGGGCTAAGAGCTCATCAGACTATGAAGGCATTTACCAAAAATTTGCTATTTTGTCTTTCCCTGGGGATTTCCATTTGCTGTATTTTCTAAAAGCTAACCGCAGATGTTCAACTGTTATATTTTCCCATGTTTGTTCCTCAAGGTGAGCTGTATCTTTCATTTGTCTGTCTATCCATGGGGTATATATATTATGAACTTTTTCTTCGGCCCAGATCTTTTTCCAGAATTCTTGCACTTCCTCCTTGTTATTATTGACTTTTTTTGTACAATTTTTCTGTAGAAGTTTTTTTGGTTGTTTTTTAACATATTATTATCCTTATAGAATCTGGAGTGTTTTTCAAAGTGCCTTATACGAGCAGCTTTGGCCAACACTTTTTGCTTTCATCATCATCATCATCATCATCATCTTCATTTAACGTCCATTTTCCACGCTAGCATGGGTTAGGCGTGTTTCCATCATCATGTCTATGCCGCTTGTTGATTTTATGTTGAATTTTCTTTTCAATTTTCTGAGTTTAGTTTGTTTAACATGTTCACCTACTTTGTAGTTTGCTAATATTTCTGTCAGATCAGAGAAGGTTTATTTGGTGATGGATGTTCTCTTGCCGAGTAGGTTTTTTTGTGGGCATTCCTTTGTTTTTTTCATTTTCACTCCACATAAGTGAGTGGTGACTTTAGCCGATGCATAGTAGAGATGATTTAGATCAGTAATATTTAGATTATTTGTGGTGATAATGTCTTTGAGAGAATAAGTCTTGCGTATTATCCTCTGGTTTTGTTTGGAGTTCTGGATCTTAGGGAGAGTGTCTCGTTCCCCCATGTCAGATTCTTTCATTTTCATCCATTCAATCATAATTTCATTCTTCAAGTTGGCAAGTTCATTCTCATTCATTTCTTTATCATTGGTGATCTCATTGTTTTCATTTTGAGTTTCATCTTGAACATTCACTCCTTCCACTTTTTCGATCCTTTCATTAATTTGTTCTGCTGCCAGTGATTCTGCTCCAATCCTGGGATTTAAGGTGTTACAATTTACTTTGTTTTCACTGACACATGTTTCATTTTCCCTTCGCTGACTTTGCGCTAATTGCTTGATCTGATCAATTTCTATGTCAGTTAGTAACTTCTTCTTAATGTTTCTTCGTATATTAGCTAGTTTGTTACTGTCAATATAATCTCTGTTTTCGGGATGTTTCTTTTTCCAGTTGATATACATTTATTCTGTATTCGATCTATTTGATGGATAGTACATGTCAGTGTAGAAAGTCTCAAGGACTTCTTTATTGTCTTCACTTGACCATTTTTCTCTTTTTCTTTGGATTTCTTGATGGAGAGCCATCAGTAGGAGTATTCCAGTTATGGGAGGTCTCCAGCTCCAAATTGATGGGAAGGTTTGAATCATTAGCTGATTTTTCGACCCCAGTCTGGTTCCTCTCTGAGGGACGTGACCCTTGTTTACCCAGGTGACGGCCGATTCAGTATGAGTTTTTATCATTTGACATTGGATTTATTTTGTTGCGTTTTATCCTTCACCACCAAGGGGTAATCATTTCGAGTTACCACTTCTAGGACGAGTGTCAACCAAAACTAGAAGGGTCATCCTCCCCTTGAGATACAGCTATTCCCCGCCAGCTGCCATCCCGGTATTTCTTGGTCACGGGTTTTTTTTAAATTGTTATTATTATGAGTGATTCCTGAGGGCGGTGGATTGGCAGTATCGGTTATGCTTTGAAGCAGAGAGTTACGGCCCTTTACGTTCTGTGTTCAAATCCTGCTGAGGTTAACTTTGCCTTTCATCCTTACAGGGTCGATAAAATAAAGTACCAGTAACACACTAGGGTCGATTTAATCGACTTTCCCTTCCCCCAAAATTTGCTGGCCTTGTGCCTAAATCAGAAACCATTATGAGTGATTCCTTAATGTGAGCCCTGTGTGGCTAATAAAGAAACTATTATTATAATATACTTGTGGCCATTGTTGAAGTTGCCTTTGTTGTTGTTGGCTATGCCAGTGGTGCTGGGGCTTTTTACAGAGGGAAGATGAGGAGTTCTGTTGTTGGTGGGGGACTTAGGTGCCATTGTAGCTGTTAATGTTGAGATGTTCAAAATTTCATTTTGACCAGGTCACTAAGTCTATTTATATCTTTTGGTAGCTTCATTATAATTATTATTTCCATCATTATTTTCATTGCTCATCATTACTACTTTACCAAGCACAGCTCTGTGTGCCTTGGGTATGAGGGGTATAGTTTTTGTTGATGTTTTTTCTATTGTATTGATAGTACTTAATATGTGTGCTGTGCCTAGTAGTGTTATCTTTTGTATGCTGTATATATTTGTAAGTCCTGGAGTTTTGGCTATGTATTTGTCTGTGTGTTTTTGTATCATTGTTTTCATTTTCCACATTCGAGTTAATTCTATCTCTAGATCTTTATATTTGGAAAGTTTCTTTATTTCCTTGGATGATATGTCATCTCTGGGGATTGATACATCTATTGGAAAGCATTATTTTTCTTTGTGGTGGATTGGCAGTATCGGTAGAGGGTCGGACGCCATGCTTTCCAGCATAGTTATGGCCCTTTACGATCTGAGTTCAAATCCCGCCGAGGTTCACTTTGCCTTTCATCCTTACGGGGTCGATAAAATAAAGTACCAGTAATGCACTGGGTAATTGCTGGCCTTGTGCCTAAAGTAGAAACAATTATTTTTCTTTGTGGTCTTTGACTATTATATAGTCGTTTGTCCTTGATCTATTTGTCTGTATGTATTGGTATATCCCAAAGAATGGTTGCTTTGTCATTCTCTGAAAACTTTTGCTAGTGTGTATTTGTACCAACTTTTTACTGTTGGTATTTCATAATGCTGGCATAACTTCCAGTGTATGAAGACCCCAACTCTATCATACCTGTGGATATATTCTTTTTTGTCTAGAGCTGGGCATCCAGAGACTATGTGGTTGATTGTTTCTTCACTATCTCCACATATTCTACAGTTACTTATAGTCCTTTGTTTCATTATGTACTTCTGATAGTTTCTGATGAGTAAACTCTGGTCCAGTGCTGCAGTTAGAAATCCTTCCATCTCAGCTTTTAGTCCAGTGCTTCAGAGCCAGTTTTGTGTGTTTTCTTTGTCTACTTTCCTTTCTATTTAGCTTTTGGGAGTATTGGCCATGTAAGGATTTCTCTTGCCATTGTTTTAACATGGCATTCTGGATGTCAGTTTTCAATTTAAATTTTATGTCTTTCACAATTTCTGTTGTTTTTTCTTTGTTTTCATTTTCCTCACAATTCTCTGTTAGTCCAGTTGCTGATTTTAATTTTTTGGCTTCCTTGAAGACCGAGAATAGTTTTTTGTTTTGTTCATGTTTTGTGGCTATTTGTTTTTATTAGGTATTTTTGTAGTCCTACAGTAGTTATTTTATAAGAATTTTCTAATTGCATAAGACCCCTTTCTCCTTGTGTTCTTGGTAGGTATAATCTTTGAATGGTGTATTCTAAAAGTATTTTTCTTATTTTTCTATCTATTCCAGCTACTTCTTTTTGTGCCCAGCTCAGAATGTTAAAGCTGTAGCTCATTACTGGGACTGCTAAAGTGTTGATGCCAATCACCTTATTCTTTGCATTTAGTTCAGTTTTAAGTATTAACCTAATTCTTCTGTAGTATTCTTTTCTAATCTTTTCTTTCATTTGTGTGTGTTGAATCTAGTTCATTGATTCCTAAGTATTTGTATGTCTGAGTTTGATCTAGTTCTGTTATTTCTGTTTTTTATCTAACATGATATTATTGCTTTTCACTAATTTCCCTCTCTTCAGAGTTGCCTTGGCACATTTTTCTAATCTAAATTTCATGCCTATTTCTTTTCTGAATCCATGTACAGTTTGTAGCAGTGTTTAGAGTTGTTTTTCATTTGTAGCATACTGTTTTAGATCATCCAGATATAAAAGATAGTTAATTTTCCCATTGTAGCATTTATACCCTAGCCCAGTTCTGTTTAGTGTTTCAGATAGTGGTGTTAATGCTAGGCAGAAAAGCAGTGGTGTTAAGGAGTCTCCTTGAAATATGTATGTGTATGTATGTGTATATATGCATGTATATTTGTATGTGGTTATGTATGTTATATGTGTACGAGTATGTGGGTGTATATCTAAATATATGTATATTTATATGTATATATGTAGATGTGAGTGTATGTATATATTTACGTATGTATATATCTATATTTGTATATGTATGTGTGTGTGTGTGTATGTGTGTATATACATATATGTCTTTATATGTATATACACACATATATATTATATGTATATACACACGTATATACATATATGTCTTTTTTATATTTCTCTTTTTATTTTTATCATCTATTAATTTTTAAATAAGTTTTTATAGTAATGTGCTAGAGTGGTTTGACATTATATTTCTATAGTTGGACAGCATAAATTTTCCATGTATTATGTCGTCATTTTGAATTTTTAAATATAAACAATTTCTTTGGGTGCTGGCTGTCAAGTGTTTTGGTGAGGTTATAATGAGGTTTTTAATCTTAAATAACTGATTTTGACAAGTCCCAGGAAGGGGACGATAAGTCAATGTTTAATGTAAAAACGTATTTGGTATCTATTTTAATGAATATATATATATTTAATGAATATATATATATATAGGCCGGTTGCATTTCATCCTTTAGATCAATAAAAACAAAAGTACCAGTCTACTACTGGTGGTGTTCTTCCTCTATGTCACTTTTTCACTTTACATCCTTTTCTGGAAGAAATCTGCTGTGTTCAGAACTGGGAAAGGATGAGCTCTGCCAAATTTTTAAATGCCTAAGAAACGCTGTATGTCACTATGCAGTTCCTACGAACCCATCAGTAGTTACAGGACCATACCATACCACTATACATACATATATATATATGTATAATCCTTATTGAGCCCTCTTCAGATTTTGGTCTTCATAATTATTATTACAAACTGACAAAGAGTAAGGTCCTAGTAAATAGAAGAGAAAATAGAACCCTGATCCCCTTAGGGAGATGGCCTTGCTTAGTATGTAGGAAAGGTGTAGGTAGAAATTCCATCCTCTGTCCCAGTACTAACTGTAAATGAGGTTGGTGTTAGAAAGGGCATCCAGCTATAGAAACCAAGCCCAAATCAGTTCTGTATGTGCAATACATGGTCACCTGACCTAGCATTGCTCGCAACAGGACAACCTGGCTAACCCATGTTAGTGGGGAAAAATTGATGTACAGTGGTGATGATAAAATATATATATATATATATATATAAGAAGAAATTAAAAGATGGTTAAAAAAGTTCCATGTATTTTATTATGCGCATTTCAAAAACAAATATCATCCTGGGACGATAGTTGCGTTCTCATCAGATAAAATAAGGTAACATGATATGATGCCTAAAATAAACACTTGTGAACAAGAAAGTGTCCAGTCAACATATGATAAAAATATAAAAGGAGAGAGAAGATTGGAAAAAAAAAGGGGGGGGGGTGAGAAGATTGGAAAAAAAAAAGGAAGGAAGAGGGAAAAGGAAAAAGAAGGAGAAGATAACGGAGGAAAAGTTTAAGAAGGAAGGAGAAAGAGAAAGGAGAGAGATAGAGACTTTTAAACGGGAAACGCTGTCAAAACTGAAAAACAGCAGTGAATAACAGCTGAAAAAATATATACGGCTACGAAATAAATAAATTAACAAATTGATGAGGTTTATGATTACAGATATAGAAACTGGGTATATTATTTATTTAGGGTTTATATACTAAAAAAGATTTATTAAGAGGTGTGAAAATGTATTATTAAAATAAAATAAAGTAAAATAAAATTAAATTATTTATAAGCGTAGAAGACAATATAATGTCATAGTTTGTTTAAATAGAATGTAATTGAAAAATGTGAGAAAAATGTGTGAAGAGATATTTATGTGAAAAAAAAATATATATGTGTAGAAGAAAATAAATAAGAGTAGTCAAACCATGTCAAAAATGAAGTTTACTATTAAAAATTATGGGTTATATATTAAAAAAATAGATTATATATAAAAGAAATTATATATATGGGAAAACTATTTAAATATTAATTTAATCCACAAGTAAATAGAAGAAAATGTTATAATTATTTAAGCGTAGAAAAGGCGAAGAAAAAAATGAAGACATATGACGTCATAATTTGTTTACAAAATCTATGAAGGTTTAAATTGAAAAAATATGATGTGATAAAGGAGGAAAAGTGAGCGGCTTAAAAGTAGTGAGAAGAAGAATATAAAGAAACATTAAATATGAACTATTTAAATAATATTTTGTATCACCAAGTAGATAAAGAAATTTGCTAAAGTGATTTAAAGCGTAGAAGATCATATAACTTCATAGTATGTTTAAAACTTTGTAGAGTGTACTGAAATATGCGAGAAAAAGTGTAAAAAGATATTTGTGTAAAAAAAAAAATATATGTATGTGTAGAAAATGTTTAACCTTTATTCGTGGAATAAGATATAGGGTATTAGCTGTATACTTTGTGAAATGACCTAAGAGATTTATGGATGCAGAGAGCAAATAAATCGGTGCGTCTATTTATTATAGAGTTGAAATTCGAGATAATGGTAAATTTTTCAGCTAGACATAAATTACAAGCCCTAGATATGGAAGCATTAGAATATGGAGAAGCATTGCATATTTTACGCCAAGAAATTTTGTAATTAATATTTTTGTCTTTTAATGACCAGATGAGTTCTGAGAGTGCAGTGTTTGTTCTTTTAAGGGGATATTTAAATGAGGAAGAATGGTTATATAGTCTTGCCTTAACAGAAGTAGAAGTAGAGCCAATGTAGGTATAAGAATTGGTACTAGTTAGCACATTACATTCGTATACTAGATTTTTATCGAGACAGAAATTATTAAGAGGACATTTAGTTCTATTGCATAGTTTTATTGTTCTACAATAAAACTCACCTCCTACATTATATATATATATATATATATCAATGATATTAAATAAATGGAAACTATATTTATTTAATATCATTGATGTTATACTCCAGAAAATCTGTTGAGTGTTTCGAATCAGTTATAAACATATATATTTGTTGAATTACCAACAAATTAAATATCCCTTTTGCTTATATATATATATATATATACCAATACTGGAATTGAATAATCAAAACCGTAGCAGTATGTCACTTATCAAATCATATATTTTGTCTGATGAAAATGTACTTAAACACCATTGTACCTTTGAAATATGTATAATAAAATATATATTTTGATTATGAGAATATTTTTCATTTATTAACATTTTGAATAATATGTTGTATATATATAAATGTGCATGTGTGTGTCTATTTTCAGTCCACTATACAGATCACTTCATTCTGTCTTGAAGATCTTCACCAATATCAGTGTTGTGAACTCATCATTAGCAGTGATGGAACTACTTGGATAAATTCATATAACAATATTAACTCTGAGATAGAAGCTCCTCATTTAGAAGCGGTAAGAGAAACAGTTTGTCATTGACTGTTCCAATGATTATTTATTCCCATAAATACAGAAAGGAATATGTGTGTGTGTATGTATGTGCGTGTGTGTATGTGTGTGTTTCAGTTGAACAATAAAAAAAATGCTAAGACAAGGTTTAGAGCTTAAATAGATCAATGTTTTTTTATCATTTCAAAGGGTAGAATGATATTGGTATATTGACTAATCAATACCAATTATAACTCCACATTATTAGCCTCAATAAATGGTGGGATAGATCTGTTTTATTGAGGAAAAGTAATAAGGAGTTGCATATCGATATTATCATGGTTCACTCCACCGTCTGAAATGATGGCAAATCAATGAACTAATTAAGCATTCAACCTCGTTTTTTGCGTTTACATTGTTCAATCTATGTATCGGACTCTGTAGTTCTTTTGAGTACTCATCAACATATAAGATACCATTCTTCCACAAAAACAAAAACATTTTTTACCTTGTTTCATTGGGATATTCATACCATACTACATGGAGTTCTAACAGCATTATTAGTCCTACTGGGCGGTGGATTGGTAGTATCGGTAGAGGGTCGGACGCCATGCTTTGCAGCAAAGAGTTACGGCCCTTTACGGTCTGAGTTCAAATCCTGCCGAGGTTAACTTTGCCTTTCAACTTTACGGGGTCGATAAAATAAAGTACCAGTAATACACTGGGATAATTGCTGACCTTGTGCCAAAAGTAGAAACAATTATTAGTCCTACTGCAAACAGGTAAATACTAGTGTGTGTGTATATACACACACACACATATATATATGTGTGTGTGTGTATATAATATATATGTAGTTTCTTTACTCACTCGATGGAGAAGGGATGAGGCCATTGCTGAGCAGTGGTTCATTTATCTAGTGCAAAGCGTACGGTGCATGTCTCGTGCACCTTGACGGGCGCCAATGTAGCCGATGCACGACCCTTAGTCGAGAACAGTGTCAGTCGGGGAGTTTGACTGGGGCGGTACGTCTGTCATAGGGTAACACAGGTGTCCCAAGGCAAGCTCAGCATGGATGGAAGCCACACGCTGAGCAAAAGGGCAAAAGCTCACTGGATATATACACACACACACACACACACACACACACAGGGTGTCTCCAAAAAATATATATACACTTTGATTACCTCTGCAGGCAATAGTGTATACATTTTTTGGGACACCCTGTACATATGAATATAAATATATATATATAGTTAGTATATATATATACTATATATATATCCATAGTCTGGAACTAACTGTTGAAATGGCCTATATATGTTCCTTTACTCTACATAGTGAACTGGGTACATTTTATCATGGCACTATGGAGGTGAAGAGTTCTCTTGACTTTTTGCTTAGCAAATTTACAACAGCTGAATGCTCTTCCTATCATCTAGCACTTTACTAAGCATACCAGGTGCTTTTTATCATGGCACCAACACTGGAGAGGTTATTGTGCCTTTGAATGGTACAATTTTGAGAATTCAGCAGATGAAACTGAAGTTAGTCATAATTTAGAAGTGTATTATTTTTCAGTTTCTAACATATTGTAGAGCTCGTTAAAGCAAAGAAAAAAATGTTTTCTGGTGGATTGGCAGTATCGGTAGAGGGTCGGACGCCATGCTTTGCAGCAAAGAGTTACGGCCCTTTATGATCTGAGTTCAAATCCCGCCGAGGTTAACTTTGCCTTTCATCCTTACGGGGTCGATAAAATAAAGTACCAGTAATGCACTGGGTAATTGCTGGCCTTGTGCCAAAAGTAGAAACAATTATTAACTTAAATGATTTCCTTCTATGCTACCCAGTGAGTTAAGGGACCCATACCCTTACATACATCATTCACAGCACTCTTGTACCTCCATGTTGTAACCATAAATCTCTTGTTTTTCTGTTGCAAATAACTCCATCTGGGATACCTCTACCAACACAAACACCACCGCTACAACCCCTACTACTACTGTTGCTACTACTACCACCACCATCACTACTACTACTATGACTACTATTACAACCACTACTCTTGCTACTACTCTACTACTGCTGCTACTACTACTACTGCTACTACTACTACTACTACCACTACTACTACTACTACTACCACTACTACGGCTGCTGCTACCACTACAAATACTACTACTACCACTACCATCACTACTACTGCTGCTGCTACTACTACTAATATTACTACTACTACTGCTGCTGCTATTACTATTGCTACTACCACTACTACTACTTCTGATGCTGCTACTACCACTACTACTACTACTACTGCAACTACTACCACTGGGATCTTAATTATGAACATCATCATCAACCTGATCAACAACATTATGAATCACAACATTAACAACAAACAGCACAGTGGAGAGGATGAGAAGTCAGCAAGAGAACTACCATGCTATATAGCTCTCATTAAGAGAATGAGAGTAGAAAGTTGGCAGTGTGATGACATCAGTAATGGAGGAAAGATGGTTTCATCTTTGGAATCAAAGCTATCCATTATATTTCCAGCTGGAGCAACTTTTTCTAACAACATTTCCCTCAGACTTAGAGTAAGATACTTCTTTATCTCTTACACGTTTGCATGTATGTATGTGTGTGTATAGATGTATCTGTATTTGTGTGTGTATTTTTGTGTATGTCAATGGAAGTGGATTTAAGTGTGTGTGTGTGTGTGTGCATTCATATGTGTATGGATGTGCATATCGACGTACAAAAGTGGAAAGTCCCCCGTCGTTCACAAATGACCATGAGTTTTACACCTAGAAAGTTCCTTTCTGAAGCAAAAACCCGAGCAAGGTTTATTTTATTAGGAAGTCCAGCAGTCGCTCATACATTCCAATCTTCCCTCTCCATGCCACTGATGTTGTCTAAAATCAAATACAGTTTAGCATCGGTGACGTAAAGTGTCTTGCTCAAGGGTCCAATGCACTGCCTGGTCCTAAAATAAAACTCACAACTTCTTGATTGTGAATCCAACACTCTAGCCACTAAGTCATGCACATACATGTAAATATATATATGTGTGTGTGTTTAATTGTGATGTTTATCAATGTATGTTTATTTGTGTGTGAATGTATACTTGTATTCACATGATTGTATATATGTGTATGAGTGCTCATCTGTGTGCATGTATGTGTGTGTATGTGTATTCAAATGCCTATGAATACATGTGTATAATGTGTTTGTTATTGTTATTGATATTGAAATGTAGCTATTTGTATTCTGAGTTCAAATGCTGCTAAGATCAGCTTTGCCTTTTATCCTCCCATGATAGATAAAATAAAGTACCAGCTGTGTGTTGGGGCTAGCCAATGTAACTGACTTATCCATCCCCCTCCAAAGTGTTGGTCTTGTGTCAAAATTAGATGCAGAGAAGGTTACATCTTGCTGAGTAGCAAAGGAGGACAATGTTGATGTTCCCTTCCTAAGAATACTACACCATTTATTTGTGATAAGGACCATATGAAGACTGAGTAAGGCCAACAGACTGCTACAATAGAAATAGAAAAGAAACAGTGTTTTTGATCTAAGATAGCTGTGACATGATTACAGCCTTTTAAAAAATTCATAGTGAGACTCTCATATGTTTATTATACATAAACATATTGTATATGCTTTCATAAAATGTGTTATGTTAGTGCAACCTATTGTATATACTCGAATATAAGCCGATTCGGAGAAGTAGCAACTCTACCTGCAGTGACTCTCTGAGTTACGCACTCTATTGAGTAATGTTACTCCAAAGACCCTTCAGAGGAACCCCCGTTTCAGCTGCTTGTATTAAATGAAAGAATAAAATATTTTTGTCAAGATGTGGGTTCTTTTATTAATGAAAATACAAAAAACAAAATTCCTTACAGGCGATTTCAGTGATCCCCTAAAAATATATAATGTATGATGGGTCAGTAGAAATGTAGGGTGCTCTGGCTCTACTAGAGGGCTCCCACACATTAGTGAGAGGGTAACCATAGATACTTTTCATGTTTTATATTATGTCTTGTATTAATTATTCTTTTATAATATTCTTAGACTTAATTGATGTTTATCAAATGTATCTGTTTATTACACAACGTCCTTGCCCCTGGCCTCGTTTTATATAACTTTTATATTTATAACATTGTATTATATGTGCAAGCCTTTGTGGCTAATAAAGAAATTATTATCATCATTATTATTAAGTGTCAGACAACATGCTTTGTGGCATATAATTAAGTCTTTTTATATTCTGAGTTCAAATCCCTCCAAGTTTAGCATTGCCTTTCATCCTTACAGGGTTGATAAAATAAAGTACCAGTCGTGCACTGGGGTCAATTCAATCGACTCCCTTCCCCCAAAAATTGCTGGCCTTGTGCCTTTATTATTATTATTATTTAGTGTCGGACAACATACTTTATGGCATATAGTTACATCCCTTTGCATCATGTGTTCAAATCCTGCCGAGGTTAGCTTTGCCTTTCATCCTTATGGGGTCAATAAAACAAAGTACCAGTAATGCACCGCGGTCGAATTAATTAACTTTCCCCTCCTCCAGATAGTTGGCCTTGTTTCTAAATCAGAAACAATCATTTACTATATTCAGTTAACGTTGTAACCCTATTTGATCTTCCAGTTGAACCCCTACCAACCAATACCCCAGTTGTTGCTCAAATTCAACACAGACTTACAGCAACCAATCACAGTTCACTTTTCTTCTACAAACGACACTCCATATCCAGGTAAGTGAACAAAGACAAAGACATCTGTTCCACATACAGCAGAAGTGCTGTTGTTGATGATGATGTTGTTGTTACTGTCATCATCTTAATTATCATTGATTTGTTTGTTCACTGAGAGAGTTTACAAGTAGCATTACATCATTCACTCACATTCACTATTTCTCTCTCTCTCTCTCTCTATATATATATATATATATATATATATCAGGATGGATTCAGTTAGAAACTGGTTAGACCATTACTTACCAGAGTACTTGATACTTGGGTAGTAGAGTATGGTTGTATTATAAAGAGTCTGGAACTGGCTGTTGAAATGGCAAGAGCTCAGCCGTTGGGGTCTCGACTCTTTATAATATGTGTGTGTGTATGTGAATGTGTATGTGTTAGATAGATTGAATGAAACTTTACTGCATAGCAATGCATGATCTGAGAGATAGCAAGATGAGTGAAAAGAAAGAGTGATTTTGAAATCTTTTAAGTCACACCTGTGTGTGATGACATAGTCAATCATGTGCCAATTCTTGGATCTAGAAGGCATCCATGTTGTCTTATGGTTTGTAGATTGTTGAAAAGAGCTATTAGTGATGCTAAAATCAAATTCCTTGCCGGGTAAAAGCAGCCTAAGCCTATTTAATTTCATAGCTCTGACTTCATTAAACCCAAGAACAACATGCCATGTTTGATAGCTATTCCCAACTCTAATATTGAAATCTCCCATTATGATAAGCTTGTTTTTGTATGAAACAGTGGAGACCACTGTGTGAAGCTGATCATAAAATGTTACGATATCCTGCTCAGATGAATAAAGAGTTAGGGCATAACAACTCACTAGTTTGACAAAGATGTGGATTGATAGATCCAGAGAAAGAGTCTTACATAAACATCTACACACATACACATGCACAGTTATGTGTGTATATCTGTGTAGACCATATTGTGAAACTAAAAAAACTAGATTACAAATAAGAGGGTTACAAATAATCTGGTGTCAGTGAAAAATGTTTACTACATGAAAAACCTTCATCAATACATCTGTGTAAAAACCAAACACTTTAACCCTTTAGCATTCACATTACTCTATATTTACTATTGTATTTTCACAGCAAAGGTTTTAGTTCACATAATTATTTCACATAACATTGAATCTATGAGATTTTAAATTTATTTATTTTGAGAATAATACCTTAACATCAGTATGAGGGGCTGGTTATGGCCAGTTTAAACGGAAAGAGGTGAGAGAATCCTGCCGGATATAGGCAATTTAAATGCTAAAGTGTTAAGGTGAAGTTCTGTTTGTAGACTTACAGCTGTATACAAAGAACCACTCCTCACAATGGACTGAAGAAGCCATACAGATTGTCCAAAACCAAGGAATCAGCTTTAAGATAAAACCATCCTCCAGGTAAGATCTTGTTGGATTTATTTTTATTTTTTATTCTTTTCTGCTGTAGAGCATAAGATCAACAGCTTTGTCAGACATCAAGTCAACAAATATGTCAACAGGCAAGAACCAATCCATGTGATAGTCATGTATCTTGCCATAACACTCTGTCCAAAACCATTCTCCGGGCACAGTTGAAGGAAGGTAAAGAAGAGACAGAGAAAGAAAATCTTGATCAACATCAGGGACTATACAAGTCACAACACTGCAACCCTCTGTATATAGGATGACACTGTATGAGGGTCAGCTGAAAAGTTCATAGGCTGATCAAGACACTCTCATTGAATGACCAAATGAGGTCTATTTTTCGACAAAGTTCCTGGAAGGAATCAGTGCAGTTATTAATAAGAAGAGTTGAAATTAATGCATGCATGATTTCATAGCTCTAGCATCACTCCTTCACAGTTAGTTAATGAACTTTTCAGCCTACCCCTGTAGGTGTTTTTCGCTGTCATCCCCAATGACAGGCTGTCCTTGTTACAAGAACTTAATTGAGGTTCCCTTTGCAATCATTTAGTCCCAGGTTTCATTACACTGTGTGGCATCTTGAGCAAGTGTCCTTTATCATAACCTCAATTCAATCCATGTCTTGTGAATGAAATTGGGAAGATAGAAACTGTTTTGAAGCCCATCAGATAGACTGTACCTGTAATTCAAAAGGACTGCCTGTGTCATATTGAATCTCCCTGAGGATTACGTTAATGATACAAATGTCAGTGAAATGCTCGGCCACTTACATGGTAATATCATGAGGAGGCTGCCCTGTTGATCAAACAGCTAGAACACTCATCATCGAAATTGATGGAGGTCCATTCCGTTGTGTATCTGTCTGAGGTGTGTGTGTGTGTGTGTGTGTGTGTAAATATGTATGAAATATATGATTGTATGTATGTATGGAATATATGTATGCATGTATGTATGGAATATGTGTATCGATATATGGATATATGCATGCATGTAATGTATGTATGTATTATATGACTGATCTTCAACTGTTAATATTATTGTATGATATCATTGTCTGAGTGTGATGTATGTATGTGTATGATATATATTCTTAATTGTTGTTTTATTTCAATCCAGATGTGAGAATGAATATATGCTGAAGCCATCACTCATACCATGGGTGAGTATATTTCTTTATACATACACACACATACATACATACATACATACATGATGATGATGGCTGCCCCCTCATTATCGAGTATGGCCATTGCATGATATACTATTATTAATAATTATTAATTAATTCTATCGTCCAATGCCTATGCGTGAAAATATTTTTTAAAGTGAAGAAAGACTGTGCACTGAGCCAATCCCACTCTCTGAGCGACAGTAACTATAACCCAAAAAGAAGAAAAGATCAACATTATCGGTAACTACTGAGCCGCAGGTTTTATATCGGAGTTATCCCAGTTTCCTGAGTTGCCTTCTCCTAGAAGAATGCCCTGACAAAGGCTAGGGGTCCTCCACTCCCAGTGGTTTAACATACATACATACATACATATTTAACACAGTATGTAGATGTTGACTTTATATATTGACACAGTGTATAGATGGTAACTGTATATATACAGTATACATGTTGACTGCATTCATTAACATAGTGTGTAGATGTTGACTATATATATATAGATACAGTGTGTACATGCTGACTATATGTTGACATAGTGTGTAGATGTTGACTATATATATAGATACAGTGTGTACATGCTGACTATATGTTGACATAGTGTGTAGATGTTGACTATATATATAGATACAGTGTGTACATGCTGACTATATGTTGACATAGTGTGTAGATGTTGACTATATATATAGATACAGTGTGTACATGCTGACTATATGTTGACATAGTGTGTAGATGTTGACTATATATATAGATACAGTGTGTACATGCTGACTATATGTTGACATAGTGTGTAGATGTTGACTATATATATAGATACAGTGTGTACATGCTGACTATATGTTGACATAGTGTGTAGATGTTGACTATATATATAGATACAGTGTGTACATGCTGACTATATGTTGACATAGTGTGTAGATGTTGACTGCATATAAAGGCACAGTATGTAGATGTGGACTGTTTATATAGATAAAGTGTGTAGATGTTAACTGTTTATATAGACACAGTGTGTAGATGTTGATAGTATATATAGACACAGTATGTAGATATTAACTAAATATATAGATAAAGTATGTAGATGTTGACTAAAGAAGGAAGCACAAATAATCTTTCTGTAAATTTAATATTACATATTTTTACTTTATGCTGTGCTAATATGTATAAATACTGCTATTGAATAATTTTTTTAATTTGGGTACAAAGAGTGCCAAAATATTTTAATTTGTTGTAAAGAGCACTGTGAGTAAAAAAAAGTTTATAAACCACTGCTCTTCAATCTTATGCTATTTGTTATGTATTTAACTAGGGCAGCATCCAACAAAATGCTTCACAGAATTTAGTTACAACTCTTTATATTCTGTTGTGGTCAATTCTGCCTTTTGTCCTTTCAGGCTCCATAAAATACCTGTCAAGTATTGGGGTTGATATAATCAACTTTCCCCTTCTCTCAGATTGCTGGACTTATGCCAATGTTAAAAAGAATTATTATATCTTTATTAATGTGTTGTTGTGTTGATCTTACACTTTTTAACTGGATGTAAATCCACAATGGTTGTCTATGTTTTCTTGTTATATTGTGACCATCAAAAGAAATTATTATTATCATCATCATCATTTCATTTTACATCCGCTTTTTCCCTGCTTGCAATGATAATTATAATTATTTCATTATCAGAACTGGCAGAAACAAATACAGGATATCAAAGGTATGATAGCATTGATTTTTAGGGTATAAGCTGTTGTTTGTGTTTATTATGAATATGAGTTCATAAACTTCTGTCTCTCATATATATATACATACACAAATATTAGTTGATCATTACACACAATTGAGAAACAATTCCAGATTGACAAACACAAACAGACTAAATATATAAATGTATATATATATATCAAATTAAAAAACAGGGTTAAAGACTCACGTTAATCCCCTATAATTCAATGAGCTCAAGAAATAGATTTGGGACTCTTTATAAATCAGTATATAGAGAGAAGTACATAAAGAGGTATGTGTTTAATCATAGGGGATAGAAAACCACCAGAGTGAAGAACATATTGTCTATGAAAGGAAAGGAGAATACAGATCAATTAAATGAATAAATTAAAGTGTACTAACCATCCAATAATAACTATTACACCTTGACATGCTATAATTAGAGTATGTTTCGCTATATATATATATATATACTATATTTATGTTTAATCTATACATATAAAATATATATCTATTATGTTTCTCAGCAACAAAGCTCTGTTAACATTAGCTCAGAGCAACAAATATGCAAGTTTAAACAACACATTAAAAAAAATTATATATCAAATTGAGAAACTAGTAGTATTTTGTACATATATACAGAACAAATAATATATTCACTTATTTCAAGATGGTAACAAACCTAAATCATTTAAAGTCACTTAGATCTGTTTTATAAAACCCCCAGAAAAGATGCATGCCATCGATTTTAATGGTCAGTATCAATCACCAATTATCAATGTTGCTAATAAGATGAGGATTTTAATCATCAGAAAGTTTCGGTCTTTTGTATATATATATATATATATATATATCTCACACTGCACAAATTACTAATTACCTGTCCAAAGAGGAGATTTGAAATAACCTCCACATGGTGTTAAAATAATGTTTAAGAGAAGGGTGGATATTACATGACAGGTCATAAGAAGTGCTAAAGATAGTTCCAAACAGTCCCATAAGGCAAATCAACAAAATTAAGAAGATTTGGGGCAATTTACTAAATTTAAGTTTAATCTATACATATAAAATATATATCTATTATGTTTCTCAACAACAAAGCTCCATGAGTTAGTTCAGAGTATCAATTATACAAGTTTAAACGATATATTAAAAAATTCTATGTCCCAAATTGGAAAACTACTAGTATTTTGTACATATATACAGAACAAATTGTATATATGTGTGTGTATTGTGTGTCATACTCCATAATGAGTCAACATCCATTATATATATTACTCTATTATGTGTTCCAGCTGACAGGCTGAGACCATGCTGTGGCACTGCCATTACACACACACACATATTTGTGCATGTGTTTGAGTTTGCATGTGTATGTCTGTGCGTGCATATAAGTCTGGGTGTGTGTGTGTCTGTGTATGTAGTAGTATTTCCATTACTTATTTGTATGATGTGTTGTTTCTACTTTCCAAGATCCTGTAAGGAAAGGCTTCTTCCTGAAAGTATCTGATGTTGTTGGAGACAGATGGGAATATCTGGCAGGTGAGCTGAACGTCTCTGGTCTGGTTGTGAAACGAATAAAGAAAACCACGACAGATGCTCCTCCTAACATAGCTGCTTTCAAGATGTTAATGTCATGGCATAACTCTCTACCTGTTACTCACAATAAGGTCAGTTGCTGTTTCAACCTGTTTTCTGCCTACAAAGGTCGGCTGAAACATTCATAAGCTGACTATGAAGGATTGATGCTAAAGCTGTAAAATATTGCATACATTAATCTTCTTCTTCTTCTACTTCTTCTTCTTCACCCACTTAATCCTGGGAGGGTTGGAAGAGTCCTCAAACACAATTTCAACTCTTCTTATTAATAACTGCATTGTTTCTTTCTGGGGAGTATGTTAAAAAATAAACCTCATTTAGTCATACCCTGAGAGTATCTTGGTCAGCTTCTGAACTGTTCAGCTGACCCTCGTATTCAGCCTTTCTAGCACGCATATTTCTAAAGACATTACAGCCATGACCATCTCACCATTCCTTATTTAGATGCAGTTTACCTTTGGATACATTACCCAATGTGCCCCCTTTTTTTTTTTGAACCAGTGAAGTGTGGTTTGTGAGAAATTTAGTTGTTATTTCTAACCGATTCATTAGCCACATATATAGAGGGCTGTGGGGTACACGCTTCACTAGTGGAGCACAGCAATATTTTGGTGGGGCAGTGAAATATGTTGGTGGGACACAGCATTATTTTGGTGGGGCATAATAGTATTTAGGTGGAACACAACATTATTTTGGTGGGGCATAGTAGTATTTTGGTGGAACACAACATTATTTTGGTGGGCATAGTAGTATTTTGGTGGAACACAACATTATTTTGGTGGGCATAGTAGTATTTTGGTGGGACACAACATTATTTTGGTGGGACATAGTAGTATTTTGGTGGGACACATTATTTTGGTGGGGCATAGTAGTATTTTGGTGGGACACAACATTATTTTGGTGGGGCATAGTAGTATTTTGGTGGGACACATTATTTTGGTGGGGCATAGTAGTATTTTGGTGGGACACATTATTTTGGTGGGGCATAGTAGTATTTTGGTGGGACACATTATTTTGGTGGGGCATAGTAGTATTTTGGTGGGACACAACATTATTTTGGTGGGACATAGTAGTATTTTGGTGGGACACATTATTTTGGTGGGGCATAGTAGTATTTTGGTGGGACATAGTAGTATTTTGGTGGGGCATAGTAGTATTTTGGTGGAACACAACATTATTTTGGTGGGACATAGTAGTATTTTGGTGGAACACAACATTATTTTGGTGGGACATAGTAGTATTTTGGTGGGACACAACATTATTTTGGTGGGACATAGTAGTATTTTGGTGGGACACAACATTATTTTGGTGGGACATAGTAGTATTTTGGTGGGACACAACATTATTTTGGTGGGACATAGTAGTATTTTGGTGGGACACATTATTTTGGTGGGGCATAGTAGTATTTTGGTGGGACATAGTAGTATTTTGGTGGGACACAACATTATTTTGGTGGGGCATAGTAGTATTTTGGTGGGACACATTATTTTGGTGGGGCATAGTAGTATTTTGGTGCGACACAACATTATTTTGGTGGGGCATAGTAGTATTTTGGTGGGACATAGTAGTATTTTGGTGGGGCATAGTAGTATTTTGGTGGGATACAGAATTATTTTCGTGGGACATAGCATATGCTGGTAGAGCAGGGCAATATTTTGGTTGTCATGGTAATATTTTGGTAGACATGGCAATATTTTGGTGAGGCATGGCACTGCAATATTTTGATGGGACATAGTATTTTAGTGGTGCACAGAAATATTTTGGTGGGACACACTATTAGTTTGTGGGACATAGCAGTATTTTGGTAGGGTAGGGCAATATTTTGGTTGTCATGGTAATAGTTTGGTGAGGCATAACAATATTTTGGTGGGATAAAACATTATTTTGGTGTAGCACAAGCAATATTTTGGTAGTCATGGCAATATTTTGGTGGGGCATTGCAGGGCAGTATTTTTGGTGGGTAATTGTGGCAATATTTTGGTGTCGTATGACAATGTTTTGCTGGTCATGGCAGTATTTTGGTGGGGCATGGCAATATTTTGGTGTGGCATGAGACTTCAAAATGAGGCATATATCTACATTGCATGGGCCCTTAACTTCTGATTGAGTTGTGAAGGTGGCATAGTGACATACAGCATTTCTTGGTCATTTTAAACCTGGTAGAGCCCTTCTCCTCTCAAGATCTAAACACAGCTGATTTCTTCCAGACAAAAAAGAGAGATAGTGAAAAAGAGGAAGTGAGAAAGAGATATAAAGGAAGAATCAGCCCTAGTACTTGACTGGTACTTTATTTTATCAACTTCAAAATGATGAAAAGCAAAGTTGACTTTGGTGGAATTTGAACTCAGAGTGCAGAAAACTAGAAGGAAAGCATATGCAAAGCATATTCACTGCCTTTGAAGCATATGTACTATGCCATATACTTTATACAATCATGCTGGGAGACCCACATTGTTTTGGAAAATGGAAGTGAGGTGTGGTTCAAATAAAATTGAAAATCACTAGTCTAGAGGCTCTTTTGTTAGCTTGAGATGACAACATTATTTCACCTTTTCAAAAAATATTAAAGCTATTTATGGCCAGCTAACAATGAAATATCTAACAAAGTTGCTTGGACTACTAGAAATAGCAAGTCAAATCTTCATTAAAAAATCACATCCTTTTGTCATATAAAGAGGATACATTTGGTTATGAAATTCTAAATATACTGTACTGTATCTGGAAAACAAATCTGGATCAAGCCAAGGAGGCCCATATGTGGTTTCTCAACCTGCTAGAAAAGGTAGCCAAATTCACACCCTATCTTTAAAAGCTAGAAGGACACATTAGAAAATATAGTCCAAGATACTTTGAAACTGAATTTTAAAAAAAATAGACCGAATCATTACAACACTAATGATTTTTCTCATTGTTCTGCTCTATTGGAGTTGACTTAGGGATTAAACAACATTAAAGTTATAAGCAAACACATACATAAATAAACATATACACACACATGCAGGCTTACACCAAAGGTATTTTGTTTTTACTTCAACAAAATACAGTCATCTTTTATTACGAAGAAAAATTAAATAATATTTAACTCCTTTGATACAGAGGTGGCAAATGGGTTGTGTTATTAAATGCCTTGTGGTATTTGTTCCAGCTCTTTGCACTCTGAGTTCAAATCCTACTATGGTCATCCTTACAGGGTCATTAAATAAAGTACAATTCCAGGGGATGGAGGTGGATTAGTGGGTTTGTTAAAAGTTGGACAAGATTTTTTGTAATATCAGATCTGGCTGTGAGTGTTCTGAGTTTAAATTTTGCCTCTTTCTGCCTGGAGTTGTGACTGGCAGATAGTATCAGCAATGGAAAAGACCAATGGAAATATTGTTTCCTTGGCCTGAATTGACAATCACCAATTTTCCTTTTCAATACCAGTATGTCTGATATTGACCTTAGTTTGGTTCTTACAGAAAATCTTTCATTTTTAATATGTCCATATTCAAATTAAAATCAGCCATTGTAATTTAATGTAGATAAAAAAATTTTTTTAAGTCAAGTCATGTTCCATTGTCAGTTTTAATAAATTATTTTTGACAGTTGAGTAGACTGGAATAACAGTAAATAAAATGTCTTATTCAAGGACACAATGTGCTGTTGGAAATTGAACTCATGACCCCACGATTGTGAGCCAAACATGCTAACCCTTAAGCCATGCACTTTCACAGTCCTAGATATACAAAAAGACAGAATGATCATGGCTGGAACACTTTTGGTTATATATTAATCAGGGCTGACCTGGGGCTAAATAACAACAATAACACATAACTCAGCATTTTTCATAATACATTTACTTTTTTAATAAGAGTATATAAGAAATTAAGTGTTGCTATGAATATTTAAAGTTATGATCATGTCATAGTTCTTTCAGTAGCAGTGTGAAAACACCAGACACTAATGTTTCAGCATTTTTTAATCCATCATCGGTAACATTTACTCACTCAGTACTGAAATTAAAATAGGCTATAGTTTATATACATTTTGTTTGTGTATAAAACATTTTCTAGAAAAGTTCATTTGCATATAGTTCATGCTTAGGTTATCTTGGAATTATGATCAGTAGCACTAACATGAACACAGCTTAAAACCCTCATAGCTAGACTTATTTGTTTATGAAATAATAATCATGAAAATTATTGTGTACAGGGCTCAGGTGCACTCCAGCTCATCAAAGGTGCATGTATAGTACATAGAATAATGTACAAATGTCAGGACAGTGAACAGTGTATGAGTCATGATATACACACAGACACACACATGTATGTGTGTGTATAGAGGGGGAATATCAGGTGTAGTGTTGGCAAATTTCAGGAAATATGGAAACTAGTCCTGAAAACTAACAACCAATGCAGTTAGTTTGTTCAATGCTTCAGCAATACAGAGTGTGAAAAAATGTTTCCAAAAGTCATGGAAGCTGTACTGTTTTTTGGATTTTGTAAGCATGTTAGTGCTATAGCTAATTTACCTTTATATACACCTACACAGAAACTGACCCACCTCAAAAAAATTAATATTTCAGGTGAAACCACTGGCCTCAGCTCTCTCAGTTCTTGGATATCAACAACTTGTGAAAGAATTAAATGCAACAGCAGAGGAGTATAATCACAAGTGTCAAAGTGCACTTATTGGTAAGTATATATGTCATATGAGTGTATACATTTATATATATATATATATATATAATGTCAATGAGAGTAAATTTTATTCATATACTCAGTGTTTTTTAGCTTAATGCTATGATAGGATTATGCAGAGCTGTTATATAATAACAATTTGTTTACAAACCAAAGAATTTAAGGTTTAAGGCATTTAATAACTGGCAATTGTTTCTATCTGGGTTATGCTACGTATAGCAAATCATTTTATTTTATAATAATAATTCACCATTAGTGAGTATAGACCATGGATATCATCAGTTTAATTAAGATGCTGATACAAGTCACCCAGGAAAATAATTAGAACAGATAATATATACATAATTATCAAAATATCACGATAAAAGTTTACAGTTAGAAATAAAGTTCAAAAATATCATAGTCTGAAAAAAATATATTATTTGTGTTTTAGAGTTTACAGTTCAAAAAATGGTGTCATTGTTATTGACAGTTTTTCTAAAATGAACTTGTATATATAGAGTTCCAGCAGAGCAATATTCATATTTATCTGAAGTAATCCAGCATTTACATGATTTAAAAAAAATATATATTTACTGAAGACCTAACATTATATTACTAATTATGGAATTATATGCAGTGAATATATATATATTAATGTTTCAGTTTGGGCTTGCAATTGCGAGGTTGTGCGTTTGATTCTCAGACTAGGCTTTGCGTTGTGTTCTTGAGCAAGACACTTTATTTCACGTTGCTCCAGTTCACTAAGCTATAGAAATGAGTTGCGACATCACTGGTGCCAAGTGTATTGGCATTTGCCTTTCCCTTGGACAACATCGGTGGCATGGAGAGCGGAAATTGGTATGCATGGGTGACTGCTGATCTTCCACAAACAACCTTGCCTGGACTTGTGCCTTAAAGGGGAACTTTCTAGAGGCAAATCCCATGGTCATTCATGACCGAAGGGGGTTCTTTACCTTTGCTATATATATATATGTTCTTTCTACTATATTTATTATTAAATAATCAATAATATTTAATTATATGTGATAAGAGTATATTAGTATTAATATAAATAAATAATTATGATTAAGAATGCCAACATGGAAAAATAGACATGCAAGGAGGAGGATAATGATCCTTATGATCTCATTACTAGCAAATAAATATATAATTGTGAATATTTGCAGTATTAGAATAAATACTTTAATTTTTAATGCGCTGTTTTGTACATTTTAAGAATGTCTTACTAATTTGGTTTCATGCAGTACAGGATTTTAAAGAGTAAATAAAGAAACCCTATAATTTTTGTTTCTTTACAGATTGTGAGAAAAAGAAATTCTTTGATTTCCTTTGTCGTTCTGAAGCTCTGGCAATGAAATGGAAAGAGTTAGGGACATACCTGGGTGTTTCAGAAGGAATACAGCAAAACATTGACAAACGGGTTGACTTAACTCTTCGAGAGAAATGTTTCTCTGTGTTGGAGTGTTGGCAAGAATATGATTTAGAAATATTACAGAAATATCTCACAAAAATGGGTTTCCAATTCCTTGCTTGTAAGTATTCCAAACCAAAAGTTCTGAACCATTTTGGAATGGGTAGGTAGGTGTAAGGTGTGTTCAGATTTTAGCTTTCAGTTGTTTTCTATGATAATTGTAACCATGTATGTTTGTTACACAATTACGTGATTTTTAGACAGGAGCTTATGATTTAGCACAAATGAACATATACCCTCATCAACAATAAAATAAAATAGATATTTCCACTATTTGTTGGACTTCCTTCCAATACAGTCAGTGGCTCTTAACTAATCTGCATGATCTACACCACAGGTTCTCAACCCATTTAGGCCAAACGCTCCCTTTTGTCCCTCAAAATCACGAAACGCCCCCCCCCCCCCCCTCCCCCTATTTTTCCATTTTTCAATATACTACTGATTTTGATATCAGTAGAGTACTAAAAAATTGATTAACAATATTCCAAAAATACCATTGCAAGCAGCTGAGAGTATAAATACATTCCTTGAAAGGAAATATATAAATTTCAAAAAAAAGGAACATAAATGTTCTTTTTTATGAATAAGGACCAGTTGAATTTGTCATATTCCCACCAGGCATTACCAGCTATTTTGAACATTTATACAAGAGCAACTCTGTCTATCCCAAGAGTGCTCTTATCTGGAAGAAAGTGGCAATTATATCATTTCAAAGCTTTCCAATTTTTCCTTTAATGAAACGGACAGAATAAATGTTGATATCTAACTTGATGTCCCCTCTGCTTTGTGAGCTTAGAGACCACAGAAGATGGTTTTCATGACCACGCGGGAGGGTATATTCATTAGTAAATGGTAAAATATATACAACAAATGAATTGTAGTAGATGGTTTCCAGTCCAGTCAGACTGCAACTACAAATAAAAAATTGTTAATTTGCTTTGTAACAATAGCATATCCAAGTTTTCGGATAAATCAACTTACTTTAACTTTGACCTTATTTCATGGAGTCTAGCTAACTCTTTAACGTCAGGCTGAATTTTCGTAAGATGTAGCCAGAGATCTCCACACGTGTAATTACATTGTAGCGGTTGTGAGCCTTAATGTGCAGTCTGGAAACAGCACCAAACCTACTCTCGACTAAGTATGAGCTTGGAAAAGGCAGAGCAAATCTCTTAGCCTCTGCATGTAGGTGTGGAAATCGCTTGACATCTGCTTGAAGTTCAATGAATTCTTCCTGAAATTTATCGTCCAAACCATCGACGTTAGCTATGAAGGGATCTGCTATCCACATTGGGATGTTCATATGCAAAAGGTCGACAAACCAGTCTCTCATGTTGTCTTGAGTGGTATAAATTTTGAGTTGGTCATCGCTTACAATGTTTTGAACATTGGCGACACTAGGAAAATTATAAAATTCCCGTCAACAAAGATTCCTTTCGATGACATTCAATTTGGCCAGGAATGTTTTCACAGCATTCCTTGCTTTAAGCAAGGTGATCTTCTTCCCCTGCAAAGCCAAAATGACGCTATTGCATTTGTCAAAGATGTCGGTGAGGTAGGCGCAGTCTTGCCTCACATCGAGGGTTTTCTTGTACAGTTCTGTGTTGCGTCCTCGCAGAAACTCAATGATAGAGTCGAAGAGTTCAAAGTGAGTAAGGCACTTGCTCTTTGAAAGCCACCTCACTTCAGTATGAAGGAGCAACTTGACGAATTCTTCGTCATTATCTTAGCACAGTTGCCGGAAAATTCGTTCATTGAGGGAATGCCGTTTGATAAAATTGATGACATCAATAGCCACCTGCAAGGACTGCTCAGCAGCTTGCTGAGTTTCTTCGCAGCCAAGTGTTGTCGATGAATGACACAATGAACAGCAAATACAGATAGATTTTCTCTCTTCAGAAGAGTGACGAAACCCTTATGTTGGCCGACCATTGCTCTTACACTATCTGATCCATGTTTTCTTTTTTTAATTTTCTTTCTAAAAACGTGGTTCTGTCTCTTGCATGTAACTCATAACTAAGCACCATGTTGCTAAAATTATTCATAAATGATTCACAAAACACTCCCTGATTGGTTCAAACTAAGCATAGCGTCCTAATTCAACCAATCACAGAGCATTTTACATCAGAAACGAACATACTTCAAAGCAGGAGTACAGTCGGTATCCAACTGCTGTAGCAAAACATATCTACAGGCAGGATTTGACTGAATGAATTCTAACATCATGAATGTAGACAGGACCTAATGAGAAAGTTCTTTTTCTTCTTTGCCCAATTATTCCTAGGATGGTCATAGGAGCAGAGTCTTTAAGCACACTTTCTAGCAGGTCTGGTTGGAAGCAACCATCTCCCCAAGTGATATCAGTCAAGCTCATGGATCTTATCCAAACATTTTGCTCAGGGTCTATCGCTGGGTCTCCTGCTAGCTGGTTTTGCCCATAAAATCTAACAATCTAGACATTCTAACCACATGTCTGTAATATTGAAGCTGTGATCTTTCAATTTGGATAAGTAGTGCTTCAATCAGGAGTAATTCTCTGATCCGCAAGCTACGCACTCTGCCGAGTAATATTACTTCTAAGACCCTTTTAAAAAAAAAAAACATTTCAGTTGCTTGTATTCGCAATCGTATTCTTTCGGTCATTACCCAAGATTCGTGACCGTAGGTAAGGGCTGGCATGAATACAGAATTGAAGATAGCAAGGTTGGCTTACAGACCCTTCTTCTGGTGAACGAATGCTGAAGCTGGCGTATTACTGCCCCAGCTCTTGCCTTCCATAATTCATGAACACAGTCCCAAGTGACTTGCACTTTTCCACCTGCTTTAGTGGAACTCCACTCACATGTCAAGTGCACTGCATATGCTTCCTTAAGATGACAAGTGTCTCAGTCTTCGCAGCACTGATTTTCATTCCTGCCATGCAGCAATCGGCAGCAAACTTATCAAGTGCATGTCAGAGATCACCTTCTGACAAGTTAAGTAGTACCATGTTGTCTACAAATTCCACAGAGTGATCCTACACCCACCAGTCTTGAAACTACTTCCAACTAGGCTGCACATGCCAATCCTATCCATGAAGATTATGAACAGAAAAGATGACCATATGCACCTTGGCAGTGACCAACACCCACATTGAATGGTTTCGACTTAGCACCATTTACCTAAACACAAATACTAGGGCATTCACATAGACATCAGGGCAACAAAACAGCTATCAATCTCATACTCCTTTAGAACCTTCCACAATAGATCCTGTGGAACGTGGTCAGTATCTATATTTATCTTTTAAAATGTTTAATCATTCTATCTAAGAATATTTAAGTTATGCTACAAACTTAATAATGAGAATTCTTCATTATTTTCAAAATTGTTTCAAAATTATGGGCTGTTTCTTTCATTAGAAATATGGTAAGGAAAGAGTTAAAATATCTATATTTATCTAAAACTTTTATGTAAGAACCTTTGTTAAGTTATACTCCAAACACCAACTTAATAAGAAAATTAGTTACATTACTAAATACCTAAAAATTCTTAATATTTTTTTCTAAACAATTTAAAAATCAGTCTTTCCTGAGAAATATGGTAATGAAAGGATTAGTTTTAGAGAGGGCAATGCTTATTGATCATTTACATGTCCACCAAGACTGGTGGGATTGATATGATCAACATTCTATTTAAACATCTAAAAGTTGATGTTTCCAGAAAAACCATGTTTCCAACAATAACTTTGCTAAGTTATGTTTCAAACACCTTTTAGTTATAATACTAAATCTAAAAATTCTCGATTATTTTCAAAATTGTTTGAAAATCACAAGCAATATCTTTCATTAGAAATATGGTAATAAAAGTGTCAGGCATCCATTGATGTGACATTTCTTAAATACTCTCATGGGCTAGTCAGTGTTCTCAATAAACAACAAACTTTTCAAATTTTTATATATAAGATATATAAAAATCTACAGGTGGTTCTTTAACCCTTTAGCATTTAAACCGGCCATATCAGGCCAGAATTCTCTCACCTCTTTCTGTTCAAACTGTCTGTAACTGGCCACTCATACTTATGTTAAGGTATTATTCTCAAAATAAATAACATCAAAATCTCAGATTCAATATTATGTGAGATAATTATGAGATAAAGCCTTTACCATGAAAATACAATAGTGTATATAGAGTAATGTAAATGATAAAGGGTTAAGGTGTTTTTTTCTGTAGGCCTCAAACCTTTTCAAATTTTTGTATGTAAAATATGATATGATGGCAGGTGGAGAATTAGCAGTCGGTAGAATGCCTCATGGTATTCATTCCAGCTTTCTGAACCGAGTTCAAAATTTGGCACGGTCAACTTTGCCTTTCATCTTTTACCCTGGGATTGATTTTTCCTCTATATCGCCTTCTCATTTCCTCTCCTTTTCTGGAAGAAATCAGCTATGTCCAGACCTGGAGAGTGGATGCGCTCCACCAGGTTTAAAATATCAAAAATACATTGTATGTCACTATGGCACCCATATAACCCCATCAACAGTTACAGGTTCATATTCCTACATAATGATTTCTAATTTAGGTACAAGGCCAATAATTTGTGGGGAGGTGAAGGTCATTACATCAACCTCAGTACATAACTGGTACTCTATTTTATTGACCCCAAAAGGATGAAAGGCAAAGTAGACCTAGGCGGGATTTGAACACAAGATGTAAAAATCCAGAATAAATGCTGCGAAGCATTTTCTTCGACACTAACGATTCTGCAAATCCACCACCCTTCATATTCCTACATAAAAGGATTATGTTTTAATTAATTTTCATCAGTTGTTCAGTAATTTACCTTGAATTTCTATACTAATTTCAGGCAGAATTCCTGCATTTCAACAGAAAACAGCAACACCACCACCAGCCTCAACAACAGCAGTGTCAACCTTTTACTCTGAAACTCCCTAATAAGAATATATTCATTTAGCACCAAAATATTATCTTTTACTTTTCTTTGTTTCTCCATTGACACCAACACACACTCCATCTGTAGTTGTAGTCATGAAATAAAACATTAAGAAAAAAGAATGGTGATTAATTATTTATTGTGTTAACTCTGTCCTGTACCACATGAAACCACTTTAGCATGACATTCTTGAAAAATACAAAACAGTACTATGACTGCATCATCTGCTTCATTTCACATTTGCTTTCTCATTCGAGCAGAGGATGGTCAAGTCGTCACAGACCAAGTCAATACTTAATGTTAAAGCAAAACTACAGTATGTAAATAATAGATGGTGGTAGTAGCTGTTAGTGTAAGCACAGCATGGTCAAATGGTTAAGAAGTTTACTTTGAAATAAGGTTCTGGGTTCAATTCCACTAAGTGGCATCTTGGGTAAGTGTCATTTATTATAACCTTGGGCTTGACTTCACCTTTGTGAATAAAATTGGGTAGACAGAAACTGCGTAGAAGCCCATTGAATGAACTGTACCTGTAATTAAAAAGCCCAGAAAACACCTAAACCACACAGCCATGACTAAGCTTATGTATGATAAAGACATAATTGGCTTCTAATTTAGGCATAAGGCCAGCAATTTAAGGAGGGGGGGGGGGGCGAAGTTGACTACATCAACCCCTGCATGTGACTGGTACTGTATTTTTATCAACTGCAAAAAGATGAAAACAGCTGATCTTGGCGGGATTTGAACTTAAAAGGCTAAAACTAAATACCGCAAACCATTTTGTCCAACACTCTACCAATTCTGCCAATTCATTTCCCTTGAATCCTATCAACCCCAGAAAGATAAAAGGCAAAGCTGATCTTGCAGGATTTGAACTCAGAAGATCGTCATCATCATTTAAAGTCCATTCCCCACACTAGCATGGATTAGACGGGCTGTCCCATTTAGAGGCAAGTTGGGTCAAGTGACCGTGTCTTGTTCATATAGAACTATTTCTGAGTAGGTTTCTACAGCTGGATGCCCTTCCTAATGCCAACCACATTTACAGTATGTGCTGGGTACTTTTTGTCATAACACCTACATGACCACCTTACAGTGTGGGCTGGATGCTTTTTGTCATAACATCTACATAACCACCTTACAGTGTGGGCTGGGTGCTTTTTTATCGTGACACCTAACACGACCACCTTACAGTATGGGCTGGATGAAACTAAATACTGCAAATCATTTTGTACCAATTCTACAAATCATTGTCCTTATATGGTAAAGAAATAACGACTTGAATAAAATATGTTATAATTTTATTAGAAAACTAGAAATATATTTAAGTTCACTATTAACTGTCGCTGTCTTCATCTGACCATTTACTTACTAACATATTTGAAGACTGCACCCAATCACTGTCTTCTGAGTCACATTCCATGTCTTTATTCTTCTCATCATCAGATGATGAACAACCAGAATCGGTCTTCTCAGCAGCCCTCTTCCGTTTCAGGTGACTTTGGTTTAGTAGGTACAGCATGGTGAATTCATTGTGTTCACAACTAGAGGAGAGGGTAGCAAAAAAAATGATTTCTTTTACTGGCCAAAAGTGCCAAAGACATTCCAATAATAATCTATATTATAATAAGAGCACTGTCTGTCTGTCCTGCTCACTATATATATAGAGAGAGGGGGAGCGCCTGGTGATAGATATGTACATAGAGAGAGAGAGAGAAAAGAGCATGCTATGTGTTTTTGAGGTGACAGAAAGAGGTAGAAAGAAAGTTATGACGTTGCCCTCATCTATATAGAGAGAAGGGAGTGCCAAGCAAAAGAGGTGTACATAAATAGAAAGAAAAGAAACGTCAATTGTTTAGAGAGAGTGATGTGTGTGAGACAAAGAGGGAGAAGGCGTCGCCCTCATCTAGTAATAATAATGATTTCTAGTATAGACACAAGGCCAGTAATTTGGGGGAGGGGGAGTCGATTAAATCGACCCCAGTACGTTACTGGTGTTTTATTTTATCGACCCCGTAAGGATGAAAGGCAAAGCTAACCTCAGCAGGATTTAAACTCAGGTAATAATAATAACAGTTTCTGATTTAGGCACAAGGCCAACAATCTGGAGGAATGGGAAAGTCAATTAAATCAACCCCAGTGCATTACTGGTACTTTATTTTATCGACCCCGTAAAGATAAAAGGCAAAGTTAACTTTGGCAGGATTTGAACTCAGGCCTTAAAGTTCAAATAATAACAATAATAATAATAATGGCTTCTAATTTCTGGCACAACTTCTAATGACAGTCACTGTACTTTAATTAATTAGGATGCATGAGCGAGATGAGGTTACCCCCACCCATCTGGTCTCAAATCATGACAACCTGTCCAACCCATAGCAGCATGGAAAGATGATGTAAAAATACTCATGTCACCAATCATTAAAACCACCCCAAGACAATGTTTTGGGAATGTAGGAAAGTCAATTATATCAACTTGATCAGTACTTTATTTTATTGACCCTGGCGGAGTAAAAGGCAAAGTTGTCTGTGGTTGGATTTGAACTCAGAACGTAAAAAAACTAACAAATACTGCAAAGCATTTTGTTTGACATTTTAATGATTGTCAGTCAGCCTTCCTATATTTGTTCTGGCCTTTTATGTCTGAGTTCAAATCCCGCCAACATCAACTTAGCCATTCATCTTTCCTGAGATGGGAGTTAATAAATTAAAATAACAGTAAAGAACTGGGCCATTACAATTGACTTCCCCCTCCTCCAAAACTGCTGGCCTGTGTCTAAATTAGAACCCATTATTATCATAAACGGAGGCACATGGCTTAGTGGTTAGAGCACTGGCCTTGCAATCGAAAGGTTGTGAGTTCAATTCTCAGACCGATGTGTTGTTTCCTTGAGCAAGACATTTCATATTGCTCCAGTTTACTCAGCTGCAGAAATGAGATGATAGGGACTGGGGACCCTATCATTCCACTGCAAAGTGGTCGTGGAGGTGCTGCAGCAAAAAAGCACCCAGCACTCACTGTAAATGAGGTTGGTATTAGGAAGGGCATCCAGCTGTAGAAATCAAGCCAGAATCAGTTCCCGTCCCACCCTTGCAAGCAGGGAAAAGCGGACGTATGATGATGATGATTAGGGTGGCTGATTGGCAGAATCACCAAAGTGTAGGATGAAATACTTTGCAGCATTTAGTTACATTGAGTTTAAATCCCACTAAGGCCAACATTGCCTTTCATCCTTCTGGGGTCATAAAATAAAGTACCAGTAAAACACTAGAGATCAATATAATCGACTTTCCTCTCCTCCAAACTGCTGGTTTGTGCCTAAATTAGAAATCATTATTATCACTGGCGATGGCGGTGGATTGGCAGTATCAGTAGAGGGTCGGACGCCATGCTTTGACGCATAGAGTTACGGTCCTTGCCATTCTGAGTTCAAATCCTGACGAGGTTAACTTTGCCTTTCATCCTTACGGGGGTCGATAAAATAAAGTACCAGTAATGCACTGGGTAATTGCTGGCCTTGTGCCAAAAGTAGAAACAATCACTAGCAGAAAAACCACCCTTCGGGTGGTTTTCTGCTGGCATGTGTAGTGTGTATATTGATATTATACCCAGGTATATATACATGTAGATATGATACATCAAATAATATCGTAATTGACAATATATAATACATAGAAATTGAACGAAGACTGCGTTACACCGTCTTATTTAATCAGTAACGTAATCCATGATACATTAAAAAAGACGATAATATATATAAACTGCATTAGGAGAAAATTAGTATGTTTATTTAAGCGATGGCCAACCGGAAGTGTTGACATTTCAGAAATTTTAAAGATGTGAATCTTTAAATAAACAAAATATATTTAATCAACAGCCATGAAATTTAGTAGATAAATTATGTAATATTCATTCATTATTTATTCAAAGTAATCCAACTTATTTTACTAATGGGATAAAAAAATTATAAACCGTATGCAGTCCCGCACTCCTTACTTTATTATAGTTTAGATTACTGCTGCAGGTTTGTTTGTGTTTGGTGTGAATATGGTTTTGGTTATGGGTGACGTGATTGTATGGTGGACTGAGATAAGGTGCTGTTTTTTGTTTTACATCTGCATACCATACTGGCATGTGTTGGACAGGTTGTCATAGTTTGAGACCAGACATGCCACAGTGACCTTGTCTTGCCCATACGTAACAATTATTTAAAATACAATCAATGTCACAAGTAATTTGGCCATAAAAGAGTTCCTTGGTAGTTTGTGGACCCCTGATCCACACCCATCAACCATCATCATTATCATGACTGTTTTCACGTTGACTTTTCCATGCTCACATAGGTTGGATGGGACATTTTAAGGCAATGTTTTACAGCCAGATGCCCTTCTTCTCACTAACCCTTATAGTTGCTTCTTATGGCATGCAGGGGGAATACAGTGTACCTATTCTAGACCACCCTATAAGACAAATAATTGTAAAATAGAAAAGTACCAAAATTACCACTTACATTTTTCCAACTTCATCATACTTGATCTTGGTTGCTTTCTGTATGGAGCGCAGTGTGGCCATAATTGAAGCTGACCGTTGCTTTAAGGCTGGCCCATGAGAAACCAGTAAATGTTCTAACCAGGTGAGATAATACTGGATGTGTGCTGACTGTTCAATCTGACTACTGATGAAAGACAGAAGTTTATCTACATATGTGGAGTGTAGATTCTGACAAATGAGCAGAACTGAAAAAATGAATATTACAAGCCTTTTGATTTTTATGTTTTTAACATGATTTTCAAATAATTTTTTTTACTTTTATAAATTCTCAGTCATTTTTGTCATCATTTTGTTATCTAAAATTTCACTTTTAACTTTTTTTATACCAACCCTCAAAAACCAGCTCTGGTTCAATGAAAACAAAACCACACATTTTTAAGGGTTTCTATTTAAATTAAAATCTTCCAACATAATTTTATATGAGAACCATATGTTAATTACTATGTCAACCCTGCAAAAACTGGTTCTATTTCAATGAAACAAAACCACATATTTTTTATTTAAATTAAAATCTTCCAAGATTATTTTATATTAAAAGAAGGATAAAAGAGACTGGATCATAAAAATGATAGGGATAAAGCTAGTAACAAATGTTGCGAAGAGAAATGGAATAAGATGGTGACTTGTGAGGGGTGATAGGAATGAATGTAGAAGGAAGTAGAGGAAGGGCAAAACCAAGAAAGGCATAGATAAAAATGATAGAGAAGGAAATGGAAGCCAGAGGCTTAGTGAATAGGGATGTAGATGGTGGGGCGAAATAGAGAAGCATGCCATGGGACTTGCAAAGCAAATCCTTGCTTTAGCAGGAAAAATGTCTTTAAAATGCTTGTTGTTATTAAAACTTACCATCTTTGAGTGGAATTTGTTCCAATACTTCCTGGATGATGGGACGTTCATTGAGGCGGAAACTAAGCATGAGAGCGGAAGGGTAATCTTTCTCTTTTAAGGTGTGTCGTATCTTGTCAGGTGTGATGTCCACTTCAAGTTGGAATGGGTCAAATGTGAGATTGTGATCAAGTGAATAGACAAGAAGACCTTCTGTTGTAGTAGCTGCCCATGCACGACCTATATGATATATAAATAAAACAGAAGTCATCTTTACACTAACAAACTGGACAGTGGAGAAATTGAAATTGTCTAGATTACTGTGGATGCAGCATGGTTGAATAATTATGCTCTCTTTGCAATCATTAGATTCCTGATTTAAACCCAGTGTGTGGCATCTTGGGCAAGAGTCATAGCCTCAGAGTTAACCCATACCTTGTGAGGGAAATTGGGTAGATGAAAACTGTTTGAAGGAAGCCCATGGACTGTGCCTGTAATTCAAAAGGGTCAGCTTTGTCATGTTAATTTCCCTGAGAATTACATTACAAATTACATTACAAATACACGTCTACGGAATGCTTAGCCACTTGCACATGCAGGCTTTCCATTGATCAAAGAACTGGAACACTCATCATCAAAACAGACCTAGGTATATTGCTAGTACCATCAATAATACTTGTTTCTACTTTTGGCACAAGGCCAACAATTATACCAGCGCCTTACTGGTGCTTTATTCTTTATTTTATCGACTACTGTGAAAGACAAAGTTAACCTTGGCGGGATTTGAACTAAAGTAGTAAAGGTCCATAATGCTGCAAAGCATGGCGTCCAACACTCTACCGATACTGTCAATCCACCATCAATAATGGCAATAGAGCTGTATTTAAGTTTTGGAATCCACAATTAATAACAGGATTACTGGATGTATGAACAATCATACAAACTGGATAATTTGTTTTGATAAATATATAGTTTGCATAAGAGAAACGTTATAGTTTATGTGGATTACTGAGATGTAGAACTGATTAAAGATAAGAAAGATGGTTTAATTATCTATTTCTATGATATAATTATATAAATGTTCAATGTGTACAAATAACATACAGGATCAAATGTATGAGTCGCTTTGAAGAAATAATTATTTACAAGAACAAATCTAAGGTTAGAAGCCAGGACTTTATGATAAGAAAGCAAACTTCTCATTGTAGTACACCACTGATATAAGAAATCCATTATGTGTAGGTGTGTGTATGTGCTTATTTATGTCCTGAAACAAAACAAAACATCGCCTAAAATAGGTACCAGACTTGAAAAATAAACATTAAGTATTAGAGGTTGATATGATCAACAATTATCAAAACAGTGGATCCCAGTATGGCTGCAGTCAAATGACTAAAACCAGTAAAAGGATTTAAAATAAAATGCTTTACCTGTGGGAGAGAAACGAATACAACAAACTCTAACTTCTGCTTTCCAGTGTCTTGATGACATGTCACCTTTCAAAACACCAGGTAAACTGATATGTTTACCTGTGCCCTCCTCTTCATTATCATCAATAAGTTCAATGTTGCCCCACTCTGTCATTTGTCTTCTGTCTAAAAATTCCTGGAAGATATAAAAGAAAACACTATATCTTAACATCCAGTAATAATTTAGCAGAAAATATCTAAAGATATCTAAAGATTTCTGAAAGATATATAAAAAATAATTATTATTATCCTTTAATATCCTGTAATGATTTTAGGACAAAATATCTAATAGCAAGTTTGTCAATTCAAATGTTTATAGTATTTTTAATAGTGGACAGATCATTGTGGAAATTTGAAGTATTAGAGTAAAAGAGTTAGTATTTAATGTGTTGCAGTCATAGTGATGTTCAGTATTGTTCAAAAATATTTCTTTCTAATGTCGTTTGTTAATTTAAATGTTTATAATATCTTTATTAGTAGATAGGTCATTGTGAAAATTTGAAGTATTAGAGTAAAGACTTTATGTAAAGTCTTGCAAATGCAGTTATATGTGGTACAGAACATTAAGAATTCAAAAAAACAAAAAACAGCAACAAACATCAATTTTCCTTTGGAAAAGGGGGGAGTAAAACCATTTGACTCATCACATGATAGTGTGGGCACCATGATAAAATGCATCCAGTACACTCTATATAGTAGTGATGGTGCCACAATAAAATTTACACAGTACACTCTATATAGTAGTGATGGTGTCACAATAAAATTTACCTAGTGCACTCTAAATGATAGTGATGGTGTCCTAATAATATGCACCCAATGTAGTCTAAATGGTAATGATGGTGTCAATAAAATTTACCCAGTACACTCGAAATGGTAGTGATGTCAATAAAATTCCCCCAATACTCTCTAAATGGTAGTGATGGGGTGTGTCACAATACAATTCCCCCAATAAAGTCAGTCATGGGCAAACTGTGGCCTGTGCACTTTCTGAATGTTTGACTTTCTAAATGACATGCCTAATTTCAAAATTGCCTTGAATTTTTTTAGTAGTGCAGCCCACCTTATAATGAGCCAGATCCTATGCGAGACACTGCTCAAAAAAGTTGCCCATGTTTGCTCTAAGTGGTAGTGATGGTGCCACAATAAAATACATCCAGTACATCTAAGTGGTGGTACTAAT
Source organism: Eledone cirrhosa (assembly GCA_964016885.1). Taxonomy (NCBI): domain Eukaryota; kingdom Metazoa; phylum Mollusca; class Cephalopoda; order Octopoda; family Eledonidae; genus Eledone; species Eledone cirrhosa. Next base: position 271,393,893 of record OZ024743.1, on the reverse strand, counting down.
GTCGCAATAACATGCACCCAGTACATCTAAGTGATAGTGGTAATGTCACAATAAGATGCACCCAGTACATATGGAACAGGCTGTAGTTCCCTGACCAGTCTAGTCTTAGACCATGATAACACATCCAAACCATGTCTGCATGGAAAGTGGACACAAAATGATGATGTAATGAAATGCAAGGCACAATCTCAGTTTGAACTCAGAATGTTAAGGCACTAAACAATTTGGCAATTGACTTCTATAAAGACATTAATAATAGAGCACAGTTATTGTGACTGTCAGTTAATTAAAGGTGGATGATCTACCGATTCTTTCACTTCAATACAACAATAATACATATACCTTAAACTAGCGTCGTTAAGCAATACACTGTATTTCAATTGTACCTGTAATTCGAAAAGCAAACCTTGTAACTCTGTCAAACGGAATCTTCCAAAAAATTACGTTATGGGTGCATGTGTCTGTGGAATACTAAGTCACTTGTACGTTAATTTCGCAAGCAGGCTGTTCTGTTGATCAAGTAACTGGAACCTTCGTCGTCGGGAGATACAGATGTCCAACACACTGTGTTCGACCAGCAACATTAAATGTCAGTTATAAAGGGAGACAACCATTATCTTGAGTTATTTCCCTTGGTTATCCTGTATACATTGGTTTTATATTTATGTCACCAATGCTGGGTTCTGTGTCCATGAAACTGACATTTAAGTCTGAAAAGTCCAACAGGCCGTAGATACCGATTTTCACGGTGGTACAACCATCTTGCTCTCTCCAACCGCCACCGCCTCTACCACCACTACTACGATCATAACATCCTCTATTGAAATCACTGCTACCACTATCATCACAACTACTACAACCACAACTACCACCACCTTTACTATTTTCAGCAGTGTCATATCACAATACATAGGTACAAATATTAGAAACTCTACATGGTCGTTTGACCTCCTAGAAGTAGCAGCCAAAATATCCCTCAAATCACTTCTTATCACCTTAAAAAAGAAAAGGACACATTAAATAATGTGATCCAGGATATACAAAAACAGAAAATGGTCACAGCTACAGCAATTTTACAATAGATTTGCACAATCAAGATCACCTGGGGCTAAACAACAACAACAATACACATGTTTAAGGCCATTTTTCCCACTAAAGCAGGGAGTCATCCTTGCAGGCCCCTGTGACAAGCATCATACTCATTATGAGGTCCTTTTTAAGACAATACTTTTATAGCTATTCATCCATCTTGGTGCCAACCCTTTTAGTTGCCTCAGGTGACTGAGTACCCATGTTAAACCAGTACGCTATGAGGTGGTTGTGTTGGTGACATGACAAAAAAAAGCATCCAGTCTACACTGTAGATGGTTGTGCTGGTGCCGCGAGGGAAAAGCACCCAGTCCACCCTGTTAGATTGTCGTTTTGGTGCCACGATAAAAAGCAGTTGGCATTAGGAAGGACATCCAGCAATAGAACCCAAGCCAGAAACAGTTCCATGTGCGAGACACAGTTACCTGACTTGTCATCCCTCTACAAGCATTGAAAATAGATGTTAAAGAGTGATGATGATGATACACACAATGGTTGGGGAAAATTAACCTTTTCATTACTATATCCCTAATGAAAAATACTGCCTGTACTTTCCAAATAATAGAGATGTATATGACAGCATATACTATGTTTATATGAAAAAAACATGAGAGCCTCGTAATCAAAGAAAAATGTCTTTGTTATGAAACAATTATTTTTCTCTTATTGCAATACGAACAGTAGTCGTTGAGAATGCCAGACAGCTGTTTCAAGATTTATTAATCTCTCATCAATGACACTCACTCAACCAGTACTGAGATGAAAATAGACTAGTGTCTATATAGATTTTGCATGAACTTTTGATGGGGATGCTTATTTGCGTATAGCAAATAGAAAACACCAGTAGGAAATGCTCATTTCCAAATAATGATGAAAATAATCAGGAATTTGGAGGGATTTTGTAAAATAACTTTCTCATTATTAAGCTAGTGGACAGGCAGTATCGGTAGAGCATCAGACAAGCTTTGCTGCATAAAGTCACATTGCTTTATGTTGAGTTCAAATCCTGCCGAGGTTAGCTTTGCCTTTCATCTTTACTAAAGTCTGTCTTGAGCCCGAAGGCTCATCAGGCCAGTTCTTATCCTGGTTTCTGTGGCATTAAGTAACCAAGAGAGTACAAGACTTTCCCCCCTGGACAGGACGCCAGACCATCTCAGGGCTAAAGCCCCAGCTACTGCTGGTACTCACTTTCAGCTGAGTATATTGGAGTAATGTGAAATGAAGTGTTTTGCTCAAGAACACAATACACAACTAGTCCAGGAATCAAGCCCATGACATTATGACCATAAGTCCAGCACACTTACCACTAGGGCACATGCCTTTCTTTCATCCTTATGGGGTCTATAAAATAAAGTACCAATAACAAACTGGGGACAATTTAATCGACTTCCCCTTCCCCCAAATTGTTGACCTTGTGCCTAAATCAGAATTCGTTATTAAACCAGTGTTTGAAACAACAAAATTCTTACATAAAATGATGAAGGCAAGTTTTTAGATAAATAAAAGACTTTAAAGCAAACAGTCATGTATGATAGAAGAACCAAGGGTGGCTTCAGGAAGTTTTATGTCAAAAACATTAAACACTATTTCTTACCTCCATTCCATCAAATGATTTGTTGCAAGAAATTTCAAACTTCTTCATGAGTATTTGGTCATCTACTGAATAAATGCAGACATTCTTGGAACGGCCAGCAGCTAGTAAGGCTTTCCCATCAGCTGAATAACAAATAGTGTTAAATGACCTGGAAAATAATAGGTAGAGAGAATTGATCCTTTCATTACTCTGAAACGGCCTATGATTCTGTAGCTAATTTGGAAATTAATTTTTAAAAAAAATTTGGAGGGATTCAGTAATACAGCTAACTTCCGCATTGTTAAGTTGGTGCTTTTTATGAGTTCAAATACCGCTGAAGACAACTTTGCTTTTCATCTGTCGGGGATTGATAAAATAAAGCACCAGTAATGCACTAGGGACAATTTAATCAACTTTCCCCCCCCCTCTCCCCAAATTACTGGCCTTGTGCTTATACTAGAAATCATTATTATGATAGTGTGTGGAATATAACTTTGTTATGGTTCTTATATTCAATTATGGAAGGTGTTTGGTTTGTTTTTTTTAGATAAATATAAACATTTAAAAATGAAAATAAAAATTACAGCTCACACTTATGCAAGTTTAGTTGGCCTCCTACAAGGTTACACCTCAGAAAATTCTTGGGTGATTTTATGAAAATTAACATGAAATGAAGCATCTTGCTCAAGAACGCAATGTGCCACTCAGTCCAGAAATCAAACCTGGTCTCACAATCATAAAGTTTTATGATTGTGAGACCAGTCCCTTAACCACAAGGTCATGTACCATGTATGCTTCATCACCGCCACTACCATCACCATCATCCTTAACATTTGCTCATATGTACATAAAACAAGCATATGTGTATATTAAGGATGTTAGAATCATTAACTCAACACCCTAACAACACTTGAAAACAAAGTTTTGTATCATTAAAACCAGAGGCAGTTTTAAGCAGTTTGATAGTCAAGTATAATGAAAGTCATAGTGTTGTTCAGTATTGTTCAAGAATATCTTGTTAATGTGGTTTCATGTGGTTTAATTTAAATGTTTATAGTTTCTTTACTAGTAAACAGATCATTGTGAATATTGCAAGTATTAGAGTAAAGACTTTACAGCAAAGTATTGCTAATGCAGTTATATGCTGTACATGTTAAGAGTTAATAAAAAATATCTTTGAACTCGCAACAAACAATGATTTGGGGGTAGGAAAAAGGAGGAGTGAAACCATTTGACTCGTCAATATTTTATATATCTGTCAAATGGCATTGCTAGCAGTATGATAAAATGCACCCAGTACACTGTCAAATGGTAGTGCTGGCGTTATGATAAAATGCACCCAGTACACTGTCAAATGATAGTGCTGGCGTTATGATAAAATGCACCCAGTACAATGTCAAATGGTAGTGCTGGCACTATGATAAAATGCACCCAGTACACTGTCAAATGGCAGTGCTAGCATTATGATAAAATGCACCCAGTACACTGTCAAATGGTAGAGCTGGCATTATGATAAAATGCACCTAGTACACTGTCAAATGGTAGTGCTGGCATTATGATAAAATGCACCCAGTACACTGTCAAATGGTAGTGCTGGCATTATGATAAAATGCACCCAGTACACTGTCAAATGGTAGTGCTGGCGTTATGATAAAATGTACCCAGTACAATGTCAAATGGTAGTGCTGGCAGTATGATAAAATGCACCCAGTACACTGTCAAATGGTAGAGCTGGCATTATGATAAAATGCACCTAGTACACTGTCAAATGGTAGTGCTGGCATTATGATAAAATGCACCTAGTACACTGTCAAATGGTAGTGCTGGCATTATGATAAAATGCACCCAGTACACTGTCAAATGGTAGTGCTGGCATTATGATAAAATGTACCCAGTACACTATCAAATGGTAGTGCTGGCATTATGATAAAATGTACCCAGTACACTGTCAAATGGTAGTGCTGGCATTATGATAAAATGTACCCAGTACACTGTCAAATGGTAGTGCTGGCGTTATGATAAAATGCACCCAGTACACTGTCAAATGGTAGTGCTGGCACCACAATAAAATGCACCCAGTACACTGACAAATGTTAGTGCTGGCACCACAATAAAATGTACCCAGTACACTATCAAATGGTAGTGCTGGCATTATGATAAAATGTAGCCAGTACACTGTTAAATGGTAGTGCTGGCATTATGATAAAATGCACCCAGTACACTGTCAAATGGTAGTGCTGACATTATGATAAAATGCACCCGGTACACTATCAAATGGTAGTGCTGGCGTTATGATAAAATGTACCCAGTACACTGTCAAATGGTAGTGCTGGCATTATGATAAAATGCACCCAGTACACTGTCAAATGTTAGTGCTGGCATTATGATAAAATGCACCCAGTACACTGTCAAATGGTAGTGTGGCATTATGATAAAATGTACCCAGTACACTATCAAATGGTAGTGCTGGCATTATGATAAAATGCACCCAGTACACTGTCAAATGGTAGTGCTGGCATTATGATAAAATGCACCCAGTACACTGTCAAATGGTAGTGCTGGCACCACAATAAAATGCACCCAGTACACTGTCAAATGGTAGTGCTGGCGTTATAAAATGTACCCAGTACACTATCAAATGGTAGTGTTGGCGTTATGATAAAATGCACCCAGTACACTGTCAAATGGTAGTGCTGGCAGTATGATAAAATGCACCTAGCACACTGTCAAATGGTAGTGCTGGCGTTATGATAAAATGTACCCAGTACACTGTCAAATGGTAGTGCTGGCATTATGATAAAATGCGCCCAGTACACTGTCAAATGGTAATGCTGGCATTATGATAAAATGCACCCAGTACACTGTCAAATGGTAGTGCTGGCATTATGATAAAATGCACCCAGTACACTGTTAAATGGTAGTGCTGGCGTTATGATAAAATGCACCCAGTACACTGTCAAATGGTAGTGCTGGCGTTATGATAAAATGCACCCAGTACACTGTCAAATGGTAGTGCTGGCAGTATGATAAAATGCACCTAGCACACTGTCAAATGGTAGTGCTGGCGTTATGATAAAATGTACCCAGTACACTGTCAAATAGTAATGCTGGCATTATGATAAAATGCACCCAGTACACTGTCAAATGGTAGTGCTGGCGTTATGATAAAATGCACCCAGTACACTGTTAAATGGTAGTGCTGGCGTTATGATAAAATGCACCCAGTACACTGTCAAATGGTAGTGCTGGCGTTATGATAAAATGCACCCAGTACACTGTCAAATGGTAGTGCTGGCGTTATGATAAAATGCACCCAGTACACTGTCAAATGGTAGTGCTGGCATTATGATAAAATGCACCTAGTACACTGTCAAATGGTAGTGCTGGCATTATGATAAAATGCACCTAGTACACTGTCAAATGGTAGTGCTGGCATTATGATAAAATGCACCTAGTACACTATCAAATGGTAGTGCTGGCATTATGATAAAATGCTCCTAGTACACTATCAAATGGTAGTGCTGGCGTTATGATAAAATGCACCCAGTACACTGTTAAATGGCAGTGCTGGCGTTATGATAAAATGTACCTAGTACACTGTCAAATGGTAGTGCTGGCATTATGATAAAATGCACCCAGTACACTGTCAAATGGTAGTGCTGGCATTATGATAAAATGCACCTAGTACACTATCAAATGGTAGTGCTGGCATTATGATAAAATGCACCCAGTACACTGTCAAATGGTAGTGCTGGCGTTATGATAAAATGCACCCAGTACACTGTCAAATGGTAGTGCTGGTGTTATGATAAAATGCACCCAGTACACTGTCAAATGGTAGTGCTGGTGTTATGATAAAATGCACCCAGTACACTGTCAAATGGTAGTGCTGGCATTATGATAAAATGCACCTAGTACACTATCAAATGGTAGTGCTGGCATTATGATAAAATGCACCCAGTACACTGTCAAATGGTAGTGCTGGCGTTATGATAAAATGCACCCAGTACACTGTCAAATGGTAGTGCTGGCGTTATGATAAAATGCACCCAGTACACTGTCAAATGGTAGTGCTGGCACCACAATAAAATCCACCCAGTACACTGTCAAATGGTAGTGCTGGCACCACAATAAAATGCACCCAGTACACTGTCAAATGGTAGTGCTGGCATTATGATAAAATGCACCCAGTACACTGTCAAATGGTAGTGCTGGCGTTATGATAAAATGCACCCAGTACACTGTCAAATGGTAGTGCTGGCACCACAATAAAATCCACCCAGTACACTGTCAAATGGTAGTGCTGGCACCACAATAAAATGCACCCAGTACACTGTCAAATGGTAGTGCTGGCACCACAATAACATGTACCTAGTACAGTATGTGGTTGTGCTGGTACCACAATAAAATACATCCAGTACACACTTGGCATGAAAAGAGTACAATAAAACAGAAATATAACTATGTTGTACAATAAAAACAACTTACTGTCCAGCTGAAGACGTTTTGGCAGTTATTTTATCTTCCAGTTTTCGGAAATATCCCAAGTCATGTCGACCTTCAAGTGAACCTGTTTGGACAGCAGCCTGGGTGTCCCAGAATGTTATGGAAGCATCTAGTGTTGTGACAGCAAGCTGATTCCCATCAGGGCGAAATGCTAGAGCCAAAACTATAAAAGAAACCGGAGATGGTTATGAATGTGAAACGAAGTACATGATGTATAATGATTATTGTTGGCTGTTATGTTAACATTTTTTTACCATATTTCTAATAAAAGACCCTGCCTTTTGTGGGGTTGGGGCCCTTGCCAGAAGTATAAGGGACAGTGACGTCATGGGGCTGGAAGGCCTTGCTAGAAGCAGGAGGGCAAGTGATTTCGCGTAAGCCAAAGTAGGACTAGAGGTCAGTCACTCGCTTTCAGGTATGTTTTGCCACGTGAGTTCAGGATATATGTTTATAGGTTCCGCTTAGAGGTTAGGCAGGTAGGGCACTCATGGATATACTCCATCTGGACAAAATCAACCAAGGAGACATGTGAGGTAGGTGAGCTACACTTTTCCCCCTTTTCAAGCACCTATGATTTTAAAATCATTTTGAAAATATTCAAAAATTTGGAGGAGTCTTGTAATAATATAACTAACTTTCTCCTTATTTATCTGCTGTTTGGAACAAAAAGGCTCTTATGGTATAAGGTTTTTAGATAAATATAAACACATTAAAATAAACAGCTTAGTATCATAGAACCAGAACCAGTTTCAGGCAATTTTGTGTCAAAAGGTTTAAGATGATTGAACAAAAGTTCAAATATTGCAAAAATAGTAGTTATGTTACTGTTGCTCTGTTGTGGCTCAACAATCATTAACCCTATCATCACCAGATTTCTAATGAAAGACACTGGCTATGGTTGTCAAATAATATTTAAAATGATGACAAATTTTGAGGGATTTAGTAATATAACTAATTTTCTCGTTATTTATCTACTGTTTGAAACGCAACTAAACAAGAGTTCTTACATAATATTACGCTGAAAGGATTTTAGATAAATTTAAACACTTTAAAATAAACATTTATATCATAGAACTAGGGATGGTTTCAGGCAGTTTGGTATCAAATGGACTAACATTATACATCCAATAACTTCTATTTCTCTCCTTTCACTACATATCTCTCTCCAGACCTCATTAAAACATAGCATCAAACTGTTTTATACAACACCCCTGATGTATCAGGGCTTACCTAGAGCTAATTATGAGCAATACATTTTTTAACTTTTAAAATCCTGTAATGATTTAACAGAAAATGTCTGAAAACTGCTTTGTTAATTCAAATGTATCTGTACTAGTGAGCAGATCATTATGAAAACATCTAATGTAATAGCACTGTCTTGTAATTTGCAATGATCTCTTGATACTTCAGTTTTATAATAATAATAATAATGAAATTATTGTGTAAAGTGCTCAGGTGCACTACAACTCGTCAATATAGTACATAGAATAATACACAAATGTCAGGGAAGTACATGTTTGTATGTGTTAGCTGTAGTGTTGGCGGATCTCGGGAAGCATGGAGGCCTTATGTGGTACAGAACATTAAGAGTTAAACCTAAAAAAGGGAAGGGACCTAATTATTAGATCAGACCAAGTAAGCAATGTTTTACTTGTCTTTCCATTGCTGGTATTATCTGTCTGTTGCAACACGAGGCAGGAAAGAAGGAGTATTTGAACTCAGAATGTACAGAGCCACAGTTAGATACTGACTTATTAACACTACTGAATTGGATTGGTATTTTTATCAACCCCAAAAGGATGAAAGACAAAAGTTGACTTTAGCAGGGATTGAACCTTGAGTGCAGTGAGCTGGAAAAAATACTGAGGTATTTTATGTAACACCCTAACAACTCTGCCATGTGACCGCATACCAAAAAAAAACCATAAAAACTAAAAGAAAATCAGCAAACTGTTGTAATTACCATCAGAACTCAAAGACAAAGTCTCTCTAGCTCCTTTGTTCTCAAAGATGTCCCATAACTTGACAGTTTTGTCCCATGAACCACTGGCTAACAGTGCTCGAGATGGACTAAAGCAGAGCTCAGAGATAGGGGCCTCATGCCCAGATAGTACATCAAGAAGATGGCCAGTTTTCATGGACCAGACGTAAATCTCAAAAGAATCTACACTTCCTGCGCACACGATTTCTCCACTAGAGTCAACTGTTAAACAAGAAAATTGAGCAGCCTGCGGAGAGGTGAAAGTTCGGAAATTTCGGTAACTGGAAAGAAAAGAAATGGAGGTGAGAAATTAACAAAGAGACAAACACAGAAATTTCAGGAACTGGAAAGAAAAGAAACGGAGATGAGAAATTAACAAACAAAGAGCTTGAAACTACAAAAGTTCTCATTTTAAAATTTAAAATACTCATATTTACATTAAAATCATCTTTGCCACTTATTCCTGGCAGAATCGTGAAGACAGGACTCATCATCATCATCATCATCCTCGTTTAACGTCCACTTTCCACGCTAGCATGGGTTAGACGGGAGTTGTCCCACTTGAGGCAAGGTTGGTCGGGTGACCGTGTCTCGCTCATATAGGACTATCTGGCAGGTTTTCTACGGCTGGATGCCCTTCCTAACACCAACCACATTTACAGATACACTTTCCAGAAAGTCCTACTAGAAGCAACCATCTCAATGATCTGAGTGTATTTTATTGTGGCACCAGCACTATGTCATTACCGAGAGGACTGGGTGTATTTTTTTGTGGCACCAGCATTACCACATTTCAGTGTGGGCTGAGTACATTTATTATGGCACCAGCATTACTACTTTATAGTGTGGGCTGAGTGCATTATTATATTTATCTAAAACTCTGTCTTAATTTTACATAAAGACCCTTGTTAAGGTATGTCCCAAACACTAGATAAATAGTTGTTTCTACTTTTGGCATGAGGCCAGCAATTACCCAGTACATTACTGGTACTTTATTTTATCGATCCCGTAAGGATGAAAGGAAAAGTTAACCGTGACGGGATTTGAACTCAAACCGTAAAGGGACATAACCAGATAAATAATGAGAAAATGTTTTATTTTACTAAAATCCTTTTAAATTTTTTATTATTTTCAAAATGATTTGAAAATAATAGGCAATGTCATTCATGAGAAATATGGTAAACAGGGTTTAAACACAGTGGATATTTTAGATAAGAGACAAGAATCTACCTATAGTAGTTAGATAGTCTCAGTTACATGTGTAACAGCTAAATAACAGTAATATAAGCAGAAGACACTCACCAGTTAAGATCAAAGGCTCGCACTGTCCCATCCAATGAAGAAGGTAAGGGTTTAAACACAGTGAATATTTTAGATAACAGACAAGAATCTAGGATTTAATCTAAAACATTTAGGCAGCTAGAATAGCAGTTAGACTCAGTTGCCCTGGGAGAGCTGACTAACACCTAGAGTAGTTAGATAACTCTCCCAGGTGTAACTGAGACTAACACCTATAGTAGTTAAATAGTTTCAGTTATATGTGTAAGAGCTAACTAAAACTAATATAAGAAGACACTCACCGATTGAGATCAAAGGCTCGCACTGTTCCATCCAACGAAGAAGAAAGTACAACCTGTCCTTGTTGGTTGAAAATAACACCTGTAATACCAGCAGTATGCTCAGAGAATGTTACAAAACAGGAACCACTCGTTACATTCCAAACTTTCACCTGAAAAACATCAAGACATTTACAAATGTTAATGATGAGACCAATACTATGACCCTCTCCAAAGCAAGATCAACATAATGATATTCTCCAATAATCAAGAATTTGGAGGAATATAGTAAAATAGATAATTTTTCATTAGTAAGCTGGTGGCATATACTGCATTTCAGTTAATTAATGAAGACTTTGGGGTTTGGGGGTTTTGGGGGTTTTTTTTATTATTAATTATTTCATTACTAAGATAGTATTTATAACATAACACATTATACCAAATAATGTTGGCAAGCTTTAATTTAAATAGGAATCCTTTAAAATGAGGTCTTTTGTTTCATAGAAATAAAGTCAGTTTTGGGTAGGTTGGTATCAAAAGGATTAAATGAAAAGTTCTTATTTAAAACTATGTTAGGTTTCAATATACCATACATACTTGGATATAAGACGAGGAATAGGTGACCAGAAAAAAATCGATAGTAGAAGGGGTGTCGGTTTATATTTGGGGTCAATATTTTGACGATTTTCACCAACTTCCAATACTATGCAAATAAGGTTTGAATTTTTGTCCATTTCTCAGACATAATATAGTGGGGTCGGTGCATATTTGAGTATATCAATAAATATGAACACTTTAAAATAAGCAGTTTTGTATCACAAAACCAGGAACAGTTTCAATCACGTTGGTATCAAAAGGGTTAAGATTAGAGATAAAAAAAATTTATACTGACCTTAGCATCTTCACCACCAGTTGCAATGAATTGACCATCAGGAGAATACTGTAGGCAAGTCATATTGTTGAAATGGCCTTGCTGTTTCAAAATGTAAGTTTCACTCTGCCATTCCCATACTAGTAACTGGCCAAGACCACAACAACCCATAGCAATCCAGTCACCAGTCTTGTTGAACTCTACAGCACCAACTAATTGGTCAGAAATACTGAAAATACACATCATATCACATTGAGTAAATATATATGTATGTGTTTTGTGTGCATGTGTATGTATGTACCTATAACTCCTGGTAAAGTCATAATGGCGCCATAGAATCATACAGCGAATCTTGGGCATTTTTAAAACATGACAGAGCTCATCTCTTTTCCTTGTCTGGACACAGCCGATTTCTGCTAGAGAAGGAAAGAAGGTGAGAGAAAGGAAGTGAGAAAGAGTTATAGAGGAAGAATCAACCCCAGTACTGGACAGGCGCTTTCTTTTATTAACCTCAAAAGAATGAAAGGCAAAGTTGACCTTGACGAGACTTAAAATCAGAATACACAAAGCCAGAACAAATACTGCGAAGCATCCTATGCAATGTTCTAATGATTCTGCCAACTTGCTGAACTCAAATATTACACACACACACACACACACACAGATAGATTCCATCTTCCAATGAAAGATTAGCATCCAAAACACTAAGACTCTTTTCTAACTTTTTTATAAGCATTAAACTAATATACCATTATTGCAATGTAATGTATTTTTTTTATGTTTGTCACATTGTGTGTGTGTGTGTGTGTGTGTGTGTGTGCGTGTGTAGCGACTTGGCAGACTTGTTAGAACATTGCATAGAATTCTTTGCAGTTTCCATTCTGGCTCACTGCTCTCAGTGTATAAATCCTACTATGGTCAATTTTGCATTTTATCCTTTCGAGGTCGTTTAAAAAAGTACCAGTTTAGTACTGGGGTTGATTCTCCCTCTATATTTCTTTCTCCCTTTCTTTCTCTCACCTTCTATCTTTCTGCTGAATTCAGACCTGGAGAGGAGATGGGCAACCCTACGACTCCATCATGAGTTGTAGATATACACACACACACATAGCAAAAAGAACAATGCAATAACAACAACAGGATAAACAATGAAACAGCAATCAGAAGGAAAAAAAGGGGTGGGGGCAGAAGAATAATAGCTGTGCAGTTCATGGTTCAAATCTTACAGGCAACTAGCAGAAGAGGTCAACTTTGCCTTACATCCTTACGGGGTCGATAAAATAAAGTACCAGTAATGTACTGGGTAATTGCTGGCCTTGTGCCAAAAGTAGAAATAATTATAGTTTAGATTGCAGTATTCTGTTAACAAGGCACATAACTCCGCTTTGCTCCAGTTTGGCTAAAGAACACTTAGATGCACAATTTCCATTACCAAAAGAGCATATTTTGAGTACCATCATTATTTTTATGCTGGCATGGGTTGATCGGGTCATCATGGTTCGAGACTAGACAAGTCAGAGAGCCATATATTTTTCACATGTTCCATATTTTGGTATGGTTTCTACAGCCAGATACTCTTCCTAATGCTAACCACTACATTTTCACTCTTAACATCCTGTACCACATTAGCAAGACATTCTTGAAATGTATAAAACAACACTGGCTGCATCACTTTAAAAATTAAAGTCTTTATTTTAGTTTTCTACAAATTTTCACATCATTCTGTCCAGCAGTAATGATACTATAAACATCTGAATTAACAAATCTGTTATAGATATTTTCTGCTAAATCATAACAGGATGTTAAAAGTTAAGTGATTTGACAACAGTTGTCATCTTTCTCAAAAGTATCAAACGGAAAAGATTTGAGTAATTCAAGTAACTGCCTCATTCCTGTTTCTACACAGTTTGTGGCAAAGACAGCAGCAACAAAGATGATAAATGAAATTAACCCTTTCATGAACATATTTCTAATGTAACACTATTTCAATTAATGAAGAATGTTGGTGGGTTTACTAAAATTATTCATTATTTCATTATTAAGGTTCACATATGGTTGAAAGATTTTAATTTTAAAATGGGTGGCTTTGTTCCCAGAATCACAGCCATCCTGGTGCCATGGGAAAATGCACTTGACAGAGCAAGGGATCATATGTAAGCAAGTTACAGGCTGCCAGCCTGCCTAAACACTCAGTACAGTGCAGGAACATATGTAAGTGAAATGTAGGCCACTAGCACATCTGAAGGATCAGTCGCTCCACTTGAGTACAGACCTGGTCTACTGACAACCTGTCCAACTCTTGCTAGCAGGGAAAGTGGATGTTAAATGATGATGGTGGTGGAGATGATGATGTGGACGAAGAGGAAGAGGAGAGCAAATTTTGGACAGACTGGAATCATAAACGCTAAAATATAAAACAACTCTACCTACCTTAAGGAATGGATTAGACTGGCATAGGGCATCTCATGGATGAAGAAACAGCCATCTTCAAAACCACTGACCAATAAATTAGTTGTCTTATGAAAAGTAACACTGGTCAGTTTGACAAACATATTTGAACTGCCTTTATCTCGTGATTGTTTCAAATTACATCTGAAATCAGTTGAAAATAAAACATGAAAATTCAATCAGATTAAAAAAAGAAATAGAAAATTATTACAAGTGCAGACATGGCTGTGAGATTAACTCTTTAGCATTTACATTATTCCATATACACTATTGTATTTTTGTGGTAAAAGCCTTAATTCAAATAATATCGAATTTAGGAGATTTTTATATTTATGTTGAGAAACATACGTTAACATCAGTATGAGTGGTCGTTTACAGCTGGTTTGAACAGGAAGAGGCGAGAGAATTCTGGCTGGATATGGCTAGTTTAAATGCTAAACAAGGAGTTAACCATGCAAATCAGGTTTAGTCTCATTATGAAGCCCCTTGTGCAAGTCTTTTTAGTATAGCCTCGGGTTGAGCAATGTGAAAGAAAGTGTCTTGCTCAAGGACACAATGTGCTAGTGGGAATTGAACTCACACTCATAACGATTGTGAGGGGAACACTCTAACCACTAAGCCACATCCATTGTAGAGAGAAGGAACAAACTCACCTTTGACCTTTCTTATATATGATCTTGTTCTTTACTCTGTCTTCCTCCTCCTCTTGGCGCCGACGATTTTGAGCATCTGTAAAAGAAACATTACAAACAGGACTTAAAAACACAATACACAACAAATATTTAACCCTTTAGCATTTACATTACTCTATATTTACTATAGTATTTTTGTGGTAAACATTATCTCACATAATATCAACTATGAGATTTTGATGTTATTTATTTTGAGAACAATACCTTAACAAAAGTATGAGTGGCCGGTTTGAACAGAAAGGGATGAGTGAATTCTGGTTGGATATGGCTGGTTTAAATGCTAATGTGTTAATAACATTTCCTCTGCTGAAGCAGAAAAGGGTATCAGGCTGTAAACCATTGCCTCAAAGGACCACATGGTGTGTATGATTACAAAACATGATGGCATTGCTTTTTTTGTTGTTGTTGTTTTTTTTTTTGGGGGGGGGGGGGGGTTAATTGCTTGCATGGATTGGACAAGACTTTTAGGGCCAGATTATTCCATCCACATTCCCTAAATTTCTATCATTATCCAGGCTAAGGCAAGCTTTTCCATTTTCCTTTATTCTCTGTATCCTGCGCCCCAGCACATTAACTTTCATTCATTTTTTATCTTTAGCAATATCTTTCTTGAGCTTCCCTTTCCTCGACTTCCTTCCATATTCATTTCCATCATACCTCTTACCAAGTCACTTTGGAATGTATCTGATTTAGAATAGATATGCTATGTATCGCTACATGTCATAAGAAGTGATTAAAAGACTTGGAATCGGGAAGGGTATCTATCTATAAACCATTGCCTCAAAAAAAAAAAAAAAGATCCCTTGATAATTATTACTACAAAACATGATAGTACATATGGTAAAAAGGCAGCAAATTGGCAGAATCATTTGGGCATCAAATTAAATGTCTTTGTATTTGTTCCAGAGTCACTGAACACTGAGTTTAAATCGCAATTGAGGACAACACTTTGCTTTTCATCCTTTTGTGGTTGATAAAGTACCAGTCTAGTTGATTCTTCCTCTTTATCAATCTCTCTGGAAGAAATCAGCTGTGTTCTGACCTAGAAAGGGATAGTCTCCAGCAGGTTTAAAATGCTCCTGGCACAACAATGACCCAACAATTTCATCAGATGTTAAGAGCCTTTAGATTTGATAATATCCATATTTCTTAGATTGCTATAATTATCATAGCTATCATTATTGCTATATACTAGGGCAGTAGATTAAAAGAAACATTAGAGCACCAGACAAAATACTTTGCAGTATTTGTTCTGGCTCTTTAATTCTCGAGTTCAAACCCCACAGAGGTTAACTTTAATTGATCATCATCATCACCGTTTTACGTCCATTCTTCCATGCTAGCATGGGTTAGACAGGTTGTCCTGTTGTGGGGAGTGTCCAGTCGGCTGACCTTGTCTTGCTCATACGGGAACTGATTTTGGCTTGATTTCTACAGCTGGATGCCCTTCTAACACCAACCTCATTTACAGTGAGTGCTGGGTGCTTTTCTTCAATGGCACCTACACGACCACTTTACAGTATGGGCTGGGTGCTTTTTTGCTGTGGCACCTCCACGACCACTTTGCAGTGGGAGGGGGTGGCGCCATATTGTCTATATGCTTCAGCTTCGGCTTGTACCCATGGGAAGTCGGGTCTTCTGTATTACTGTGTGACGCCAGAGGTCACAGTCCTGTGTCATCGCCTTTGAGAGGTGCAATTGGGTAAGGTCGGCTTTTATCACCTCATCCCAGGTCTTCTTCGGTCTCCCCACTCCACAGCTTCCATCGACGTCTAGTGCTCTGCACCTTTTTATGCAGCTGTCATCCTTCATATGCATCACATGTACAAACCAACGCAACCTCCTCTCTAACATTAATTTATCTTATTTATATATACAGAAAGTGATAATAGAGTTAAAATATTTTAAAAAATACTTCTGTTTTAAAATGTTTATTATCATCATCATTATTAATGAAATATGCTTTTTTTTTAATTAATTAATGAAGAATTTAGAATGATTTACTAAAATTATAAATTATTTCATTATTAAGATGCTATTTGCAACATAACTTAATGCAAGGCCTTTTTACTAAATTATGTTGGATGATTTTTAATTCAAATAGAAACCCTTAAAATTGGTAGTTTTATTTCATGAAAACAGCAGTGGTTTTGGTCAGGTTGATATCAAAAGAGTTAACCACACAACAATAATAGACTGGACCAAGAAAACTATGTTTCCATTGCTGATACTACCTGGTGCTACAATAAAACACTCAACCCACTCTGTAAAGTGGTAGTGTTGGTGCCACGATAAAATGCATCCAGCCCTCTCTCTAAAATGATAGTGCTGGTGCCACAATAAAACACACTAGTCTATCCCATGAAGAGATAGTGCTGGTAACACAACAAAATGCACTCTGTCCACCCTGTAATGTGGTGGTGCTGGTGTCACAATAAATGCACTCAATTCACCTTGTAATGTGGTAGTGCTGGTACCACAATAAAACACACTCGGCCCAGCCTGTAATATGGTAGTGTTAGAGCCACAATAAAACACACTCGGTCCACCCTATAAAGTGGTAGTGCTGGTGTCATGATAAAATGCACTCAGTACATTCGATAAAGTGTTAGTGCTGGTGCCATGAAAGAATGAACCCAGTATGCTCTGTAAAGTGGTTTGCGTTAGGAAGGGCCTCCAGCTGTAGAAATGTAGAACATATGAGCAAGATGAGGTTACTTCAACTTGTCTGATCTCAGACTGTAACAACCCATCCAACTCATGACAGTGTAGAAAGCAAACATAAAAACGATGATGATAATGATGATTGTGTGTGTATATATATATATATAGGCATGTGTGTGTGTGTGTGTGCATGTGTGACTGAGCATGCATGTGTAATTTGAGATGTGGAAGCTACTTCTAACGGGTAGATCAACCATGTAGAGACACATTTAGTCGCAGACTGTGACAAGGCGGATATAAAAATAATGATGATGATGATGATGATGATGATGAAAAGAAAGGAAAGAAGCATACCAGTGGAATTGTCCATATCCAGATCTTCAGTCTCTTCTTTGTGGTCCTCTTTTTTAAAAGTCACCAGTCCATTCAGATCTGTGTTAGACTCCCAGTAATTTACAATTCCATTTGCAGCCACAGTGTAAAGCTGGACAAAAACAAAGTTAAGGAACTCCAAACCAATTTTTGAAACAAAATTTTACATTTCTCTACATATTGTCCTTTTGCATCTTACAAGGTACATCCTAATTCTGTATAACATGTACACTCTACCACTGTGTGTTTCTAAGAGGTGACTAAAAGTGTCGGGTGTCAGAAAGGGCATTCAGTTGTAAAATACTGTTTCAAAAAATCCCATCCAACCCATGCCAGCCTGGAAATATGTATGTATGGGCCCATAACTCCTAATGGAGTTGTAAGGGTGCTGTCTTGAGCATTTTATAACTTGGTGGAGCCCCTCCCCTTTTTAGGTGTGAACATTTCCTCTCTTTCATTCTCTCTGTCCTTCCAGAGAATGAGAGAAAGAAATATAGAAAAATTGACCACAGTACTGGACTGGTATTTTATCAGCCCTGAAAGAATGAAAGGCAGAATTTACCTCAGTAGGTTTTGAACCTAAAACAGAGTCGGAGCAAATACCACAAAACATTTTATTCGGCATTCTAAGAACTCAGACAAGGTTGGCCCTTTGAATAACATGTACAACTCATTTTTGCCAACCAAGTGAACTGGAGCAACATGGAATAAAGTATATGCTCTGGGACACATGTCACCAAGAATCAAACTCACAACCTTACAATCATGAACTAAACACCCTAACCACAATGCCAACATGGAAGACTGGACATAAAAACTACAATGATAATGATGACGATAATGGTGGTCGTGATAATGATGCCCAGTTTTTAAACCCATCATTTTAATCCAAGCAGACAACAAGTGTTTTAAGAGGTTAGCAAGGTGGGCCCCATCACAAGCTTCTACACTTTTCACGATTGTCTACATCTCTTCACACCAGGTGTATGTAGGAGCATTTATATCTATATACATACAAAGACATGGTACCCAACCCAGTGCAGTTGTCATGATATAACGCACTCAGTAGAGTATTGGATTGTATATAAGAATGTTGCAGGTCCCCAGTCCATCAGAACACTCTGTAAATGAATGGAGCCTATATAAGCAGGATGGAAGCTCCTGGCCTATCTGAAGAGTCAATAGCTCTACTTTGGTGCTGACCAGGTCTGCTGGCAACTAATTCAACATTTGTTGGCAGGGAGAGTGGACAGTGATGATAAAGATGATGATAACAATGATGATAAGAAAGATAAAAATATTTTTTAAAAAAAGGATACATTCATAGAATCTTTTTCAAAGAAGGCACCAATTATACAGTCAGAATGACCTCCAATAGTATAAATAATGAGATTCTTATATCGGATAGCACCATAAACACGGGTTGACATATCTTTGGAACCAACACATAAGACACTAGAAAGAAAAACAACATTTGTTTTTAAGGGTTAAAAAAAAAAAAAAGGAACTTTTATTCAAAACAAAGCAGACTGAAAATTGTAACAATGTGTGTCCCTTTCAACTTTTCTCAAGTCATGACACAACCATCTTATTCCCTTTCTCTTCACAACAAATTAATCCCTGGCTATATTCCCAGTTATTTTACTCATCATGAGACCCAAATATAATATCTATGAAAACACAGTATGAATTGAAATATATTGTTACCTCCTGTAGACACATTATAAGGACACAAGCCTCTGTATTCCACAGACATATGTAATCTAAACATAATTCTCAGGCAGAATTTATGTGAAATTGTGATATGGTTTAAAATGAAATTTACAGATCACACCTATGTTAGTTTAACTAGCCTTCTTATGGCTACATTTCATAGGTCTCTTGGATGTTTTAATAATGTGAACCCTAGTCATCATTTCATTTCATTTCATTTTACGTCCGCTTTTTCCCTGCTTGCAAGGGTGGGACGGGAACTGATTCTGGCTTGATTTCTACAGCTGGATGCCCTTCCTAACACCAACCTCATTTACAGTGAGTGCTGGGTGCTTTTTTGCCATGGCACCTCCATGACCACTTTGCAGTGGAATGATAGAGACCGCAGTCCCTATCATCTCATTTCTACAGCTGAGTAAACTGGAGCAATGTGAAATAAAGTGTCTTGCTCAAGGAAACAACACATCACCCGGTCTGAGAATTGAACTCACAACCTTTCGATTGCAAGGCCAATGCTCTAACCAATAAGCCATGTGCCTCCATATATGAAAAACAATATGAAATGAAGCATGTTGCTCAAACCATGGCTATAGTAGAAGACACTTGCTCAAGGTGGCATGAAGCGAAACTAAACTCAGAATCACATGGTTTCGAAGCAAATTCCTTAACCACACAGCAATGCTTGCACCAATTGTATACAGAATTATCCAGTACTGTTGACACCTGACCACTTTCTCAATTCATCTGTAGCCAGCCTTATTTCAAAGTTGATACTTCAAAGTTGATACTTCAAAGTCATATGATAGCACTCAGCACATTTCTTGTCCTTTCCCAACATTTACTCAAATTAACCCATTCATTTCCATATTTATAAAGAAATAGACTGTATTTGAATCAATTAATGAAGAATTTGGATGGATTTATTAAAGTTATGTCAAATTATGTTGGAAGATTTTAACTTAAATAGAAACCTTTTAAAACAAGTTTTGTATCATAAAACCTGAAGTGGTTTAGGGCATGTTGGTATCAAAAAGGTTAAATCATCATCATCATTTTACGTCCGCTTTTCCCTGCTTGCAAGGGTGGGACTAAATACTAAATATTGTAAAATAACGATTTCTAATTTTGGCGCAAGGCTAGCAATTTTAAGAAGGGAAAGTCAATTATATTACCCCAGTACTTGACTGGTATTTTATTTTATCAACCTTGAAAGGATGAAAGGCAAAGTTGACCTCAGCAGTATTTGAACTTATAACATAAAAAGCCAGAATAAGTGCCAAAATACAATTTAACCGACAAAAACTTTAATGAATCTGCCATCTCACCATCCTCAAGATTATAAAATAACAACAACAAAGCAATAAATACATCACTAACCGTGAGTCTGAACTCCAATCAATACAAACATTGTCATCATATGCCCCATACATAGTTCTTAGTAGCTTGAAGGGGTTGAAATTCATTCGTCTGCAAGGAGCACTATATAAAAGCACTTTGTTTCCTTTAGCAACAGCAAACTTCCTGGAAAATAAAAATAAAAATATGTATATAATTATGGCCAGAAACATACACTGTTTCAGCTGCTACAGACCAACAAAAAAAACGCACACACCTCTACATCTACCTTCACAGCTCTGTACTGTACACACACAACAGTATATACACATACTTTTGCTCACAGCTTCGTACTTACAAACACACACTTTTTTACTTACATATACTCTTAGCTTCATATGGACGTATAATAACACGCACGCGCATCATCATGTCTAACCCATGCTAGCGTGGAAAGTGGACGTTAAACGAGGATGATGATGATGATATATATTGGAAAATGTGTGAAATCCTTGGTACACTTAGGTATATTTAAAACAAGGAAAAGAATGACTTCACTTGTAGTTCTAAACAATTTGATTTAATTTTATAATATGATTTTACAATTTGGTTTAAAAAAAAAAAACTAGATCTACAAAACTAAATTGTAAAATCATAATATTTATCAAATTAAAAGTGAAGCCATTCTTTTCCTTTTTTTATATATATATATCATCATCCTTTAACGTCTGCTTTCACTGGTTGGATGGATTTTCACAGACCGAGTAAGTACTAAAGTGGAGCTACTGACCTCCCAGACAGGCCAGGGGTCCCGCATCTCGCTTAGATGCAGTCTCACATTCTACAGAGTGCATGTTATCGTAGCACCAGCACAAAAGATTATACAAGTTAAGGGCCTTCCCAACCTTTTGTTTAGCAAGCTTCTACAGCGTACACTAGATGCATTTATCAAGTAGATCACTAGATGCATTTATCAAGTAGATCACTAACACTAGGGAGGCTGTCATGTCCTGACATAACTGAAAGATTCTCCCATTTTCTTTGGCAAGCTTTCTAAGCCTGGATGTCCTTCCTATGACCAAACCACTTTACAGCATGTACTAACACTAGAGAGGTTGTTGCGCTGTTGAAACAACTGAAGGGTCCTCTCAACCTTTTAGGCATGGTTTCTACAGGCCTCTCTGCTCTTTTGGGTTGGGAGCATGAGGAGAAAGAAGATAAGTATGAATTTATGAATGTATATCAAGTGTGGTCTGATTTAACAGAGGAGTAAGAAGATAGGGGTGACATTTGAAAGCATAGTGTAAGCATTGTTGAGTAGTGGCATGTACTTACAAAACCAGTGATAGATGTTTCAATCCTGCTTGTGCTATTTGAATAACTAGTACCATGCCAAAAGACACCCAGTCACTCTAATGCCTCTATAAAAAGTACCCAGTCCACCCTATAAGATGGGAGTGCTGGAGTCACTATAAAATGATCCTAGTACACACTTTAAATTGGTTAGCATTCAAAATGGCACCCAGCCATAGAAAGCAAGGCAAATGTATGAACAAGACATGGTCACCTGATCTGTCTAGCTGCATAACATAACCAATGCAAGCAGAGAAAATAGACATTAATCTTTTAGCATTTAAACTGGCTGTATCCAGCCAGAATTCTCTCATCTCTTTCTGTTCAAACCAGCTGTAACCGGCCACTCATACTGATGTTAAGGCATTGTTCTCAAAATAAATAACATCAAAATCTCATAGATTCGATATTATGTGAGATAATTATGTGAAGTAAAGCCTTTACCATGAAAATATAATAGTATATATATAGTGTAAATCATCATCATTTTACGTCCGCTTTGATGATGATGATGATGCTTTACACTATATATATACTATTATGATGATATAAACATTTTAAAATAAGCAACTTTGTATCAGAAAATCAGGAATTTTTTTGTGAATTGGTATGAAGACAGTTAATATTTCAGATGCAATATTTCATAACATGATTAGAGGGAGATATGACTACTATATCTTGCAGGTTGAGTGATTAAATTGGCTCTCATTAGCTTGTAGTGAGTGAGACAATAATATATTTAATATATTTAGGTGAGGCATGGCTAATGCCAGATTTGTTTACCAGAGTAGATGAGAGGAGGGGGGGGGGGGCTTCAGTCAACGTTAGACTGGTATACCAGGAAAGAGGAGGGGGGGGGGGGGGGGGGGGCGCCAATGTTAGATTGGTATACTGGGGAAATGGGAGGAGTGCTGTTATCAATGTTGAATTGGTATACAGCAGAGGAAAGGATGGGGTGTGCTGCAGCTATATCAGATTAGTATACAAAGGGAGGGTGAGTGGATGTTAGATTGGTATACGATGGAGGGTGAGTGGATGTTAGATTGGTATACGAGGGAGGGTGAGTGGATGTTAGATTGGTATACGGGGGCCGCTGTCAATGGTAGATTTGGTATAATGAAAAGGAATCATGAGTACTCACCTGCCATCAGGACTGAATTTGATGCAGTGCACTGGACTGTGGAAGTGGAATCGGTGCAATACAGTGCGACTAATGAGGCTGCACAACAGTGCTTCTCCCTCTGAAATAAAAGAAATCAGTATATAAGGTATATTGTATGTATGGAGTCCTTAAAACCTGATGGAGTCATAGGGGCACAGTAGTGGCATTAGCATATCTTGGTCTAAACACAGCCAAATTCTTCTGTGAATGTGTGTGCCCGTATGTGTATGAGAGAAAAGAGTAGCAGGGTGGGGGAAAAAAAATAGAGAAATATTGGACCCCAGTACTGGACTGGTATACTTTTTTTTATTGACCTTGAAAGGATGAAAGGCAACATTGACCTCGGTGAGATTTGAACTCAGAGAGCACAGAGAACTAGAGCGCATACTGCAAAACATTCTATCTGACATTTTAACAACTCTGCCAATTCACCACACCTAAGTTATATTAGACTTATAACTAATCATATGTACATGCACTTATTCATGCATTTCTATATACATTATACAGAAGAGAAGTAGAGTCTGTCATTTTTTAACCCTTTTGTTAACATACTTTCAATGAAACACTGACCATGATTTTTAATAACCGATTTGATATCAAATCACTTGAAACCAGTCTGTTTCTACAATATAATACTGCTTGTTTTAAAATCCTTATATTTTTATTTAAAAGCTTTCCATCATAATGTATTGGAAGAACCCTCTGTTAAACACCAGCTTAATAACAAGAGCACTCTTATGTAAGAACACTGTTAAACACCAGCTTAGTAATCAGAAAGTTATATTACTAAATCCATCCAAAATTTGTTGTTTTCAAGTGTTCAAAACCAACTGGCAAGAGACCTAGGGGTAGACCCTGAGCAAGATAGTTGGATAACATCAATGACCTTGGCTGGTCACATTTGGGGATCTAGCCAGATCAGTTGGAGGCAGTTGCTTCTGACAGGACCAGCTAAAGGAGTATTTGAGGACTCTGCTCCCATGAACCTCTCAGGAATAAAAGGGTGAAGAAGAAGTACTAAAGTGGAGGTGCTGATATTTCAGATGGGTCCAGGCCATGTATCTCACATACATTCCCACACTCCACAGAGTGCATTTTATTGTGGCATTAGCCCTACAAAGGCTGGTATGTCTTTGACACAACTGAAGAGTCCTGCTGACAATTGGTTTAGCAGGACTTCTATGACAGAATGTCCTCCCTATCACCAACCACTTTACTGGGTGTATTTATTGCAGAGATCACCAGCACTAGGGAGTTTGTCATATCTGTGACACAACCGGACGCCCAACCCAGTTTGGAAAGCTTTCTATGGCTGGATGCCCTTCCTTTTTATTTAATTATTTTCAAGGCATTATGTATTCATACCTACAATATTCCCTATATCCTTCCTTTTTTAAGACAGAAGAATGTTATATGAAGAAGATTTGATTTCTTTTTCTAGCAGGTCAAGTAAGCACACAGAAGCTTCCTCTTTGGTTTGAATTCATTTGGAGTAAAAGAAGAGAATGTCTGATATTGAAATTTAAACCATGGAAAAAAAAAAAAAAAAAAAAAAAAATCAGAAAAAAACATGCAGCCTGTAAGATGATTAGCATTAAGAAGGGTATCTAGCCATAAAAACCATGAGATCACTCTGTGTGACAACCTGTCCAACATATACCAGCTTTGAAAGCTTACATAAAACAATGAAGATGGTGATTATTGGAATATTTTTTTTAATCAATTCAAATTCAAATTTTCAGTTTTTATTGAATTTCAATTATTCTTTTAAAAAAAAAGTTTGTTCCATCAATCTAGTATGCCAACTTAATTTCAATTTATAAATTCCACTGTGTTTTATCAATTTGAAATTTAAAGCTAAAAGAGAAAAAAATAAAATAAAATAAAATAAACCCAAACAAATCAATTGAAATTGCCATTACTGAATTACTGAGCCATAGGGAGTGTTGGATGTTTGTGTCATCAAATATTTGTATTTCTTCTGGTGTTTTAATAATACTAGAATAGAACTGATTTAGGGATAAAAAATAAAATGAATATGGAAGGAAACAGAAGGAAAAAAACCAAGAAAGACATGTTGTGGGTGATGATAATATTCACCATTTTACATCTGCTTTCTAAGCTGGCATGGTGTTAATTGAATAGGTTATCACTGTCCAATACCAGACGGATTGGAGTGATCCCATCTTGCTAATACGTTCCATATTTGGCACAGTTCCTATGACTGGATGCCCTTCTTAATACCAACCACCTTACAACATGAACTGGGTGCATTTTTGGTGGCACTGGCATAACCACTCTAGAAAGGTTGTTATCCAGACTTAAGGATCTTTTCAAACCCTGTATTGTCTCTGTTTGATTGCTCACACTATAAATGGGGGAAGGAGGGATAAAACATTTGGGGCAAATGCAGAAGGGATATAGAAGATAGAGCAAAATAGAGAAGCTTGTCATGTGAGCCTGTAGGCTAAGCCTTGCTTTAGCAGGGAAAATGACCTTAAAAGGTTTGTTGTTACCCAACTGACTGTCAAACAAAACAACCCTCTTTAACATTCTTTCTGTTCCTTAACTCAAGTCACTGTTTGTGAATAGCTTTTGTTTGTTTTAGATTAACCCTTTAACATTTACATCACTCTACATTTACTATTGTATTTTCATGGTAAAGGCTTTATCTCACACAATATCGAATCTATGAGATTTTGATATTATTTATTTTGAGAACAATACCTTAACATCAGTATGCCGGTTACAGCTGGTTTGAACAGAAAGAGGTGAGAGGATTCTGGCTGGATATGGTCGGTTTAAATGCTAAAGGGTTACGGTAATTAACCATCTTAGTTACATATATTTATCTAAAAATCTTCCATCATTTTATGTAAGAACTTTTGTTTTGTCTCAAACACCAATTTAACTCTTAACATTTTGTAATGATTGAGCAGAATGTATCTAAAAATGAGTTTGGTAATTCAAGTGTTTACATATCTTTACTAGTTGACAGATCATTGTGAAAATTTGCAGTATCAGAGACATTACTTTTTAATGTTTGAGTAATAACTTTACTTTTTAATGTAATGCAGTCACAATGCTGATTTTGAACTTTTCAATGTCTTGCTAATGCAGTTTTATGTAGTAAAGGACATTAAGAATTAATAATGAGAAAATTAGTTACATAACTAAATCTCTACAAATTCTGGATCGTTTTCAAAATTATTTGAAAACCATAGGTGATAAAAGCCGACCTTACCCAATTGCCCCTATCAAGGGCGATGACACACGACCGTGAACTCTGGCATCACACAGTAATACAGAAGACCCGACTTCCCACGGGTACAAGCCGAAGCTGAATCATATAGACAATATGCCCCCACCCCCTCCCACTGCAAAAAGGCACCTAGCCCACACTGTAAAGTGGACATGTAGGCGCCATGGAAAAAAAAGCACCCAGCACTCACTGTAAATGAGGTTGTTGTTAGGAAGGGCATCAAGCTGCAGAAATCAAGCCAGAATCAGTTGCCGTATGAGCAAGACAAGGTCAGCTGACTGGACACTGCCCACAACAAGACAACCCGTCTAACCCATGCTAGCGTGGAAGAACAGACATAAAACAGTGATGATGATGATGATGATGATGAGACAGTGTTTTTTATTTAGAAATATGGTAATAAAAGGGTTAATAATTAATTAAATACCCATGCTAGCATGGAAAATGGACGTTAAATGATGATGAAGTCCCTTACTAATAATGTACTCACCCTCATTGACCAAAATAATTGTGTAGCCATCAGGAGACGCTGCAATATGTGTAATATTCCGACTGCTCTCAATAGGTAGTGTCTCTGCTTTGTTACTAAGAAAGAGAATAATAATAATTTGCCACAAGGGCATCGGATGAAGGAGACAATACAAAGACAAGTTACAACATGAAGGGGGAGGTTTACATAGAAATGAGAAGAAAAAAAACGGCTAAATTAGGTATGTATTGTCTGTATATCCTATTTGTATCCACAGCAACAAAACACCTAGTCCATCTTGTAAGGTGGTTGTACTGATAACATGAAATGAGGCAGCTACAAATGCACCCTAAGATAGTAGTGCAGTCCACTCTATATAGAGGCCGCTGCTTGCGACACGAAAAAAAAAAAAAAAAAAAAAAGCATTCAGTACACTCTGTAAGGTGGTCGTTTTAGTGACACGATAAAGTGCCCAGTCCATCTTGTAATAGTGGTTGTGCTGGTGACAACAAAAAGTACTCAGTTCACCCAGTAAGGTGGTTGTGCTGGTGGAACAACAGAAAAGATCCCATCCAAGTCCACCTGTAAGGTGATCATACAGGTGACAACAAAAGCCACCCAGTCCACCTTGTTATGGTCATTTTGGTGTCATGATAAAAAAGCACCCAGTCCACAGTGTAATGTGGTCAGTGTTAGGAAGAGTACCCAGCCATAGAAACCAAGCTAAAATTGGTAGAGCCCCATAGAAGGAGGATAAGCAGTTTGACCACACAAAATCCACTTTTTGTTTAATCATTTTCATGTCAAAATACATTTTTTCTGTGGACAGTTTCTATATCATTTAAAAGCTCTGGATGTCAACTTCGGTGGGATTTGAACTCAGAATGTAATGCTACAAAGCATTTTGTTTGATACTCTAATGTTCCTGCCACTCCACCACCCTGAATAAATAATAATTGTTTCTACTTTTGGCCTCAAGGCCAGCAATTACTCAGTACATTACTGGTACTTTATTTTATCGACCCCGTAAGGATTAAAGGCAAAGTTAACCTTGGGGGGATTTTAACTCATGATGATGATGATTTTTAACATAGGTACAATGCCAGTAATTTTGGGTGAAGAGAAAGTTGATTTAATCAACCCTAGTGCTTGGCTGCCCACCCTGTAAGGTGGGAGTGTTGGTGGCACGATAAAAAACACCCAGTCCATGCTGGTATGTGGTGGTTGGTATTAGGAAAGGCATCTATATGAGCAAGATGTGGTCACTTGATCTGATTTGTCACACAAATATGAAAGGAGATATTGACTAATGTAATCCTAGATACTGGGTTTGAAAATAATTTTAGGTAGTGACCTGGGATAAACAGTAATAACAACATGCATCTCTCTCACACACACCAAGCATACTTCATACACACACACACAGGCATACTTCATACACACACACAGGCATACTTCATACACACACACAAGCATACTTCATACACAATACATATCGGGCATACTTCATACATACACACATCATGCATACATCATACACACATCACGCTTACTTCATACTCCCACACACACACACATCACACTTACTTCATACACACACACACACACACCATACATATTTCATACATATACACACAGTCACATTAATTTCTATTTAGTGGTCTTTACTATAGAGTTCAGAATGGTGAAAATCTGTTCCACATGAAATTATGAAATTACATTGATGGAAGAGAGAGACAAAAACACATGGTCTGTTGAAAGGAGAGATGTGTGTGTGTGTGTGTGTGTGTGTGAATGGAGTGGGGGAGAGAGGGGCTGTGTGCATGTGTGTATGAATGGAAGAGAGAGGGGGAGAGTGTGTGTGCACATGTGGATGGGGGAGAGAGAGAGCGAGATAAAAAGTGTGTGCAGGTGAGAGAGAGAGAATGTGCGTGTGTGGAAGAGAGATTTGTGTGTGTGTGTGTGTGTATGAAAGAGGGTGTGTGGGTGGGTGTTTGAAAGAGAAAGAGATTGGGTGGAAGCAAGTGTGTGTACATGTGTGAGTGTACGCACACGCATAGAAAAAAATGAGAGAAAAAACAGGACAAAATATGACAGGGTGGGGGGGAAAAAGGGATAGGTGAAAAGAAGAGAAAGGAGAAAGAGAGAGAGAGAAGTGACAAAGTACTTACTTTTTTAAATCATATATAGTGATGCGGTTACCAACAGGACTGATCACACAACCACCATCAGGGGTAAACGCAAGGTTGCCACGGCGATACACAGACCCCAATAGATTTGAGAACTGAATAAGAAAGAAAAACAAATGATAGATAAAGAAATATTTCTCATATTTTTGGCAAAAAGCCACCCAACTTACAACGAAGTGGGATATAGTTGATTGAATTGAACCTCAGTGTATGTTGAACCTAAATATGACTGGTACCTTTTTTTATTGACTATGAAAGACTGACAGGTATAATTATCCCCAGCATAGGAATTCAGAAAAAATATCCTGTGGAATTCATCATGATTGTTTAATGTCCATGTTCCATGCTAGCATGGGTAGGACAGGTTGTCCCTTTCTGAGAGATCAGGTCGAAGGACCTTGCTTCGCTCACACAGAACTGATTTTGGCTTGGTTTCTACAGCTGGATGCCCTTCCTAACACCAACCACATTTACATTGTGTACTGGGTGCTTTTTGTTGCGACACCTACACGACCACTTTACAGTGTGTACTGGTAGGCAGATTAACACAAAATATAGGCATGTGAGTGGAAGATACATAGTGCTAGTTAGTAGTTCTGTTCTGAGTTGAAATACTGCAGAAGTCAACTTTGCCTTTGATCCTTCCGGGGTTGATCACCAACATCAAAATGTCTGGCCTTATGCTTATGTTAAGACCTATTATTAAAGTGGAGATTGGGGTTGTTCCGAAGGAATGGAGTAGCAGCATCATCGTTAACTGCTATAAGGGAAAAGGAGATGCCCTAGATAGGAGTAACTATAGAGGCATTAAATTAATCGACCAGGTCATGAAGGTCACGGAAAAAGTAATAGCGCAACTAATCAGAGAGAGAATTGATCTAGATGAAATGCAGTTCGGGTTTGTGTCAGGCAAAAGTACCACAGACGCTCTTTTCATTGTACGACAACTACAGGAGAAGTACCTAGCTAAAAGTAAACCCCTATACTTAGCTTTCGTCGACTTGGAGAAAGCCTTCGACAGAGTCCCCCGTTCCATTATCTGGTGGTCTCTTAGAAAACTAGGTGTTGACGAATGGCTTGTGAGAGCTATACAAGCCATGTATAAAGAAACAGTCAGTAAGGTTAGAATTAACAACGAATATAGTGAAGAGTTTAGCGTAAAAGTTGGTGACCATCAGGGCTCTGTTCTTAGCCCCCTACTATTTATTATTGCCCTTCAGGCTATAACAGAGGAGTTCAAGACCGGCTGCCCATGAGAACTCCTATACGCAGATGATCTAACGCTCATAGCTGAATCAATGACCGAACTAGAGAAGAAATTCCAAACATGGAAGCACGGCCTAGAATCAAAAGGCCTTAAAATTAACCTGGCTAAGACTAAAGTTCTAGTTTGTAGGAAAGAAAATAAGGCGGCGGTCCCATCTGGGAAATGGCCATGCTCAGTGTGTAGGAAAGGCGTAGGTAGAAACTCCATTTTATGTCCCAAATGCAAAGTATGGGTGCATAAAAGATGTAGTGGGATCACAGGTAAGCTAACTAAGAACATAGATTTTACATGTGGCCGGTGCTCTGGTGCAATAAGTAGCAGCAAGTGCCCACAAATACTAGCTCCTTCAACTGCGCAGAGGGTTCTATAGAAATAGTGGACAGCTTCCGTTATCTGGGTGACAAAATCAGCAGTGGGGGAGGGTGCTCTGAAAGTACAGTAGCTAGAGTCAGAACTGGATGGAAAAAGTTCAGAGAGCTTATACCACTATTAGCCGCTAGAGGGTTCTCCCTAAAAATGAAAGGCAGGTTATACGATGCCTGCATACGAACAGCAATGCTGCATGGCAGTGAGACCTGGGCATTGTGTGCAGAGGATATACGCAGACTAGAGAGGAACGAAGCTTGCATGCTCCGCTGGATGTGCAATAGTAATATACGTGAACGGCAAAGCATAAACGAACTAAGGAAAAAATTAGAAATAAGAGGGATCAGATGTTGTTTACTCGAGAGAAGGCTACGTTGGTACGGTCACGTGATGCGCATGAAAGACGACAGCTGTATAACAAAGTGCAGGGCAATAAAGATAGACGGTAGCCACGGAGTAGGCAGACCCAGAAAAACATGGGACGAGCTGATAAATTCCGACCTCACACGCTTACACCTCTCCAAGACAATGTCACTGGACCGAGACCTTTGGCGGTACTCAGTAATAGAGAAGACCCGCCTTACCTAAATACAAAGTAAAAACCTACTACAGTCAGTAGGCATCTCTATCAAAACACACCCCCGTCCCACCACCTCCACCCCACCCACACCGCCCCTTTCAATGTAAAGTTATGTTGGTCCCACAACATCCAGGCCGAAACAAATGAGATCGTGTAGGTGTCACGACAAAAAACACACAGTCCACGCTGTAAATGTGGCCGTGTAGGCAACACGGTAAAAACCTCCCAGCCCCACACTGTAAATGTGGTTGGTGTTAGGAAGGGCATCCAGCTGTAGAAAACCCGCCAGACAGTCCACGCTGTAATGTGGCCGTGTAGGCAACACGGTAAAAACCTCCCAGCCCCACACTGTAAATGTGGTTGGTGTTAGGAAGGGCATCCAACTGTAGAAAACCCGCCAGACAGTCCTATGCGAGCAAGACAACCACTCTTGCCTCAAGTGGGAAAACCCCCGTCCAAACCCATGCAAGCGTGGAACACGGACGCTAAACCTGATGATGATGATGATGATGAGACTGAACATAATTCTTAAAAAACAATCTTACTTGAAATTATGACAGTAGGTTTCTATCTAACTCTTTAGCATTTACATTACTTTATATATACTATAGTATTTTCATGGTAAAGGCTTTATCTCACATAATATTGAATCTATGAGATTTTGGTATTATTTATTTCAAGAAAAATACCTTAATATCAGTATGAGTGGCCAGTTATGGCCAGTTTTAACAGAAAGAGGTGAGAGAATTCCGGCTGGATACAGTTGGTTTAAATGTTAAATGCTATGAACACTTTAAAGTGGATTAAATATCAGCTTAATAATGTTCCAAACACCAGCTCAACCCTTTTAGTACTAAATTAGCTGAAACCCTACCCTGGCTCTAGGGTACAAGCTGTTTGTTGTAAAGCATTTATATTTATCTTAAAAAAAACTTCCATCACACTTTTATGTGATAGCCTTTGTTAAGTTATTCTCCAAACACCATCTGAATAATGAGAAAGTTACTAAATTCCTCCAAATTCATGATTATTTTCAAAATTATTTGAAAATCATAGGCAGTGTCTTTCATTAGAAATATAGTAATGAAAGGGTTAAGTTGCAAGGGACTTAAAGAACCCTGAATAGGAAATACATCTATTAGTGTAGTGTTGATAGAAATTAGAGATGGGTATAGCAAGGATAGAGTTGGCAATGCATATAATGAGAGAAGGTGCGGTTACTGCTGTTTAACCCCAGGTCATCCTTGATCAAGCAGACCTTATAATAAAAGGCATAACAGCAGTGACCACACTTTTTTTTTATGTGCAGAAAACTCAGGATGTATTATCCCAAGGTGTTAAAGACAGTAGGTAGGGTGTGATTGACAGCTATTTATAGACCACATAGAGGTTTGTGGGATGGGATGAGTGTGGGTGGTGGTAATACTGATAGCTAAGTGTAGTAAGAGCATGGTATTGGTGAATGGTCGGGTGGTATTGATCATGTTGGTAGTCAGTATAGTGATGGCCTTACTGTTGGTGACGACGATGAAGGGAGGCAGTCTCTATTATCACTTATCGATTACCAATATACTATATACTATTTTTACTGAAATAACTACTATTGCTACTAATTTATCTATTACTACTACTAATAACATTAACAATAATAACAACAACAACAATAAATGTGTGTGTCACTTTTTTTTTCTATGTACTTGTTTCTTACAGGAATAATCTGTGTAACATAACTTATTCACTTGCTTCACGTTTTATGGCAAGTATTGAATTTAATCAATGAACAGAGCATAGTAATAATAATTGTTTCTATTTTAGGCACAAGGCCAGCAATTATCCCAGTGTATTACTGGTACTTTATCGACCCCATAAGGATGATAAGCAAGGTTAACCTCGGCGGGATTTGAACTCAGAATGGCAAGGGCCGTAACTCTATACGTCAAAGCATGGCGTCCGACCCTCTACTGATACTGCCAATCCACCGCCCACATAGTAATAATAATAATGGTTTCTAATTTAAGTACAATGCCTGCATTTTTTGTGGGGGGTGGGGGGGAGGGGGAATTGCCAATGTGGGTCTGTGTGTGTAAAAAATAATATTAAAAAACTAAAGAAAAAATAAACATTTAAAAATCAATCAAAAAATCCCTAATGTGTGAGTGTGTGTGGTATTTTCGAGGGTCACTCATGGAGTAAGCCCACAAAAAGCCATGATCTCCTTGACTACTGGACCAAGTGCCCCCTCAAGTCTACAGGTATATAAACCCAGAGCGGGGCCCATTCAATTATGCCCTGCTTGCCATTCTTACCCATCTTTCAACAAACTGGTTGGAAGGCAGTACTTCCTTCTCCACCCTGATTTCCTCTTCAAGTGAAACCTGAAGAAGTTAATTAGGGCTTCATCAAAGAGGACAGTGCCTGTTTTCAACCCTTTCAAATGTGTCCACCACACAACTTCTTTTGCAATAATAATAATAGATCTTGTATATTATAAACACAGAAATTACAATACATGTGGGGATGGACATGTATTGTAATCTATATATATAAAACTGAGGATATCTGTCTGTGTGTGTGTGTCTGTGAGTTTGAATCCCTAAAACTCAAAAAGTACCCAATCGATTTTTTCAAACTTTACATGTGTATTACTTATGTTTCAGGGAGTGTTATGCACATAAAATTCAACTTTTTGATTTCCTAGGGCCCGCATTAGATGAAAAACTGCGTTTCTTCAGCTTTTTAGGGGTTTTTTGAAGCTTTATGTCAGACCGATCTCCTTGAAATTGTAACTATGTATTAGTCTGTCTCTTCTTCATACCGTGAGTAAAGAAAATCCAACTTTTTTATGGCCTAGGGCCCGCATTACGTGAAAAACTTCATTTTTTCAGCTATTTAGGGTTTTTTTGAGGCATGTCTAGCCGATTTTCCCGAAATTTCAAGGCATATTATGCACATAAAAAAATTCATTTTCTTGATCCCCTAGGGCCCACATTAGGTGAAAACCTGCATTTTCCTGCTTCATCGAGGAAAATCTTAAAGATTATCCAGCCATCAGAGTATTCGGTTTATTTTCTTTACATATTATCCAGGCATGCAGTTTTTCCACGATTAGGTCTGTTGGCTGCCCGTATTCCAAAATACCTTATCCCGTGCAACGCCGGGTACCACTGGTAGTTATATAAAAAAATAAACGTAGGTAGTGATATTAACTAGAAGATTAATTATAAAACACAATTAACAGATGTGACATAACATTATATTATAACAATAACAATCCTATTTTTTTACTTGCCATAAGGATGCACATATACAATACTAAATATACGTGTGTGTGCGGGTGTGTGTGTAAACATACACAAAGATACATTAGGTATGTGAGTAAAAAGAGAGGTAAGGGTATTGTGTGTTGTATCTTTGAACAAGGCACTTTATTTTATGTTGCTCCAGTAGTCTATTCAGGTGGGGGGAAATGAGTTGTTCCAGTAATTCATGTGGACCAGCTTTGTCACACACTGTGTCATCTCTGTTTAATGTCTATTTACCATGCTTGCACGGCTTAGAAGAGTTATCATTTTCTGAAACTAGACAAGCCAGATCACCATGACTTGCTCATACATTCCAATTTTGGGTTGGTTTCTACATTTTAAGGCCATCTGCCCTGCCAAAGTGAAGAGTTAACTATGTGGGATGGGAGAGGGGCCCATGACAAGCTTCTCAATTTTTTCTTATCCTCTGCTTCCCACCTCACTGACTTCCATTTCCTTCTCTATCATCTTTAACCATTTATGAAGTAACATATCACCATCATTATCTAATGTTTATTTTCCATGCATGGGTTAGATAGGCTGCCATATACTGAGGTATGACCAGGCAGGTTACATCTTGCTTGTTTTTGGCATAGTTTTAATGGCTGGGTGTCCCTAACATTAACCACTTTACAGTGTATACTGGGAGCATGGTTTCTACAGCTGAATGTTCTTTCTAACACCAACCACTTTATAGCATATACTGGGAGCATGGCTTCTAGAGCTGAATGTCCTTCCTAACACTAACCACTTTACAGTGTCTTCTGGAAACATTGTATTCTTGAGAGTTATGTTATGGGTGCACATGCTTGCAGAATGCTGAATCACAATTTCACAAGCAGGCAGTTCTATTGTTCAAACAAGTGGAACACTATTTGTCAGGAAACCAACACAATAGACAGGGGGAGGCGTGAGGAACTTAGAATTTTATATCTCACCCTAGCACAGCTGATACATAAATGTAAGTATGCATACGTACACATACACACATATAAATATGTACATATGGGTTATATATATATATATATATATATATATATACTTTTGTCTATATATATATATATATATATATATATATATATATAGACAAAAGTGCTCAGTCCACACTGTAAATGTGGTTGGCATTAGGAAGAGCATCCAGCCATAGAAACCAAGCCAGAAACAGTTCTATAAGAGCAAAACACAGTCACGTGACCCAACTTCCTCAAATGAGACAACCCGTCTAAGCCATACTAGCATGGAAAATGAACATTAAACGATGATATATATATATATATATATATATATATAAATTATCCCGAGTTCAATCGGGGGTAACCACAGTAAGTAAGCTACTCAATACAAAGCAGAGAGCCACGAAATACTATTTGCCAAGGGCCTAACACTGAACAAACTCTCTGAACACTGCCCGAATTGCATGTACAAAAACTTTGCAACTTTCAAATATCTTAAGCCAGTGTTGATGACAGATGGCTAAAAAATTATTTTTAAAAAATCCCACTCAACATAATATCCCCTCCACCTCCATTCCACCCTACCCCTACCCCCATCTCAACCCACCTCACGGTACTATGGTTATGTAAGTACCTCTTACCTATCTGCTTTTACAATATGTATAATGTACTTCATTGAATGCATGTATATAAGTATGTATTTGTATATATGTGTGTGTATCATCATCATCATCATTTAACGTCCATCTTTCACGCTAGCATGGGTTTGGACGGTAATTTTACCACTTGAGGCAAGATTGGTTGTCTTGCTCGTATAGGACTGTCTGGCGGCTTTTCTACGGCTGGATGCCCTGCCTAACACCAACCACGTTTACAGTGTGGACTGGGAGGTTTTTACCGTGTTACCTACACGGCCACATTACAGCGTGGACTGTGTGTTTTTTTTTGTCGTGACACCTACACGACCTCATTTATTTAGGACTGGATGTTGTGGTACCAACATAACTTGACTCAACATCGAAAGGGGGTGGTGTGGATGGGACGGGGGTAGTGGGACGGGGGTGTATTTTGGTAAGAGGTGTCTACTGACTGCAGGTTTTGCTTTGCACTTAGGCAAAGCGGGTCTTCTGTATTACTGTGTAGCGCCAAAGATCTCGGTCCAGTGACATTGTCTTGGAGAGGTGTAAGTGTGTGAGTTTGGAATTTATCAAGTCGTCCCAGGTTTTTCTAGGTCTGCCTACTCCGTGGCTAACGTCTATTTTGATCGCCCTGCACTTTTTTATACAGCTGTCGTCTTTCATGCGCATCACCTGACCATACCAACGTAGTCTTCTCTCGAGTAAACAGCATCTGATCCCTCTTATTCCTAATTTCTCACTTAGTTCATTTATGCTTTGCCGTTCACGTATATTACTATTACACATCCAACCGAGCATGCAAGCTTCGTTCCTCTCCAGTCTGCGTAGATCCTCTGCACACAATGCCCAAGTCTCACTGCCATGCAACATTGCTGTTCGTATGCAGGCACCATACAGCCTGCCTTTCATTTTTAGAGAGAAACGTTTAGCAGCCAATAGTGGTATAAGCTCTCTGAACTTTTTCCATCCCGTTCTGACTGTAGCTACTGTACTTTCAGAGCACCCTCCACCACTGCTGATTTTGTCACCCAGGTAACGGAAGCTGCCCACTATTTCCATAGAACCATCTGTGCAATGGAATGAGCTAGTATTCTGTGGGCACTTGCTGCTACTTATTACACCTGAGCACCAGCCACATCATCATTCATCATCATTTCATTTTTACGTCCACTTTTCCCTGCTTGCAAGGGTGGGACGGGAACTGATTCTGGCTTGATTTCTACAGCTGGATGCCCTTCCTAACACCAACCTCATTTACAGTGAGTGCTGGGTGCTTTTTTGCCGTGGCACCTCCACGACCACTTTGCAGTGGAATGATAGGGACCCCAGTCCCTATCATCTCATTTCTACAGCTGAGTAAACTGGAGCAATGTGAAATAAAGTGCCTTGCTCAAGGAAACAACACATCACCCAGTCTGAGAATTGAACTCACAACCTTTCGATTGCAAGGCCAATGCTCTAACCACTAAGCCATGTGCCTCCACATATAAAATCTATATTCTTAGTTAGCTTACTTGTGATCCCACTACATCTTTTATGCACCCATACTTTGATTTTGGGACATAAAATGAAGTTTCTGCCTACTCCTTTCCTACACACTGAGCATGGCTATTTCCCAGATGGGACCAGTGTATGTATTTGTTTATGTATATGTATGTATATGAATGTGTATGTATGTGTGTATATGTGTATGTATATATATATGTACATGTGTATGTATGTGTGTATATGTGTATGTATGTCTATATATGTATGTATGTCTGTATCATCATCATCATCATCATCATCAACGTTTAACGTCCGTGTTCCACGCTTGCATGGGTTTGGACGGGGGTAGTCCCACTTGAGGCAAGAGTGATTGTCTTGCTCGCATAGGACTGTCTGGCAGGTTTTCTACAGTTGGATGCCCTTCCTAACACCAACCACATTTACAGTGTGGGTCTGGGAGGTTTTTACCGTGTTGCCTACACGGCCACATTACAGCGTGGACTGTGTGTTTTTTTGTCGTGACACCTACATGATCTCATTTGTTTCGGCCTCGATGGCGCGGCACCAACATAACTTTACATAGAACGGGGTGGTGTGGATCGGGTGGGGGTGGTGGGACGGGGTGTATTTGTTAGAGATGCCTACTGGCTGGAGTAGGTTTTACTATATATTTAGGTAAGGCGGGTCTTCTCTGTTACTGAGTACCGCCAAAGGTCTCGGTCCAGTGACATTGTCTTGGAGAGGTGTAAGTGTGTGATGTCGGAGTTTATCAGCTCGTCCCAGGTTTTTCTAGGTCTGCCTATTCCGTGACTACCGTCTATCTTTATTGCCCTGCACTTTGTTATACAGCTATCGACTTTCATGCGCATCACGTGTCCATACCAACGTAGCCTTCTCTCGAGTAAACAACATCTGATCCCTCTTATCTCTAATTTATTCCTTAGTTCGTTTATGCTTTGCCGTTCACGTATATTACTGTTACACATCCAGCGGAGCATGCAAGCTTCGTTCCTCTCTAGTCTGCGTATATCCTCTGCACACAATGCCCAGGTCTCACTGCCATGCAGCATTGCTGTTCGTATGCAGGCATCGTACAACCTGCCTTTCATTTTTAGTGAGAACCCTTTAGCAGCTAATAGTGGTATAAGCTCTCTGAACTTTTTCCAACCAGTTCTGACTCTAGCTACAGTACTTTCAGAGCACCCTCC
The DNA here is from genome assembly GCA_964016885.1 of Eledone cirrhosa. Taxonomy (NCBI): domain Eukaryota; kingdom Metazoa; phylum Mollusca; class Cephalopoda; order Octopoda; family Eledonidae; genus Eledone; species Eledone cirrhosa. The sequence continues at coordinate 271,354,853 of OZ024743.1, read as the reverse complement.
CCCACTGCTGATTTTATCGCCCAGGTAACGGAAGCTGTCCACTATTTCTATAGAACCCTCTGCGCAATTGAAAGAGCTAGTAGTTTGTGGGCACTTGCTGCTACTTATTGCACCAGAGCACCGGCCACATGTAAAATCTATGTTCTTAGTTAGCCTACCTGTGATCCCACTACATCTTTTATGCACCCATACTTTGCATTTAGGACATAAAATGGAGTTTCTACCTACGCCTTTCCTACACACCGAGCACGACCATTTCCCAGAAGGGACCGCCGCCTTGTTTTCTTTCCTACAAACTAGTACTTTGGTCTTAGCCAGGTTAATTTTAAGTCCTTTTGACTCTAGGCCGTGCTTCCATGTTTGGAATTTCTTCTCTAGCTCGGCCATTGATTCCGCTATGAGTGTCAGGTCGTCTGCGTATAGGAGTTCCCATGGGCAGCCTGTCTTGAACTCCTCTGTTATGGCCTGAAGGGCAATAATAAATAGTAGTGGACTGAGAACAGAGCCCTGATGGACGCCGACTTTTACGCTAAACTCTTCACTATATTCGTTGTTAATTCTAACCTTGCTGACTGTTTCTTTATACATGGCTTGTATAGCCCTCACAAGCCATTCGTCAACGCCTAGTTTTCTAAGAGCCCACCAGATAATGGAGCGGGGGACTCTGTCGAAGGCTTTCTCCAAGTCGACAAAAGCTAAGTAGAGGGGTTTACCTTTAGCTAGGTACTTCTCTTGTGTATATATGTATATATATATATGTCTTGAGTGCTACTGGTAACATGTAAACTAGTACAACCTGTCGCATGGTCGGGTCGTCGGCGAGGCAACCCCACCAAGTTTACTTGGTGAGGAGGGTAATTTTGGACACCCTGCAGGACAAAAAACAAAACCTGACAAAGGGCGGAAGAAATGATAAGAGTCAACGGCCATCCAAAAATGTGTAAATATGTATATACACATGTATATATGTTTGTGTATGTATATGCCTGGGGTGTTAGGGAGGGGCATGTACCTCTGGGGGGGGGGGGGGCTAGCCGTGCCTTTTCAGGACAGCTCGCCCTGCATTGGGTCCCACCTGACACTCAGCTCTCACATGTGGCCCCAAGAAGCTGTAGCATGCGACAGCAGCCACACCCTGGTAAACCGCCTTGGCTGGCGGGCCGAACCAGTTTGAGGGTAGGCGGACCGGTCTGAAACCCCCCCCCCCCCCCCCCCCCCGGTGAGTTAGATAGGGGATGCCTGCCCCTCCATGCGAAGACTGAACCTGGCGGAGTGAGTGGAGGAGGACAACATCGTCCCAACAGTCACGAGGGCGGCGAAAGCAAGCGGTGTGGAGCGCTAGGGCACAGCTAGGCACTACAGACGTCGTGGCCATCCACTGCAGCCAAGGAAGTCCCTGGTCGTGACGGTCCTCCGTACCACCGGATTCTGCGGCCGAGTGAGTGGGACCGTCACTGTGCACTGGCCCTCCCACTATAAACCTTTAGCGTGCACTCCCAAAGCCCTGCGCCGATGGGTGAGAGGCAGAGGTAACAGATGGAGGTAACCAGTTGCCAGTCTCAAACCCACATGTAGGCGGCCTGGATGCGCAAGTCGTTCTCCCTGGTCCTGCAAGTCAAGGATCGGCCTCCACAGCCACCTTCATTCCCATCGCAGACGGGAACTAAAATAAAGAAGATGTCAAGACACTTCACATCATGTTGCTTTTCATGTTAGGACTAAAGACAGCCCCTGTCACTAAAACTCTTGAGAAACCTATGAGGCCAGTTAAGCATACATAGATGGGAATAGTAATAAAATATATGTCAGTATATATGTGTGTCATCATCATCATCAAGGTTTAACGTCCGTGTTCCACGCTTGCATGGGTTTGGACGGGGGTTTTCCCACTTGAAGCAAGAGTGATTGTCTTGCTCGCATAGGACTGTCTGGCAGGTTTTCTACAGTTGGATGCCCTTCCTAACACCAACCACGTTTACAGTGTGGGTCTGGGAGGTTTTTACCGTGTTGCCTACACGGCCACATTACAGCGTGGACTGTGTGTTTTTTTGTCGTGACACCTACACGATCTCATTTGTTTCGGCCTGGATGGTGTGGCACCAACATAACTTTACATAGAAGGGGGCGGTGTGGATCGGGTGGGGGTGGTGGGACGGGGGGTGTATTTTGTTAGAGATGCCTATGTGACTGTAGTAGGTTTTACTATGTATTTAGGTAAGGCGGGTCTTCTCTATTACTGAGTACCGCCAAAGGTCTCGGTCCAGTGACATTGTCTTGGAGAGGTGTAAGTGTGTGAGGTCGGAGTTTATCAGCTCGTCCCAGGTTTTTCTAGGTCTGCCTATTCCGTGGCTACCATCTATCTTTATTGCCCTGCACTTTGTTATACAGCTATCGACTTTCATGCACATCACGTGTCCATACCAACGTAGCCTTCTCTCGAGTAAACAACATCTGATCCCTCTTATTTCTAATTTTTTCCTTAGTTCGTTTATGCTTTGCCGTTCACGTATATTACTATTACACATCCAGCGGAGCATGCAAGCTTCGTTCCTCTCTAGTCTGCGTATATCCTCTGCACACAATGCCCAGGTCTCACTGCCATGCAACATTGCTGTTCGTATGCAGGCATCATACAACCTGCCTTTCATTTTTAGGGAGAACCCTTTAGCGGCTAATAGTGGTATAAGCTCTCTGAACTTTTTCCATCCAGTTCTAACTCTAGCTACTGTACTTTCAGAGCACCCTCCCCCACTGCTGATTTTGTCACCCAGGTAACGGAAGCTGTCCACTATTTCTATAGAGCCCTCTGCGCAGTTGAAAGAGCTAGTATTTGTGGGCACTTGCTGCTACTTATTGCACCAGAGCACCGGCCACATGTGAAATCTATGTTCTTAGTTAGCTTACCTGTAATCCCACTACATCTTTTATGCACCCATACTTTGCATTTCTGACACAAAATGGAGTTTCTACCTACGCCTTTCCTACACACTGAGCATGGCCACTTCCCGGAAGGGACCGCTGCCTTATTTTCTTTCCTACAAACTAGAACTTTGGTCTTAGCCAGGTTAATTTTAAGGCCTTTTGACTCTAGGCCGTGCTTCCATGTTTGGAATTTCTTCTCTAGCTCGGCCATTGATTCAGCTATGAGTGTTAGGTCGTCTGCGTATAGGAGTTCCCATGGGCAGCCGGTCTTGAACTCCTCTGTTATAGCCTGAAGGGCAATAATAAATAGTAGGGGGCTGAGAACAGAGCCCTGATGGACGCCAACTTTTACGCTAAACTCTTCACTATATTCGTTGTTAATTCTAACCTTGCTGACTGTTTCTTTATACATGGCTTGTATAGCTCTCACAGGCCATTCGTCGACACCTAGTTTTCTAAGAGCCCACCAGATAATGGAACAGGGGACTCTGTCGAAGGCTTTCTCCAAGTCGACAAAAGCTAAGTATAGGGGTTTACTTTTAACTAGGTACTTCTCCTGTAGTTGTCGTACAATGAAAAGAGCGTCTGTGGTACTTTTGCCCGACACAAACCCGAACTGCATTTCATCTAGGTCAATTCTCTCTCTGATTAGTTGCGCTATTACTTTTTCCGTGACCTTCATGGCCTGGTCGATTAATTTAATGCCTCTATAGTTACTCCTATCTAGGGCATCTCCTTTACCCTTATAACAGTTAACGATGATGCTGCTACGCCAGTCCTTCGGAACAACCCCATTCTGTACGACTTGGTTAACTATCCGGGTGACCATCGTGTGTCCCACCGTGCCAGATGCCTTCAGCATCTCAGCAACTATTTCCGAAGGCCCAGCTGCCTTACCCGTCTTCATATCCTTGATTGCCTTACTTATTGTACTACCCTCGACTAACACTGCTGGTCCCTCTATTGGGTCGATGTGGGGGAGACTGTCTTTCTCCCATTTATTCTCCTCATTTAGTAGCCTTTCATAGTGACACTTCCAAGCTACCTTCTTATCAGCGTCGGTGATGGCAAGTACGCCGTCATCATTAAGTACACACTTCTCCCTGACAATATCACGGTTTTCTTTGACACATTGCCTAGCAATCCTGAACACCTCACGTTTTTGGTCCTCGCGTTGTAGAACATGCTTGAACTTTCTTTCCTCTGCTTCCCTTCTTGCGAAGTACACTTGTCTCCTAGCTTCCCTCCTGGCCACTTGATAGTCTTCTCTACTTCCCCCATCCTGCCATACTTTCCAAGCCTGCTTTTTGGCCTTAATTGACCCCTCCACCTTACTGTTCCACCACCATGTTACTCTCCTCCTGCCTACAAGCCTGCTCCAGCCACAGACTTCGTCTGCCGCCATCAGCAGGTTTGCCTTCAGGAATTCCCACTGCTCCTCTATATTGTACGACTCTAATTGCTCTTCCTTACTGTCGAAAGCATCAAGTAGTATGCTTTTAAATTTATTTCTGGCTGTGGGGTCCTTTAGCTTCCATATTTTTCTCCTGAGGATAGTCCTCTTCTGTTGTCTAGTACGTCTCGTCCTGACTATTAGGTCGCTAATTATCAGTCTATGTTGGGAGGTGCATTCTTCATGGGGGAGGGATTTAGTGTTTACAACAGACACTCTGTCACGTCTTCTGGTAAGGATATAATCTACCTGGCTTGTGTGTTCCCCGGATCTATAGGTGATCAGGTGATTGTCACGTTTTTTGAAGTTAGTGTTACAGATAGTTAGGTTATTTACGTCACAGAAATCCAGGATTCTGGAGCCTTCCTCATTTCTAGTACCAAACCCATAGCCTCCATGGATTTCGTCGTAGCCGTCACAATGTTGTCTAACGTGACTATTTAGGTCGCCTGCAATAATTATATAGTCACTGTCGGTTATTTGGGAGGTAGTGAGCATCAGTGTCTCATAGAATCTGTCTTTTATAGTGCCAGGCAGTCCGGATTGGGGTGCGTACGCAGATATTACTGTCACCGTAGTCTTATTTTAATTATTCTGTCGTTCACTCTATTTACGTCTATTATGTTATCTGCCCACTTTTCTGCTACCATGATTCCTACTCCACCCAGCCCATCGTTATTTCCCACCCAGAAAAGCTTATAGTGTCGTTTTTTACCCTCAATGAATCTAGCAGACCCACCCCTCCACCTGGTCTCTTGAATACAACAAACATCAACCTCCTTACGCTCGAGCATTTCTACAACCTCGTTAGAGCGACCCTTTAAGGTGCCTACATTCATGGTACCAACTCTGAAGTTTTGGATTGCGTTTGGAGGGTGGGAGCGGGGGGAGATGGGGTTATGTTAGCCATCCGCGGCCGAAACAAAGAGTAGTGCTCGCATTCTCGTCCACGAGGTGAATTTGTCTTTATCTTTGGCATTGTCGCTGAGCGTCCAGATTTTTCTCTCTTCCACTCTCCAGAATTCCGTAGTCCATCCATCCATCATATATCGAAAGGCGACCAGGTAAGCGATAGTATAGGCCTCTGGCTTATGATTGGTCCACGTAATAATAATGGTGGTGCGTGGGGGCGGGAGGGAGGGGTGTTGGGTAGTTAGCGAGAAGGTAAGGATTGAATGAGGTCCTCGTATTTAACAAGCGATAACAAAAATACAAGATTTGTTTTGTTTAATACAACAAAAACCCTCGTATTTAACAAGCAATAACAAAAAATACAGATTTGTTTTGGGAAATACGACAAACTACAGTAGGATTTGGCAAGATTGGATTCGGGGAAGAGAAAATGCTATAGAATTGTTGGAGGGTTGAACTGGATACGATGGAGTGTGGAAATGGTAGAAAAATGTGTACATTACGTTACATGATATACCGTGAAGAAAGCAGCGATGAATTTGGCGAATGTGATTTACTTGAAGGGTTTATCTTGTATATATATAGATAGAGAGGGAGAGAGAGAGAGAGAGAGAGATGGGGGGGGGGGATAGGTTTGGCCGCATGATGTAGATATTGGGGTGGCTGACCGCGAACCCCCATGAAGTAGGGGAGGGGGAGAAGATAGTAGAAGCGGGAGTTTAGAGTTTTCGAAGTAACAAATATATTTAAAAGAATTTATAAGAAGAAAAAGGATTTTGTTTTGCTTTGAAAATACGATAGAATTAAGGAATTAAGGTTGGGTTAGCGAGAAGGTAAGGATTGAATGAGGTCCTCGTATTTAACAAGCGGGTGTGTTCATAATAGAACCAGATCCCCTATCATTGAAACATCTGAGTAACTTCCTGAAATACCCCATATGAGGCCAACTAAACTTGCATAGGTGTGAACTGTTGGCTGCAACACATAATAGTGTGTGCGTGTGCGTGTGCGTGTGCGTGTGCGTGTGCGTGCGCGTGCGCGTGTGTGTGTGTGTGTGTGTGTGTGTGTGTTGATATCAAGACTGTAGTGCCTATTATTAAAACACCTGGTAAACCTCCTAGAAAGTAGAAAGCCAACTAAACCTACATTTTCAAAGGCTGTATCCTGGAATCTTTCCAGTACCTCAATGACTTGTAAGGACAAGATGAAAACATATCCTCAGACCAGAGAACCGGTCTGAATTCTCCATTAAAAACATCTAAGATTCAGGTGGTGGTGGTAGTAGTAGTAGTAGTAGTAGTAGTGGTGGTGGAAGTAGTAGTAGTAGAGGTGATGGTACTACTATTACTACTACTGTGGTAATGATGGTGGTGGTAGTAGTAGTAACACCAAGAATAATGGTGGCTGTAGTTGCAGCTATAGTAATGATAATAATAATAATAATAGTGGGAGCTGTAGTCATGATTATGGTGATGATGGTGGGGTGTTTATAGTACCTATAAATGTAAGACAAGAGATCAAACGAGGTCAAATGGGTTCAGTGTAGGTCATATCTTATGCAAAACTTCATCTAAAATCTAATAAAAAATATATGTATATGTATAGCCTTGACCGAAATATATTTTTTAAAAAATAGCCTTGACCAAATGTCTGAAGCATCTCCACCCCACCCTGGTCATCTGCTGTTGCAACTGTCCTCATACCATTACCCTTGTTTAGATGAAGCAAGGAGGAAGTGACCTGCATGTATGTGTGGATATATGCATGTATGTATGTGTGTGATAACGTGTTTGTCCTTGACATTGTTGTTTTCTTGTCTTTCAAATTAGCTGCACGTGAATGTGGGGACACACCTGAGAGGATGGGGGTCCTATTTCCACTATTATCCATACACCCTAAACCCAAATAACACTCTTTAAAAAAAAAGTTTCCCCAAACCATATGGTTTTTCCAGAGGTCAAGGTCATTTGCCAACTAGAACCAAGGACACACAACTCTACATGTGCAATTTTCTTGACCACATTTCTAATGAAATAGTCTATTTTAATTATATGATTAAACTTTTTGAGGGATTTACTAAAATTATTCATTACTAACTTAATATAATTTTGTATAAAAAGAATATTAATAGATTTATTTTAATTTAAATAGAAACATAGCATTTTAATTAATGAAGAATTTTTTTAGGGATTTGCTAAAAGTATTCATTATTTCATTATTAAGATAGTGACAAAATATGGTTCTTACATAAAATTATGGTGAAAGATTTTAATTTAAATAGGAACCCTATAAAATGAAAATTTATTTTAAAGAAAAATGAAAATTACAGTTCACACCTAAGCAGGTTTAGCCAATCTACTAAGAGGTTGCATCTCATAGTAGGTGTTTTAATGATATATTTCTTTATTAGCCACAAGGGCGCACAAGAAAAGGGGACAAAACAAGGACACATGCCGGGAATTTTACATACAATCGTGTAAAAATATGAAACAAACAAATATAACAATCAAAATCCCCAATAGGGGGAGGCGCCACAAATGGGTTGTTTAATACCCCGTAGATAGACCAGCCCTCAACGTCAGGAGTGTGTTGTGCAAGTGCTCCTTTTGCTCTCTTCTTTAACCTATAGGTTTATATACAGAGAAGGCCCAATCACTCGGGCCATTTTTTCCACATTCACCCACCTTTCAGTAAATTTACTGGGGTGCAGTGCCTCTCTTTCCACTCTGATTCTCCTTCTAAAGTGGTACCTAAAGAAGGGAATGAGTTGTTGTCCGGAGAGAAATGATAGGGGTCCCAATCCTATCATGAAAAGCAATGTGAAATGGAGCAACTTGCTAAAGGACACAACACATTGCCCTCTCCAGGAATTAAAGCCACAAGGATGCACACCATTCACTAACCCTTTAGCATTTACTTTGCACTATATTTACTATTATATTTTCATGGTAAAGGCTTTACCTCACATAATATCGAATCTGAGATTTGGATATTATTTATTTTGAGAACAATACTTTAACATCAGTATGAGTGGCCAGTTATTGCCAGTTTGAACAGAAAGAGGTGAGGAAATTCTAGCCAGATACGGCCGGTTTAAATGCTAAAGGGCTAAAATAGATTGTTTTATTCCATAGAACCAAAGCTGGTTTTGGCTAGTTTGGTAAGAAAAGTACCTACCAAGTACCTACATAACAAAGTACCTACCAAATCGTATGTGTCCCCTGTTACAGGAATTACCACTTTGCACAGTAGAATTCCACTTATTTTATCACACCCCCCCCCCCACACACACACACACCTTTTGTTGTTGAACAACTAAGTTACATGGTATAAATACACACACACACATATAGGATGTCCCCAAAAAATGTATACACACTGATTTAGGCAATATTTATTAAAATGCTGTTGAAGTGTATATACTTCTTTTGGGACAGCCTGTTGACAGACAGATAGATAGATATCATTCTACGTCTACCTTCAATACTGGCAGGGGTTCGATGGGTTGTCACAGTCTGAGAGATCTCATCATGTAATTGGGGTCGATATAATCGACTAAATCTCTTTAAAGTGGTGCCTCAGCATGACAACAATCATGACAGAAACCGGTAATAGAATAAAAAAAAATATGTATATATGCATGTATCATTATCATCATCGCTTAATGTATTTTCCATGCTTTCATGGGTTTGATGGGTTGTTATGTTGTGAGGATAGACTGGTCAGGTGACAATGTTTCACTCATATGTTCTGTTTTTGTCTTGGTTTCTATAGCTGAATGCCCTTCCAACCACTTTACAGCATGTACTGGGATCATTTTGGCAAGACTCCAATATTACCACCTTAAGGGGTGGACTGGGTGCTTTTCATCGTAGTACCAACACTACCACTTCACAGAGTGGACTGGTTGCTTTTCGTTATAGAATCAGCACTACCACCTTACAGTGTCGGCTGCGAGCATTTTGTAAAATGAAATTGCTGATGTATATGATAAAAGTTACAGTCAAAGAGATATCATAATTATCTTTACATCCACTTTACCATACCAGCATAGGTTTGGTGGGATGTTTCAAGACAATGTTTTACAGCTGGATGCTTTCTAAAACCAACCCTCTCAGTTGCATCCTATGAAATAAAGGGATCTGGTGTACCTATACTAAAAACTGGGACACACATAACATCAAGGGGAGATAATCAAAATAGTATACATAGCAGTGGATTGGAGCAAAAATAAAACGAGGCCAAGAAAGTGAATATAACAAGAAATAAGGCTACAGAGAAAAATCAATCTGTTAATAACATTAAATTAGAGAAGATAAATAGAGAACTTGTTGATCCTTCTTGCTCTCTCTCTATCCCTCTCTTTCTCACACACCCACATATATATATATATATATATATATATATACATATATATACAATTAGCAGGACTTAATACACCAATTGTTAGTAAATTACACAAACACATACACACATATACAAATGTATGGACACACACACACAAACAGATATTGATATATTATTCAATTAGAAAAGATTAATACAGTAATTGTTTGACAGACAGGCAGACATACAGCAGGCAGGCAGTCAGGCGAGCATCTCTTACACAATTACACAAGACTTAATTTCGCACTTGTTGGCCACACACACACTCAGACACACACCTGTATATATAAACACATACACATATCAATTAAACAGTCTTAATACACCACTTGTTTGCCATGCATTCACACATAGCATATGTGCCATGATATACACATATAGAATTCTATATATATATATGTTTACTGTTGAAAACCAGAATGTACCATCTCCAACATCTCTAACATCAAATTCCATAACAACTATGGAATTTACACCTGCAATGTTGCGACGTCACCTTAAGAATAAGCGCAACTATGCCTCCCCTGGTCTTGATGGTGTTACATACCTGCTTCTCAAACGTGGCAGGTACTTCCTTTTGCACCAGCTTTCTTTCTTCTTTCAATACTGTCTCAACAATGGTGCTACTCCGGAGCAGTGGAAAACTGCCAGTGTCATTCCCCTGTTCAAAAAGGGCAACCGCATGTCACCTGTCAACTATCGTCCAGTCAGTCTTACTAGCTGTATGCCAAACTGATGGAATCCTGTGTCAGAGAAATACTTTGGAACTTCTAGAGCTCTCACAGCCTCATCTGGCCCTCGCAGTTTGGATTTATCCCTAACTCCAGCTGCTGTGACCAGCTTATCGAGTTCCTTGAAGACATTACCCGGATCACTAACAGCGGCTCATGGGTGGATGTTGTTTACCTTGACTTTTAATTCTGTGCCACACAAAAGACTTATGGCAAAACTCTCTGCAATGGGTGTGAGGGATGATCTTTTTAACTGGTTGAAATCCTTTATTCTCAGCCGAAATAGGTAGTCACGGTTCTAGGACAGCATTATTCACCATATGTCATCTGGTGTACCACAGGGATCTGTTCTTGGTCCCCTTTTGTTTGTGGCATATATTAATGACATAGATGCCAACTTAAAGAATGCCACGGTACTGAAATATGCAGATGACATCAAGCTGTACCTTGAAGTCAAAAGGACTGATCCTGAAATCTACAACTCTTTCCTACAATCAGACCTGGACACAATGCAGCAATGGATCACAGACTGGCAACTGAAGCTGGCTGTGGACAAGTGTACCACCATGCATTTTGGGAGGAAAAATCCAGCGTCCACATACTCCCTCCACAACACTGATATCAAGAAGTCCTCTTGTGAACGTGACCTGGGCATTACTATCAGCAACGATTTGTGTTGGACAAAGATTGTCAAGAAGGCCGAGGGTGTCTTGGCATCACTCATCAAGACCTTTGTTAGCCGCTCTCCAGCCATCTATTTAAAGCTGTATACAGCTATGGTACAACCACACTTGGAATTCGCATCATCAGTCTGGAACCCCTATCTTGCTCAAAACATTGACCTCCTGGAAACTATTCAGAGACATGCAACCAAGCGCATACCCTCCATCAGACACCTACCATACTCTGAACGCCTTGCTTCCCTGGGCATGGATTCATTGAAGCTCTGACCTCTGGCAATGGACTTGGTAAACACCCACAAAGTTAACCATCTCGCCAACAACAACCCTGAGCACCTTTTTGATCTCCATGTGTCTAACACACGTGGACATGCCTACAAAATCAGAAAACAGCACAGCTCCCATGACTTTCATAGACATTTTTCCACGCTCAGAGTTGCTGAAGCATGGAACAAACTGCCTGCGTCAGTTGTTAGCTGCCGAGACACTGCATCTTTTAAAACCCTCATGCTTCCCGAAATACGCTAAAACTACACCTGATGTACCCCTTCCATACACATGCACACATGTGTATATCATGACTCATGCATTGTTCATTTTCCTGACGTTTGTACATTACCCTATGTACTATACATACACTTTTTGATGAGTTGTAGTGCACCTGAGCACTGTACACAATATTTCATTATTATTATTATATATACAAACATTTGTTTCATATACATATAAACAGACATATGGTAATGATGATGATGATACATCCATGGCACATTCCTAGTGATTAAGCCTTTAGCATTTACATTACTCTATATTTACTATTGTATTTTCAGGGTAAACACTTTATTTCACAAAATTATTTCATATAATATCGAATCTAAGATATTTTGATATTAAAGAAATTCAACATATTTGGCCTCCTGTCATTTTACACATATTCATGATAGGTCTGGGAACCCTATTATTAAGACAAGCAATAAACCTCCTCCTCATAGGAGACCAGTTAAACCTAAATAGATATGAGCTGTATATTTCATATTCCACATACATGCATATAGCTATATATATACAGCTGACTAGATCCATACAGCACATTTGTCACCCACACCCACACACAATACACGTGTTGATTTTACATGTACACATACATGCATACATACACATGTTACCTATTGGTTTTATATTCACCCACATATCAATATATTTATTTGACACATACCTTTATACATGTTATAAGTTCGGTTTTGTTTTATGCATACACACATACACATACATACTTACACATCAATAAACATATACAGAAGTCAAAATAATTATATAGGCTAAATAAATACAACACATTTAACACACACACAAATCAGTTCAGCACTTTCACACACAAAAATGTACCTATCCAATCACTGTAATACACATACATAGAGTGCACACTCATGAACACACAAGTAGTTACGATGCATCGAAAGCAACAACAGCAACAGTAGCAATAGCAGCAGCAGTAGTAGTAGTAGTAGCAGCAGCAGCAGCAGCAGCATCAGAAACATTTAATTCATAGTAAAATGTACTTACTGATGAAATATGACACAGTGAAGCAGGTTAGTTATAATGGGTCTCTCTGAACAGCCTATTGATTGCATTGTAGAGTAAGCGGTTGAGTATTCCACACACACACATGTGTAGCCTTAATGTATGATCTACAGGCAGAATCAAGAGGTGTAGGTGTGTATGTGTATGATAAGGTTGGCTCATAGAATTTCAAATAGAGTTCAACAAGCTTTCAATTTTTTTACTTCTTGTTATTACGAGTAGTACAAGTGGCTGAGTATTCCACAGGCACTTGTAGTTTAACATGATCCACAAGCAGAATCAGAGTGGGTGTGTATATGTGTGTGTACATGCATGCGTTTGAGTGCATGGATGATGAGGTTGGCTCATTGAATTTCAGATACAGGCCATCCAACAGTCATTCAGTTTCTCATTTTAACCCTTTAGCATTTACATTACTCTATATTACTATCAAATTTTCACGGTAAAGGCTTTACCTCACATAGTTATTTCACAAAAAGAGGTGAGAAAATTCTGGCCGGATATGGCCGGTTTAAATGCTAAAGGGTTAAAAATATTCTTTTTATTATTTTTAAAATCATAGCCAATAGTATCTTCAGATAAATAATATTAAAAAGTTCAAGTTAACCAAACAGATAAAATGTAAGAACTACACAGACAGACATATAGACATTAAGATAGAGACAGGAGGGTGAGATTTGGAGGAGATTTAGCTGTTAACCCTTTAGCATTTAAACCGGCCATATCTGGCCAGAATTTTTTTACCTCTTTCTGTTCAAACCAGCTGTAACTGGCCACTCATACTGATGTTAAGGTGTTGTTCTCAAAATAAATATCAAAATCTCATAGATAATATGAGATAATTATATGAAGTAAAGCATTTACAGTGAAAATATAATAGTAAATATAGAGTAATGTAAATGCTGAAGGGTTAATTATCACAGGTCATAGACACTACCACTTGCCCCATGGCTCAAGTTCCTTCATTGGCTAAACATAAAGTTACAGAAATAGTGAATGGGATGTGGGAATACATCTGAAATATTTTACAAAATTTCAGACTACAGATATATACAAGAACAACAAACATTTTAAGATCATCTGTCTTGCTAAAGCAAGGGGCTAACCTTGCAGAACAGGAGAGGGTGGTGGCTATTACAAGCTTCTCAATTTTGCTTTATCCTCTACATCTCTCCCCACTGATTTTCATTTCCTTCTCTATCATCCTTAACCGCTTATGAAGTGAAATATCACCATCATCATCAAGTGTCTATTTCCCATGGTTGTAAGGGCGGCCATGTACTGAGGCATGACCAGACAGGTGACTACATCTTGCTTGTCTTTATCTTGGTTTCTATGGCTGGATAACCTTCTTAATGCCAACCACTTCACAGTGATAACTGAGAGTATGGTTTTCATGACTGGAAGACCTTTCTAATGCCAACCACTTTACAGGGTACTAGGAGTATGGTTTCTATGGCTGGATTACCTTCCTAATGCCAAACACTTTTCAATCTGTGCTGGGAGCATGGTTTCTACAGCTGGATGACCTTCCTAATGCCAACCACTTTACAGTGTGTACTGGGTGCATTTCATCTGGCCCCAGCACTACCACCTTTACAGGGAAGATTGGAGTCTATATATTCAGCCATGTCAATGACATGACAATCTTCCTAGTGCTGGTGCCACAATAAAATGCACTCAGTAGAGCATAGGATCATATGTAAGTGAGATGCCGGCATCCAGCCTATTCGAGAAGACAATAGCTCTGCTTAAGTACTGACTGGTCTTTGATGACCCATCCAATTCTTGATAGCAGGAAAAACTGACATTAAATGATGAGGATGATGATATATATACAAACATGTGTGTGTGTGTGTGTGAAACTATGTGGGTTTATGTTCTGTATCCTAGAGGTTCAACAAATAAGTACCAGAATGTTTTAATAAATATTTGGGTCAATCATCATCATCATCAACGTTTAACGTCCGTGTTCCACGCTTGCATGGGTTTGGACGGGGGTAGTCCCACTTGAGGCAAGAGTGATTGTCTTGCTCGCATAGGACTGTCTGGCAGGTTTTCTACAGTTGGATGCCCTTCCTAACACCAACCACATTTACAGTGTGGGTCTGGGAGGTTTTTACCGTGTTGCCTACACGGCCACATTACAGCGTGGACTGTGTGTTTTTTTGTCGTGACACCTACACGATCTCATTTGTTTCGGCCTGGATGGCGCGGCACCAACATAACTTTACATAGAACGAGGTGGTGTGGATGGGGTGGGGGTGGCGGGACGGGGTGTATTTTGTTAGAGATGCCTACTGGCAAGGCGGGTCTTCTCTGTTACTGAGTACCGCCAAAGGTCTCGGTCCAGTGACATTGTCTTGGAGAGGTGTAAGTGTGTGAGGTCGGAGTTTATCAGCTCGTCCCAGGTTTTTCTAGGTCTGCCTATTCCGTGGCTACCGTCTATCTTTATTGCCCTGCACTTTGTTATACAGCTATCGACTTTCATGCGCATCACGTGTCCATACCAACGTAGCCTTCTCTCGAGTAAACAACATCTGATCCCTCTTATTTCTAATTTTTTCCTTAGTTCGTTTATGCTTTGCCGTTCACGTATATTACTGTTACACATCCAGCGGAGCATGCAAGCTTCGTTCCTCTCTAGTCTGCGTATATCCTCTGCACACAATGCCCAGGTCTCACTGCCATGCAACATTGCTGTTCGTATGCAGGCATCGTACAACCTGCCTTTCATTTTTAGGGAGAACCCTTTAGCAGCTAATAGTGGTATAAGCTCTCTGAACTTTTTCCAACCAGTTCTGACTCTAGCTACTGTACTTTCAGAGCACCCTCCCCCACTGCTGATTTTATCGCCCAGGTAACAGAAGCTGTCCACTATTTCTATAGAACCCTCTGCGCAATTGAAAGAGCTAGTATTTTGTGGGCACTTGCTGCTACTTATTGCACCAGAACACCGGCCACATGTAAAATCTATGTTCTTAGTTAGCTTACCTGTGATCCCACTACATCTTTTATGCACCCATACTTTGCATTTAGGACATAAAATGGAGTTTCTACCTACGCCTTTCCTACACACCGAGCACGACCATTTCCCAGAAGGGACCGCCGCCTTGTTTTCTTAACTACAAACTAGAACTTTAGTCTTAGCCAGGTTAATTTTAAGTCCTTTTGACTCTAGGCCGTGCTTCCATGTTTGGAATTTCTTCTCTAGCTCGGCCATTGATTCCGCTATGAGTGTCAGGTCATCTGCGTATAGGAGTTCCCATGGGCAGCCGGTCTTGAACTCCTCTGTTATAGCCTGAAGGGCAATAATAAATAGTAGGGGGCTGAGAACAGAGCCCTGATGGACGCCAACTTTTACGCTAAACTCTTCACTATATTCGTTGTTAATTCTAACCTTGCTGACTGTTTCTTTATACATGGCTTGTATAGCCCTCACAAGCCATTCGTCAACGCCTAGTTTTCTAAGAGCCCACCAGATAATGGAGCGGGGGACTCTGTCGAAGGCTTTCTCCAAGTCGACAAAAGCTAAGTAGAGGGGTTTACCTTTAGCTAGGTACTTCTCCTGTAGTTGTCGTACTATGAAAAGAGCGTCTGTGGTACTTTTGCCTGACACAAACCCGAACTGCATTTCATCTAGGTCAATTCTCTCTCTGATTAGTTGCGCTATTACTTTTTCCGTGACCTTCATGACCTGGTCGATTAATTTAATGCCTCTATATTTACTCCTATCTAGGGCGTCTCCTTTACCCTTATAACAGTTAACGATGATGCTGCTATGCCAGTCCTTCGGAACAACCCCATTCTGTACGACTTGGTTAACTATGCGGGTGACCATGGTGTGTCCCACCGTGCCAGATGCCTTCAGCATCTCAGCAACTATTTCCGAAGGCCCAGCCGCCTTACCCGTCTTCATATCCTTGATTGCCTTACTTATTATACTCCCCTCGACTAACACTGCTGGTCCCTCTATTGGGTCGATATGGGGGAGACTGTCTTTCTCCCATTTATTCTCCTCATTTAGTAGCCTTTCATAGTGACACTTCCAAGCTACCTTCTTATCAGCGTCGGTGATGGCAAGTGTGCCATCATCGTTTAGTACACACTTCTCCCCGACAATATCACGGTTTTCCTTGACGCATTGCCTAGCAATCCTGAACACCTCACGTTTTTGGTCCTCGCGTTGTAGAACATGCTTGAACTTTCTTTCCTCTGCTTCCCTTCTTGCTAAGTACACTTGTCTCCTAGCTTCCCTCCTGGCCACTTGATAGTCTTCTCTACTTCCCCCATCCCGCCATACTTTCCAAGCCTGCTTTTTGGCCTTAATTGACCCCTCCACTTTACTGTTCCACCACCATGTTACTCTCCTCCTGCCTACAGGCCTGCTCCAGCCACAGACTTCGTCTGCCGCCATCAGCAGGTTTGCTTTCAGAAATTCCCACTGTCCCTCTATATTGTCCGACTGTAAATGTTCTTCCTTACTGTCGAAAGCATCAAGTAATATGCTTTGAAATTTATTTCTGGCTGTGGGGTCCTTTAGCTTCCATATTTTTCTCCTGAGGATAGTCCTCTTCTGCTGTCGAGTACGTCTCGTCCTGACTATGAGGTCGCTAATTATCAGTCTATGTTGGGAGGTGCATTCTTCATGGGGGAGGGATTTAGTGTTTACGACAGACACTCTGTCACGTCTTCTGGTAAGGATATAATCTACCTGACTTGTGTGTTCCCCGGATCTATAGGTGATCAGGTGATTGTCACGTTTTTTGAAGTTAGTGTTACAGATAGTTAGGTTATTTGCATCACAGAAATCCAGGATTCTGGAGCCTTCCTCATTTCTAGTACCAAACCCATAGCCTCCATGGATTTCGTCGTAGCCGTCACAATGTTGTCCAACGTGACCATTTAGGTCGCCTGCAATAATTATATAGTCACTGTCGGATATTTGGGAGGTAGTTAGCATCAGTGTCTCATAGAATCTGTCTTTTATAGTGCCGGGCAGTCCGGATTGGGGTGCGTACGCAGATATTACTGTCACCGTAGTTCTATTGAGGACAAGTCGTATTTTAATTATTCTGACGTTCACTCTATTTACGTCTATTATCTTATCTGCCCACTTTTCTGCTACCATGATTCCTACTCCACCCAGCCCATCGTCGTTTCCCACCCAGAAAAACTTATAACATCGTTTTTTACCCTCAATGAATCTAGCAGACCCACCCCTCCACCTGGTCTCTTGAATACAACATACATCGACCTCCTTACGTTCAAGCATTTCTACAACCTCGTTAGCGCGACCCTTTAGGGTGCCTACATTTATAGTACCAACTCTGAAGTTTTGGATTGCGTTTGGAGGGTGGGGGCGGTGGGGGGCGGGGGAGAGATGGGGTTATGTTAGCCATCCGCGGACGAAACAAAGAGGAGTGCTCGCATTCTCGTCCACGAGGTGAATTTGACTTTAACTTTGGCATTTTCGCTGAGCGTCCAGATTTTTCTCTCCCTTCCACTCTCCAGGATTCCGCAGTCCATCCATCCATCCATCATATATCGAAGGCAACCGGGCAAGCGATAGTATAGGCCTCTGGCTTATGATTGGTCCGCGTAATAATAATAATAATGGTGATGCGTGGGGGGGGGGGGGCTCTGGCTTATGATTGGTCCACGTATTAAGAATGGTGGTGTGTGGGGGCGGGTGGGAGGGGTGTGGGGTAGCTAGCTGGAAGGTTATGATTGTTTAACAAGCGATTAACAAAAAGCAAAAATGCAAGATTTGTTCTGTTCAATACGACAAAAACTACCGTATTTAACATAAATAACAAAAGAAAATACAGATTTCGGATTTTGCAAGATTGGATGTTTGGACTAGGTACGAAATTGAAGCGTGGAGTAGATAGAAAAATGTGTACATTACGATTACATGAGGTACACCGTAGTAGGAAACAGCACTGAATTGAAACACCAATGAATTGGCGAAAAGTGATTAAACATGAAGGGGAGTTTATGTTATATATATATATATATATATGTAGCTAAGAGAGAGAGAGAGAGAGAGAGGGGGAGGGTGAGAGAGAGAGTGAGTGGCTGACCGCAGTCCCTCGTGAAGTAGATGGAGGGTGCCTGGGTGCCTGGGTGTAGAAGCGGGATTTTTGACTTTCGAAGTAGCATAATATATATATTTAAAGGAATTTATAAGAAGCAGAATGGGAAGGATTGTTTTGTTTTGAGAATACGATAGAATTAAGGAATTGAGGAATTGGGTAGCTAGCTGGAAGGTTATGATTGTTTAACAAGCGATTAACAAAAAGCAAAAATGCAAGATTTGATCAACTAAATCAATGCAGTGCCCCAGCATGACCTAAGTCTAATGACTGAAACCAGTAAATAACACACATCATTATACTTTGAGAGGGTCATGGCAGCATGACACTCTCAAAGTATGTTTCAACAAACAACCAAACAACTTCACAACAAGAATCTTGCAAAACAAATACAAAAATGAATCTCACTATCTTTCTATTTCATCTTTTATTTCTCATTCAATCTTTTGATGAATGACCGGTATCCAAAGAGTTAAAAACACTTTTCCTACTATATCAAGTGTTAAACTAATATATTTCTTCATTGTACTGTGTTCTTTGTTTTGTTGTTTCCGTTTACATTTTGCATACATATATATGTAAGTATACAGACTCGTAACTCCTGGTGGACCCATAAGGGCACCATGGCATATGCATTTCTCAGGTATTTTAAACCTGGCAGTGACCAGTTGATTTCTTCCAGAAAAACAAGTGATAGAGGAGAAGTGAGACAGACGAAGCATCGACCCCAGTACTAGACTGATACTTTTTTTTAAGCAACCCCAAAAGGATGAATGGCAAAGTTAACATTGGCAAAATTTGAACTCAGGTGCAGAGGGCTGAAATGAATACCACAAAACATTCTATCCAATGTTCTAACAAATCTGTCAATTCATCCTTTATATGTATATTTTTCTCTCTCTCATTCATATATATATATATATATATATATATATATATATGTGTGTGTGTGTGTGTGTGTGTGTGTGTGCCTATATATATATATATGTATGTGTGTGTGTGTGTGCCTATATATATATATATGTATGTGTGTGTGTGTGTGCCTATATATATATATATGTATGTGTGTGTGTGTGTGTGCCTATATATATATGTGTGTGTCTATATATATATATATATATATATATAGGAGCCAGCCGTTGAAGAAACAACACCACGCATTCGGCTGTCCCTCTGTATCATTAAAAAAAAATCTTTTGGGGGGGAAATTATTGGATTTTTCCAAATTTAAAGGTTTCTTAGGAACTTTCAATGTTTAGTTTAGGTTTTATCATCTGAAGAGCTCAGGCTATCATAACTGATAGTGCTCAGTGAAATATGTATAACGGAGTCTTAAATAAACCTGAATCAACTGGATATGGCCTCCGATCATTTATTTATATATCTGAATTACTGTTGGCTTCTTGCTTACATTAATTTCTCTATTTTCATTTATATATATATATATATATATATATATATATATATATATGCCCACACAAACAATGGAAAACAAAATGAAAGATGATATGATATAAACCAAAAGATGGAATAAAAGAGAATGGTTCCTTCAACCAAATATCTATTTATTCATTTATTTATTTATATTAATCTTGTTTCTTATTTAGTAAATTCATTCATTCATAAGACTCCCACAAGTGTAGTAGTAGTAGTAGTTGTTGTTGTTGTATTGAGAGAGAGGAAGAGAGTGACAGTGAGGATATGAGAGGGAGGATGAGTTGAACAGATCCACTTCACACAATTGTGTGTGTGTGTGTGTGCGTGTGCGTGTGCGTGTGGCAGAATTGTACACACTAAACACACACAAACAATTCACAACTGTGCTGCAATGATTAGTAGCAACATGAACAATGATTACTACTACTACTACCACCAGCACACTGCTTCTGATGCTATAATAATCACAGATGTTACTACTACCACCACTACAAAAAAGAACTGCTCCTATAGCTATCTAAAATAAATGCTGCTGCTGCTACTGCTACTATTACTACTACAGTTGCTGCTACTGCTACTATTACTACTACAGTTGCTGCTGCTGTTACCACTACCACTTCAACCACCATTTGTAATACTATAGTAATCACAGATGCTGTTACTACTACTGCTGCTGTGACCACTACCACTACTAGATCAACACACTGTGGTGATTCACACTGCTAAAGCTAGCAGCTGTTCTTCCTACATAATCACAACTAACATTTCCAAAGAGTATTGACAAGGCCCATAGAAGCAAGATGTCAAGACTGTAGGACAATCAACACAACCACCTGATAGCATTTCATCACCATTAACCCTTTCCTTACTATATTTTTAATGAAAGACACTGCCAATAATTTTCAATTAATTTTTTTCTTTTTAAATGAAGAATTTGAATGGATTTTATAATATATCTAACTTTCTCATTATTAAGTTGGTATTTGGAACATAACTTATCAAAGGTTCTTCTACAAAATTACAATGGAATGTTTTTAGATAAATAGAAATACTAACTCTTTCTAATGAAAGGCACTGCCTATAATTTTCAATTAATTTTGAAAATAATCAAGAATTTTAATGGATTTACTATTATAATTTGCTCATTAAGTTGGTGTTTGGAACAAACATTCTTACATAAAATTACAAAGGAATGTTTTATATAAATATATGTAACTAAGACTGATGTAAATAAATCTACAAACCAAACCTATTCACAAATTCAAACCACTGCAATCCACAAACTTCCAATCAACCCTACTCCTCACACCCATGCACAAGAAAAAGTAAAAAAAAAAAATCATACACATCCTTTCGTTACCATTTTTCTAATGAAGGTACTACATATAATTTTCAATGGATTTAGTAATATAATTAACTTTTTCATTATTAAGTTGTGTTTGGAACATAAAGGTGCTTACATGAAATTATGATGGAAGGCTTTTAATTCACAATAAACAGCTTTTTCATAGAATGAAGGGCAATTTCAGGTAATTTCGTATCAGATTAATGCTGTTGGGGAAATGCAATATTGTTACAACACCTACCAACCCTACACCCACTTTGCCTTATTTATTTGCATTTTGTCTGACGCTCAAAGGATTCTGCCAATCCACCGCCATTACATGAAGCCTCTAATAACTCATAGGAAAGAGATGGTTTAACCCTTTAGCATTTTAACCGGCCATAATTCTCTCACCTCTTTTTGTTCAAACTGGCTGTAACCGGCCGCTCATGTTGATGTTAAGGTATTGATCTCAAAATAAATAATATCAAAATCTCATAGATTTGATACTATGTGAGGTAAAGCCTTTACCATGAAGATATAATATTAAATATAGAGTAATGTAAATGCTAAAGCGTTAATCCTTTAGTCCAAAACAGTAATATCATCATCACCATTTAATGTCCATTTTTTTCCATGCTAGCATGGATTAGACAAGTTGTCCTGTTGTGAGACAAGCCAGATCAGATGACAGCGTCTTCTACATACAGAACTGATTTTGGTTTCGTTTCTACAACTGGATGTCCTTCCTAATGCCAACCACATTTAGAGTGTGTACTGGGTACTTTTTAACATGGCACCAAAGCAATCACTTCATAGTGTGGGCTGGGCGCTTTTTGTCGATACCTATCCAATCACTTTACAGTGTGGACTGGTGCTTTTTCTCGTGTCACCAACACAACCACTTTATAGTGTCGACTAGGTGCTTTTTTGACATGGCACCAAAACGACTATGAATTTGAAAAAAACGTCCAGTCCACTCTGTAAAATGGTCATGCTGAATACACAATGAAAAACACCCAGTCCTAACTGTAACGTGGTTGGTGTTGTGAAGAGCATCCAGCCATATGACCAAGCCAAAATACAGATCTGCATGAGCAAGACATGGTCACCTAATCTGACTTGTTTCATAACATAAACCATCAAACCCATGCAAATGTGGAAAAATGAATATTAAATGATGATGATGATGATTATATATATATATATATATATATATATATATAATGTATGTAGGTATGTGAAAAGTAAATGGATAAACAACACAGAAAAAACAGTACAGTACAATGAAGATAGATACTAATTGAACGCTTGATACAGTAGGAAAAAAGTCAACGTTTCTGACATTAATCCTTCATCAGAAAAGAATAGAAAGATAGATGATGTAATGGTCAGGCTAAGGCTACAATAGAAACTGGTGCTCTGCAGCAGGAATGAACCCAAAACCATGTGGTTGCAAAGTAAACTTCTCATCCACATAGCCATAATAAAATAACAAAACTGAAACAAGAGATTCCAAACCTGAAAGAGCAGAAAGAATATCTACTAGTTTCATTAGCAGACCAATAAACATGGATGTAGATGTGGTAGTGGTGTGATAAGGTATGATGTAATGTGTGGCATGGTGTGATGTAATGTGTGGCATGGTGTGATGTAATGTGTGGCATGGTGTGATGTGATGTGTGGCATGTGATCTGGAGTGGCAGTAAACTAACTTACTCAGTTACTAAAACGTGAAAGAGATTGTTGACCCAATTGATATTATAGAGCACTGTGGTACAACAGATGTATGTATGTCTGTCAACAATACAATATGCACCCAGTGTGTAAAGTAGTAGTGCTCATACAGAACTGTTTCTGGCTTGGTTTCTACAGCTAGATGCCCTTCCTAACACCAACCACATTGCAGCATAGACTGGTTGCTCTTTATTGTGACCCTAAAACAACCATCTGACAGGGTGAACTGGGTACTTTTTGTCGTGTCACCAATACGCTTACTATACAGGGTCAGCTGCGTGCTTTTTCTCATGTCACCAACTCAACCACCTTACAGGGTAAAATGGGTGCTTTTTTGTCGTATCACTAGCACGACCACCTTACAGAGTGGACAGGGTGTCTTTTTGTAATGTTACCAGCACAACCACTTACAAAGGGAAGAGGCTTCTGTTGTCGCCAGCATGATCCCCTTATAGAGTAACACACACGTGTCCTGCTGTGAGACAAGCTAGATTAGACAACCATGTCTTGCTCATACACCAACCCCATTTAGTGTGGACTGGGTGCTTTTGACATGACACCTACACTTTACAGTGAGGGCTAGGCACTTTTTGTTGTGACACCTACACAACCACTTTACAGTGTGGACTGGGTGCTGGGTTGGGGGAGGTACATGAAGATTGGTGAAGTCAGGTTGATCTAGAGTGGGCACTTATCTGTAGGGGTGTAGGAACATGGATGAGAGGTGGTATGATGTGGGAAGTGCAAGGGGGAGGGTAAGATAGTGCACACTAGATGTATGTTTCAACCCATGCACATACGAAGGCTGGTATTCTGTATGACTGCATAATGTCAGAGATCTCAATCCTATGTCATTACCTTCAAGAGGTGAAATTGTGCAAAGTCAGCTTTCATCACCTCATCCCAAATCTTCCTAAACCATAGCTTCTATCAACTTTGAGCACCCTGCACCTTTTTATATAGCTGCCATTCTTCATATGCATCACATGTCCATACCAACACATTCTCCTCTCCTCCACATTGCATCTGATCCCTCTTATGCCCAGTTTTCCTCTTAATTCATTTATGATTTGCCATTCATGTACATTACTTCCATCGAAGTATGGAAGCTTTATTTCTTTCCAATCTTTGGATCTGTTGCGATGAGTAAATAACAAAATTTATTAGAGATGCAACAGAGAGAGGTCCATAAGCCTGCCTCTTGAAATGACAAAGCTGCTGTTAGCATTAGCATCAGTAGCAGCTTGAATGTGACAAGCAAGATTCTACCATTAGGTATGCATTTGTTTTATTGTTGTAGTTGAATATGATGAACAAGACACGTGTTACAGTTAAGATTTTATATTCTTATAATGAATAAGCACTGGATTCCACTGCCCAAACTGATAGCCCTACATTGTGGGCATTACACTTTACAGACAGATTTCTGGACCTTATCATCATCAAAACTATTCCAATATTGTCATATCTTTGATGCTGGATGAATGATTCTGAGGATCCTTCCTCACTGCAGGATCATATATCTTGCAGACATTCAGGTATCAAGGAATCCTAACTCTCCCTTTTTTTCTTGCACCCTAATTACAATCTGGAACTTTGCTTACACAAAACTATGGTCTGTCCAACAACCTGAACGATGAAAGGATTTGATATTACAGACCTCAAATACATACATGTTGTGTGATCACCTTTGTATGTAAAGTGAATGTTGACAATATAAAGACCAAATTCTTCACAAAGTTCTAGAAGTGTGACACAAATTCTGTTTGTCTTTCCTACAAGAAGATTCTACCAAATTAGTAGTGGAGGTGGGTGTTCCGAAAGTAGCCAGAATGAGAATGGGATGGAAAAAGTTCAAGGAGTTACTATTGCTGCAAACTACTCTTTACTCCTCCCCGATCTTAATAGCTTCCATCCCCCCTCACCAGCTAAATAACACACACACCTCACCTATGTCAAACCCCACTCCTTATCGCTGATAAACTTCTCCTGCCAAACCACAAAAAAAAAAAAAAAATGCCCACTCTGTATGGTGATCCTGTACTATCACAACAAACTACCTAGTGCACCCTGTATGGTGGTCATGCTGGTAAACCGATAAAAAAGCAGCCAGTTCATCCTGTTAGATGGTCATTTTGATGCCATGATGAAAAGCGCCCAGTCCACTCTGTAACGGGGTTGGAGTAAGAAGGGCATCCAGTCATAGAAACCAAAGCAAAATACAAATCCGCATGAGCAAGACATGATCAGCTGACCTGAATTGTCTCATAACATGACAACCCATCTACCCCATGCAAGCATGGAATAGACATTGAAGAGCAATGATGATTATATATTCATATATATATATATATATATTGATCAAGTGATTATGCAATCTGTACTTGATGATGTCGCCAGGATTTATGTAAGCAGGCCATTGAAATATATATGTTTTTGCAGCAATAAAACTTTAAAAGTATATCCCCAGTCTGGCCTCCTTTTAATCAAATTAATATTTAATTCCGTTCCTGCACCAGCTTCACGATTCAACATCAACAATGGATGAGTTGCATAATATAGAATGCTTTTCCTATTACATCATGGTTAACTATATAGAATGACCAGTTCTATCCATTTTTGAACCCATAAATGAATGAATATATCATCATCATCACCGTTTTACGTCCGTTCTTCCACGCTAGCATGGGTTAGACGGGTTGTCCTGTTGTGGGCAGTGTCCAGTCAGCTAACCTTGCCTTGCTCATACGGGAACTGATTCTGGCTTGATTTCTACAGCTGGATACCCTTCCTAACACCAACCTCATTTACAGTGAGTGATGGGTGCTTTTTTTTCCATGGCGCCTACACGTCCACTTTACAATGTGGGCTGGGTGCTTTTTTTTTTTGCCATGGCACCTCCACAACCACTTTGCAGTGGAATGATAGGGGCCCCAGTCCTATCATCTCATTCCTACAGCTGAGTAAACTGGAGCAATGTGAAATAAAGTGTCTTGCTCAAGGAAACAACACATCACCCGGTCCGAGAATTGAACTTATAACCTTTCGATTGCAAGCCCAATGCTCTAACCACTAAGCCACGTGCCTGAATATATATATATATATATATATATATATACACACACACACACAGGTATGAATCATATTAAATATACACCAACTAACTATCCACATGATTGAGTGCATGGGAGTGTCTTTGTTCATGAGTGTGTCATACTGTATTTAAAAGTGTGTATAAAAATGTATATTGTGACTATTTCACATGCAAAACAGGTGTCTGTACTTGATAGAGATTGTGTGTACAGGTGTATTTTGTGTGTGTGTTTGAGAACAAGTATACTTTTGATTGTGAATATGTATGCAAGTGTATTTGAGTGTGTGTGTGTCTGTTGTGATTCTCTGATCAGGTGCAGAGTCAGGTGATTGTGACTGTATGAGTGTGAGTAAAAGTCATGAGTATTTTCATATGCAAAATTAGTGTACAGAAATGATTGTGTATATGTATATTAGTCTCATATCACCTCCACTCAGACACTCCTGACTCCATCCGGTCTCATTCCACCTCCACTCCTGACACCATCTGGTTTCATCTACACCCACTCAACACTCCTGATTCCATTATCTCTCTCAGTACTCTGTCTTCTGTCCACACCCACCCTCAGTCCCTTACACTAACCAATATGTCCAGTTGTTGCTTTCCTTTTGAACCTCTGGAATCCCCGTAGTTCATTAGACCAGTGGTCACTTGGCCTTTTCATAACATCTAAGGCTTAGAATTTAATAGCAAGTGTTTTCTATTCTAACAGTGATAAAGATATTTGGTCGCTGCATTAACCCTTTTGATTTCAAAAGCTACCCCTGATTTTATGATAGAAAACAGTTATTTAAAAACTTTTCATTATAGTTTTATGTAAGAAACTTTAAGTTAGCTTAATAATGAGAAAGTTATATTACAAAATTCCTCCAAATTCTTTTTATTTTCATTAATATTTGAAAATGACACAATGCTTTTCATTAGAAATATGGCAATGAAAGGACTAATGGTGGTCAACACTAGATAGTTTAGGTGTGAGGGGTATGATTGTTTCTGGATATGTTTTTAAAATGAAGGAGACACTGAATCATGTAATCCTAGTTACACCATACCTTAAGCAAGATGAGATGATCAACTGAATCAAGCAATTCAAATGTGTGAGGCTTAGTGGTTAGGGTGTTTAGCTCATGATAGCAAGCTTGTGTTTGATTCCTCAGCCAGGTGGCATATTGTTTATTTCACATTCCTCCAGACCACTCAGCTGACATAAATGTGATTTACCTGTAATTCAACTAGATGGTGTAATCCTAGTTATATTATACCTTTAAGATGAGATGATCAACTAGATGGTATAATCCTAGTTATATTATAACTTAAGATGAGATGATCAACTAGATAATGTAATCCTAGTTATATTATACCTTAAGATGAGATGATCAACTAGATGGTGTAATCCTAGTTATACTATACCTTAAGATGAGATGATCAACTAGATGGTGTAATCCTAGTTATATTATACCTTAAGATGAGATGATCAACTAGATGGTATAATCCTAGTTATATTATACCTTAAGATGAGATGATCAACTAGATGGTGTAATCCTAGTTATATTATACCTTAAGATGAGATGATCAACTAGATGGTGTAATCCTAGTTATACTATACCTTAAGATGAGATGATCAACTAGATGGTGTAATCCTAGTTATATTATACCTTAAGATGAGATGATCAACTAGATGGTATAATCCTAGTTATATTATACCTTAAGATGAGATGATCAACTAGATGGTGTAATCCTAGTTATATTATACCTTAAGATGAGATGATCAACTAGATAATGTAATCCTAGTTATATTATACCTTAAGATGAGATGATCAACTAGATGGTGTAATCCTAGTTATACTATACCATAAGATGAGATGATCAACGGAATAATGTCATCTTAGTTATAATATTCCTTAATAAAGTTATGATGATCAAGGCTTGAACCACTTGGATCAATCCAAACTGGAGCTAACAATGTTGAATAATTCCATATGTTGTGTGATTTTGTATCATGACTGTTGATCAGTGAAAGAGACATTGGTCAATGTGAGATGGTGGTAGTAGTGTTAGTAGTTGGTCAGTGAGAAGTGGTGACAGGCAGTGGAGTGATGGTGGTAGTAGCGTTAGTAGTAGATCAGTAAGAGGTGGTGGTTGTGGTAGTGTTGGTCAGTGGGAAGCGGTGGGAGGTGCAGGGGAGATGGTGATAGTGACATTAGTAGTTGGTCAGTGGGAAATGGGGTGATGGTGGTAGTGGCATTAGTAGTTGGTCAGTGGGTTGAGGGGGGTAGTGGTGTAGGTCAGTAAGAGATATGGTGAAGTAGTGATAGTCAGTAAGAGAGCTAGCACAATTTTTAAATGCATTACAATTGATGACTGCCATGTAGTAGAGCTATAGCTCTTATTTATAACCCAGTAAGTACTAATACCTGTGACAAAATATGAAGTACTAAATAAACTATGCCGTAGTTGGTTAGCACCCAGATCAGTACCCAAGTTTGGGTTATGATCATGTCATTTTATATAGACAAAAAAGAAGAAAAAATGAAATTTACAGCTCACACCTATGCAGGTTTAACTGACCCCTATAAAGTTGTATCTCGTTGAGGTTTCTCAGGCATTTTAATGATAGAGACCTCAAACATTTTGTAATACCAAGAACCATATTGTTCAATGTGCCCTAACTTTTGAAAAACAGTAGCATGGAATTTGAGAGCCATTTAGTTGTTGCATTTAGTAGGTGAAGCAATTGCACAGAAGTTTCCTCATTAGCTTGCCAATCTTCATCAGAAGATACACTTGACAGTCTAGCAATATACAGATTCTGAAAGTGCATGGATTTTTATGTTAATAACAGAGTTTTATTAGAGATGTAATTTTCACATGCAGACTCAAGTCACAAGCATACATACTTTGGGATAGTGTCATCCATAACATCACTTCTCTTAGACCATCACAGCATGAGTACCAGCCAAGGAAGATGGAGAATATCCAGACTGATCATTATCATCACCATTTTATACCCACTTTCGACAATGACATGGTTTGGCAGGTTGTGAAAGTCTGTGACAGATCACGTTAGAGCGACCTCCTCTTGCTAACATATCCTATATTTGGCTGGATACTCTTCCTAATTCCAACCACTTTACAGAATGAGCTGGGTTTGTAACTTCCAATGAATTTCAGAGATGAAGACTTGGTGTAAAGCTACTTGCAGATGCATAAGTCAAAACCACCAGCAGCTGCAGTATGCCAGAGTAAATGTGTACTGGATTTTAGGTGAACAATTATAGTGTCATACTTTTGCTTTCACACTTGATCCTATCTCATGGAGCCAGTACCACAAGAGAACACATGGATGGGAGTTTGTTCAGCAGAGTTGGTCAAGTTATACACACCGTATAAAAGAACTTACACTGGCAGCTTGGGCACAGAGCCATTTTCTTACCTTTTGTGTTTGACACATGCACCATTAGCTAGCCTCTTACAAAGTCATATGGCATAGGTTTCACAAGTGTTTTAATGGTAGGGGCCCCTATTTTTATCATGAAAAAGTAATGTGAAATGAAATGCCTTGCTCAAGAACACGAAGTGCTGCCCAATCCAAAAATTGAAACCATGACTTTATGATGAGACCAAACATCCAAACCACAAGGCCATGCAGCTACTCTCTGCTCTTTACCTGATCCTCTCCCAGCCCTCCAACATGTAACAGAAGATAAAGGCCACATGTTTGCTTCAGCTAAATGGCAGTGCTTGTAATGAAAGGATAGACAAACCAATAAGGAATCGAAAAGAATGACCTTAGGAGTGTAAACCCAACACCTTAAACATTAGGC
This sequence comes from Eledone cirrhosa, assembly GCA_964016885.1. NCBI lineage: Eukaryota > Metazoa > Mollusca > Cephalopoda > Octopoda > Eledonidae > Eledone > Eledone cirrhosa. Next base: position 271,324,674 of record OZ024743.1, on the reverse strand, counting down.
TACAAGCCTTCACACACCATATGGAACAACATAGACTGATAGCCTGGGTACTGAGACATTGTCTAATCTTTTCTATTTCACAGACTTGATTTCACTTGGTTCTTCATGAATCTTATTACTAAGCAAATGCTCTACCTCTCAATTGTTTATTCAAAATGTTTACAAACTAGCTCATGATCTAAAAGCCAACACATGAGACTTGTTGTAAACATGTGATGGACTTAGAAGGGCAAAACTCTGGCCAAGTTAATATGGACAATACAAAAGCAATTACTTGACAAGCCTCTCGTTTTATGCAATTTCATTAAAACACAAAGCATAAAAATAGTTAATTATTAACCCATTCATTACTATATTTCTACTAAAATAATCAAAAATTAAGAACAATTTAGTTATATAACTAACTTATTCATTATCAAGCTGGTGTCTGGAACATAAAGGTTCTGGCATAGAATGATGATTTAACCCTTTTGTTACCATATTTCTAACAAATATCACTACCTGTGGTTTTCAAATAATTTCGAAAACAATCAAGAATTTGGAGGGATTTAGTAAAATAACCAATCTTCTCATTATTTATCTAGTGTTTTGAGAATAATTTAACAAAGGTTATTACATAAAATTATGTTGGAAGGTCTTTAGATTAACATTTTAAAATGTTACCATAAAAATAGAAATGGTTTCAGGCAGTTAGATATAAAGAAATCAAGATTTTAAAATAAATATAAACATTTGAACTCTTTTGCGAGTGCATTTCTAATGAAGTTAATTAATGAAGTTTAAGGGATTTACTAAAATTATTTCATTACTAAGGTAATAACATATGATTTAAATAAAATTATGTTAAATTTTAATTTAAAGAGGAACCCTTTTAAAATGGGTGGTTGTTTCATAGAACCAGAGTCAGTTTTGGTTGGGTTGGTTTAAAACAAACTGATCTGTACCATAGAACTAGGACTGTTTGTCATCAAAAGTGTCAACTCTACATCAGCTTCAGATGGATGACAAAGCAAAGTAAACCCAAGGCAGGATTTGAACTCAGAATATAAAGGGACAAATTCCACAAGTCTTTTTGTGCACTGCTCTGCAGATTCCACCACAACCAACACCTCTGCCACCATCATCACCAAAACCACTACCAGCAGCCCTTTGACATGATTGAGAGACCATATAGTAACCATTAACACCTTTTGTTCTCAAAGAAGTCTCATTAATGCTAAAGACAATGTACAATAAAGAAAGACACATGATCACATTCTTGAAAATGAAGGACATTCCACTACAAAGATAGTCATGCACCAAACAGCTGCTGGAATCTACAGCACCAACACCATTTACAAAGAAGTCTTATAAACACAAACATGAACCTACATACATATACATATATACACAAACACATACATATAGACACAAACACAAACACATACAGATTATATAGACACAAACACATACATATATATATAGACACAAACACATACATATATATAGACACAAACACATACAGATATATAGACACAAACACATACAGATATATAGACACAAACACATACAGATATATAGACACAAACACATACAGATATATAGACACAAACATACATATATAGACACATACATATATAGACACAAACATACATATATAGACACAAGCATACATATATAGACGCAAACACATACAGATATGCACACATTTACACATGCACATATCTATGTACATGTACACTCCTGGTGTAGTCACAGGGGTGCCATAGTGTCATACAGCATTTCTTGGGCAGCTTTTAAACCTAGCTGAGCCCATCCTCTCTCAGAGTCTGAACACAGCCTATTTCATCCAGACAAGGAGAGAGGGTGATAGAGAGTAAAAGTGAGAAAGAGATATAGAGAAAGAAATGACTCCAATATTGAACTGGTACTTTTTATCATCGTGAAAAGATGAAAGGCAAAATTGACCTGGATGGTATTTGAGTGCAGAGAGCCGGAACGAATACTACAAAGAATTCTATCCGACTTCTAATGACTCTGCCAGTTCACCACCTAGATAGCTATATAAGAGATGTTAATATAAAGACACATATATATATATATATATATATATATATATACGAGGTGGGTCAGAAAAGTTCCAGGACTGATGTCACAAAAGATTTATTTCAAACCCAAACTTCACACTAAGATTTTTCTCCTTCAAAGTAATCCCCCTGGAGTCTAATACACTTTTCCATCCTTTTCTGCCACGCTTGCATGCACTCCTGGAAGGATTCTTCTGGGACCCTCCGCAGTTCCGTCGTCACGGCCTTTTTGATATCGTCCACGTCTTCAAAATGGGTCCCCTCCGGGTCGTACTCGAAGATCCATGACTCATCACCGGTGGTAACTGTCCCTAGCAAATCTGGTTCGGTTTCAAGACGCTCGAGGATGTCCTGGCACACTTGCATGCGTCGACCCTTCTGGTCATCGTTCAGCAGTTTTGGCACCATCTTCACACAGACTTTCCGCATGTCCAAATCTTCAGTGAGAATCTTCCAAACGCTGTCCCAATTCATGCCCAGCTCAATTGCCATCAGCCGACAACCGCTACACACCATCTGCCTGATGCGCTCAACGTTGACCTCAGTCCTGGTTGTTGAGGACCTTCCGCTCCTGGGGTCATCTTCCACGTCCTCGCGTCCTTCTTTAAACCTCTTGCACCACTCAAAAACGCATGAGCGTGACATCGTCTCATCTCCATACACTTGCTGCAGCAATCCCAGTGCTTCTGACGGAGTTTTCAAGTTTGTTCGTTGCTCTGTGCTCATTGCTTGACGACCTGAAACAGAGGACATGTATATAAAATTATGAAGAAAAAAGTTTGATCGCTGCAGAGAGCTAAGATTAGTTAAATACTCCAGGGGGATTACTTTGAAGGAGAAAACTCTTAGTGTGAAGTTTGGGTTTGAAATAAATATTTTGTGACATCAGTCCTGGAACTTTTCTGACACACCTCGTATATATGAGAGAGAGAGAGAGAGAGAGAGAGATGATATGAAAAATAGATAAAAGAAAGATAGAGAAATAGACAGAGTGATAAAGAAATGCATGCGTTGTGAATGAATATTTATAAATTTCATGCCCCAATACAATAAATAAAATCAACAGGTTGACCTTTGTGGGACAGAACTATCCATCAATGGGTAAAAAGGACAAATGAAATGAAATTGACAGCTCACACCTTTTTTCTCCTTTTTTTTTATTTTTCTTTTCTCTTTTCATTGTCTCACTAGCTCTTTTTGATTACCAACTGTAAAGAGTACTTGATGCTTCCCAGGAGTCTGTCATGGCTTACTAGCTCTATACAGACGTTTAAATTGAATAAATAAATATGTTTAGCTAGCCTCATACAAGGTTCTATCTTGTAAAAGGTCTTTTTTTGTTTTAATGAAAGGGGCCCTAATCCTATCATGTTTAGCTGGCCTCCTTGTTACAGGTCACACCTAGTTTAACTGGGCTCCTACAAAGTTGTAACTTAGTATAATTGGCTACACTCATCATCATCGGTTAACGTCTTCCACGCTAGCATGGGTTTAGACGGGAATTGTCCTACTTGAGGCAAGATTGGTCGGATGACCATGTCTCGCTCGTATAGGACTGTCTGGTAGGTTTTCTACAGCTGGATGCCCTTCCTAACACCAACCACGTTTACAGTGTGAAAATAAGGTGTGCGTTCGATTCCCATGCATGCTGATGCGCGTTTTCCATTCTGGGGGTTCATATGCCTTAGACTATTTTCTGTAGTAAAAAAATACAGTGAAAACTACTAATCAATTCAATGTTTGAAATTCCACAACTATCTTCTAAACACATGATCATTTACATATATACATATCGTTATCATAAGATATATATATACATATATCTCATCATGATGATATGGTGTGTGTGTGTGTGCGTGTGCGTTAGATTCATAACATAAATATACAAAGTTCCATAGATAAGTAAACACTTTTATATTCAGTTATGTAACATTTAATAGTGACAAAGAAAGAGACGGAGGATTTTATAATATATAGATACAAGGGGAGGGGGGAGGGGGGATAAGGAGAATGAGAGTCTCCAGCTTAAGTAGATAAGGTATAAGACATTTTCAAAAAATGTAGTGTGAATTTTCTCTCAAAGAGAAGCAGTGAGAACATTTTGGAAAAGCCAGCATTGACTAGATGGAAATAGAACATCTGGGAGGAAGAATGGACCGCCTTTACCCCCATTATGACAACAATAGCAAGCTGTTGAAATATCTGATGAGAGAGTGTCAATAATTAACCATTAGATTGGTAAATAAGAGCAGTAAATAACAAAAACCTGAAGGAGGGTGGTTGTTGTGGGCTGAGGTTGTAGCTTTGAGGACTATAGATATTATAAAGTCATCCAGGGTCATGACAAAAAAAAAACATTCCAACTATCAACAAAAGAAAACTACCAACCACAACATTACTGCTGTTATCTTGTTAAAAAGACAGTGAGAGATCATTTAACCCTTTTCAAACCAAACCAACTGAAACCACCCATCAATATGAAAATAAAATAGTAGTTGAAATAGCAGAGAATTTAAATGAAGGAAATATTAGGTGACTTGTAACCTGATCAGTAACAATTGTCACCTGGTGATCAATAGTCACATGGTTTGAGTCATGTGAATCTGTTGCTATTTTTTGTGTCAAAATTATCCCCGTCACTGGTGAAATCATGTGGTCTCGTGGTTAGTATGTTGAACTTACAATCATAAGGTTGTAAGTTCAATTCATGAATCTGGCAGCATATTTTGTTTTGAAGGAATATGCTTAACAGCCAAGAAACCTCTATGAGATGAAACCTTGTAGGAGGTCAGTTAACCCTTTAGCATTTAAACTGACCATATCCAGCCAGAATTTTCTCACCTCTTTCTGTTCAAATCAGCCATAACTGTCTACTCATACTGATGTTAAGGTAATTGTTCTCAAAATAAATAATATCAAAATCTCGTAGATTTAATATTATGTGAGATAATCATGTAAGATAAAGCCTTCACTGTGAAAATACTATAGTAAATGTAAAATACTATAGTAATGTAAATGCTAAAGGGTTAAACCTGCAGTAGGAGCTAAAATTTTAATTTTATAAACTCCCACCTCCTCAGACAAGCAACATAGCCAGCCCCACTTTCAATTTTGTTTTTTTATACCACCACCCCAATCCGATCAACACCTCCCCAGACAGGCACACAGAGCACTCAAATGCCACCCTCAAAAGTATCCAGTCCACCTGCTAATGTGGTAGTGCTGGAATCACAATAAAATAGCCTGTAAAGTGGCTGACATGAAGTTCTGTTCACATGTTCAAGACCATAAAGGATGACAAGCAAGACATATTGAGTTTATATATATATAACTGGAAAGTGTTTTGCTTTTTGCAAAGTTACCACATATGATTTTAACTAAAAAATATTTGAATAAATTAGGGATATAACACCATGAGACAGGAAAATGTAGACAGAACCACCTTGTCTGTATCTGTGTTTATGTCCTGCAACATAATTATGCAACAAAATAAGTTACAAACTTGATAAAACAAGTCCTGATGTCTATATGATCAACTAAATCAAGCTTGTGCCCCAGCTTAACTGCAGTTTAACCCCTCAGCATTTACATTACTCTATATATACTGTTGTATTTTCGTGGTAAAGGCATTATCTCACATATCGAATCTTATGAGATTTTGATATTATTTATTTTGAGAACAATACCTTAACACCAGTATAAGTGACCAGTTATGGCCAGTTTAAACAGGAAAAGATGAGAGAATTCTGGCCGAATACAGCCAGTTTAAATGCTAAAGGGTTAATGACTGAAACCAGTGAAAGGATAAACAATCAACTATTCTATGAAAATAGAGACAATTATGTAATTTAGATGAAGTGAAATAGAAAACAGTAGTTGCAAGGCAATTGCTTAGCTAGAGTATTTTAGCTATAAACAACCTTTTTCTATTGTTAATAATTTGGCAGTCATATATCTAACAAGAAAAAAGTGCAGGGCAATAAAAATAGACGGTAGCCACGGAGTAGGCAGACCCAGAAAAACCTGGGACGACTTGATAAATTCTGACCTCACACACTTACACCTCTCCAAGACAATGTCACTGGACCGAGATCTTTGGCGCTACACAGTCATACAGAAAACCCGCCTTGCCTAAGTACAAAGCGAAACCTACAGTCAGTAGGCACCTCTAACAAAATACACCCCCGTCCCACTACCCCCCACCCCCTTAAATGTGAAGTTATGTTGGGACCACAACATCCAGTCCGAAACAAAGGAGGTCGTGTAGGTGTCACGACAAAAAAAACACACAGTCCACGCTGTAATGTGGCCGTATAAGTAACACGGTAAAAACCTCACTGTAAACGTGGTTGGTGTTAGGAAGGGCATCCAGTCGTAGAAAACCCGTCAGACAGTCTTATACGAGCAGGACAACAAATCTTGCCTCAAGTGAGAAAACTCCCGTCCAAACCCATGCAAGCGTGGAAGATGGACGTTAAACGATGATGATGATGATGATGAATATATTGTCAATACATTTTAATTAATTTTCTAAATAAATCAAGAATTTAGAAGAATTTAATTATAAAATGTGCATATCATGCCCTGGGTTTGAAAAATAACTTAATTGCTTTTTACTGAAATCTGATGTTATCGTACATGTGATGAAATGTTGATCATCATCATCATCATGTCTACTTCCCATTCTGGCATGAGTTGGATAGGTTGTTATAGTCCAAGTTAGGTTGGAGTTAGTCTTCCTAGACAGGTGAAAGGACCACATCCAGCTTGTATGTTTCAATGATTGGGAACAGGTGATTACTGTAAGAGTCAGTTTGGAGTTACAGTCCCCCTAGACAGGTTAGATGACCACATTTAGGTTGTATGTTCCAATTATTGGCATGTTTGCTATGGTTGTAAGCCCTTCCTAACACCAATCACTTGACAAAATGTACTGGATGTGTTTTATTATTGAACCAATTCTAGAGAGGTTGTCATGTACTCAACAAAACCAAAGAGTTCCCTGTAGTTTACATTGTCTCCATTTGATTGGCAATCACTTTACAGAATGTACTGGGTGCATTTTATTATGGGCTAATGGGTCCTCTCCCTTAATCAAGTTAAATGTGCCCACAATTTGAAGGAAGATGATGGCCAAGATGTTAACTGTGGGGGAAAACAGAGTTATAGGATGGTAGGAGAGATAGCTAGATAGCTATAAGTTAGGTAGGTTAAGCAATAGAGATGTATTACAGTAGGAGAGAGCTAACACAGAGAAGTGGCAAAATGTGAATGATGAATGACTTAAGTGTCTCGCAGGGAAGAAAGTGATGGTTTGAGGTTGAGGGCCAAGGGATTTTATAATGTTTGTATATAAAAAAAAAAAAGAGGACAAAATTTAATAGCGAAAGTAAGGGCAAAGGAGAGGGACCAGCAAGCTCTACAACCCAGTCTAGGTAGCATATCTCAGCTGTGCCCTGCAGACAAAATGAAGATATTGCTGTGGAGAACAGCCAACAACATCAACTGCATCAGCCACTCTACATTACAGAGGTCCTTCCCCAATCAGAAGACACAATTTTGTAGGAGAAAACAACAGTTCAGGAACTGAAAAAAGATTACTTTAAGTATGGGTATATTTCTTTGACTTTTGATACCAAACTGCCTGAAACTGCCTCAATTTTATGTTATAATGTTGTTCATCTAAAAAGCTTCCATCACAATTCTATATAAGAACCTTATTTAATAATGAGAATGTTAGTTTGAGCCTTCCGGTGCTAAGGGGCTTAAGCTCCTCCAGTAATTTGTTTCAATATACTTGTGCTTTGGTTTTTACTACACTGATTGTCTATTGACTCTAAATATGTTAGTATGATCATATTTTCAATTTCTTTCTTAGTCGTGTATTGGTGATAAAAAAGTGTGAGCTAATAATTGTTTCTACTTTAGGCACAAGGCCAGCAATTACTCAGTACATTACTGGTACTTTATTTTATCGACCCCGTAAGGATGAAAGGCAAAGTCAACCTCGGCGGGATTTGAACTCAGATCGTAAAGGGACGTAACTATGCTGGAAAGCATGGCGTCAGACCCTCTACCGATACTGCCAATCCACCGCTAATAATAATAATACACATGTACAGTATATATACCTCCATCCCAAAACTGGAACGGAAGCTCTGTAATTATATTACTAAATCCCTCCATATTGTTGATTATTTTCCAAACCATAGAGTCTTTCATTAGAAATATTGTAATGAAAAGGTTAACCCTTTTGATACCAATCCACCGAAAATCGTCTTTGTCTCTATGAAACAAAACCACCCGATTTACGTGATTCTTAAATTAATACTTTCCAACATTATTTTATACATGAACAGTTTCTTTTGTTACAAAGTTTGTTTTAATTGGAATTTTAGTAAATATTTCGCAAATTCTTCAGTAGTTAAAATACAAATATTTCAAAGTGATTGACATAAGGAAAATTTGAAATGTGTGCGCCCCAATGCAAATGACCATAATAGGCTATCACTATAAGTAATAGTTGAGAAAATCGAATTAAGTACTCCTGAAGACAAGAAAGTAAATCTTTAAAATAAAATAAAAATGCACTTTGGATAATGGGCATGGGGTTCTATAAAAAATTAAGTAAAAGTGGATTAGATGATCTATTAATCTTTCCAAACTTTATTACTGAATATTGCCTTGATTTTTTTCTTCTCACTAAGATCATCGCTAGTTTTCCTATACTCTTTGTACCTCACCCCATCCTTAAATTGCACTGACTAATTACAAATATAAGATTGTTATAGTAATATAACTAATTTATTATTATGACATTTTAAAATACAACACAATATGATATCATGTCAGCAAAATAAGAGTTACTCTGAATGTGTGTGATCTGTATTTACCAATCACTGTTCAGGGTCCCAGTCGACAGGATGGAGAAGACATTGCCTCTAAGGATGATGAGGGAGACGCACTGGAACAGCCTCTCCACCTCGCGGGGCTTCCGCTTGCGAGTGACCAACTCCGCCCCGATAGCTGTGAGTACGTATGTGACCCGGGGACCAAGAACGCCGGAAGTCACCATAGCCACAGACTTATCAAAGAGCGGCCGATACTTGGACAGCTTACCCTCTTCGGTCTGGCGAGAAGCGAAGCCAGGGCTGGTAGCCGAACGCACCAGGTTTCCGCAACATGGTGCTTTCCTCCGTGGGATGGGAAGATTGTCATGTCACCTAGTGTTTTACCGTCCCCTCGGTTCAGATAATGTCTTCAGGTGATGATCTTAACCCAGCGGGGTATCTTATCGCATTCACTTGATTCATTTCACATGCTTCACTCATAACACACACAAACAAGCGAGCCCTAAACCCTAATGTGTACATACATAATGAATCTGACGAATAAAATGCGTTACACGATCCTGGTGTGAACTAAGCCCCTACATTCCTCTTCATAAATACATAGTTGTGTAAAGACTCATTCGATTTTTTTCCTCCCGGGTATTTAATGTTTTGTGTTTACAGTACCGTCTTCGTAGATGCAGCATGGCTGAATCATAAGGTCTTGGATTTGATGCCAGTGCGTGGTGTCTTCAACGTGTTATTTACCATAGCCTCGGGTCGACATAAGCCTTGTATGAAGGGTACCTATAATTCAAACAGCCAATCTTGCCGCATACTGTGTCAAGCTTAAGCTTCCAGAGAATTACATTTTAAGTGCACGTGTCTCTACAAGCCTACTGATCGAACTGGAACACTCATCGTAGAAACTGACGAAGGTCCATTCCATCATCACCTATCCGGTGGTTTCTATAAATTCTTGCTGAACAACCAAGCCATATGTGTACACTCAGAAATTAATATGGAAATCATTTAACCTGTCGAGAAGCCTTTAAAAATTAATATCGAAGAATGATAAGATACGGTTTAGTTGTATTTAGATCAGGCATGTCAAACTGAGGGTTCCTCGAGGACCACATATGTGTTGCCTGAGGGCCACACACAACTAATTGCGCACATTACAACTAATTTTTTTAAATTTTATATTACAAAGATAAAACATGCTCGCACTGTAAAAACCTGTGTGCGGGCCGCATGTTTGACATGCCTGACTTAGATGGTTAACTTCCACGTGTTAGTTTCGGTATGAAGTTCGGCGAAGACAACATAAATATAATTTATATAACAGCTAAGTTACTACGATAAACCTCATACGAAACCAGACGAAAGACAACCTATACATGAAATAAATGTTGCTAAATGAAATGTTGATATCTTAAATTAATTTCTATTTCTTTTTAATTTGATGATTCTTAATTTGATTATATAAATAAATATATATTTACTAACCAAATAATACATATGGAAATAAATATGGCTTTTTAAATTATAGAAGTTGATTTTTCCAACGATATACTTGTTTATATATGTGTATATATATATTGGTTTTCAATTTGTAAAGTTGTATAACCAAAACTTGTTTTCCCAATATTATGAACTGTAAATATTAATTAATAAACATTATATGCAGTTAAAAGATTAATTAGTGTTAATTACAAACTTAGAGAAAGCATGGAAAACATTTCTTTTAATATCTGTAAACAGAAGAAACACGAGACAAAATCATGTTTAAAACTATAGAATATAGAAAATAAAAATTTAAGAATATATATATATAGATATATTTTTAAATTAACAATAAAAAAAACTTACCTGAAAGGAAAACTTCATCGTAAGAAATTTTGTATGGTATGATGAAGAAAGAAAGACAAATGTTTTATATATATTTATATATACATATATATATTATTGTTATTAATATTATTACAAAATATAATTGATTTTCAAATAAACAACTTCAGAATTGAAACCTCAACATTTAGCCATGTGGTGGCATGAGGGAAAATGAATTTTTATTTATTTATTTACTTTTCTGAATTATTTTATTTACTTCTTTCTTTCTTATGTTTAAAAAAAAGAAAAGGAAAAATTGTAAAAAGAAAAGCGGAAACGGATGTGTATGTAAATATTTCAGAAAAGCCTAATTCTGATTGGTCAGCCTCGATATAGCCGACTAATGAGAATCGTTTATCTTTTGTAATTCATGCCAGCCAACACAATCATATGACTACTGCGCCATTTTCCCGTGTGCTTGATAGTTTCCCATTTAGTGCTTGGTATTTGAGAACTTGCCTGCCAACACTTTAGACCTCTTTAATCTCTCACATTATTTTTATCTCTCTCTCCGTTACTATATATTTATATATATATAGTTATCTCTGTCTCTATTCATTGAATCCATATATATATATATAACCCCTTAATTACTCACTAAATATAACATCATGTCTACCGACGATGCTCCAATTTATGCGCCGTTTTTTGGTGTAATGGGTGCCACATCAGCAATGGTATTTAGTGGTAAGTTATATACTATATATTATATTATATTATATATATTATATATATATATATATATATATATATATATATAGTTCTGTTGTTTTGCTTGAAATTTCCATTGTTTCTCAGCTCACACGCGTATGTGTGTATGTATATATATATATATATATATATATATATATACACACACACACACATACACACACCCAGTATTATGTTTTATGTTCTTACTATTATCATTTATGAAATGAACTGCCTGTCATTTGTTATGCCCCTTTTATAATTTGAGTTCGAATTCAGCTGATTTCGTTTCTTTTCTGTGAAGGGTGTGTTAACACAACTGTCAAGTAACGCGAGTTATTCGGAAATACCCGAATCTCTCTAAAACCACACTCTAGAAAAAAGGACCTCTTGATTAATGTAGTCAATAACTAAATTATATCTGCTTGAAAAAAAAAACTGGATTGTCATTGCTGATTATAGGTCCGTTCTATCAGGTCTGACCTGAGTTAAACTACAGTGTTTTTCAGTTCGTCCCGCTGGTGGTCGACTTTGCCCTCTTCTGGGTTTGATAACATTAAATACCATTAAGTACCGCTGTTTAATCGATGAATATGAAATGTTTAAGCGTAAATGACCATAATAATAGAAAATCAACTAAATAACCCGATTTTCTCTGACATTGTAGCGATTTGTTATTATGATCATTTGCGTTGAGACACAGGTTTCCCAGTGCCTGTCAAGTCAACGGTAGTATATATATATATAACCAACAGTAGCCTCTCCAAAGATGTGACCTTGTGCCTATGTTATAGAAACCATTGTTATTGCTGCTACTACTGCCGCTACCGCCTACATTAATTCTCAATCACTTTCTATTCTAGAAGTAACATAATGATTGGCCGTTCCTCGTATTTATCGGCATCCATCAATTATTAGTATAGTCATTATTACTATTATAACACTGCTACTATCACTACTGGTCGTTCGACCTGCTAGAAATAGTAACTAAATATCCATCTGAAATCATATTCTATCGTTTAAAAAAAAATAGACTTAATATTAAGTGTAGTCTGAGGTATAAAAAGTATGGTCATGATTGAAGGGTCTGATCATAAGGCGTGTTCAATATTTGATGACCTAGGGTTATCTTGAATTACAGCACTTACGTTTTGATTATATAAGGGCCAACTCTTGCCAGCAGGAAAACGGACGTTAAAAGATATATATACGCACACGCACACTTAAAGTATGGACTACTGAGTTGAATAATAGTCTTCCTACGAGTCTCGATTAGTAATACCTGTGTGTGTGTGTGTGTATATATGTATGCATTTGTCTATTTGATAAGGGTAGTTTGTGTACTACCTAGTCCCTTTTCAATTGTAATAGAATACCTGTAGAGTTAAAATTCAGTGAAGCAAGACACCAAATCCATTCATGATTCAATACAGTCCGTCTTTTCTGTTGTGACCAAACGCACATCGATCTCTAAGCTGTGAATATCTACTGTTGATCATTTCCTTCGTATATGTATCCCGTGTCCTTATTGCCCATCCACTCTTTATAAACCATTACTTCTAACATAGGTGACCAAATCGTGTTCCTAATTCATTTTAACGTTTCCCTTATTGATATTACATAATGTGTAGTTCTACTTGACATACTTTGTATGTCTGTGTGTGTGTATATATATATATATATATATATATATATTGGTTGGCGGTAAATTATACCGACCAGCAATTAGATTTTAATCTATAAACACAGGTTCGGCTCAATGACTCTTGGACAAAAGTTTCGTCAGATGTGGGGGAGGTATTTTAACTTAAGTTAAATTTACATATACGCCTGTAAATGTATTATATACTATATATGCTCACGTTTACTAGGATATATATATTTATATATATAATACAGTGGTGGGGATACTATTTGTAAAATGTCTATACACATGTACGAGACTAGATATATTTTTAGCCTGTAACATGCATATATTATGTAGTTGAGGTGTGTGTGTGTGTGCAGTAGAATATGGTATATATCTATATACATGTGTGTATGGTCGTGTCAAGTAATTAAATTTGTGCAGTGAGGTTTGCTTTTAATTTATGTACCTTTTTATCTAATTTAAATCTCGATGTAATTATTGTAGGTGAATAGACTGGCTCACGCCATAAGTTAAAGGATACTTGGCTGTCTAGCGTGTGTGTGTATATATATATATATATATATATATATATATATATATATATTATGTCTATACGAGAGTATTTTTAAAAGGTATATTTGGAATAAGGTTTATAAGTATTTGATCTTCAAGAAATAAGGCCTAGGCGAAGAGATAAAAAAAAAAGCTATTCCTTCCTCTCTTAGGAGTTAGTCTGAAATCTTAACTCTTTATCATTCAGACTACCATACACGCCCACTCATGGTAGTCCTCTGTGTGTGTGCTGGAAATTAAATTAGAATATCTCTTTGCTCCATTTACACCCGTTATAATTATATTTTCAACACTGTTGCCCTTAAGTTTTTGTTGGTTCTAAATTAGGATATTCTACGAGGTGGTGTTTGAATTTTTTCCCTCAAAATATCGTAATTTTAAAATTCATCTATAATTGCTCTAATTCTTCGCCCCGATTTTTTTTTTTTTTTTTTTTTTTTTTTTTTTTTCTCTTCTCATTGATGTATGTTGTGACAAATGCTTTTCATTTAATTTTCACTCCATTACCCCCACCCCCGATGGAATTGGTTTCGTGAAATCTTTTCGTCACACGACCAATATCAGTAATTTTAATCCATTGTTTTGCACTCCTGTTTTCTTCCACACGTCATGGCAAACCGTTTGATTTCCAGCTCATTTGGAATCCACTAGTATTAAATAGAACTATAGATCGGTCCATGAGTCTTAATTGTTTAATACCTTAACTCCTATGTTACTAGTGCTCACAGACAAGGAGCATCACTTAATTTCGCATCCGTCTTTCCATAATCATATATATATATTATAATACCGACGAAAATCCAGAAAGGACTCGGTATGAGTTGGGTATAGAGATATCAATATATATATAAACGGAACAGCTTTTTTAGGCTTGTAATAAATTCTGAATAGATGTACAAAATGTTTGATATCTAAATATTTTCTATTGAAGTATGTTGGGTTTGGTAATATCTTTCTTCGAGTATCCAGTGAGAGGAGTGGGGGACTCGGCATACTAATAAGTCACGTGAAGAATCTCTCTCCCTCGCTCTCACCTATCCTTTCATTTCCTATCGCTTTGTTTTTCAACCCTTATCCTCTCTCGATGGTTCTTTTAAATAGACGTTTTCCTTTCTACAGCTTCTGTTTTTACTCTTATATACACACACACAGTTGGGCTACTGTAAATTTTTATCGAGCGATATCATTGATGGTTGGTGAGTGAATGTGTTGTTGCTGCTTGGTCCAGTAGCTACAGGTGACCCTCCTCCCTTACTGTTGCTTTTTTTTATATACTATTATATTCAGCTGTCTCCTCTACTATTGTGGTGACAATCACTATGGGGGGTGGTTATTGCTCTTACTGTTTGGGGAAATGGTTTTGTTTCTCAGATACAGGCAAGCATCTTGTTCTAAAATATTTCAACTGACTTCCGAACGGAAAACAGTCTCGTTTGTGCGTTACACTTCCAGAGGATATTTTCTGGTTGAATAAAATAGGATGTGGATGGCTCCAAGGTAGCTGAAATGGGGTCAGTGAGAATAATCGGTCCAACTATGGTATTAGGCACTGTGGATTTAGTAAGGGGTAGTAGCTAGGGTGTTTGACTCACGATCATAAAGTTGTAGGTAGTTTCGATTCTTGGATCGGGCGGCGCGTTGCGTTGCGTTCTTCAGCAAGGCTTTCATTTCATGCCGCTTTTCGTGTTGGGACGGGAAATGTGATTCCATATTTAGTATCTGCTGTACGCAGTTACAATTCTAAGCTGAAATTATTGAGATAATCCAAAATTTAAAAGAAATGGACTAAATTTAAACTCTGGGAAATTCTAACAACCAGATCTTCACAAAAAATAAAAAAAAATTAGAAAAGATTCTTAATGTTTTAGTGATATCCGTTGCCAAGTTTTGAACTCCGAACAGAACATCGGTCCTAATATATTGGAGTCATAGGGGCACCGTCATGACATGCATGTTTTGTACATTTTTAAACCTGGTGAAGTCCATCCTTCTCCAGGTCAACATCATGACCGGGCTGGTGGTATATTTATCAACCTCGGTGAGATTTGAGCTTATGGCGCAGTAAACCGGACGATTACGGTAAAGGATTTTAGCTGTCGTAAAATGGTGTTTTCACATTTCCTTTTTAATGGTGACACCCTAAATTTATATTTACGGCAGCAGTTATTACACTAAACAAATTTTGAAGTTATTTTTCTTTTTTGGTTAGTTTTGGTATGGTGTTCCAAGCTCGTTGATGTGACAGTAACCTTAAGCAAAAGGTTCTACCGAGAGCAATGTCGAGTACGGATGAATGCTTCCGGTCAGCCTCTTTGTTTAGACCAGTGCTAATTTCGAAACCCAGTGGTAGTTATTTAATTCTTGATTTAACATGTGACAAGGTATTTAGTCAGCTATGACAATGCATTTTGTTAAAGGCGTAATATATCTAAAACATTAACCAGCGTATCTTTTTCTTTTTTTTTAAGGCGGGTGTGTAGGTTAGATGTTTGGTAGCTATTTCTAGCATGTCGAGCTATTGGAAGTCTAGTGGTTATATTTATCGTTGAAATTTTAGCTACAGATGGTGAAGGGAGCTGTACATCGGTTTTTTTTTTTTTGGTTTTTTTTTTTCCCCGATTTTTGGCCGTCCTTCTTGAGACAAAGGTCAATTTTGTAGATATGATCAAAGTATTAGTGGGGGGAAAGGGGCGGTGCAGCAAAGGTTAAATGAACAATAGGGTACCGTGTTTGTGGTTATCAGTAGCGAATTCAGAGGGGGGGGGGTTCAGACTGGGCTGCAGCGAGGGTCCCAAATGTATTTTGATTTAATGTTCCTACTATAAATAATACACAAGGATCCCAATGTGTTAATCTGCGGGGTCCATGCAAGGTCAGTCCGCTTGGTTATATAGCTGTGGTGTCTAGCATACACTCCGAGTAGATATCAAATGGAATTTCTTTATAATTATTATTAAAAAAATATTAACCACTATAATGGGTGGGTTTTTTTATTTTTTATTTTATCAAATCATTTGTAAATAAACATTTACAATGGAAATCGAATCATCAGTGGTTTTGTTGGTTGTATATTCGCCACCGCACCTTTCTTTAACTGTTCTCGTGATAAATAAATAATGGTTTCTTATATAGGCACAAGGCCAGTAATTTGGGGGGAGGGGAAAGTCGATTAAATCGACCCCAGTGCGTGACTGGTACTTTATTTTATCGACCCCCATAAGGATGAAAGGCAAAGTTAACCGTCGGCGGGATAGTTTCCGTTTGTTTTACCCATCCCATTTTCTACGTCTCAGTCTTATTCACGTGAAGTATTTTAGTCATGGGTTTTATTCATTTTGTTTTGGGTTTTTTTCTTTTTTAAAAATAAACTGACTGTAAATCACATTACTTTTGAGATATCGAGACTTGTTTTAATAACTATTTAAAATAAATATCCCAATTGTTAATGTTTGCTCTCTTCTGGAGTTTCCGGGAGATTGCAACTGTTGTGTTCGTGTTAAAAAATGTTATTTAAATTTTTAGATTTTTTTTTTTTTCATATTGAAATTTTAAAGGAAATTTGTAATTGGACGGACCAGATAATCCAGTTTTATTAATGACATTTTCATCTGTTAAATGATCAGAACTGACTAGCTTATGAATGGAGGCTTTATTGATTCGAGTGTGAATTCATGATACGAACAAAATCTCCACTCATTTTACGTCCGCTTTTCCCTGCTTGCAAGGGTGGGACGGGAACTGATTCTGGCTTGATTTCTACAGCTGGATGCCCTTCCTAACACCAACCTCATTGAGTGTGGGCTGGGTGTTTTTTTTTTTTGTTTTTTTGCCGTGGCACCTCCACGACCTGGGGTCTTTTTTCGGCATAATGTATCCAGGATTAAAATATCCGTTGTATCATTTAAGGTGATAGGGTGTATGTATATACATACATTCATGTTTAATATCGTTTAGTTTTGTTCCATCTTTTAGCACTAGTTTTAAGTGAGATTCTACCTGGAGTTAGCTTGTTTGGTTGGAGAAAATGTGAATGAATGTCGCAACTCCCGTTTCTTCTCCCTCCCTGATCTCATCATTTCTAATTGAAAAATCAATATTTAGTGAGATGCCGTTATGATCGACCTATATATTTCAGGAGGCCAGTTTCCTCTCCTGTTGACTGATAGATTTTTACTCTTCCATCATCGCTTTCCTTTCAGATCAATATAATTATTTTCCGTGTCTTTCTTCCCCTCCTTAGTCTAGATGTGTTATCAAGTGTTAGGGCACACCAGAGATCACATTTGGTTCAATTTATATATATATAACTCGTTCATATTTCTATTAAAACGTCATAGTTTTAAGGAAGTTATGTTAAATCGTGTTCGAAACACTAAATTACTAAACTATTTAACTATATCTCTCCAAATTCTTGGTTTTTTTTTTTTTTTTTTTTTTTTTTTTTACGAAATTGATATGGTATATATATATATATATATAATCCAGCGATATTTTTTCTTAAAGTAAACAATTGCAGTCCTTGTTGATTTAAAGGGTTCGGTCCCGTCTTACTCAAGTTGGTATATAGGGGATATGATCTATTTCTGGATAGGCAGCTACTTCCCAATCAGGAGTAAATGTATCCCCCTTAAAGGAGTTTGAATAACAATGGGAGAAATATTTTGAAATGTACAGCTTCTCGTTGTAAAGGGGTTTGACATATATTACGTAACTACAGAGAAGAGCTTAAACGAAAGCGTGACCTGGTGATACTTAATAGAATGTGTATATTTTTGGATGATAGTAAAGTGCTAAATGGTAAAATATATCGAGTTAGATGTGACAAAAGACGGTATTGAGAATCACATTAAGGCTCTCGTTGATATATTTTGTTCTCTATTATATAATTTTAGTGGGTACTTTCGTTATGGAACACATGATTTCAGTTACCTGACTGGCAATTCCTCCCCCATCGCACTAAAATTATGTTAACTATTTTTGTTTCCTTTTGTTAGCTTTTATCGTTTTGTTTTAACATGTTGCACTTTGGACCTCGTTTTCCTCTCCATGTATATAAAAGCTTCTTCGGGTTAAATTGTTAAAACTTAATATTTCAGTATCCTAATTGTTTACCTATAAATGTTTATTTAATCCAATATTGCTTTCAAAGCCTTATATATATATATATATATATATATATATATATATATATATATATATATATATATATATATAATTTCTCCTCCCCCTTCCCCCCCCCCCCGAGAAATTTAACATGTAAAAGATAAATTGGATTGTTCATTCGAAATTGTGTAACTTATGCTCGATATTGGCTGATGTCCTAATTGGCACTGCGATTGGTTTAATCTTACAATAAACTCAAATATTGATCGAAAGTTTAATGCTGGAGTATAAAATAAAGTATACATTGCAATATTCATGACGGTTGGAACTGACGTCGAAATATATATTTATTTAAAAAAGAAACTTGGAAGTGTTTTGTATGAAAACATTGTAGGATCAATATTACTCTAGAATTATCAATTAACGTTTGTTTTCCATGTTGACATGAGCTGGACGGGTTTACACGGTCTAAGACTAGACACGTCAGTGAACCAGTTGATGCTCATACGTTCCATTTTATACATGGATGCCCTTCCTAACGCCAACCATTTAGAGTTCCTGTTTAAATTAGAATCTCCCAGCATAGTTTTAAATAAAAGCCATATGTCAAGTTATTTATCTTAGTAATAATTCTTTTAGTAAATCTCTGAAAATTCTTAATTGAAATATTTCCTTAGAAAGGCAATCATGAAAGGGATAAAGTGTAAGATCCCTTTCAAGAAAACTGAGCAATGTATCTTAATGCTTAATGGGATAGAATATTGTAATGGTAATTCTGATGCTTAGGAATACGTAGTTGTGCATGCTATAATATTGACTGTTTGTTTTTTAGTCTCCAATTTGTTAATCACTATATGAACGGAATAACCGTTTAGCATTTTACTGATTTCAGTCGGACTTGAAAGGAATTTAGTCAATCATATCCACCTTTGTACTGATTTTATTGATTTGTTTTGTTGAACAGCTAATTTGGGTTTATACAGACAGTAGATGTAACTACACACGTATGTGTATGCACACACGCTATCACCTTTACTGTCTACCAAATTTTACTCAAAGCATTGGTCAACTTCAAGGTTATAGAAGATACTTGCCAGCGGTGCCATGCATTGGGAGTGAACATAAAACCACATGATTGCAAAGCATACTCCTTAACTATGCCATTGTGTGTACCAGATGTGCTTTATCATGACACCACCGCAACTGCCTGGCAGTTGACTGGGTGCTTTTTATTGTGGCACCAGGACTGCCTCTTTACAATGTGGGATGTATCTATTCTAGTTTGTTTTTTATGAAGTTACAAAATGGAGGTTCAAGATGTGATTGTTTTTATATTGGTACTAGTTAATGCACTTGTAAGTTCTTTTAGCAGCTAAAACATATTGGGTGCATTTGTATTGATAGGGAGTGGGGAGCATTGTTTTTTTAAGTTCTTTTGGCATTCAGCAATCTTTGAATATAATGAAATGCATTAGGCATTATTGTCTATCTTCATTTTTACTTCCAAATTATTTAGATTGCTGAATTTGTGATACTTCAGACTTAAAACAATGTAATTTCTTGTCATTCTTTAAATTCATGAATAATTATTACTGTGGTCCTATTTGTTGGTCCTTGTCTTTGTGCTATGGCTACATTGGGAGTATGTGATTTGACATATTTTGTTGAATATTAACATTAGTCCACATTTAAAATATTTACATTATAATGAAAATGGTTCTTCTAGAATCTAGAACAGGCTTGTTGCTTAGTAATATAATCTATCATAATGCTAACACTTAAGTTGAATTACTGAGTAAATTTTCAAATAAATTTAAATATAACATATTGGGAGATTTCATATGCTTAACTTTCTTGTTAGTAAGCTAGTGTTTGGAACAAAGGTTTGTATATAGAATTGATCGAAGGTTTTTAGATAAATATTAAACTTTAAAGTTCTGTATCATAGAATCGGAGGCAGTTTGGTCTCAAGAGTTAAATGTCAAGCCACTGCTTAGATTTAAATTCAAACCTTGAACTGGAATATCATTATTACGGATTGGCAGTATCAGTAGAGGGTCGGACGCCGTGTTTTCCAGCATAGTTACGATCTGAGTTCAAATCCCGCCGAGGTTGACTTTGCCTTTTATCCTTACAGGGTCGATAAAATAAAGTACCAGTAATGCACTGGGTAATTGCTGGCCTTGTGCCTAAAGTAGAAACAATTATTACATGACAGATATTGAATTTGAATTAAATATTTGCCATTAAAATAGTTAGTTATTTCACTAACCCTCCCATAACTGATTTTGACAACATAAAAGCAGTATATTTTTGTTAGAAATATGGTCATGAAAGGGTTAAGTTTGGTTAGGTTGAATGATTCATTGTACATCATATTGATTACTGCTATGAAGGGGTATCTAGTACATTTTTTTTAATTTCTCCTCTTTAGATAGTCAAAAATTGAATGAATGTATAAAATACTTTAAACATTGACATTGTAATGGTTTAGCAAAAACTATCTAAACATTGGGTACAAGCTGAAGCATATAGACAATATTCCCCCACACCCTCCCACTGCAAGGTGGTCATGGAGGTGCCACAGCAAAAAAGCACCCAGCCCACACTGTAAAGTGGACATGTAGGCGCCACGGAAAAAGCACCCAGCACTCACTGCAAATGAGGTTGGTGTTAGGATGGGCATCCAGCTGTAGAAATCGAGCCAAAATCAGTTCCTGTATGAGCAAGGCATGGTCAGCCGACCAGACACTGCCCACAACAGGACAACCCGTCTAACCCATGCTAGCATGGAAGAACTAACATAAAACGATGATGATGATGATTGACATTTTAATGTCTTCAGTTTTGAAATGTTCACCTTTTTGAAGCTATTCATTTGAAATGGTGTTTCTAACATTGCTATTGGAGTCCTTTTTTTTTTTTAACCTAGTGCCTCACTCGGTCTAGTATTGGTTCAATGTCTACAGCTTCCCTTATGTGGAAATTTTCCTATCTTATAAAGTTGAATTTTAAGTCTTCCATCATGATTTTATGTAAAACACCAGCTTAGAAATCTAATCATTTTTACGTTCACTTTTCCATGGTGTCACAGGATGTTTTTGAAGCAGTTTTGCAGTTGGGTACCCTTCTTGATGCTAACCATTTTAGTCACTCCTTACAACTCTGGGATACAGTATCTATTCTAAAATCTGAGATACACATGATTCTACAGTTATATTACTAAATCTCCAAATTTTTTATTGAAGATATGGTTGTCCCAAATTTTTAACCAATACTATTAAAAAAATCATTAACATTCTGTAATGGTTTAGCAAAAAATATCTAAACACAGATTAATTTAAATGCACATAGTATCTTTACTACTGAACAGATTATTGTGAAAATTTGTAATATTAGTTAAGACTTTTAATTTTTAATGTAAAGTAGTCAGTGCTATTTTTGCTTTCCAAAGTCTTGCTAATGTACTTCTTGGATTGATTCACAAATGCTCTCCATAATACAGTCGATCAATAGATTGCAATTACTGCAGTGTTAAAACTATATTGCATGCCCCATATCTTATTTCATATCTAATCTGTTGAGTAAGGAAATTAGAATCTCCTTTTTAAACCTGTTACCAAACCATTCTTAGTTCTGATACAAAGATATTTTGTTTTAAAGTGTTTATATCTAAGTATTCAATCATAATTTTAATAACCTTTATTCCCAACTCCTTAATGAGTTGGTTATATTAAATACCTCCAAATTCTTGATTATTTGAAAATCATAAGCAGTGTCTTTCATTGGAAATATGGTAAAGAATATAACATTTTAAAATTATATCGGCTTTTAATAAGTCATACTTTGTGTTTACAGACTTTTTACTGTTCTGATTCTGACAGGAAAATATTTTTATAACCTTTATTTAAATGTTTTTTCTTTCTTTCTACAGCTCTTGGTGCTGCTTATGGCACAGCCAAGTCAGGCACTGGTATTGCAGCCATGTCGGTTATGCGTCCAGAGTTGATTATGAAATCCATCATTCCAGTTGTCATGGCTGGTATCCTTGCCATTTATGGTTTGGTTGTGGCTGTCCTTATTGCTAACAATATCAAACAGGGCTATAAGCTGTTCAAGTAAGTTTTCTGTTTTGTCCAAATACACACAACCACAATACTTAGTTTTCATATACTTTCTTTCTAAGCTTCTTGTAAATAAATGAAAGATTTTTTTTTTTAAATTCCTCATGGTTTTCACTGAGTTTTCATATATTTGCTTAGGAAGAGGCAATTTTTTTCTTTAAAACATTTGAGTGCCATTTTTTTTTTTTTTTTTTTTTTTTTTTTTTTTTTTTTTGTCTTAGCCATACCACAATTAACATTACTGATTGAGGTGAGCTTAGCAATTCAAGAAAATATAATCTTTGCAAAGTTGACCAGAAACTCCAGTCTGAAGGTAACTTCCAACAGTCACAGGGATCCTACCAGGAAAGGTGTCATGGATATTGCCCTTCATTTGACTAATCAATTTTTGAAAAACTATTCTCCAAGAAAGCTTGGGTTCATGACACAAGTAATCTATCACCAATCATTTGACTACTAAATTGACACACTAAGCTCTAGATAATTTATCTTCAGATAGGTGTAAATTACACGTCGGACTTAGTCCAGACATCTGATCTACAAAAGATATATATCATTTTACGTCTGCTTTTCCCTGCTTGCAAGGGTAGGGCATATGTATATATATCTTGTGTGTGTACGTCTGCTTTTTCCCTGCTTGCAAGGGTGGGGCGGGAACTGATTCTGGCTTCATTTCTACAGCTGGATGCCCTTCCTAACACCGGCATTTACAGTGGGTGCTTTTTTTTGCTGTGGCACCTCCACGACCACTTTGCAGTGGAATATGAACTCCAGTCCCTATCATCTCATTTCTACAGCTGAGTAAACTGAAGCAATGTGAAATAAAGTGTCTTGCTCAAGGAAACAACACATCACCCGGTCTGAGGATTGAACTCACAACCTTTCGATTGCAAGGCCAATGCTCTAACCACTAAGCCATGTGCCTCCATATATATATATTAGTTTTTTGGCGTAGCATGCAAAGGTCACGTCGCACCTTTTGGACTGATGATAGGAAAAATGAGAACTCTATAGCTTAAAAACCATTTACAAGAATAACTTGTATATTATTACTCTTGATAAATGGATTATAGATGTGAGCTTTATATATAAGCAGAATTAACTGATTGTATGTCAAATTTACAACATTATTTTAGTTATAGTTCTGTCACATATTGCTCTTTACATTGACACCTCTGTAAATTGTCTGTTACATATTTTTGCCAGCTTACAATTGTTAAAAAGATTTTTTAAATCTCATGAATACAAAAATGTTCTATTTTTGGCAAGCAAATTAGTTTTCCTTATCTAAGATAAATTAGCATGTAATCCATTTCAATGGTGTATGTAATCATCACCGTTTTACGTCCGTTCTTCCACGCTAGCATGGGTTAGACGGGTTGTCCTGTTGTGGTCAGTGTCCGGTCCGCTGACCTTGTCTTGCATAAAGGGGAACTGATTCTGGCTTGATTTCTACAGCTGGATGCCCTTCCTAACACCAACCTCATTTACAGTGAGTGCTGGGTGATTTTTTTTTCCGTGGCACCTCCACGACTACTTTGCAGTGGAATGATAGGGATCCCAGTCCTATCATCTCATTTCTACAGCTGAGTAAACTGGAGCAATGTGAAATAAAGTGTCTTGCTCAAGGAAACCACATCACCTGGTCCGAGAATTGAACTCACCTCCTTTCGATTGCAAGCCCAATGCTCTAACCACTAAGCCATGCACCAAATTAATTCTACAACTCACACCTATAAAGGTTTAGCTGGCCTCGTGAAGTTTCATCACGGGTTTCTCAAGTGTTCTCACAGTAGTAGCCCCAGTCTTATCATGAAAAGCAATGTTAAATGAAAAATCTTGCTCAAGAACACAATGTACCACATAGTCTAGATTCTAACCCACAACCTTGATTGCGAGTGCAACACTAGGATGTGCACCTTCTCCCTCACGCACGCACGCACACAGTGAAAAGTTAGTGCCCAATGGTTGAGCTCGCATCATTTCAATGGTGAGTGGATAAGTATTGACTACTTAGCTGAATATGGTCTTACTAGTCGAAACTGGAAACTATATATATATATATATATATATATATATATATATTAAACTAACATATTAAAGTTTAAGCAAAGAATTACTGCTTTCACCCTTAACATTTATTATTACTATATATATCATCGTTTAACGTCCATCTTCCACGCTAGCATGGGTTAGACGGGAGTTGTCCCACTTGAGGCAAAGTTGGTCGGGTGACTGGCGCTCATATAGGACTATATATAATCTTGTCAGCTTACTATTGTTATAAAACTAATTGAATGAAAATAGTATTTTTTAGTTTTTACACCTGGCCATCATTTAGTTAACAGTATAACAGGTTGGGTGATAAATGTGCCAGTTTTATTCATGGAGACTTGATTGGGTTTACTGTGAAGCCAAGACTTAAGTTGGTTTTTTTTTTTTTTTTTTTTTTTTTTTCTTCAATGCTGAGCATGCTTTTGAATATTCATATTAGTGGTATCTTAATGTGAAAATTATTTTAAATGTAAAGCATTTGACTTATCTAGGTAACTTGAACCTTTGATATCAAACCACTTGAAACCAACTGTATTTCTACAATATAAATCTGCTGGTTTCAATGTTTACATTTATCTAAAAACCTACCATTATAATGATTTAGCAGAAAATATCTAAAGAAATAGTGGGCAGATTGTGGAAATATGATTCAGTCATAAGTGGTGTCTTGCTAATGTGGTTTAATATGTACAGGATGTTAAGAATCAATGAAAAGGTTAGTCATATTAAATTCTTCCAAATTCATGATCAATTTTGCAAATTTGAAATCATAGATGTCTTACCATAAGAAATATGGTAATGAAATGGATAGGTAGCGCAGTGACAGTTTTTGAAATGTCAAATTAAATGCTTTACACAATTCTTTCTGGCACTCTGAATTCAAAGCTGGCCCAAAGCAACTTTCCTTTTCATCCTTTGGAAGTTGATGAAAGTACCAGTCCAGTTCTCTGAAAAAAGAATGGTGTGTTCAAACATGGAGGGAATAGGCTCTGCCAGGTTTAAAATACAAGATATACTGTGTCATGATGGTGCTCGTGCAACGCCATTAGGCCTTATGGGTCCTATATATATATATACACAATGAAAGGTTTAAATAGTTGCTATAATTTTGTTTAAATTTTTACTTGAATTTTTTTTTTTTTTTTTTTTTTTCCAGGGCTTTTGTTCATTTAGGTGCTGGTCTTAGTGTTGGTTTGAGTGGATTAGCTGCTGGCTTTGCTATTGGCATAGTTGGAGATGCTGGTGTACGAGGAACAGCTCAACAACCAAGATTGTTTGTTGGAATGATTCTTATCCTCATTTTTGCTGAAGTATTGGGACTTTACGGATTGATTGTTGCTTTGATCCTTTCAACACGTGAATGAGGCTTGCTAGTGGTTGCTGTTAACAAAACAAAAAAAGAAAACAATTTTAAAATAATTAGGAGGTACGGTGGAAACAGTAATAATTTGAAGGAAAGGAAATAGAAAATCCCAATTTAAAAAAAAAGAAAAAAAATTCTAATTGAATGTCTAATTTCATTATTTCTGTCTTGGTATCAATACCAAGTGGAATGTGGAACGCTAACGAGGACGAAGCAGGCAGAAATAAACTATTTTGAAGAGTTGTTATGCTGGCTGTGTAGGCAATACAGGTGTACAGTTTGAATGTTGTTGTAAAGACTCTTACTACTCCTTCCTCCGTACTCATTAAACAAATCTTTAAGGCTCATTGTGTCAAATGTGATAGATCAGGAATTTTTTAAAGTGACTTGTTTGCAAAAAAAAAAAAGTGTGTATTTACATATACATGATTGTGTGTGTGCATGCTTGTGTGAGTGTATGTGTCTCTCCTTGTATATTTAAAAAATTTACTGGTCTTTTTTTTTTCCTCTTCTTTTTTTTTTTTTTTTTTTTTTTTTTTTCCTGAAATATTAGAGGTTGACATTATGCTGTAGCAAGTCTAATAGTTGTGGACAAAATACTTGTATTGCATTCAGTAATTGTGTTGAGCTGCAGGAGGTTGATGTGGATGGAAGGTGAGGTTTGAATCCTAGTTGTCATTCATCGATGACCTAATCCATAATTATTCATAATTTTCTTTTGGTGGTCTTGTTGTTGTTATTTCTACCACCAACATCACTTTTCTCCTTTTCCTTTATGAAGTTTTTTGTTAGTTTTTCTTTTTTTTTTTTCTTTTCTTTTAAGGCTTTGCCTGATAGCTTGCGAGAGCTGTTACCAGTATTGTTGTGCCATTCCTCATCCCCATATCCTCCTCGTCCTCCTCCTGCTGCTCATTCACTCTTAATACAGATGCAGACACAATCATTTAGCCCCACATAGTGCCATATGTATACCAGACTTATTTCCAGAAAACGGTACTGCGTGTATGTTGAATATAATGTAACACTTGCAGGTCCCAGTATAGTTTTTAAAGTATGTTGACATATACATATGAAGTGTTGTTTGTTTTTTGATTATATTTTTTTCCTTCTATTGTGGGATGTTCTCCAAATTACATGGAAGCATTTTACTTGTTGAATGAAATTATGAAGAGAAGAGAGAAAATTGTTAAATCACTTTAAAAATTTCGCTCTGGACATTCCATATAGGTAGGTTGTCGTTAGCCCCAACTTAGCCTGTTGGTTTAATAAAGGAAACAAATTTTTTTTTTTTTTTAAACCAATCTTTATGGTTGGCAATGTTGATTATCATAGAATTGTGAGGATCTTGTATGGCAATACATTTTCTTCCCTTTCACATATGTATTCTTGTAATTTAATGTTTTTGTCTATTTGGTTTTTCCATGTAACAAATAAACATTTTCCTGCTTGTGGTCATGTTCTTCATACCAATATGTTGTTGATTATATTTAATCTAATGATTAAACAAGTTCTTCATGGTGAAGTGTTGTATTGAGAAATGATTTTCTTTTACGGAATTTTTTTTTTTTTTTTTTTTTCCTTCTAAGAATGTAAATTATTGGCCATACATTATTTGTCTTTGTTGGCATTGTGGATACAAAGCTGTTCTCATGAATAGCAGCCCGAGCCACTGAAACTTATTTTATACTTGGTGGTTCATACTTGCATAGATTGGGTGGTTTTTCTCTAGCATGTCTTCTCCCAGACAACTTTGGCTTTGTCACATTGAACATCTCGGACAAGGAATGTTGAGATCAACTATCACAACTCTTGTGTATGATAGGCTTCTACAGTTTCTGTCAATGGAATTTCACTCCTAAAACATAGGTCAACTTAAAACGATAATAGACACTTGTCCAAGGTACCAAACCTCAAATCACCTAGTTGCAAACTCTTTAACCACAAAGCTATGCTTGGATTTTTTTTTTTAAATATATATATATATATATATATATATATATATATATATATCCTACTGATCTAAGATCAACTCTCACAATTTTAAAGGTAAAATTTTCTTTGAGTGCCTCCTGTTATCTTAATTTACCAAACATAGAGCCTCTAATGTTGCTAAAAAATAAAAACCAAATCTTAAGGGTAAAAAGAGAATGGTAACGACTCAAATGCCTTTTACCATATGTCTGTATGATTAGAGCTAACGTGAGGCTAAATAGTTTAAGAAGCCATTACATGTTAGTTTTTGGTTCAACATTTTTAGATCCAGTCTTGCTACTTTTGTCCATGTCTTGTACTGTAGCTTCTTTATGCTGAGAAATTCTGGCACTTCACCCAACAATCAGTGCATTCTTCTCTCGTGCACACATTTGATTCCACTTATAATTCAGTTTTTCCCTTTACTCATGCACATTAATATTGCATACCCATTTGATTGTGCTAACTTCATTTTTCATCATATATATATATGATGAAAAATGAAGTTAGCACAATCAAATGGGTATGCAATATTAATGTGCATGAGTAAAGGGAAAAACTGAATTATAAGTGGAATCAAATGTGTGCACGAGAGAAGAATGCACTGATTGTTGGGTGAAGTGCCAGAATTTCTCAGCATAAAGAAGCTACAGTACAAGACATGGACAAAAGTAGCAAGACTGGATCTAAAAATGTTGAACCAAAAACTAACATGTAATGGCTTCTTAAACTATTTAGCCTCACGTTAGCTCTAATCATACAGACATGGTAAAAGGCATTTGAGTCGTTACCATTCTATCTTTTTACCCTTAAGATTTGGTTTTTATTTTTTAGCAACATGAGAGGCTCTGTTTGAGTGCCTCCTGTTATCTTAATTTACCAAAGAAAATTTTACCTTTAAAATTGTGAGAGTTGATCTTAGATCAGTAGGATATATAGATATATCTCCATCTCCCCTTTGCATTTATTTCACATTCATGCATTATACAGCCAACCTATTATTTGTAGAGGAATCTTGTCAAGAGGCAGTAGCTCTGAACTTTTTCATCCTGTTCTTCTTCTAGCTACTATACTTTCAGATCAACCACTGCTAATTAGGTTATCTGTAAGCTGTGAACTATGGAGCTTTCTCAGGATTAGGAAGTTCTTAGTAACTTGCCACATACAATGTCCACTTTTAATCTGCCTACAATGACGCATCCTTTTTGTATACCTATGCTATACAATGTATAGCATTTCTACATATTGAGTACAGCCACTTTTGAGACAAGTCATTTCCTACTTACTAAAACTTTTATCTTTGCTAAGATTATTTTGATAGTTCCTTAGGAATTTTTTCTCAAGTTCTTCCACAGATTCAACAATAACCAAGTTGTCAACATACAGAAGTTCTCATGGACAACCTGTTATAAACTGTTATTGCCTGGGGATTATAATAAACAAGTGAACTGACTCAGCCTTGCACAACTAAACTCATTACCTACTCTCAATTTACTGACATCAAGACATCTAACCCAACCCTACCACCAAATTCCCCAAGGGCCATGACACCATCACCTTTCCCCTTGTAACAATGATTCTACTGCTATGACAGTCCAAGTAATGCATGATACTACCTTGACTCCTACTTCAGATTTTAAGTATCTCTGATGGTCCAGTTACTTTTCCATGTTCCTGATTGTTTCTTTGACCTTGTTACTATCAACTTCAATAGCCATCCGTTCTGATAAATCTACAGGGGGCAGTACCTCTGCCTTTCAGAATAATATTTCTGAGCATTAGTGCAGCTGTGCTGTTTCAAATATCTTTCCCACTAACATCCTGGTTTGGTTCACACTACTACTACACTGTGGAACACCTCACATAATAGGTTAGCAAACTTCCTGCTTTCAACTTACTTACATGCTTTGTAAATCATCTTTTAGCAAGTTAATATTGTTCTTTGCTGGCCTCTTCTTTTTTTTTTTTTTTTTTTTTCTTTCTTTTCTATGCCTTTTTCTTAGCTTTAATGGCTGTCTACTGTACTGCTGATACCAGCTCGCCTTTTATCTAGCTACTACCTTGCTACAGCCATATATCTAATTGGTGACCTGCAGTGGGTTGCCCTGTAGAAACTTAATTGCCTTGTCATGGTTATACCCTCTTCTCTCTCATACTTGTTATATACAACTCTAACCTATATTTAACGGTCTTTTAACTTCCATACCCTTTTTAGGAGAGTTATATTTAGAAGTTGTAATGTAGCCACGAGGAACCATCTTTGGTAGAAAGATATGATAGGAATATCGACAACGACTTTAGCTTGTTTTTACATAATTTATTAATAAAGGTTAAGTGAATTGAGTTGGCATGCCAAGAATAATGAAATAATTCAATTAAGATGACAAGAGAAAATACGGTCGACTGGCTGAGGCGTTTGGCCAGGTTCGTAGTAAAATTGTGTCGTTACATATTGTTTGTGCTTACGGAGCAAAAGAACAAATGGTGTTTTACCTTAGCGTGGTCGAGCTGCAAGTGTTATATTTCTCCCTCAGAACGCGTAGGGATACATTCTCTTCCCCTGGTGCTGATTGGCTGAGCTGAGCCAAATCACGCACAATGTATGAGCCCGCGGAATGTAGGTCACTACACCCTCTACCAGATTTTTCTGCATTTGTGATTTGTCTAGTTAAGTTATCAGTGATAACTAACTTATGTTGGGTGAGGGTGCATTCTTCTCTTGTAAAGGACATAGACAAATGGTTATGAATGCTATCTCATAACGGGCAAGTCAATTTGGCTCATGTATTCACCTGATTAGGTGATCCAGTGCCAACAGGTTTCCTGAAGTTTGTGTTGCAAATAGGTCATTCTAAGAGCCTTGATCCCTTCTTTATTTCTTTGCCTATGTCCATTGAAGTCACCTGCACAAAGGAAGTTGCTGTCATTTGTTAGTCTTCATAAAGATAGTATTTTTCTGTACTTAGTCCTTATTATGGTACATCAGTAGATAACCATTGTCATTCTATTGCCTATAAAAATAGGCTTGTTTGCACTACCTTAATTACCTTATGTCTACTTCTCAGCTAATAAAATGCCCACTTCACTTATCCCCTCCATTTCCTACCCAGAAGAGCTTAAATCTATTTGCGTGTGAGAAATGTGGTTGAGGCTCTCCTCCATCTCAATTCTTGATCACAATACACCTCTACTCACCTTCATTAAGATCTCCAGATTTACCTTTCAGTGTGCTAACAATAAGAGTAGCAGCATTAAGATGTATTACCCGGTTACAGAAACTCCCTTTCTAGATGATGGGGGTAGCAATGTTTTAGAATGCAAAACTAGTTGCATTATTGCATGGCAGTATCGGTAGAGAGTCGGACGCCATGCTTTGACGCATAGTTACGGCCCTTGCCATTCTGAGTTCAAATCCCGCCGAGGTTAACTTTGCCTTTCATCCTTACGGGGTCGATAAAATAAAGTACCAGTAATGCACTGAGTAATTACTGGCCTTGTGCCAAAAGTAGAAACAATTATTGCATCTAGAATTGCCTGTCCTACTTTAGTTCAAATTCTTCCAGGATTTTTATCTATCGGGTCAGTTAATCAATTATACTCCTATACAGTAAACATTGGCTCTGTCAGCAGTAGCATAGGAGACCAATAAAAACTGATACAGGGTAGTGAGAGGACCTGTAAGTCTTGTCTAACAATCTCTCTAATGCTGGTCACACAAAATACACCCAGTTCATACTATAAAGTTGGTGGGAATAGGAAAGACATCTAACCACAAAAATCCTGTCTAAAATTATGAAAGGCACATTGTGTTAGTGCAGTGCACAGTGGTGCGATGGCTGTCCTGGCCATATGCAAAAACCTTCACCTGTCAGCAAGCAATTATACAACCACTTTTCCTTTTCAGATATGTTTGAGATGGTTTCAGCTGCTACCTGTATGATCATAGATGTATTTGATCTGTAATAATGATTTCTAATTTAGAAGGGCAAAGTTGATTAAATCAACCCCAGTACTATATTTTATCAACATTGGTAGGATATGAAACAAAGTTGAACTCTGAATGTAACAAGCCATAACAAATATCACTAGCATGTTATTGGCTGCTCAACCATATTCAATCTGTAATAATTGTTTCTACTTTTGGCACAAAGCTAGCAATTTGAAGGGGGGGAAAATTGATTTAATCAACCAGTGTGTTACTGGTACTTTTATTTTATTGACCCTGTAAGGATAAAAGACAAAGCAAACCTCGGATTTCAACTTAAAATGTAAAGGATGTCCAACACTACCGATATTGGAAATCCACTGCCCTCCGTTCATCTGTAATAATGGATTCTGATTTAGGCACAAGGCCAAAAATTTTGGAGGAAGAGCAAGTTGTTTAAATCAACTCTAGTTCATTACTTGTATTTTATTTTATTGACCCTATCAGTATGAAAACAAAGCTAACTTCAGCTGAATGTAAAGGGCTGTACCTATATATTGCAAAGCATGTTGTCCAATCCACTGCCATCCTATCTAATAACTGTTATATATTAATTGACTGACAATGTCTCCAAAACATTGCTGTGACAGTCATGGCTGGATTGTCTGCTCATTCAGAATTAAACAGCAACAAAATGTGTGATACCAATGTCTTTAGTGGTTAGTTGAGAGAATGATATTTTGATTATACCTGTATATTGACTCAAGATTCTGTATAGAATCGTTTTTTTTTTGCGGGGGGGGGGGGGGGGGGGGGGTTCTTGTGATCCTTCTTTGAACTAAAGATACTGTAAAGACATCAAGAGTTATTTATTGACTGGGAAGATGAAATAGATTCCAAAAGCTGGAGGACAATATAGCTTTACTTTGTTTCTCAAGTTTTCATCTTAAAACTTGGAATTTAATAAAGAATTTTACTCTCATGTTACAATATTTATAACTAAAATGTGGTATGTAGTCTTGGAGGTAGAGTTAAGTTAAATTATTGATAGGAATTTGAAGAGTTAAAAAATATATAGTAGGCAAATATTGATAGAAAGAATGTTTGAATAAGACCATTAAATACATAAAGATTAAAGTGCCTTAGATAATGTTAGTGAGAAATAGGAATATGTTGAAATTTAAGAAACATGTTTTAACCCTTTTGTTACTATATTCCTAATGAGAAACAGTCTGATTTTCTTATTAAACTGGTGTTTGGAACATAACTTAACAAGGGTCCTTACATAAAATTATGAAGAATTTTAGATAAATTATAAATATTTTGAAACAGTTTTGTCTTAGAACCAGAAAAAAAATTAGTTCATTATAGTTTTCTTTTCATAAGCAGGAGCTTGCAAAAAGAATCTTGGTTGTCTATTTTGTTTTTATACTGACTGGTTTCAGTTATGGATAACTTCTGAAGCCCCTCTTTTTATAAAAAAAAATACAACTATAATTTATTTTACATGAACTAATTTCTTTAGTTATCTGCTATGAATTTGCATGTATATATTTAAAAAAATTAGGTGCATTTCCAACTCATATTTCCTATATAACATGATTTGTCTGGAATTCTTTTAATTTTTTAACCTTTTAATTATCTCACTATATATACTCATATATACATGTAGTTTGGTAACAAAAAAGGGTTAAAGTAATGTTAATGTCTTTCTTAATATCATTGTCTACAAATTTCAGAGGAAAGTAGAGTTGGTTAGGTTGACCAATACCCTAAATTTCTTTTATAACATAGTAAGACCACAAATATAGACTACTCTTCCATGCTGGTAAACAAGATTTTTTAGACAGTATTCTAAAGCCAACCCATGCTTTTAGTATTTATTGAACTGCTAAACTTCATCACATAAACAACACTTTCTCTTGCTCTTTCTTACACATACTCTTACCATTCCCTTTCTTGTGTGGTCAATGATTTATATGAAATATAAACTGCTTTAATATAGATTCTTACTGTATCACAAGCTGGGTGAGCAGTAATTGTAATGGGGAGTTTGTTGGAAAATTCATTTTCCTACAAAAAGCAGTCCTTGGTAGTAAAAAGGTTGGGAACCACTATTCTAAACTACCATAATGTAATACCCAAGCCAACAAGGGAGCTTCTACATGGTTGCTTGACTTGCTAAAAATAGTAACCGAATCACAGTCAGTATAGTTTAGGATAAAGGACACATTAAATAAAGTAATCCTAGTCAAGCTGGAATACCTTTCATCATTATACTATACCATCTAGGTAGGGAGCCTCTATGCAGTTTCTCAACCTGCTAGACATAGCAACGAAATCACTTATTTAAACCAGCCAGTATTCTCTCACCTTTCTGTTCAAACTGGTTATGACTGACCACTCATAGTGATGTTAAGGTATTGTTCTCAGAATAATTAATATCAAAATCTCATAGATTCAATATTATGTGAGTAAAGCCTTTACTGCAAAAATACAATAGTATATATAGAGTAATGTAAAGGGTTAAGGAAATATACATTAGATGAGATGATCTGTAAAAAGATGGGATGATCACAGTTCTTGACAAGAAACTTGGACTAGCATTGAAAGGACTAAAAAACAATGAATTAAATGTAATTTATAGAATTGAAAAGAGCAATCAGTTCCTTGTTATGGATGATAAGAAATACATTAAAAAATAGGCAATACACTCCAAGATAACAGCAAATTTTAGACAGTTATGAAAGACATCACTGCTCAATTAAAAAATACACTTAAATTACTGTGAAGGCTGGAGAGAAATGAGGCAAGCATGCATCAATGAATGTGCAAGAAGGACAAAGCATGGGAGAAACTGGGTTTAAGAGGAATCAAATGTAGTGTGCTGGAGAGGAGACTGCATTGGTATGGGCATGCTATGATTGCAGAGTGAACAAGTGCTAAATAATCCAGTGGATGGAAGTGGTGAGGGCTGATCTCAGATCTCTGAAGCTTGCAGATGCTGTACTGAGAAGGATCCATCCAGCCAATGCAAGTGTGGAACAATGGACATAGCATGATGATGATGAGTTAACATACAAATAGGATGTATACACAGTGAAGAAGATTTTTGCTCTGCACACACATATATATGTATATATGCTATGGGCCCTTAACTTCTGAGGGTGTTGTTGAGGCACCATAATAATATACAGTGTGTCTTGGGCATTTAAACCTGGTGGAGCCCATCTCTCTTCAGGTCTGAAGATGGACAATTTCTTCTAAACAGCAATAAAGTGAAAGAGATATGGAGAATCAGCCTCAGTTCTCGACTGGTACTTTATTTACCAACCTCAGAAGATAAAAGACAAAATTGACTTTGGTGGCATTTGAACTCAGAATGTAGAGAGCTGGAATAAATATCACGAAGCATTCTAGCCAGCTTACTAAGGGCTCTGTCAATTGACCATACATGTATGTGTATATATACAGGGTGTCCTAAAAAATGTACACACACTGATTAGAATGCAGTTGAAGTGTATACACATTTTTGGGGGACACCCTGTATATATATATTACTCGAGACCTGAGAGTATATATATATATAAATCAAGATGTTTGAAACTAGTTAAACCATTACTCAACAGAGTACTTGATGGGGTAGTAGAGTATGATTATATTATAAAGAGTCGGGACCCCAATGACTCAGCTCTTGGGGTCCCAATTCTTTATAATATATATATCATCATTCATCCTCATCACCATTTAACATCCATTTTCCATGCTAGAATGGATTAGATGGGTTGTCTTATTTTTGAGGTCAGATGATTATGTCTTGCTCATACAGAACCAATTTTGGCTTGGTTTTTACGGCTGGATGCCCTTCCTAAGGTATAAAACAAAAAAACATTAGGTGTATCTTAAATTCATTTTAAGAAGTGAGAAGGAGATATGGAGAAAGAATCAACCACAGTACTGAACTAGTACTTCATTTATGAACCTTGAAAAGATGAAAGGAAAAGTTCACCTCACTTGGATTTGAACTCAGAGAGACAGAATGAATACTGCTGCCAATACAATGCCTTTACATACACACGTGTGTATATAATATATATATATATGTATGTATGTAAAGGTAAAAAGAAATAACACAATCGGTACAGTATATGGAAGGAATATATCAGGTTCACATTTGAAATAGCATATATATATATACATGCATACATACATATAAATATATATACATACATACATACATATAAATATATATATATATATAGAAAAGAAATAGGATTTCGCTTCAAGCATAGCTTTATACAATATGTATAGAAATTTCGTATTTCTAAAGAAATACGGTTTTAGGAAGCCATAGCTATGCAAACACCGGAAGGGGGTGTCCAGCAGAAGCAAGGGGGACAACCGTCTATGGATTTCAGGCTTGACTGGCCATCGTCAGGACGATCCCTCCCACCGATGCTACTGCTGGACTTGAAAACAGTCAAGAATATATTGTTTTCTTGTCTGTGTAAATGAGGTGATTAATCTCATTTGCATATGAAGCTGCATAAGTTGGCTCAACTTATAATAAAATAGAAATAGGATTTCACTTCAAGCATAGTTTTATACAATATGTATAGGAATTCTGTATTTCTAAAGAAATACGGTTTTAGGAATTCGTAGCTATGCAAACACCGGGGTCTAATGCCCCGAGGGCGTTAATTCCCCTGGTGTTTGCATACTACGGCTTCCTAAAACCGTATTTCTTTAGAAATACGGAATTTATATATATATGGGCTGGAACAGGTAAAAGATATATATATGTATGTATGTGTATATACATATATATATATATATATACATAAGTATATACTATATATGTATGTATATATATATATATATATAAGTAAATACTATGTATATATAGAGAAATAGGATTTCGCTTCAAGCATAGCTTTATACAATTTGTATAAATATTTCGTATCTCCAAAGAAATACGGTTTTAGGAAGCCGTAGCTATGCAAACACCAGGGGGCTAACACCCTCTGGTGATATCCAGCAGAAGCAAGGAGAACAGCATTTCAGGCTATAGCTACGGCTTCCTAAAACCGTATTTCTTTGGAGATTCGAAATATTTATATATATATATATATATATATATATATATAAGTATATACTAACATGGTTTGGGTGTATCTGAGTATGTGATAGTTTGTAATGGACTGTCAATGATAATACAATTAGAAATAGAAAATGAACAAAGTAGTTACAATGTAACAGGCAAACCATCCTTCTTTTAACATTCTTCTGTCAAAGGACTTTATATAAACAAATAATATACATATATATATATATATATAAACAAATACTATACATATGCATATATATATGTGTGTGTGTGTATATACATACATATATATATACATATATAGCTATATATACACACACACATATGCATGTGTGTATATATATATATGCATATATATGTGTGTGTATCATCATTCATCATCATCATTTTATGTCCTCTTTTCCCTGCTTGCAAGGGTGGGATGGGAACTGATTCTGGCTTGATTTCTACAGCTGGATGCCCTTCCTAACACCAACCTCATTTACAGTGAGTGGTGGGTGCTTTTTTTTCTGTGGCACCTCCACGACCACTTTGCAGTGGAATGATATGGACCCCAGTCCCTATCATCTCATTTCTTATTACCTCCATTATATATAGCTATATATATACACACACATATGCATGTGTATATATATATATGTATGTATACGGAACCTCTACCTCTGTTGACAACAAAAGGTTTCTTCCATATAAAAAGCTGGCTGTGTCGTCTGCATAGCTCAGAAACATTGCCAGTTACTCTGGAGGATAGGTGCAGGCTGGAGAGAAAGGAAGCAAACATACTTTGATGGATGTGCAATGTTAATGAAAAGAAAATAACAGAGCTTGGATGAACTGCAAGAAAAACTGGGTATATGAGGAATCAGAAGTAGTATAGTGTGCAAGAGATAAGGCTGCATTGGTATGGACATGCGATGCATAT
This sequence comes from Eledone cirrhosa, assembly GCA_964016885.1. NCBI lineage: Eukaryota > Metazoa > Mollusca > Cephalopoda > Octopoda > Eledonidae > Eledone > Eledone cirrhosa. The sequence goes on along the minus strand of OZ024743.1, from coordinate 271,286,422 downwards.
GGATGGTGATCACTGGGTGAAGAGGTTTTAAGAAATCCCAGTGGAAGGATACCGGAGTAGAGAAGACCTGGGCAGAAGTGGTAAGAGTTGATCTCAAAGTGGTGAAGACGAAGAATCAAGACGTGTGGAGAGAAGGTGTGTTGAAAAAGAGCTGTCAAGCAGGTTTGTTCATTTTGCCATCTCTTGGAAAATTGTTGATAGAGCATTTATGGTGTAGGAAGTTCCATTGGCAGTCTTTTGAAACAATGTAATCAAAGGTGTCTTTATTATACTGAAAAGGAAAAATCCTTTTGTATTTAGAGTGTATATGTGTGTGTGTTTGTTGTTGGTCCATCTCTAACTTATTTAGTCTTGGACCATGAAAACCAGTCTAACGAATGCTAGCATAGGAAGAGGGTGTACAATAATGCTTTCTGATTTAGGCACAAATCCAACAATTTCAGGGGAGAGGAAAGTCAATTAATTTGACCCCAGTATGTTACTGGTGCTTTATTTTATCAACCCTGTAAGGATGAAAGGCAAAGCTAACCTTGGTGGGATTTGAACTCAGAATGTAATGGGATGTATCTCTATGCTGCGAAGCATGGTGTCCGATGCTCTACCGGTACTCCCAATCCACTGCCTTCAGTGGATGTAAAGTAATGATGAAAGTTTGTTTATTATATTATCTAAATATGTTAAAGAGAAGGAAGGTATTGTTATCTGTAACTAAATTTTGATGAACATGTCAACAGAATTGACAAGTGTCATAATGTTTATATTTTCCTGGTTGTAATTGGACAGATTTAGAAAAGGAAACTTAAAAAAGGCCATCACCAGATTTCAGTCATTAGAAATGTATATAGCCAAGCAGTATATAACCTAGTTCTTAGAATATGTACACAGCATCCTTGAATGTTATAAGAAATGATTTAAAAGGTCTGTGCCAGGAACAACATGTAACCATAAACACTGCCTCATATTAGGCATGGTTTCTACAACTAGATGCACTTCTTAACCAACTTCCTTACAAGATGTAATGAGTATTTCATTATGGCACCAACACCACCAGTTTACAGAGTGCACTGGGTGCAATTTATCATTTACAAGCACAGAGAGGTTATCTCATGCCTGGTCAGATTGAAGAGTTTTCTCTACCATATATTGTCTTCATTTGATTGCCAACCACATTACAACCTTCAATGCTGCTGAAATGACTAAAAGCTCTCAGTCCACTCTGTAAGGTGGCCATGTTGGTGAAACAACAAAAGCCCCTACTCCAATATGTAAGGTGTTCATGCTGGTGACATGACAAAAGAGTTCCTGGCCCATCCTGTATGGTGGTCATGCTGGTGACATGACAAATAAACACCAAGTAAAACCTATAAGGAGGTTGTGATAATGGCAAGACAAAAAGCACCCAGTCTGCCCTGTAACGTGGTCATGTTGGTGACACAACCAAAAGCACCCAACTCACCCTATAAAAGAAGGGAAAATGTTGTATGTAGAAAATGCACAGGAGTAACCAATGGGAAGATCGTCAGTGATATAAATCATTTTCACCCACATGAAGGGTCTAAAGAAGTAGTTAATAGCTTCTGCTATCTAGATGAACTAATTAGCAGCAGAGGCAGGTCCTCTGAGAGCATAATAACTAGAATAAGGATAGGATGGAAGAAGTTTAGAGAGCTATTCCCACTGTTGAACACTCTAAAGTGTGGACTGGGTTATTTTTATAGTGACATCAAAACGATTACTTTGTGGACTGAGTGCTCTTTGTCATGTCATCATCACAACCACCTTACAAGGTTGATTGGGTGCTTATTTGTTATGTCATCGGAACCTTATAGGGTGGACTGGGGGCTTTTGTAGTGTCACCACCACAATCACTGTACACACATATATATATATATGGGAGTAAAACTGACTTATTTTAGTTGGTCTAGCTTATATCTGCCCCAAAATCAAGATTTTGGCTTAAGTTTATTATGTTTAATTTCTTCTCTGCATTGATAATTTATTAGTATATTTTATCCTTTCACTGAGATGTCTAAGTATTAGAAACAACTTTTTAATTGATATATATATATATATATATATATATTTGTATATGTATGTATACATTAATGTATATATATATATATATATATATATATATATATATATGTGTGTGTGTGTGTGTGTGTGTGTGTGTGTGTGTGTGTGTGTGAGAAAAACCACAGACCCTCCATCTCAACTCTACTTTTGAAAAGCAGAAGAACTGCGAAACCGGTAAAGGAACCAAATAAATATATATATATTCTTTTTAAGAAGACTCCAATTCCATTTTAGATTTCATCTTTTTTCCTTATACTTTCACTCGTGTAGGACACCTCGGTTATTTTTCATTTTGTAAAAAAACCCTCACTTTCTAATATATATATATATATATATATATATATATATATAATAATTGTTTCTACTTTAGGCACAAGGCCAGCAATATATATATATAATAATAATATATAATAATAAATTTGAAGATTCTTTGCTTAAACTTTAATCTGTTATTTTAATAAATATATATATATATATATATATATATATAAAGTAGGCAAACTAATCAAGGAAGAGAACTAAAGGATTAGTTATGAAAATTACAAGCCAGTATAGATTTCTGTGTATATATATATATTCGTATATATACATATATATTCGTATATATATATGTATGTATATATATATGTATATACATACACTGCAAAGTGGTCGTGGAGGTGCCACGGCAAAAAAGCACCCAGGCACTCTGTAAAGTGGACGTGTAGGCGCCATGGCAAAAAAGCACCCAGCACTCACTGTAAATGAGGTTGGTGTTAGGAAGGGCATCCAGCTGTAGAAATCAAGCCAGAATCAGTTCCCGTCCCACCCTTGCAAGCAGGAAAAAGCGGACGTAAAATGATGATGATGATGATGATGATGATGATGATATATATATATATATATATATATATACATTTGTATATGTATATATAGATTTATATATATATGATGATGATGATATATATTTGAGTATTTATCTTTCATTTATATTCACTTGTGTATCTTTTCTGGGTCATATCTTTTATCTCCTATTTCTATAGTAACTTTTGTAAATTTAAATTCTCAGGACAGCATGATATTACAATATTTACTGTTGAACAGACAGAAAGAGGTGGAATGTGGCTCTGCTGGGGACTGTGGATGCCTCTTACTATGGTATCATATAACAGTTCAAATATATCAACACTATTCTGATGTATTTTGCAATGAATAGATAGAATTGCTGGCTACCCACAATAGATTATAACATTCATGTATATATATGTGTGTATATATATATATATATCATCATCAATCATCATCATCAACGTTTAACGTCCGTGTTCCACGCTTGCATGGGTTTGGACGGGGGTTTTCCCACTTGAGGCAAGAGTGATTGTCTTGCTCGCATAGGACTGTCTGGCAGGTTTTCTACAGTTGGATGCCCTTCCTAACACCAACCACATTTACAGTGTGGGGCTGGGAGGTTTTTACCGTGTTGCCTACACGGCCACATTACAGCGTGGACTGTCTGGCGGGTTTTCTACAGCTGGATGCCCTTCCTAACACCAACCACATTTACAGTGTGGGGCTGGGAGGTTTTTACCGTGTTGCCTACACGGCCACATTACAGCGTGGACTGTGTGTTTTTTTGTCGTGTCACCTACACGATCTCATTTGTTTCGGCCTGGATGGTGTGGCACCAACATAACTTTACATAGAAGGGGGCGGTGTGGATGGGTGGGGGGGGGGGTGTATTTTGTTAGAGATGCCTACTGACTGTAGTAGGTTTTACTTTGTATTTAGGTAAGGCGGGTCTTCTCTATTACTGAGTACCGCCAAAGGTCTCGGTCCAGTGACATTGTCTTGGTGAGGTGTAAGTGTGTGAGGTCGGAGTTTATCAGCTCGTCCCAGGTTTTTCTGGGTCTGCCTATTCCGTGGCTACCGTCTATCTTTATTGCCCTGCACTTTGTTATACAGCTATTGTCCTTCATGCGCATCACGTGACCATACCAACGTAGCCTTATATATATATATATATATATATATATATATATATATATATATTTATATATGCATATATATATATATATGCATATATATATATATGCATATACATATATATATGCATATACATATATATGCATATATATATATATACACACACTCACACGTATATATATATATATATATCATCATCATCATCATCATTTTACGTCCGCTTTTCCCTGCTTGCAAGGGTGGGATGGGTCTTATTCAGCACAGTATCTCTCCACTCGTCACGGTCCCTCGTCATCTCCACCGTGAGCTTCAATGATCTGAGGTCTGTTCTCACCACCTCCGCCCATGTTTTTCGTGGTCTACCTCTACCACGTCTTCCTTCAACTGGCATTTCCTGGCACTTCTTCACCCATCGGTCATCCTCCATGCGCATCACATGTCCATACCACCTCAGTCTCCTCTCCCGTACACTACATTCTATCCCTCTCAGACACAGTTTCTCTCTCAACACATTTATGCTGGGTCGTTCACGCACATTTACACTGAACATCCAACGGAGCATGCTTGCCTCATTTCTCTCCAGCCGTCGCATATCCTCTGCAGTTGCTGCCCATGTCTCACTACCATGCAGCATCGCGCTCCTCACACAGGCATCATACAACCGGCCTTTCGTACGCAGGGAGAAACCCTTCTTCATCAACAGAGGAAGCAGCTCCCTAAACTTCTTCCAACCCGTCCTTATTCTAGATACTATGGCCTCGGAACACCCTCCTCCCATGCTAATCTGATCTCCTAGGTACCGGAAGCTATCCACCACTTCTATAGCGCCCTCTTGCATTTGAAAAATGTGTCTATCAGTGCGACTTCTACTGTCTAATTTCCCTGTACATCTACTGCATACATATTTCTCCCTACCTGTTAGTTTGCCTGCTATCCCGCTACATCTCTTGTGTACCCAGGATCTGCATTGTGTGCATTTTATAGAATTTATGCCAGTTCTTTTTCTGCATATCGAACATGGCCATTTCCCTGACGGAATCAGGGTTTTGTCCTCTTTTCTACTCATCAACACTTTTGTCTTAGCTAGATTCACTCTCAGTCCTCTTCTTCCAACTGCTGTTTCCATAGCCAGAATTTATTCTCTAGCTCCTCTACTGATTCTGCTATAAGAACCAGATCGTCAGCATAGAGAAGTTCCCATGGACAGCCAGTCTTAAACTCCTCTGTTATGGCTTGGAGGACTATAATGAACAAGAGCGGGCTGAGGACCGAACCCTGATGTACTCCTACTTGTATCTGGAATTCCTCACTAAACTCCATTCCTACCCTGACTTTACTGAGAGTACCTCTGTACAAAGTTTGCACTGTCCTCACAAGCCATTCCTCAACACCTAGCTTCCCTAGGGACCACTAGATGACAGATCGGGGTACCCTATCAAAGGCCTTCTCTAGGTCAACAAAGGCTAAGTATAGTGGCTTATTCTTCTCTAAGAACCTCTCTTGCATTTGTCTCACCAAGAAGAGGGCATCTGTTGTACTCTTCCCAGGCACAAACCAAACTGCATCTCATCTAGTTTGACCCTTTCTCTAATTAGTTGTGCTAAAATCCTTTCTGCCACTTTCATAACCTGATCTATCAGTTTTATACCCCTATAATTGCTCCTCTCCAAAGCATCCCCTTTACCTTTGTAACAATTTATGAGAATATATTATATATGTTTGTAAGTGTATATATATATATAATATGTTTGTATATATGAAAAAAATGAAACAAAAAAGCAAACAACACAGTACAATGAAGAAATATATTAGTTTAATGTTTGATATAGTAGGAAAATGTATTGACATTTCAGACACTAGTGAGAAATAAAAGATGAAATAGTAAGATAGAGAGTAAGAAGAGGAAGGAATGGAAAAACATCTTTGGAGAAAAAGCATGTATTCAATCAGCCATTTTGGGGGAAACATATCATCATCATCATCATTATTATCACTGTTTAATATCCATTTTTCTATCCTAGCATGGGTTAGACAATCATAGGAGTATTGCCAAGAGGTGTATTCTTGTTTTGTAGACCTTGAAAAGGCATATGACCATGTTCCACCACTTGTGGAATATTCTGCAGAAATGTGGAATCGATGGACAACTTCTTGTTACCCTGATGTCTCTATATGAATGTCTCTATATGAATGTCCCTATATGAATGTCTCTATATGAATGTCTCTATATGAATGTCTCTATATGAATGTCCCTATATGAATGTCTCTATATGAATGTCTCTATATGAATGTCTCTATATGAATGTCTCTATATTAATGTCTCTATATGAATGTCCCTATATGAATGTCTCTATATGAATGTCTCTATATTAATGTCTCTATATGAATGTCTCTATATGAATGTCCCTATATGAATGTCTCTATATGAATGTCTCTATATGAATGTCCCTATATGAATGTCTCTATATGAATGTCTCTATATGAATGTCTCTATATGAATTTGTGTTCAGATAAAAGTTGCTAAGTCAAAACCAAGGGTGTATACTATCATCTCCTCTGCTCATAATTTTCATGGACAGGATTGACATGTGCAGCCAGATAGAAAATGGTATTAAAACAGGTGGGTGTAGGATCAGTCAGCTGGAATTTGATGACAACATAGTGCTATTTAACTCTTCCAAGTCATCTCTGACATGCACTTGATAAGTTTGCTGCCAAGTGCTGCACGGCAGGAATGAAAATCAGTGCTGCAATAAATGAGACAATCATCCTCCCAAGAAAGCCTGCACAGTATACTCTACATGTGTGTAGATTTCCACTGAAGCAGGTGTAGAAGTTCAAGTATCTTGGGGCTGTGTTCATGATTTATGAAAGGCAGGAGGCTAAATTAAGTGCAAGAATTGCAGGAGCTGGTGCAGTAATATACCAGCATTACTATACCAGCATTAATATACCAGCATTACTATACCAGCTTCAGGATTTGGTCATCAGAAGAAGGGAGGTAGGTTTAAAAACCAAACTCACTATCTTCAATTTGGTATTTGTGCCAACCCTTACCTATTGTCATGAATCTTGAGTAAAGACCGAAAGAATATGATTGTGAATACAAGTGACCGAAATGGGATTCCATTGAAGGGCTTTTGGAGTAATGTTATTCAATAAAGTACATAACTCAGAGATCAAAGAAATGCTCTGTGTAGGGCTGCTGCTTCTCTGAATTGAAAGATTCAGCTTCAATACTATGGGCATTTGGTTAGAATGTTTCAGGAAAGAATCACGGACAGATTTTACTGGGCAAAACCAATCAGCAGGAGACCCAGGGGTATACCCCAAGCAAGATAGTTGGATAACATCCATGAGCTTGGCTGGTCACACTTGGGGACCAAGCTGGATTAATTGGAGATGGTTGCTTCTGACAGGACCCACTGGAAGGCATTCTTGAGGACTCTGCTTCCTGAGCAAGATGGTAGGATAACATCCATGAGCTTGACTGGTCTTGCTTGAGGATCCAGCCAGATCAGTTGGAGACAGTTGCTTTTGACAGAACCTGCTGGAAGAAGAAGAAGAAGAAGAAGAAGAAGAAGAGAGTGCAAAAAATGCTAACAAGCAGACAGACGTACAGACAGACACACTATAAACATAAACATTTAAGTTTCTTTTACTACCTTGGTTTGACCAATGTCTTGTGAGACTGTAGGGGTGTAATTCGGTGGAGAATTAACTGCTATTTCTAGCAGAGCGAGCGACACCTCACAGTTTATTTACACTATATAGTGTAAATAAACGTTAATCACAATATAGTCTTCATTCTTCTGCCTGTTGTACAGATTCATACTCAATCTCTCATTCTGTGTCTAATACTCACATATATACTTGCATATGGTAACACACACACAGCATACAGAGGCACACAAAAAGTCACGCACGCACACACACACACTAGCATATAGAGGCACACAAAAAAACTATGCACACACACACATACACATACATATCCAGAAATATGTAAAAAAAAGAAAAGCAGACAAATACACAATATGCTATAAGATATTTGATAAGCCATGGTTGAGTTAAGTATGTGAACAGTTTGAATTATTCATTTGATGAGTTAACGTCAGCCTCTATTGAGACTTAGATGTACGAAGGTTGACTGAAAAGTTCATAAGCTGACTATGAAGGAGTGATGCTAGAGCTATGAAATCTTGCATGCATTAATTTCAACTCTTATTAATAACTACATTGTTTATTTCTGGGGACTATGTTGAAAAATAAACCTCATTTGGTCATTCCATGAGAGTATCTTGATCAGCCTATGAATGATTGAAGCTAGAGCTGTGAAATCTTGCAAGCATTAATTTCAACTCTTCTTATTAATAACTACATTGTTTCTTTCCAGGGACTATGTTGAAAAATAAACCTCATTTGGTCATTCCATGAGAGTATTTTAGTCAGCCTATGAACTTTTTTGGCTGTCCCTCATAAATGTGAACACACAAACAAATTTGTGTTGGAATATATCTTTATTTTTATGGTTAACCTTTTTGATACCAAACCACCCATGAAATATATCCTGGTTCTATGATACAAAACTGTTTATTATAATTTTATGTAAGAACATTTGTTAGGTTATGTTCCAAACACCAGCTTAGTGATTCTTTCTAGCATTAGCATATGGTCAGCAATTTGCGAGAAGGGGAAACTCAATTATATCAACCCAGTACTTAACTGGTACTTTATTTTATTAACCTCAAAAGAGTGACCTTAGTGAGATGTGAACTCAGGATGTAAAGAGTAGGAACAAACACTGCAAAGCATTTTATCCCATGTTGTAATGACTCTGCCAATTAACTGCCAAACATTAACTTAGTAATAAAAGAGTTTTACTAAATCTCTCCAAATTCTTGATTATTTTCAAAATTATTTGAAAATCATAGACAGTATCTTTCATTAGAAATATATTAAAGAAAAAATTATGTATTGGCTAAATATCTCTTCTTAGCCTTTCAACACCTGATAGTGTAGTAGGGGTGCTGTCAGATATTGAGGCTCAACAGGACCACATCTTGCTCCTACGTTCCACATTTGGGTTGGTTTCTATGACTGGGTACTCTTCCTAATGCAGCATGTACTGAGAGCATTTTATTGTGACTCTGGCACTATCACCTTACAGGATTGACTGGGTGCATTTCGATTGTAACAGCAGTACTACCACCTAACACGGTGGACTATGTGCCATTTTGTCATGGCACCAGCACTAATACTATACAGGGTTGACGAGTTGTATTTTATCATGGCATCATATATTTATATGTGTGCGCATGCATGTGTATGTGTTTATGTATGTGTGTGTATGTTTGTGTGTGTGTGTCTAAGTGTGTGTCTCCACACACTTACCCAATGTCAGTGGTAAATGTTTTAGTATCTGTTCCAAAAACAAAGCATGAAATAAATAAATTCACAATAAAACATTGTAGATGAAGCTATAGATGAATATAGGTAGAAATACAATACAACAAATAGCTAAGAAATTATTGTCATGAAAAATACATACAGATAAGGTCAATGAAATAATGTTTCCATTGGTTTTCCATTGCTGATATTATCTGCCAGTTGCAACTACTGGAAGAAGAAGTAAAATGGAAATAAAGTATTTTGCTCAAAAATACAACACACCATCCAGTCCAGGAATAGAACCCATGATCTGGTGATTGTTGTTAATCCAACACTCTAATCATTAAACTCATGTTACTCAGTCCAGGAATCAAACATGGTCTGGCGATTTTTAGGCCAAAACCCTAACCATTAAACTACATGTCATCCAGTTCAGGAATTGAACTCATCATTTGATTATTGTCAATCCAACACCTTAAAAATTAAACTACATGCCACCCAGTCCAGGAATCGAACCCATAATCTTATTATCTTTATTCCAACACCCTAAACATTAAACTATATGCCACCCAGTCCAACAATTGAAACCACGGTTTGATTATCTTTAGTCCAACACCCTAAACATTAAACTTCATGTCATCTAGTCCAGGAATTGAACTCATGATCTGGTGATTGTTAGACCAACATCCTAACCATTAAACTACATGTCACCTGATCCAAGAATTGAACCCAGTACTAGACTGGTACATTTTATGAACTTTGAATGGATGAAAGGTAAGGTTGACTTCAGCGGGATTTGAACTTAGACAGCATATAGCTGGAATGAATACCACAAAGCATTCCATACAATGTTCTAACAACTCTGCCAATTCATTGCCTTCATAATATTTAGTACTACAAAAACCCTAAAAAGCTTATCAGTAATAAACCACGCACAAAACATGTGAAACCAAGAACATGATATAAATGACCAAGAGAAATCTATAAACTTTCCAACTTCAACTGTTACATTGATAATGCAAATATAACACCCATTTATTGTCTCCATGCATTAGCAACAAGGAGCAATTACTATAAACAAGAGCACATAACATATAACAAAGTTAGATAGAAAATATTAGTATATAATATATTCAAAGTGTATAGGATTCTCCAACAAAAATAGATGATCAATGATGGAAGCACTTCTCATAACACAGCATATTGACAACATAAATACACAGACAAGATACACACATTATATATACACAGACAACATACACACATTATAAATACATTGACAACATATACACATTATATATACACAGACAAGATACACACATTATATATACACAGACAACCTACACACATTATATATACACAGATAACATACACACATTATAAATACACAGACAACCTACACACATTATATATACACAGATAACATACACACATTATAAATACACAGACAACCTACACTTATTATATATAGACAGACAACATACACACATTATATATACACAGACAAGCTACACACATTATATATACACAGATAACATACACGGGGTCGATAAAATAAAGTACCAGTAATGTACTGTGTAATTGCTGGCATTGTGCCAAAAGTAGAAACAATTATATATACACAGATAATATACACACATTGTATATACACAGATAACATACACACATTATATATACACAGACAACATACACACATTATAAATACACAGATAACATACACACATTATATATACCCAGACAACATATACACATTATAAATACACAGATAACATACACACATTATATATACACAGACAACATACACACATTATATATACACAGATAACATATACACATTATAAATACACAGATAACATACACACATTATATATACACAGACAACATACACACATTATATATACACAGATAACATATACACATTATATATACACAGATAACATACACACATTATATATACACAGATAACATACACACATTATATATACCCAGACAACATACATTATATATACCCAGATTACATACACACATTATATATACATAGACAACATACACACATTATATATACCCAGATAACATACACACATTATATATACACAGACAACATACACACATTATATATACACAGATAACATACACATTATATATACACTGACAACATATACACATTATATATACACAGATAACATACACATTATATATACACATATAACATACACACATTATATATACACAGACAACATACACACATTATATATACACAGATAACATACACACATTATATATACACATATAACATACACACATTATATATACACTGACAACCTACACTTATTATATATAGACAGACAACATACACACATTATATATACACAGACAACATACACACATTATATATACACAGATAACATACACATTATATATACACAGATAACATACACACATTATATATACACAGATAACATACACATTATATATACACTGACAACATATACACATTATATATACACAGATAACATATACACATTATATATACACAGATAACATACACACATTATATATACACAGACAACATACACACATTATATACGGTGGATTGGCAGTATCGGTAGAGGGTCTGACGCTATGCTTTGCAGCAAAGAGTTACGCCCCTTTATGGTTTGAGTTCAAATCCCGCCGAGGTTAACTTTGCCTTTCATCCTTACGGGGTCGATAAAATAAAGTACCAGTAATGCACTGGATAATTGCTGGCCTTGTGCCAAAAGTAGAAACAATTATATATACCCAGATAACATACACACATAATATATACACAGACAACATACACACATTATAAATACACATATAACATACACACATTATATATACACAGACAACATACACACATTATATATACGCAGATAACATACACACATTATATATACACAGATAACATACACATTATATATACACTGACAACATATACACATTATATATACACAGATAACATATACACATTATATATACACAGATAACATACACACATTATATATACACAGACAACATACACACATTATATATACCCAGACAACATACACACATTATATATACACAGACAACATACACATTATATATACACAGATAACATATACACATTATATATAAACAGATAACATACACACATTATATATACACAGATAACATACACACATTATATATACACATATAACATACACACATTATATATACACAGACAACATACACACATTATATATACACAGATAACATACACACATTATATATACACAGATAACATACACATTATATATACACTGACAACATATACACATTATATATACACAGATAACATATACACATTATATATACACAGATAACATACACACATTATATATACACAGACAACATAGACACATTATAAATACACAGATAACATACACATTATATATACACTGACAACATATACACATTATATATACACAGACAACATACACACATTATATATACACAGACAACATACACACATTATATATACACAGATAACATACACACATTATAAATACACAGACAACATACACACATTATATATACACAGATAACATACACACATTATAAATACACAGACAACATACACACATTATATATACACAGACAACATACACACATTATATATACACAGACAACATACACACATTATATATACACAGACAACATAGACACATTATATATACACAGATAACATACACATTATATATACACTGACAACATATACACATTATATATACACAGACAACATACACACATTATATATACACAGACAACATACACACATTATATATACACAGATAACATACACATTATATATACACAGACAACATACACACATTATATATACACTGACAACATATACACATTATATATACACAGACAACATACACATTATATATACACAGATAACATATACACATTATATATAAACAGATAACATACACACATTATATATACACAGATAACATACACACATTATATATACACAGATAACATACACACATTATATATACACAGATAACATATACACATTATATATACACAGACAATATACACACATTATATATACACATATAACATACACACATTATATATACACAGACAACATACACACATTATATATACACAGATAACATACACACATTATATATACACAGATAACATACACATTATATATACACTGACAACATATACACATTATATATACACAGATAACATATACACATTATATATACACAGATAACATACACACATTATATATACACAGACAACATACACACATTATATATACACAGACAACATACACACATTATACATACACAGATAACATACACACATTATATATACACAGACAACATACACACATTATAAATACACAGATAACATACACACATTATATATACACATATAACATACACACATTATATATACACAGACAACATACACACATTATATATACACAGATAACATACACACATTATATATACACAGATAACATACACATTATATATACACTGACAACATATACACATTATATATACACAGACAACATACACACATTATATATACACAGACAACATACACACATTATATATACACAGATAACATATACACATTATAAATACACAGACAACATACACACATTATATATACACAGACAACATACACACATTATATATACACACATTATATATACACTGACAACAGACACACATTATATATTCACAGATAACATACACACATTATATATACACTGACAACATACACATTATATATAAACAGATAACATACACACATTATATATACACAGACAACATACACACATTATATATACACAGACAACATACACACTTTATATATACACTGACAACATTCACACATTATATATACACAGACAACATACACACATTATATATACACTGACAACATACACACATTATATATACACAGACAACATACACACATTATATATACACATATAACATACACACATAATATATACACAGACAACATACACACATTATATATATACAGACAACATACACACATTATATATACACAGACAACATACAAACATTATATATACACAGACAACATACACACATTATAAACAAGATAATCTTATGTCTGAAGACATATATCTAAAGATAGAATTTCAAATTACAGCGAGAAAGTCTGCACAACTGCAAAGAAACTCAACAAATACTGAGGCATTTAATCTGATTCATTACCTCTCTCTCTCTCTCTCTCTCTCTCTTTATATATATGTGTATGTGTGTGTGTGTGTGTGTGTGTGTGTGTGTGTGTGTGTGTGTGTGTGTGTGTGTGATTATGTATATATACACGCCTTGCCTTTTTACCTTGTTGCTCCAGCTGATGTACAGGAAAGGACCACAATACACACACACAAATATATATATATGTGTGTGTGTGTGTGTGTGTGAGTGTGTGTATGTGTGAGTGTGTGTATGTGTGCGTGTGTGTGAGTGTATGAGTGTGTGTGGAATTAAGAATGATTTCCCAAAGAGGAATGGAAAAGAACCACAGTTAAATGAGGTAACCCAGAGATTAGTAGAAAATGTACATATTTATTTCATATAGGAATGACTTCTACAAGACTAAAAGTGTTTCTGTTTTTTTTTTTATAGAAATCATCAGAAATTCTTGTCTTGCAGATGTCATTTATATATATCATCATCACCACCATCACTATCACCATCATCATCATCATTGTTTAATATCTGCTTTCCTTGTTAGCAAGTTTGGACAGGTCTACATAGACCAAGTTTGTATTGAAGTGAGAGTGAGGCTACTGACCTCCCAGGGAGGGCAGGGGATCTGCTTCTCACTTACATATGGTCTTATATTCTATCAAGTGCACAGGGTAGGTTGTCATGTCTTTGACAACAACTGAAGGGTCCTCCCTACTCTTTGTTTGGCAAGCTTTCTATCACTGGATGCTCTTTGTATTATCATCGTTATATATATATATATATATATATATATATCATCATCATCATCATCATCGTTTAATGTCCATCTTCCAGGCTAGCATGGTTTTAGATGGGAATTGTCCCACTTGAGGCAAGATTGGTCGTGTCGTTCGTATAGGACTGTCTGGCAGGTTTTCTACTGATGGATACCCTTCCTAACACCAACCACATTTACAGTGTGGAACTGGGAGGTTTTTACCGCGTTACCTACATGGCCACATTACAGCGTTCACTGTGTGTTTTTTTGTCGTGACACCTACACGACCTCATTTGTTTCGGATTGGATGTTGTGGTACCAACATAACTTTACAGAGAAAGGGGTGGAGTTGATGGCGGTGGGGTGGTGGAGTAGGGGTAGTGGGATGGGGGCGTATATTTGGTTAAGAGGTTCCTACTGACTGTAGGTTTCGCTTTGTACATAGGCAAGGCGGGTCTTCTGTCTTACTGCGTAGCGCCAAAGATCTCGGTCCAGTGACATTGTCTTAAAGAGATGTAAGTGTATATATATATATATAAGTTAAAACTATGAAATAAAAATTCAAGTCATTAGAAATATACTTCACTGCTTTACGATCGTTTCTAGGTGATGATAATACATCGTAACCATACTTCGTTATCGATCTATGTAAGGTTAGTTACAAAATATCAGATAAGGAAAATATTTACTTACATGTATATCACCAACTGTTGTCAAAAGTAATGAGAATTTTATTCAAAATTAGTAGTAAATTGAGTTCTATGACCTTATTTGGAGGTAGCAGAAGAACAAACCAATCAGATTGTTTTTTTTCCATATGATGTTAAGATGAAAAATAATTCACTTTAGTTGAGGTCATGACCCTTTGAAAGGAATGGTTGAATGGTGTTAACAATAGAATTGCTATAAAGAACCTATGAGGAAAAAGAGGATTGTCATATTGAATGTTGAATGTATATGGTATAGTGAGGTTTAAAAGGAATGTAAAAATTAAATGTTGAGTTGTGTTGTATGGAGTTTTTAGGTGAATATAAATTATGGTCATGACCAGGAAAGATAGTATATTAAAAGATAATAACATAATGAAATATAGTAATACAATAATATAATATAATGTAACACAATATAGTACGGTGTGATACATTGTACATAGTATAATACAGCGTATGATACAACTTAAAATACTTTCAAGTATGTCCATGTAGAAGTAATCAAACTCAAATAAATGCATGTTGACATATTGTGAAAACGCATAAATTTTATATATCACAAAGTGCATATACCCACATTGTAGATAGAGGTATAGTTATATTGATACTCAATTAAAAACATACATACACATAAATAGATGTAAACATATACATACATCTACATATGTGCACACAATCATATATATATATAAATATATATATATACACATATACACACCTATACACACATACATATATGTACATACACATACATGTACACACACACATAAACACTCATACACATATACACGCATATACATATATACACACACACATATATATATTCTCATATCATACATACATAGATACATATTTACTCATGCAATTACGGGTGGTTGTGTACTTTGATGCCTTTAGTCATTAACACATAAATCTAAGGAAGCTAAAAAATTAAAAGGTAAGAAATAAGCATGAATGCGTATAATTAGGGGCAAGGGATACTAACACATGTTACGCTACACAGAATTATAATGAGTTGTTATTTAGAATATTTAATTAGGTTTATAGTATTTAAATGTTTTTCGTATACGGTGATTACAAACTATAATCAGTTCCTGTCTTTTATTCAATAAATCGTCCTTAGATTTAGTAATTTCCAAGATCTCCCCTGAACATAACCTGCATTCTCCCCTGTTCCCAAGATATGGAGTCCTTTGTAGAATGGTGTTCCACGATAGCTTGATATCTATTTTTTTCTTTTTATAGTTATTTACTGCTTCAGCTAAAGATGTGGTGTTAGCTAGTTTAGTATTGTTAAAACTACTAGAGTGTGCGTAATATCTTTTCTTAAATGTGTTCGATGTAGATCCTATATATGTTTTGTTGGAGTCAGTAGTAGACACAGTGCATTTATATATTACATTATTAATCAAACAGTTGCCATTTAAGGGACAAATGCTTCTATTTCTGCAATTACAACCATACGTAAGATGGTTGTTGGGGGTACCTATACAGTTCTCATTAATCCTTGAGCTATTCTTATTGTAATTAATGTTAACGGGAGAATGAAGGTTGCTTTGTGGGTGGTTTAGTGCTAGGGTTGTATTGTGATTTTGTTCTATGTTGTTTTTGTGTGGTTGTGTTTTCCAGGTTGAAGGATTGTATTATTTGTCCTTTTAAAAGGTGCAGTCCTATTTAAATTATGTTGTGGTGGTGTAGTCATATTATTTTTAAATTTATAAATGTTGTAGTTGCTTATTTTTTGCTGGAGATTGTTTGATGTAGAGTATGAGAATTTAACAGTATACCTGTTAAATATTTGGTGGTATCTGTGGTTTGGTGGAAAATGTTTATGTAGAATTTCGAAGAATTTTTGGGGGATTTGTCCAATAGTTTGCAGGTTGAAGGGTGCGTTGTACCATGTTATGTTTCTTTTGCGGTTTTTAGTTAAGTTCTTATTACCACTTATATTAATTTACTGTGTTCTAGAAGAGTTCTTATGGTTGGTATCTGTATTTGTGGAATTTGGTAAACTACCGTGGTTGTATTTGGTGTTATTATTGGATAGATTGCTGGCCTTGTGCCTAAAGTAGAAACAATTATTGGATAGATTATGAGAGGTTGAATGTTTGGTAGTCATATGTGAGTTGTTAACATTGGTCATAGATCGTGTAGTAATAGTTGTTGTGGTTTTTCGGTTGTTTGGTGTGTTAGGAATAACCCCATTTGGTATTTGTTTCGATGGTATTTTTTGGTGTTTGTAGTTTTTGCTAGGTTTTATATTTTGGTCCATAGTAGTGTTGGGAATATATGAAATTTTTTCTTTATATCCACTTCTAGTTAGGGCTTCGTTGTAGAAGGGTGCATTATTATAAAATATATCCTCATTAGAAGATAATTTAGAAAGTTTAAGAGATATGTTATATACTAAGTTTTTGAGTATAGAGCCAACAAAACATATAAAGGACTCCAACAAAACATATATAGGATCTACATCGAACACATTTAAGAAAAGATATTACGCACACTCTAGTAGTTTTAACAATACTAAACTAGCTAACACCACATCTTTAGCTGAAGCTGTAAATAACTATAAAAAGAAAAAAATAGATGTCAAGCTATCGTGGAACACCATTCTACAAAGGATTCCATATCTTTGGAACAGGAGAGAATGCAGGTTATGTTCAGGGGAGATCTTGGAAATTACTAAATCTAAGGACGATTTATTGAATAAAAGACAGGAACTGATCATAGTTTGTAATCACCGTATACGAAAAACATTTAAATACTATAAACCTAGTTAAATATTCTAAATAACAACTCACTATAATTCTGTGTAGCGTAACATTTGTTAGTATCCCTTTCCCCTAATTATACGCATTCATGCTTATTTCTTACCTTTTAATTCTTTAGCTTCCTTAGGTTTATGTGTTAATGACTAAAGGCATCAAGGTACACAACCACCCGTAATTGCATGAGTAAATATGTATCTATGTATGTATGATATGAGAATATATATATATATATATAGAAAGGGTCTCAAAGTCAACATGACAAAGACTAAGGTCCTTGTAAGTAGACGAGAAAACAGAACCCAGACCCCCCATGGAAACAGCCTTGCTCAGTATGTAGGAAAGGTGTAGGTAGGAACTCCATTCTCTGCTCCAAATGCAAACAATGGGTACACAAGAGATGTAGCGGGATCTCAGGAAGCTTAATTAAGAATGTAGGCTTCACATGCAGCAGCTGTACTGGGACAGCAAGCAGCAAACAGCCACAGTAAACAAGTACCACCAATCTCTGGGAGGGCTCTGTAGAGACAGTAGACAGCTTCTGCTACCTAGGTGACCGAATTAGCAACGGAGGTGGGTGTTCGGAAAGTACAATAACTAGGGTAAGAACGGGATGGAAGAAGTTCAGGGAACTACTACCACTGCTAGCTGCAAAAGGCTTCTCGCTCAAAATGAAAGGCAGACTGTATGATGCGTGTATCCGAACAGCAATGTTACATGGTAGTGAGACCTGGGCGCTGAAGGTGGAAGACTTACGTAGATTAGAGAGAAACGAAGCCTGCATGCTCCGATGGATGTGTAATAGTAATATCCGTGAACGACAAAGCATAAATGAATTGAGAGAGAGACTGAGCATAAGAGGAATCAAATGCTGTGTGCAGGAGAGGCGGTTGCGTTGGTATGGACATGTGATGCGTATGAAGGATGACAGCTGCATAAAAAGGTGCAGAGCACTAGAAGTCCATGGAAACAGCGGAGTGGGGAGAGCCAAGATGACCTGGGATGAGGTGATAAAAGCCGACCTTACCCAATTACACCACTCCAAGGCGATGACACACGACTGTGACCTCTGGCGTCACGCAGTAATACAGAGTACCGACCTCCCAAGGGTACAAGCTGAAGCATATAGACAATATGATCCCACACCCTCCCACTGCAAAGTGGTCGTGGAGGTGCCACGGCAAAAAAGCACCCAGCCCACACTGTAAAGTGGACGTGTAGGCGCCACGAAAAAGCACCCAGCACTCATTGTAAATGAGGTTGGTGTTAGGAAGGGCATCCAGCTGTAGAAATCAAGCCAAATCAGTTCCTGTATGAGCAAGGCATGGTCAACCGACCAGACACTGCCCACAACAGGACAACCCATCTAACCCATGCTAGCGTGGAAGAACGGACGTAAAACGGTGATGATGATATATATGTGTGTATATATGTATATGTGTATGAGTGTTTATGTGTGTGTGTGTACATGTATGTGTATGTACATATATGTATGTGTGTATAGGTGGGTATATGTGTATATATATATATGTGTATATGATTGTGTGCACATATGTAGATGTATTTATATGTTTACATCTATTTATGCGTATGTAAGTTTTTAAGTGAGTATCAATATAACTATACCTCTATCTATAATGTGGGTATATTCACTTTGTGATATATAAAATTTATACGTTTTGACTATATGTCAACATGCATTTATCTGAGTTTGATTATTTCTACATGGACATACTTGAAAGTATTTTAAGACGTATCATACGCTGTATTATACTATGTACAATGTACCACACCGTACGAGGTTAACTTTGCCTTTCATCCTTCCGGGGTCGATAAAATAAAGTACCAGTAATGCACTGGGTAATTTCTGGCCTTGTGCCAAAAGTAGAAACAATTATATTATATTATTGTATTACTATATTTCATTATCTTATTATAATTTTCATCTTTTAATATACTATCTTTCCTGGTCATGACCATAATTTATATTCACCTAAAAACTCCATACAACACAACTCAATATTTAATGTTTACATTCCTTTTAAACCTCACTATACCATATACATTCAACTATCAATATGACAATCCCCCTTTTCCTCATAGATTATTTATAGCAATTCTATTGTTAACACCATTCAACCATTCCTTTCAAAGGGTCATGACCTCAACTAAGTGAATTAATTTTCATCTTAACATCATATGGAAAAAAAAAACAATCTGATTGGTTTGTTCTTCAGCTACCTCCAAATAAGGTCATATAACTCAATTTACTACTAATTTTGAATAAAATTCTCATTGCTTTTGACAACAGCTGGTGATATACATGTAAGTAAATATTTTCCTTATCTGATATTTTGCAACTAACCTTACATAGATCGATAACGAAGTATGGTTACGATGTATTATCACCACCTAGAAACGATCGTAAAGCAGTGAAGTATATTTCTAATGACTTGAATTTTTATTTCATTG
>OZ024743.1:271210028-271260028 GCA_964016885.1 Eledone cirrhosa | reverse complement strand
GATAGTATATGACAGATGGCAATTCAATTTATTGGTAAACAAGTATATAAAAGGTTTCTAATGAGAATACAATGAGTATATGGTTTATTTTATCTAAATAAGAATTTTTGGGAGTGCCTATTTTAATCTATACTTGACCAATTGAACAATGGACAGGGCTGGTCGTTTGGTGTAGTAGTATTAATAGATATAAAGTGTCAATTAAGGAAGAGGGAGATTTTCACTGCTACTGAATAACAACAATGCTGGTAGCCTGCTGGTATATGCATTAGGTAATTGAATTAAGAAATCTCATTTTATCTATAGCAGTTTATATTAAATGGTAAAGAATAGAAGAGTTGATAGAATTAAGACTAATAGAGAATGTTAATATGTATTTTGACAATCAAACGGAGATGGAGACAGGCGTTCAATCCTGGTAGTGTTTATATGAAAATGTAGATTTCAAGCGATGGTTACAGTATAACGATCGCTCTATTCTGTTATTTAATAAAATATTTTTGGATTTCATAATACAAAATAATTCCATATTACACAATTTACAAAATTCCTGTCCGTGGGGGTATGCAGGGGCAGCCACTATTATATCCCATTTTAGGTTAAATTGTTGGTTATTTTCGCGCAGCTGCTAAGCCTTGTCTGCGAGTGTTGTTACATAACGCTGGTTTTCATGTTTTATCGAGTAACGATGTCTATAAAGGCGAGATTTGAAGGAGGTAGCTGTAGACCCCACATAGTACCACTTCTGGCTATCCGATTCGATAGTACATTTGTATATGATGTTGTGTTCAAGACACTGATTGTTCAACGGACACATTCCTGGTTGGACACAGTTACAGTTATAATTTTGCGTTGTTGTATTGGCATGGATGGGTTGATGAGGTTGCTTAGGTAGGACGGGATGTTGTTTGTTGTTTTGTGATGTTATAGCCGATGTTTTACGTGTATTGTTATGTGTTGGAAGGCGTTTATACAATCGTTTTGCGTTAAGCTTTTTTATATGTTGTTCAATATTAGGGGCGGTTGAATATGAAAGTCGAATAGTGTTAGGGTTTAAGATTTTATTATATTTATGTGATGCTGGAAAGTGTTTTATACAACAACGCAAAAATTATATAACTTCGCAAAATTATAACTGTAACTGTGTCCAATCAGGAATGTGTCCGTTGAACAATCAGTGTCTGAACACAACATCGTATGTATATATATATATATACATGCTACTGTACGTCTGTATACATATATGTATGTACGTATACATACATACTTACATTTAAGTAAGTGCCGTACTAAGAGTGAGAAATGAAATTTCGTTTCATTCTATTCCAACTTATAAGTATATATATATATAAATATATATATATATATATAAATATATATATATAAATATATATATATATATATATATATAAATAAATATATAAATATATATATATATATATATATATATATAAATATATATATATATATATATAAATAAATATATAAATATATATATATATAAAAGATAAAAGGTAAAGACCCCGTTCGGTCACAAATGACCATGGGATTTGCAACCAGAAAGTTTCCCCGCCAAGGCACAAGTCCAGGCAAGGTTGTTTGTGGAAGACCAGTAATCGCTCATGCATACCAGTCTCTCTTCTCCACGCCACCGATGATGTGTAAGGGAAAAGCAATGGCCGATACAGCTTGACACCAGAGACGTAACTCATTTCTACAGCTGAGTGAACAGTGAAGGCGCATGACTTAGTGGTTAGAGCATTGGGCTTGCAATTGGAAGGTTGTGAGTTTGATTCTCAGACCGGGTGATAGATTGTGTCCTTGAGCAAGACACTTTATTTCACGTTGCTCCAATTTACTCATGTATATATAAAAAATATGAAAATACACAGTCCACGCTGTAATGTGGTTGTGTAGGTAACATGGTAAAAAGCTCCCAGTCTACACTGTAAATGTGGTTGGTGTTAGGAAGGTCATCCAGCCGTAGAAAACCTGCCAGATATTCCTATACGAGCGAGACATGGTCACCCGACCAATCTTGCCTCAAATGGGACAATTCCCGTCTAACCCATGCTAGAGTGGAAGATAGACGTTAAATGATGATGATGATGATGTTCAAAGTAGGGGGTGCACAGGACAAAGACAATGGAAAAAACAATGGAGAGACGGACAGTCTCACTTCCTCAGCCAACTTCTGGTAATCATTACAGTTTCAACGCATTAAGGTTGATACCAATCATTCCAGTGCATGTTGGGACATAGCAAAACAGGTAGAGAAAAGTTAAGAGAGAAATAAGGTGTCAACAAATTGTGGCTGTTTGGTATTTACTAAGAGGCTTGTGGAAGGAAATATGCATGATTTTATTACAGAATTAATCAATTCTTTATAATATTTACACTTTGAGACCCCAACATCAATATAATGTTCAGAATCTTTATGTGGACTTAAAAAACAAAAGTATACATGTACAAAACAGTAAATAACTTGAATCTCAGTATGTGTAAGTGTGTATAAAGTTCATTGATGTTTTAAAGCTATCATACACTTGAAGTTTATCTCATGTAGCACTTGTGATTAACAAGCCAAAGTGACCTCTTATTATATATATACATACCTTACCTTACTGTCGTGTCTCTGCAGCTGATGTTCAGCAAAGGACCACAATACACACACACATGTATATACACAAACACATACACACACACGTGTGTGTATGTGTTTGTGTATATACACAAACACACTCATATATGTATATAACAAAGATAAAACATGCTTTTGTAATGATATCGTTATGATTTTATCTAAGTATATTTACCAAAACATACTTATGGACAGATGAAATGTCAAGAGGATCATCATCATCATCCTCATCGTTTAACGTCCGTGTTCTACGCTTGCATGGGTTTGGACGGAGGTTTTCCCACTTGAGGCAAGAGTGATTGTCTTGCTCGCATAGGACTGTCTGGCAGGTTTTCTACAGTTGGATGCCCTTCCTAACACCAACCACATTTACAGTGTGGGTCTGGGAGGTTTTTACCGTGTTGCCTACACGGCCACATTACAGCGTGGACTGTGTTTTTTTGTCGTGACACCTACACGATCTCATTTGTTTCGGTCTGGATGGTGTGGCACCAACATAACTTTACATAGAAGGGGGCGGTGTGGATGGGGTGGGGGTGGTGGGACGGGGGTGTATTTTGTTAGAGATGCCTACTGATTGTAGTAGGTTTTACTTTGTATTTAGGTAAGGCGGGTCTTCTCTATTACTGAGTACCGCCAAAGGTCTCGGTCCAGTGACATTGTCTTGGTGAGGTGTAAGTGTGTGAGGTCGGAGTTTATCAGCTCGTCCCAGATTTTTCTGGGTCTGCCTATTCCGTGGCTACCGTCTATCTTTATTGCCCTGCACTTTGTTATACAGCTATCGTCCTTCATGCGCATCATGTGACCATACCAACGTAGCCTTCTCTCTAGTAAACAACATCTGATCCCTCTTATTTCTAATTTTTTCCTTAGTTCGTTTATGCTTTGTCGTTCACGTATATTACTATTACACATCCAGCGGAGCATGCAAGCTTCGTTTCTCTCTAGTCTGCGTATATCCTCTGCACACAATGCCCAGGTCTCACTGCCATGCAACATTGCTGTTCGTATGCAGGCATCGTACAACCTGCCTTTCATTTTTAGGGAGAACCCTTTAGCGGCTAATAGTGGTATAAGCTCTCTGAACTTTTTCCACCCAGTTCTGACTCTAGCTACTGTACTTTCAGAGCACCCTCCCCCACTGCTGATTTTCTCACCCAGGTAACGGAAGCTGTCCACTATTTCTATAGAACCCTCTGCGCAGTTGAAAGAGCTAGTATTTCGTGGGCACTTGCTGCTACTTATTGCCCCAGAACACCGGCCACAGGTAAAATCTATGTTCTTAGTTAGCTTACCTGTGATCCCACTACATCTTTTATGAACCCAAACTTTGCATTTGGGACACAAAATGGAATTTCTACCTACGCCTTTCCTACACTCTGCGCATGGCCACTTCCTGGAGGGGACCGCCGCCTTATTTTCTTTCTTACAAACTAGAACTTTAGTCTTAGCCAGGTTAATTTTAAGGCCTTTTGATTCTAGCCCGTGCTTCCATGTTTGGAATTTCTTCTCTAGCTCGGCCATTGATTCAGCTATGAGCGTAGATCATCTGCGTATAGGAGTTCCCATGGGCAGCCGGTCTTGAACTCCACTGTTATAGCCTGGAGGGCAATAATAAATAGTAGGGGGCTAAGAACAGAGCCCTGATGAACACCAACTTTTACACTAAACTCTTCACTATATTCGTTGTTAATTCTAACCTTGCTGACTGTTTCTTTATACATGGCTTGTATAGCTCTCACAAGCCATTCATCGACACCTAGTTTTCTAAGAGCCCACCAGATAATGGAACGGGGGACTCTGTCGAAGGCCTTCTCCAAGTCGACGAAAGCTAAGTATAGGGGTTTACTTTTAGCTAGGTACTTCTCCTGTAGTTGTCGTACAATGAAAAGAGCGTCTGTGGTACTTTTTCCTGACACAAACCCGAACTGCATTTCATCTAGATGGGTAATAATAATAATAATAATAATAATAATAATAATAAAAATAATAGTAATAATAATGATTTCTACTATGGGCACAATGCCAGCAATTTTGTGGGGAGGGGAAAGTCGATTAAATCAACCCCAGTGCATTACTGATGCTTTATTTTATTGACCCCATAAGGACAAAAGGCGAAGCTAACCTCAGCGGGATTTGAACTCAGAACATAAAGGGCCATAACCGGATGGTCTATCAATATTACCAATCCACTAGAATGATTCGTTTATTCACCACAAGGGTTAACATCAAGAACAACATTAGGATCACACAGAATGAAAACAGTGTGTGTGTTGGTAATAGTGAAAAAATTAAGCAAAGAGAATTTCTCAATAGGGAGGAGATATTTGAAGACTGCTTATAGAAAAAGTTTGGTGTCTGTGTGATAAGTTGTGGTTTTATGAGTTTTCATTTGGGTGACATGCTGTTGATTTTTGTAGATGTATCTATGTTTGTTGTGTCTATTGTGTCTGCATTTTCTATTGTGTGTGTGTTGTTTGATTTTTTTTTTCTTGTGCTTGCATTTTTGTATTTTTGCTCTTTGTGGTTGTCTCTCATCTTCGCTATGAGAAGACGAGATCTCTGTGTCACTTTTAGATGCTTGTGTGTATTTATTTGGGGAGGAGGAGAGGAAATGGGAGAGCTTTCCTCAACTTCCCATTTGGTTGTTGTTGGTGGTGGTTTAGCTGTTACTGTTGTTGCTGCTGGCATTGTTGGTTGTACGGTTGTTTGTCCCAGCACCAGTGTTGGCACCAATAGAGGTTTGCAGCGTCCTGCCATTTTCAGCTGAGAGCAAAAGGTCAACAGATGTGTAGCTTCCCCCACAAACGAAGCAGTGTGGCTTTTGCCTTCAGTAATCACCTCTTTCTCGTACCTGTCCGGTAGTTTGACAGGGTCTAGGATATTTTTTATGTCCTCGGGTTTAAATTGGAGAAAAATTTCAAAACTAGTCATGGACCATTTCTCCCTCTTTGTACATTTCAAATCGAGGAGTGTTGTGTCTTAGGGTCCTCTGCAGCCACACACCCAAGAAGCCACCATATGTCCAGTCCTAGTGGGATCCTGGGAATGCATACTCTTACACTTCTCCTCCCCATGTAGGACGAGTAAATAACGATTTGGTCCGATTTGCAGGGGACCAACAAATGCTTAATAACATGGGCCTCAGTTTTGAAAAGCCCTGGGATACTCTCCAATTGTTTGGCCCTTGTTACGTGCTCAATGTCATTTATGATGCACTTCAGTGCAGCTTCCACCTGTGCTTGGGAGACATCTCAACTTTGCGAGATTGCACCAAAATGCACTTATATTTCAGAGTTGTTCTCTTCATCACTGTCATCACCTCTGCTGGGATGTTTAAGATGGCCTAGGTCTTTTCTCTGGTTATGAGCTTTGCTGCCTGGACAAACAACATAGATACAAAGTTTATTAGGCAGGAAATGATAATGAGGTAGGTGGTGTAGGTATTCTGCTTGCTGAGAAATGTATATATAAAGTGACAAAGGTAGAGTAAGTGACAGAATTATCAAACTTAGAATAGCTATAAGAAATAGAATGGTGACAATTACTTCTACCCATGCACCATAGGCAGGACTGAGTAAAGAACAAAAGGCTATGAGGAACTTTTACAGACAACCTCAGTTAGTGTGGACTAGGTGCATTATTCATATCATGAGCACTAGAGAAGTTGTCTTACTGGATTCAAGGGTCTTCTTCACCCATATCAGTTTTTATTCACCGTCTACTCTCCTAGATGGGTTGCCTTCACTACGGCTTACAGAGTTCATGTCTGCCCTGTGCTGTCATTTTTAATCAGAGCCACTGCCTTCCTAGATGGGTGACCTTCACTATGGCTTATGGAATCCACGTCTGCCTCATTCAATTGTTTTTAATTAGAGTCACTGCTCTCCAAGATACTCGTCTACAGTGGGCAGCAACTCATGCATTCTTAAGAATCTCTCATTGGCCTTTCTACACACACAGTAACACACACCATATACATACTACATGCTGATTTTCAACCCAATTCCCACCAGTAGCAGATGCCCACTTCAACACACATATACAGATATTATAGATGTTTGTATCTATATATATATACACACACACATGTATATATATACACACACATATATGTACATACATATACACACACAAATGTATATATATATACACACACATATACATATGCATGTATGCATACATATACATACACACATACACTATACATATAGACAGTCAGGCAGATAGATCCATTGTAGAATGTTCTCTCTTAGACACTGATATTCAGCTGGCTGCGGTATTAATAAATTCCTCCAGGATACTGCAACACAATTATCAATATCTTAATGTCTATGATTAATCCCTGCTATTATCATTGTTATTTACATTTCAAATTATAGATTTTGTAAACTATAACACTGGTTAGTGTTTTGGTTGGATAGGGAGAACAGTACCATTGATTGTTACACTCTTAAATTCTGTACCCTATGAAACTGCTGTAGTAAGACATCCTTGGAAAGTACAAAACAAACACTATGACTGTATCACATTAAAGATTAAAGTCTTTAGTTTACTGCAAATGTTCACAATATGTTCCCTAGTAAAGATACTATAAACATTTGGGTTTAAAAAAAACACATTAGTAAGACATTCTTGAATGTACAAAACAGCACTATGACTTGATCACATTAATAACTAAAATCTTTATCCTAATACTGCAAATTTTCACAATAATCTGTTAACCACTAAACTATTTGAATTAATAAACCTGTTTCTAGATATTTTCAGCTAAATCCAAGTAACCAATTTTGTTACATTTCTAATAAAAAAACATTACCTATGATTTTCAAATAATCAAGAATTTGAAGTGATTTCATAATATAACTAACTTTCTTATTATTTGCCTGCTATTTTAGCTGGTTAAGTAACAATATAAAAGGTCTCTTGTTATTGCTGTTGTTGAGTCCCTCGTCTGATATGATTGATCTTTTGTTATTATTATTGAGCCCCTAGTCTGACATGATTGAGCCTCTGTTATTATTGTTGAATCCCTAGTCTGACATAATTGAGCCTCTGTTATTATTGTTGAATCCCTAGTCTGACATGATTGAATCTCTGTTATTGTTGTTGAGTCCCTAGTCTGACATAATTGAGCCTCTGTTATTGTTGTAGTCCCTAGTCTGACATGATTGAGCTTCTGTTATTGTCGTTGAGTCCCTAGTCTGACATAATTGAGCCTCTGTTATTGTTGTAGTCTCTAGTCTGACATGATTCAACCCCTGTTATTGTTGTAGTCCCTAGCCTGACATAATCGAGCCTCTGTTATTGTTGTTGAGTCC
The DNA here is from genome assembly GCA_964016885.1 of Eledone cirrhosa. Classification (NCBI taxonomy): domain Eukaryota; kingdom Metazoa; phylum Mollusca; class Cephalopoda; order Octopoda; family Eledonidae; genus Eledone; species Eledone cirrhosa. The sequence continues at coordinate 271,252,066 of OZ024743.1, read as the reverse complement.
CTAGTCTGACATAATTGAAACTTTGTTATTATTGTAGTCTCTAGTCTGGCATTATCGAACCTTTATTATTGTTGAGTCTCTAGTCAGACATGATTGAAACTCTGTTATTGTTGTAGTCCCTAGTCTAACATAATTGAACCTTTGTTATTATTGTTGAGTTCCTAGTCTGACATGATTCAGCCTCTGTCATTTATTGTTGAATCCCTAGTCTGACATGATTGAGCAGCCCTATAATCAAAGACATTCCAACTACAATCTTTGTCTTTTTTATATCTAGAACTACATTAAGTGCATATCGCTATAGAAAAAACATGCAAGGATAGAAAAGCAGGTGTGTGTGCAGTGTTGTGTGCAGTGGGTGTTTTAGGATATTCAATATTCAGTACATATCTTTCAAAATAGAAAAAGACAAAAACAAACAAGTGGTAACAACAATGACAACAACAAGAACAATGACATAGATGACAGCAACAACAATAACAACAGCAATAATGATTATAACAATAACAATGACAACAACAACAGATCATGTTCACTAATCAACTTATTGACTAAATGAAGAAATGGTTACTGTTTCCAGGGTAATGCATTGTTTGGTAACAAAACAAATACAAGTAGCAACAACTGCTTGATGAGGGGATCAGATGAGAAACTAAACAATGAGAATAACAACAGCAACAATAGGAGCTGCAGCAGCAGCAGCAGCACCGATATCAACAGTAACAACAATAACAGCTGCAGCAACAACAATAGATCAGGCGATAGTGGGTTGGGGTATGGGATTATATAGTCACACCACTCTAGATATTATAGTCACATCTTCCCACCTCTCTAGATACTATAGTCAGATCTTCCCACCACCCTTGGATATTATAGTCACATCTTCCCACCACTCTAGATACTATAGTCACATCTTCCCATCACTCTAGATATTATAGTCACATCTTCCCACCACTCAGGATACTATAGTCACATCTTCCCACCACTTAGGATATTATAGTCACATCTTCCCACCACTTAGGATATTATAGTCACATCTTCCCACCACTCAGGATACTATAGTCACATCTTCCCACCACTCAGGATACTATAGTCACATCTTCCCACCACTCAGGATACTATAGTCACATCTTCCCACCACTTAGGATATTATAGTCACATCTTCCCACCACTCAGGATACTATAGTCACATCTTCCCACCACTCAGGATACTATAGTCACATCTTCCCACCACTTAGGATATTATAGTCACATCTTCCCACCACTCAGGATACTATAGTCACATCTTCCCACCACTCAGGATACTATAGTCACATCTTCCCACCACTTAGGATATTATAGTCACATCTTCCCACCACTCAGGATACTATAGTCACATCTTCCCACCACTCAGGATACTATAGTCACATCTTCCCACCACTTAGAATATTATAGTCACATCTTCCCACCACTCAGGATACTATAGTCACATCTTCCCACCACTTAGGATATTATAGTCACATCTTCCCACCTCTCTAGATATTATAGTCACATCTTCCCACCACTCTAAATATTATAGTCACATCATCCCACCACTCAGGATATTATAGTCACATCTTCCCACCACTCTAGATATTATAGTCACATCTTCCCACCACTCAGGATATTATAGTCACATCTTCCCACCACCCTGGGATATTATAGTCACATCTTCCCACCACTCTAGATATTATAGTCCTCTTCCCACCACTCAGGATACTATAGTCACATCTTCCCATCACTCTAGATATTATACTCATATCTTCCCACCACTCAGGATACTAGTCACATCTACCCATCACTCTAGATATTATAGTCACATCTTCCCACCACTCTAGATACTATAGTCACATCTTCCCACCACTCAGGATATTATAGTCATATCTTCCCATCACTCTAGATATTATAGTCACATCTTCCCACCACTCTAGATACTATAGTCACATCTTCCCACCACTCAGGATATTATAGTCACATCTTCCCACCACTCAGGATATTATAGTCACATCTTCCCACCACTCAGGATATTATAGTTACATTTTCCCACCACTCAGGATATTATAGTCACATCTTCCCACCACTCAGGATATTATAGTCACATCTTCCCACCACTCAGTATATTATAGTTACATCTTCCCACCACTCAGGATATTATAGTCATATCTTCCCATCACTCTAGATATTATAGTCACATCTTCCCACCACTCTAGATACTATAGTCACATCTTCCCACCACTCAGGATATTATAGTCACATCTTCCCACCACTCAGGATATTATAGTCACATCTTCCCACCACTCAGGATATTATAGTCACATCTTCCCACCACTCTAAATATTATAGTCACATCATCCCACCACTCAGGATATTATAGTCACATCTTCCCACCACTCTAGATATTATAGTCACATCTTCCCACCACTCAGGATATTATAGTCACATCTTCCCACCACCCTGGGATATTATAGTCACATCTTCCCACCACTCTAGATATTATAGTCCTCTTCCCACCACTCAGGATACTATAGTCACATCTTCCCATCACTCTAGATATTATACTCATATCTTCCCACCACTCAGGATACTAGTCACATCTACCCATCACTCTAGATATTATAGTCACATCTTCCCACCACTCTAGATACTATAGTCACATCTTCCCACCACTCAGGATATTATAGTCATATCTTCCCATCACTCTAGATATTATAGTCACATCTTCCCACCACTCTAGATACTATAGTCACATCTTCCCACCACTCAGGATATTATAGTCACATCTTCCCACCACTCAGGATATTATAGTCACATCTTCCCACCACTCAGGATATTATAGTTACATTTTCCCACCACTCAGGATATTATAGTCACATCTTCCCACCACTCAGGATATTATAGTCACATCTTCCCACCACTCAGTATATTATAGTTACATCTTCCCACCACTCAGGATATTATAGTCATATCTTCCCATCACTCTAGATATTATAGTCACATCTTCCCACCACTCTAGATACTATAGTCACATCTTCCCACCACTCAGGATATTATAGTCACATCTTCCCACCACTCAGGATATTATAGTCACATCTTCCCACCACTCAGGATATTATAGTCACATCTTCCCACCACTCTAGATATTATAGCACCCCCTCTCCCAAGGTTATTAAATGACAACAAAAAATGAAGAAAAAGAAGACATAACTGTGACATGTATTGTTTATTTACTAAAAATACTAACAAGTGTGTAAATGATGACCAAACATTGAACAGTGTATATACAGTACTGCAGTTGACACTAGACAGTGTATATACAGTACAGTAGTTGACACTAGACAGTGTATATACAGTACTGTAGTTGACACTAGACAGTGTATATACAGTACAGTAGTTGACACTAGACAGTGTATATACAGTACTGCAGTTGTCACAAGACAGTGTATATACAGTACATTAGTTGACACTAGACAGTGTATATACAGTGTAGTAGTTGACACTAGACAGTATATATACAGTACTGTAGTTGACACTAGACAGTGTATATACAGTACAGTAGTTGACACTAGACAGTGTATATACAGTACTGTAGTTGACACTAGACAGTGTATATACAGTACAGTAGTTGACACTAGACAGTATATATACAGTACAGTAGTTGACACTAGACAGTGTATATACAGTACTGTAGTTGACACTAGACAGTATATATACAGTGTAGTAGTTGACACTAGACAGTGTATATACAGTACAGTAGTTGACACTAGACAGTGTATATACAGTACAGTAGTTGACACTAGACAGTATATATACAGTACTGTAGTTGACACTAGACAGTGTATATACAGTACTGTAGTTGACACTAGACAGTGTATATACAGTACAGTAGTTGACACTAGACAGTGTATATACAGTACTGTAGTTGACACTAGACAGTGTATATACAGTACAGTAGTTGACACTAGACAGTGTATATACAGTACTGCAGTTGTCACAAGACAGTGTATATACAGTACAGTAGTTGACACTAGACAGTGTATATACAGTGTAGTAGTTGACACTAGACAGTGTATATACAGTACAGTAGTTGACACTAGACAGTGTATATACAGTACTGAAGTTGTCACAAGACAGTGTATATACAGTACAGTAGTTGACACTAGACAGTGTATATACAGTGTAGTAGTTGACACTAGACAGTGTATATACAGTACAGTAGTTGACACTAGACAGTGTATATACAGTACAGTAGTTGACACTAGACAGTGTATATACAGTACAGTAGTTGACACTAGACAGTATATATACAGTACTGTAGTTGACACTAGACAGTATATATACAGTACAGTAGTTGACACTAGACAGTGTATATACAGTACTGTAGTTGACACTAGACAGTATATATACAGTGTAGTAGTTGACACTAGACAGTGTATATACAGTACAGTAGTTGACACTAGACAGTGTATATACAGTACAGTAGTTGACACTAGACAGTGTATATACAGTACAGTAGTTGACACTAGACAGTGTATATACAGTACAGTAGTTGACACTAGACAGTGTATATACAGTACAGTAGTTGACACTAGACAGTGTATATACAGTACTGTAGTTGACACTAGACAGTATATATACAGTGTAGTAGTTGACACTAGACAGTGTATATACAGTACAGTAGTTGACACTAGACAGTGTATATACAGTACAGTAGTTCACAGTCTTTGATCAGACCAAGCAGTCTTGTTTTGAAGCTGAATCAACAGAACATTGTGTAAATATGTGTGTGTGCAATGTATGAGTGTAGTGTGTATGTGTGTAAATGTAGAGAGTGAAGGTGTGTGGCTAAGTGTTTAGGATTTTAGGTCCACAATCATATGGTTGTGAGTTTGACTCCCAGCAACCCATTGTGTCTCTTGAGCAAGATACTTTATTTCATGTTGCTCCAGTACACTCAACTGGCAAAAGATGATTTGCACCTGTAATTCAAAGGGCTAACTTGTCACACTGAATCTCCAAGGATTACATTAACCCTTTAGCATTTAAACTGGCCACATCTGGTCAGAATTCTCTCACCTCTTTCTGTTCAAGCCGGTTATAATTGACTTCTAATACTTATGTTAAAGTATTGTTCTCAAAATCAATAATATCAAAATCTCATAGATTCGAGATTATGTGAAATAAAGCCTTTACCATGAAAATACAATGGCAAATATAGAGTAATGTAAATGCTAAAGGATTAAAGGTGCACATGTTTGTGGAATGCACAGCCACATACATGAAGGGGTTTCAGCAGCTATATTGCATGTTTAGTGTCAGTGTTTAATCTGTATATGTAGAGTGTACTCTATATGTCTGTACAGTGTGTAGGTTGTTTGGGTTTGTTGTTTGTGTGTGTTTGTGTTATCTGTTTTGTAAAGTGTCACAAATGAAGTGCAGATATTCAACTAGTCTTTGTTTATTGTCTTTCATCTGTAGCTTATGAGTCAGTATCTTAATCAACAAGTAGATACAGGTAACTGGTTAATTGTGTCTCCTTGTTGAAGGTGTTAAGGTGATACACACACTCACACATTATGTATGTGTGTGTATATATATATATATATATATATATATATATATATATATATATATATATATATATATAGTTTATTCAGTAATTTTGTGGGTTACTGTACAATATTAGCACTCAATGCTAAAGCAGAGTGTATTTATATATATATATATATATATATATATATATATCTGTATGTGGTTGACGGCTGAGGAAAAGTAGTACTCAATACCGAAGTACAGTTTTAATATTCATTATTATTAATGCTAAAAAGTGAGTCTTGTTACTCTGGATTTTCACCTGTTTACCACAGGGTCATCTGTCTGATAACCCTGTGGTAAACAGCTGACACTCCAGAGTAAAAAGACTCACCTTTTAGCCTTAATAGTAATGAATATATATATATATATGTATGTGTGTGTGTGTGTGTATTTATATGTATGTCTATATATTTTCAATAGGGTCCACAGAACAAAGACAAAGAAAAAAAACAATTCCATTGTTTTTTCATTGTCAACTAGATGTTGAAATGGCAAGAGATCAGCCGTTGGGGTCCAGACTCTTTATAATATATATTTAGTTATGTAATAAACAACATAAGATAATTATTTCATTTACCAAAGGTTTCACAGACAGACGAGCCTTCAATTGTCAGAATGAAATTTTATAAAATAAAATTTCATTCTGACGAATGTCTTTGTGAAACCTTTGGTAAATGAAATATTATCTTATGTTGTTTATTACATAACTAAAAAGCTCTGTAGCCTACATAGAGCACTCTTTTTTCCTTTACCTTTCCTACGGAAATACTTCATATATATATATACACACACACATATATATATATATACTATATATACATATACACACACACACATATATATATATATATGTACAGAGGGTGAGAGAAAAAAATTTTAGTTGGAGTGTGTTGTTAGTGTTTTGTCTGTAAGCAGCTGATGGTCATCACTAAATGGGACTTTAGAATGATGGGTTGATGATAAATTAGATGAGTGCGCCATGTGGGTTCTGTACAGCACAATATGTAGGGCTGATGATGTTTGGGATGGCCCATTTGTTCAATTGTTTTCTAGAGCTTTCACTAAAAGTTGATTCAGTCTCCCCACCATGGCTCTCGGATCGTCTGTCAGTCCAGCGTTGATCATTGCGTTGTCGTACAGCTGGAAAAGAGGAAAAAAAAAAGAAGAAATATATAAGAAAAAGAAATGGTAAAGATTACAAAACAATTGTAGTCACATAACATGAGGGTGGGTTGAAAAGCTCATAGGCTGAGTATGAAGGAATAATGCTAGGGTTGTGAAATCTTGCATGCATTAATTTCAACTATTCTTATTAATAACTGTATTGTTTCTTCCCAGGGAGTATGTTGAAAAATGAAACTTGTTCGGTCATTCCATGAGAGTATCTTGGTCAACCTATGAACTTTTCAGCCAACCCTCATTCATTACGTACTAGCCTGATCTATGTACTAGTAAGACTTGTGTCAGCCGCTCTCAAACTATCTATTTAAAGCTGTATATAGCTACGGTGTGTCCACACTTAGAATTTGCATCACCAGTCTGGAACCCCTATCTTGCTCAGAATATTGATCTAAATGAATACCCTCCATCAGGCATCTACCATATTCTGAGCGCCTTGCTTCCCTGGGCATGGATACATTAAAGTTTTGATGCCTAGCAACTGACTTGGTAGACACTCACAAGATTATCAATCACCTTTCCAACCCTGGAAACTTTTTGATTTCCATGTGTCTAACACCCGTGGACATGCTTACAAAATAAAAAAACAGTACAGCTCCCATGACTTTCGGAAACATTTTTTCACACTCAGAGTTGCTGAAGCATGGAACAAACTACCAGCATCAGTTGTTAGCTGTCAGGACACTGCATCCTTCAAAACTTCCATGTTTCCCAAAATTTGCCAAACTATACCTGATATTCCCCTCCCATACACACACATGCATGGGTGTGTCTGTGTATATATCATGACTCATAAACTGTTTACTTTCTTGACATTTGTACATTATTCTATGTACTATACATGCACCTTTAATGAGTTCTAATGCACCCGAGCACTGTACATAATAATTTTCATTATTATTTTATGTGATCAAAGATGTTTAACTCTTTTCATATCAAACCACCTGAAATATCAACTGGTTGTATGACACAAAACTACTTGTTTAAGCCTTTTGATAAAAAACTACTTGAAACTACCTCTAGTTCTATGTTACCAAACTGTTTATTTTAAGTTGTTCATATTTATCTAAAAACCTATCATAATTTTATATAAGAACCTTTAATAAGCTATGTTTCAAACAGAAGCTTAACAATGAGAAAGTTAGTTATTTCACTAAATCTCTCCAAACATTAGTTAGTTATAATATTAGATCCTGTAAAATTCTTGATTATTTTCAAAATTATTTCAAAATCAGAAGCAGTGTCTTTCATTAGAAAATGACGTCTGAAAAGGCAAGATGGACATTGTCTAACCCTTTTATTAACATATTTCAACTATCCCAGGAAAAGCTCAGTAATACACCCAACTTTCACATAATTAAGCTGGGGTGTAGAATGTAACTCAACAAAGGTTCTTACATAAAATTAGGATGGAAGGTTTTTAGATATGTGTGTATCCTAGTTTTTAAAATAGGCACACTGAATCCCTGCATGGTGTATGAGGCAGCTAAAAGGGTTAGCATCTTTAAGGACACACAACTGTAAAACATTGTCTCAAAATCTTCTGTGCAACTCACGTCTGCATGGAAAAGTGGACATAAAAACAAAGGCCATGACAATGATGACGATGATAATCCTTTTAAAACAAACAGCTATGTATCATAGAACCAAGGCTGGGTTTTAGGGGGTCTGGTATTAAACGGGTTAATGAATGATGTGATTGTGAGAGGTGGGTAGGTGGTGAAGGAGAGAAGATAGAGGGAGAAAAAGGTTAAGAGAGAGGGAAGGGAGATAGGGAAAAGGAGAGAGATAGAGAGACCATGTCAGTATGTATGGATGTTTATATATGTGTTCTCTCTCTCTCTCTATATATATACACACACACACACACATACATACAGAGGAACAGAGTCAGGACCCCGACAGCTGAGCTCTGTCCATTTCAACAGCTAGATCCGAACTACATACACACACATATAGATAAAGAGAGTGGTAGGGGGAGATCTATAACAAGAAAGACAGGGGATGGGGGAAAGAAATTACAAGCAAATCCACCAGACTGGTGTCCATTCCAGAAGCTGCTGCAGTTTTATTGAGTGGCAGAATAGCTGCACATGAGAAAGATCACATCAACATGTGCAGCATATACATGCACACAAATACACTTGACTCAGATATACATATGGTGCTACAAAATGTGCAGATTCATGTACACATACATAAATAAACATATGCACACACACCTATATATATATATTAAGTAGAAGTTGTTTTTAATTTGTTGGAAGTCCGACAAACATAAATGTTTATAACTGATTTAGAGCACTCAACAAGTTGCTGGAGTAAATATTCAATGATATTAAATAGGACCAAACCCTTTATACCTAGAAGACCAAAAATTAACCTGAAAGACCACAAAAGAAACTTTGAAATAGAACTACCAGTCAGACTTATAGCACCATCTAAATCAGACTTAGGCATAGTTAGTAAACATATATTAGATAGAATCATACCACAACTTAAAGAAAAATCACACCTAAAACTATGGAACGGTACTAATGAAGTTATAGATTGGTTTAATAACATACAATTTAAACATAACAAAAAATTCATTCAATTGGATATTGCAAATTACTACTCCTCTATTACTCCTAGTTTACTTAATAAAGCTCTTATCTATGCATCTAAACACACAGATTTATCTAGCGAAGAAATGCATATCATTTTAACTGCACGGAAAACTTTAATTGAATTCAACAATCATCTCTGGACTAGAGCCGATAGAAAACATAATTTTGATATCACCATGGGGTCATCAGACTCGGCGCAAATAACGGATCTTGTGGGACTATTTATTAATAATACACTGCATAGAAAAATACCAGAGATGACCGGTGGTTTATATCATGATGATATGCTGTTTTAATTGAAAATCATAGTAATTGTGAAATTAATAGGAAAAGAAATTCAATAATAGAATTTTTCAATAGCTACAACCTTAAGTTAGAAATAGAGAATAACTATAAAAGTGTTAACTTTTTAGACGTAACATTAAACCTTAACACAGGGCTCTACTATCCATTCCATAAAATTAATGAGAATCTAAACCATGTAAATGTTAACTCTAATCATCCTAGATCTATCAAGAACACTATTGTAAATTCTATCCAACAATGTATTTCACACATTTTTGACAATAAGGCAGAATATTATAATGAAGCTTTAAATACAGCAGGCTATATAAATAAGATTAAATACATCGGCAACAGTGATAAGGCAAATAACCCTACTATTAATTATAATTACAATAAAAAATCTAACTTAAACTCTAAAACTAACAGAAGAAATAGAACGAGAAATATTATTTGGTACTCACCCCCATTCTCATTAAGCGTTAAAACATCTTTAGCAAAGCTATTCTTTAAAGCAAAGGTTCTCAACGGGGGGCGTTTCGGAACTCCAGTGGGGGAGCAAGGGAGCAAGGTCGCGTTAGGGGGGCGTTTGGAGCTGGGGGAGGGAGTTAGGGGGGGCGCTGGGTTTTTCCATTTTTAGGATCTCAATTACCGGTTAACGTCTCAATTACCGGACATGCCTGCACACCTGCTCACAGCTGTGGTTTGAATGAGCTTGCAGACAGCATAATTCTCAGACCAGGTGATGTGTTGTTTCCTTGAGCAAGGCACTTTATTTCACATTGCACCAGTTTACTGGGGTCCCTATCATTCCACTGCAAAGTGGTCGTGGAGGTGCCACGGCCAAAAAGCACCCAGCACTCACTGTAAATGAGGTTGGTGTTAGGAAGGGCATCTAGCTGTAGAAATCAAGCCAGAATCAGTTCCCGTCCCACCCTTGCAAGCAGGGAAAAGTGGACGTAAAATGAAATGATGATGATGAAATGATACATCAACACATTTTCATAACACATTCTCAAACATCACCCACACACACACATATATATATATATACATCTACACATTTTCATAACGCAGCCTTAAACACTATACATACACTGACAACGTAAGTATATATATATATATCATCATCATCACCGTTTTACGTTCGTTCTTCCACGCTAGCATGGGTTAGACGGGTTGTCCTGTTGTGGGCAGTGTCTGGTCGGCTGACCATGCCTTGCTTATACAGGAACTGATTTGGCTTGATTTCTACAGCTGGATGCCCTTCCTAACACCAACCTCATTTACAGTGAGTGCTGGGTGCTTTTTTGTGGCGCCTACACGTCCACTTTACAGTGTGGGCTGGGTGCTTTTTTGCCGTGGCACCTCCACGACCACCTTGTGGTGGGGGGATGTGGGGGCATATTGTCTATATGCTTCAGCTTGTACCCATGGGAGGTCGGGTACTCTGTATTACTGCATGACGCCAGAGGTCACGGTCGTGTGTCATTGCCTTTGAGAGGTGAAATTGGGTAAGGTCGGCTTTTATCACCTCATCCCAGGTCATCTTGGGTCTCCCCACTCCGCGGTTTCCATCAACTTCTAGTGCTCTGCACCTTTTTATGCAGCTGTCATCCTTCATACGCATCACATGTCCATACCAGCGCAACTGCCTCTCCTGCACACAGCATTTGATTCCTCTTATGCCCAGTCTCTCTCTCAATTCATTTATGCTTTGTCGTTCACGGATATTAGTGTTACACATCCATCGGAGCATGCAGGCTTCGTTTCTCTCTAATCTACGTAAGTCTTCCACCTTCAGCGCCCAGGTCTCACTACCATGCAACATTGCTGTTCGGATACACGCATCATACAGTCTGCCTTTCATTTTGAAGGAAAAGCCTTTTGCAGCTAGCAGTGGTAGTAGTTCCCTAAACTTCTTCCATCCCGTTCTTACCCTAGTTATTGTACTTTCTGAACACCCACCTCCGCTGCTAATTCGGCCACCTAGGTAGCAGAAGCTGTCTACTGTTTCTACAGAGCCCTCCCAGAGATTGGTGGTACTTGTTTCCTGTGGCTGTTTGCTGCTTGCTGTCCCAGCACAGCTGCTGCATGTGAAGCCTACATTCTTAATTAAGCTTCCTGAGATCCCGCTACATATCTTGTGTACCCATTGTTTGCATTTGGGGCAGAGAATGGAGTTCCTACCTACACCTTTCCTACATACTGAGCAAGGCCATTTCACTGAGGGGATCTGGGTTCTGTTTTCTCGTCTACTTACAAGGACCTTAGTCTTTGTCATGTTGACTTTGAGACCCTTTCTTTCTAGTCCCTGCTTCCAAGTTTGGAATTTATCTCTAGTTCTACCATAGATTCAGCTATGAATGCAAGGTCATCAGCATACAGGAGTTCCCATGGGCATCCGGTCTTAAACTCCTCTGTTATTGCCTGCAGGACTATGATGAACAGGAGGGGGCTAAGAACAGAGCCCTGGTGGACCCCAACCTGTATGCTAAATTCCTCGGTATACTCATTGCTAATCCTAACTTTGCTGACTGCTCCCCTATACATGGTTTGTACCGCTTTCACAAGCCATTCATCTACTCCTAGTTTTCTAAGAGCCCACCAGATTACAGCACGTGGAACTCTGTCAAAGGCTTTCTCAAGGTCGACAAATGCCAAGTAGAGTGGCTTACTTTTAGCTAGGTACTTTTCCTGTAACTGCCTCACAAGGAAGAGGGCATCAGTGGTGCCTCTTCCTGGTACAAACCCAAATTGCATCTCGTCTATTTTCACCCGGTCCCTAATCAACTGTGCTATAACTCTTTCTGTTACTTTCATGACCTGGTCCATCAACTTTATACCTCTATAGTTTCCTCTATCTAGTGCATCGCCTTTACCTTTGTAGCAGTTGACAATGATGCTACTGCACCAATCTTTTGGTATGACACCTAGTATTACCTGGTTAACAATACGTGTGGTTATAGTGTGACCTACAGACCCAGATGCCTTCAGCATCTCGGCAGTTATACCCGATGGACCGGTTGCCTTCCCATCTTCATATCTTTGATTGCCTTACTTACTACGTTGCTGCTGACTTGTACTGCTGGCCCCTCTATAGGGTCTACTTGGGGTAGGGTCTCTTCTTCCCATGCATTCTCCTCATTTAGTAATCTATCATAATGACTCTTCCATGCATCTTTCTTCTCAGCACTTGTGAGGGCAAGCTCACCTTTATCATTCCGGATACACTTCTCTCCAATGACATCACAACTATCTCTGACACACTGCCTCGCAATCTTGAATACCTCCTGTTTCTGGTCCTCACGTTGCAAAACATGCTTGAATTTTCTATCCTCTGCTTCCCTCCTAGCTAAGTATACTTGTCGCCTAGCTTCCCTCTTGGTCTCTATGTAATGTACCCTGCTCCCCCCGTTCTTCCATTCTTTCCATGCCTGTCTCTTGGCCTTAACTGCTTCATCTACCTTATTGTTCCACCACCAAGTCACTCTCCTCCTGCTTGAGGTCTTACTCCAGCCACAGACCTCATCCGTCGCCTCTAGTAAATTATTTTTTAGGAACTCCCAGTTCTCTTCTACATTAAATGTCTCTATCTGTTCTTCTTTACTGTCATAGGCGTTGAGTAAAATATCTTTAAATCTGTTACTGGTTGAGGGGACTTTCAGCCTCCAGATCTTTCTTCTCCAGGTTGGCCTCTGTTTCCAGGTTCGTCTAGTTCTGACCGTGAGGTCGCTGATAACTAAGCTATGTTGGGATGTACATTCCTCACTAGGGAAGGCTTTTGTGTTTACGACCGTCCATCTGTCACGTCCTCTGATGAGGATAAAATCTATCTGACTGGAGTGCTCCCCTGATCTATATATATATATATAGAGAGAGAGAGAGAAAGAGACACACACATATATATAAAGAGTGAGACACACACACACATATCTATATATATATGTGTGTATGTATATATATATATATATATATATATATATATATATATACACATATATATAGAGAGAACACACACACACACACACACAGAGCATCCATCAGCTGTAGAATCAATACACCATCTGCCAGATCTATATACAATTAACAGCAGCAACAGTAGTAGCAACAACAGCGGCAGTAGTAGCAAAGCAGTAGTAGAGTCTGGTAATACAGTGCTATAATGTCAGGTTGGTCTTCTGTGGAATCTCCTGCCTTCTTTAAAACAATGACTGATCTTACTGGAGTTATTCAACAACACTGTATGTGTGTATATGTCAACTACATGGTAACATACACAGAGACTTACACACACACACACACACAGTGGTATACTAGCTACTGAGTGTATTATGGATATATTATGCACGTATATAGATGTAAAGACGGGGTGGGGTGTATATAAGGACACGGATACTGGGGAAACTCCAGAGAAGCAGGCCACTGGATCAGTAATAAACTATATATATACATACATACATACATATATATATAAAATGATGATGATGATGATATATACACATATACATATATATATATAAAATGATGATGATATATATACACATATACATATATATATATAAAATGATGATGATGATATATATACACATACATATATGTATATATACATATATATATGTATATATACATATATATATGTATATACATATATGTGTATATATACATATACATATATATATATACACATATATATGTGTATATACATATACACATATATATGTGTATATACATATACATATATATATGTGTGTATATATACATATATATATATATATATATACATACATATAAATATATATATACACATATATATATGCACACACACATATATATATTCAGACACACACACACATATATATATATACACACACAAACATATATATATATACACACACAAACATATATATATACACATACACACAAACATATATATATATATACACACACACACATATATATATATTCTTTACGGGTTTCAACCATTTGACTGGCCATGCTGAGGCACCATCTTCAAAGGATTTAATCAAATATATCCTCCCCACCAGTACATATTTTTTCATGTTTATTACTTATTCTAGGGATCACTTTTTGTCGAAGGTTGAAAGGCTAAGCTATACAACGTAAATAGTAAATGTAACCAGAAACACAGACACTATATGCATATACATACACACACACGATGTTCAATTTCTAGCTACCACATTTCACCCACAAGGGCTATAGTAGAAAACGCAAAAATCCTTGCACGAAGAACAGAATCCAAAACCATGTGGCTGTGAGGCAAACTCCTTAACCAATTATTTCATGTATCATCATCATCGCTTAATGTCCATTTTCCATACTACCATGGGTTGTCCCATTAGAGGCAAGTTGGGTCAGGTAACTGTGTCTTGCTCAGATACAAGTATTTCTGGCTAGGTTTCTATGGCTGGAAGCCCTTCCTAATGCCAACGACATTTACAGTGTGGGCTGGGTGCTTTTTGTCGTGACACCTACAAGGCCACTTTACTGTGTGGGCTGGGTGCTTTTTGTTGTGACACCTACAAGGCCACTTTACTGTGTGGGCTGGGTGCTTTTTGTCGTGACACCTGCATGACCACTTAACAATGTGGGCTGGATGTTTTTTGTGATACCAACATAACTTTACAGTGGTGTGGACAGAAGAGGGTGGGTGGGTGTTGGATTGTGGGTGTGTCTGGAAGGGGGTATAGTGGTTAAGAGATGCCTACTTGATGTATGTTTGAGTCTGTTGTGCGCATGGGAAGGTGTGTGTTCTGTATTACTGCATAACGCCAAAGATCTCGATCCTCAGTCATTGTCTTTCAGAGGTTCAATTATGCAAGATCAGCTTTTCTCACCTCGTTCCATCAATTTTGATCGCCCTACACCTTTTTATACAGCTGCTGTCCTTCATACACATCACATGACCAGACCAACACAATCTCCTCCCTAGTATACTGCATCTGATCCCTCTTATGCCTAATTTCTCTCTCAGTTCATTTACGCTTTGCCATTCGTGTATATTATTATTACATATCCATTGGAACATGCATGCTTAATTTTTTCCCCAATCTTCACAGGTCCTCTGCACAGTGCCCAGGTCTCACTAACATGTAACATTGCTGTTCATATACATGCATCATATAATCTGCCCTTCATTTTAAGGGAAAAACCTTTTGTGGTCAACAGTGGTAGTAGCTCTTTGAACTTCTCCATCTTGTTCTTACTCTGGCTACTGTACTTTTGGAACACCCTCTCCCACTGCTGATTTCATCACCCAGGTAACGGAATGTGTCGACTATTTCTATAGAACTGTCTGGGAATTTGAAGGAGCTAGTATCCTGTGGGTACTTGTTACTTACTGCATCTGAGCATCGGCCACATATAAAACCTACGTTCTTTTATAGCCTGCCTGTGATCCCACTACATCTTTTAAGTACTTATAGCTTGCATTTGGGACATAGAATGGAGTTTCTACCTACTCCTTTCCTGCATAATGGGCAAGATCATTTCTCAGAGAGAATCTGGGTCCTATTTTCCGTTCTACAGACTAGAACTTTAGTCTTTGACAAGTTAACTTTAAGACCTTTTGATTCTAGGCCATGCTTCCATGTTTGGAATTTCTTCTCTAATTCTGCCATAGATTCAGCTATGAGAGTTAGATCATATGCATATAGAAGTTACCATGGGCAGCCAGTTAACTCTTCTGGTATAGCCTGTAGGACAATAATAAACAGGAGAGGGCTAAGGATAGAGCATTGATGAACACCTACCTGAACACTAAATTCTTCACTATATTCATTGTTAATTCTAACCTTACTGACTGTATCTTTATACATGGCTTGTATAGCTCTCACAAGCCATTCATCTACTCCTAGCTTTCTAAGGGTCCACCAGATAATGGAGTGTGGGACTCTGTCAAAGTCTTTCTCCAAGTCAACAAAAGCTAAGTAGAGGGGTTTACTTTTAGCTAGGTACTTCTGCAATTGTCTCAAGAGGAAGAGAGCACCCGTGGTACTTTTACCTGGTACAAATCCAAATTGCATTTCATCAAGGTTAATTCGGTTCCTAATCAGCTGTGCCTTAACTCTTTCTGTGATCTTCATGACCTAGTCAACCAACTTAATGCCTCTATAGTTTTCTCTGTCTAGAGCATCTCCTTTGCCATTGTAGCAGTTGACGATGAGGCTGCTACGCCAGTCATTATATATATCTATTAAGTTAGACCTGACAAAACACACACACAAGGACTACCAGTTTTTCTATGTTGCTGTGTGTGTCAGGTGTAGGAAGAATGTTAGCTACTGTGAGACTAGTCAAACCCATGCCTACATAGAAAGGAAAAGCAGATGTTAAATGATGATGTAATATATATATATATATATATATATATATATATATATATATATATATATATACTTAGCGTAAACATTGATGCAATTCAATTCAAGCACTCAACGTACTTATTCCACATAGGAGTGACAGAGTAAATATCGAAGAAGTAAAAGCGAACATCTGAAACTACTTCGCTTTTCCTTATTCTATATATATATAAATCTATGGTATGTAACGTCCAGTTACTGTAGGTTCACCAGAGTGAGCACTCGATGTGTAGTTTCCAGTCGGTATATATATATATATATATACTGGAAGCACATGGCTTAGTTGTTAGAGCATTGGGCTTGCAATCGAAAGGTTGTGAGTTCAATTCTCAGACCGGGTGATGTGTTGTTTCCTTGAGCAAGACACTTTATTTCACATTGCTCCAGTTTACTCAGCTGTAGAAATGAGATGATAGGGACTGGGATCCCTATCATTCCACTGCAAAGTGGTCGTGGAGGTGCCACGGCAAAAAAGCACCCAGCACTCACTGTAAATGAGGTTGGTGTTAGGCAGGGCATCCAGCTGTAGAAATCAAGCCAGAATCAGTTCCCGTCCCACCCTTGCAAGCAGGGAAAAGTGGACGTAAAATGAAATGATGATGATGATGATATATAAAGAAAAAAAGATGAAATCGAAAATGCAACTGGCGTCTTATTTTAAAAAAAATATATATATTTATTTGGCTCCTTTACCGGTTTCGCAGTTCTTCTGCTTTTCAAAAGTAGAGTTGAGATGGAGGGTCTGTGGTTTTTTTCACCTCTGGTTGGTCTTTGAATGTTACTTGTTTTATATGGAAAAAAGTGGCTCGAAATACCAGGTTTTTAGAGAAGTAATTTGATTGGTTGATCAATAAGTATAATAAATTTCGCGCCAGTTCGCGTTACAAAGTTCTTCAAACACCTTCTACTTTAGAAAATAAAAACCCGAACTAAATAAACCTTAACATACGTTTGCGCTGACAATACAACAGAACAAATATGAATAAGTAAGGAAAATATGTTCATTCAAAAATATTCCTACTAACGGAATCATTTTCCTACACACACACACACACAAAATATATATTCTCTTCATCTTAACATGCTAACCATACTCCCACACACACACACAACTCCCTCTCCCATTTCTACTAATAGAATCATCTTCCTATACACACACACAAGCACACAAATAAACATACATATCTTTACTTTCTTTATTTCAATAGAAAATCTGAATTCTGACACCCCAGCGAACCAGCCATATTCACTGAACCAGAACAATTCTCCCATCCCATTTCTCTTGACCATTATCTTTTGCTTGTCATAAAATTCTCTAAAAGGCTACAAAATAAATTCCCAAATACGGGTGCGAAATTTAATGAACTTGTTCACGTGACAGTCATAATTTCATTTATAACCAATCAAATTACATTTATAAAAAAAAGCCTTCGTGGGCCCCTTTTTTAAAGTAAAAAGAAATTCAAACAAACTTACGCGAAAGCTAATATACTTATTCACGTGACTACATCAACCAAACAAACTTCACTCATATATGAAAAAACAACCTGCTATATTCACTGAACCAGAACAATTCTCCCATCCCATTTCTCTTGACCATTCTCTTTTGTTTGTCATAAAATTCTCTAAAAGGCTACAAAATAAATTCCCAAATGCAGGTGCGAAATTTAATGAACTTGTTCACGTGACAGCCATAATTTCATTTATAACCAATCAAATTACATTTATAAAAAAAGCCTTCGTGGGCCCCCTTTTTTTAAGTAAAAAAAAATTCAAACACTCATATATGAAAAAACAACCTGTGGTCGTGGAGGTGCCACGGCAAAAAAGCACCCAGCCCACACTGTAAAGTGAACGTGTAGGCACCACGGAAAAAAAGCACCCAGCATTCACTGTAAATGAGGTTGGTGTTAGGAAGGGCATCCAGCTGTAGAAATCAAGCCAGAATCAGTTCCCGCCCCACCCTTGCAAGCAGGGAAAAGCAGACGTAAAATGATGATGATATATATATATATACACACACACATCATTGGATGCAAATGAAGTTGCAGGTTTTATATTAGTGACCTTCTCCTAGAGAGGATGTCTTAATGAAACTAGGGGTCTCTCGCTCCAAAAAGAAAAGACCAAAAAAAAAAAAAGCTTTATTGGATGGCCATTGACTCCCAAGTTCCTCCGCCCTTTGACGAAACTTATTTAATAAATTTAAAATTTAAACTTATTAAATAAGTTTCGATATGATTGAAGTGTAAGGAAAGGGCATCTTAAGGCTTTAACTATGAAAACATATTTTTATTTTTCATTCCATTACTGTTTTACTGATTGACGGGAGATGTGCAGTGGCTAACATGGCTGGTAACGGTTGTCATTGGTTACTAGTGGAACGATTGTTGGTGATAGTTTCTATATGATCGTTACTGGCTGTTTTTGGTGTTTAAATGAGTTTATATGTACTTAAAGCGTGTAGGAGAGGTATTTTAAGGCTTAAACTATGAAATCAACGGTTATTTTAGGGTCTCTCTATATCGTAGATTTTCATTTATTGCGGTTGGTTCTGGAATGTATCCCCTGCGATAAACGGGGCATTACTGTGTATATATATATATATATATATATATCATCATCATCATCATCATCAACGTTTAACGTCCGTGTTCCACGCTTGCATGGGTTTGGACGGGGGTAGTCCCACTTGAGGCAAGAGTGATTGTCTTGCTCGCATAGGACTGTCTGGCAGGTTTTCTACAGTTGGATGCCCTTCCTAACACCAACCACATTTACAGTGTGGGTCTGGGAGGTTTTTACCGTGTTGCCTACACGGCCACATTACAGCGTGGACTGTGTGTTTTTTTGTCGTGACACCTACACGATCTCATTTGTTTCGGCCTCGATGGCTCGGCACCAACATAACTTTACATAGAACGGGGTGGTGTGGATGGGGTGGGGGTGGTGGTGGTGGGACGGGGTGTATTTTGTTAGAGATGCCTACTGGCTGGAGTAGGTTTTACTATATATTTACTATATATATATATATATATTTACTATATATATATATATATATTAAGACAGGGGGGAAGAAAAAATGGCTTCACTTGTGCTTTCAACAAATTTATTTTCTTCACAAAGTCCCAAAAGAATTTTTCTTAAAAAAAATTATTTTATAAATTAAGTTGTTGGTTGTTGGTTAGGTCTTAGGAGTTCTTGGTTAACGTAGGAGGTATTGTTTCGTTTTTAGAAAGACCTTTCACGCTGAGGTGCGCTTGTCAAACTGATGTGTATGTGGTGTGTTGTTCTATATATAGGGATTTAACATGTCTGTGGTGTGGTGGGGGTTTCTTTTCTCCCCCTTTAATAAGTGCATGGATGTAGGTGTGTTGAAAAAGTGTTCATAGCAGGAATGAGTTGAGACGGAGAGTAGGGTTGGGTGGGGAGAAATGTAGCAAGTGCGGCCCGCCCCGGTCATTCTCGAAAAATTCCTTTATTCAGGGGAAAAAGCTTTTAGCATTGCTTTTGTGTTGAGAATGGTCACAGGCAAATCGCACCTGTCAAGTTTGTGAATAATAATTTTTTTCTTCTTTATTTCCTGAAGAATTTTTCTACGTCCATCCCAAAGTTAGTCCTTTGTTCAACACACACATATGCGCGCATATACGTACATACACACACGGGCATGTGTAGGAATATATAGGCACACACCATCAATCACACACCCATGCACAAATACATCCACATACATACACAAAAACATATAGAGACACATATAAAAACACACATATACATACGTACACACACGAATATGTACTCATACCTCCACATGGGTATATATATATATATATATACATACACATACACATATACATACATACATATATATATATATATATACATATACATACATATACACATACACACACATATACACACACATATATATATATATATATATACACACACATATATATATATATATACATATATACATACATATACATACATATACACACATAAAGATACATAACTAAATATACATATATACACATACACGCACACACACACACACACACACGCTATATATATATATATACATTACATACATGCTCACACACACAACATATACATCATGCACATACACTGGTATACTGAACTATCGACATACTTGTGTATTAAGCACCCAACCACAAACTCTACTTCACAATAAGCCAACAAGCATGTATCTATATGTGGTTACTGCTATAAAAAGCAGCCAAATCTCCCTTAAACTTTATGTAACCATCTTAACCCTTTCATGACAAGATTTTTAATGAAATACACTGTTATAATAAATAATCAGTTAATTAATAAAATATTTAGAGGGATTTACTAAGATTTAATTATTTCATTATTAAGATGCTGTTTGTAAGATAACTTAACAAAAGGTTCTTATATCAAAATTCTGCCAGAAGATTTTATTTTAAGTAGAAACTTTTTAAAATGGGTGATATTGTTTCATAGAACCAGGGGCAGTTTGGGGCCAGTTGGTATCAAAATAATTAAAAACGATCACACTGGGTAGAATTGTCAGAAGTACACTATGCCTAGGGGAAAAATAAAGGGCAGGCATGGTCATGGTTGGAGTGCCTTTGATTACAGCTCTGTTGGATTCAGATTAACATGGGGGTAAACAACAATAACAACAATATCAAACTTCACAGCATATACACCCGACGATATATCAAAGCGGATGGTGATAGGAAAGACATCCAGCTGTAGCAACCTGCCAAACAAAGGGTCAGGAGGATTCTTCAGCTGTGTCAAAGACATCCCTAGTGCTGGTGCTATGATATAATGCACTTGGTTGAGCATGGGATTATATTTAAGCAACATGCAGGTCCTCAGCCCACCAGAACACTTGGTAGAGTACAGAAATGTATGTAAGTATGGTGTAGGCCCCACTGGGTTGTCTGAGAGAGCAGTAGCTTGACTTGAGTACTGACTTGCTCTGAGACGACTCATCCTTGCTAGCAGGGAAAATGAACGTCAGATGATGCCGATGATGATTATGATGATGACGATGATGAATCTTTGTCAGTGTGGGCAATGAGTCTTTAGTGGTTCAATCAACTGGGCATCCAATTTGTAAGTAATGTATATAGGTGGCTGAGTATTCCACAGACATGTGAACCCTTAACATAACACTCAGGCAGAATCATCATCACACAATATGTGTCAAAGAAGGGATCTTTAAATTACAAACACAATCCATCTAACAGTTTTCTGACAACCCTAATTTCACTGGCAAGGCTTGGGTCAACCTTGGGATCTGGTAAAAAGAATTGTCCCAAGTGCTACACCCTGGGATTGAACCTAAGACGTCATGATAGCAAAATAAACTTCTTAAGTACTCAGCCTTGTCGGTATCTATTTACAATATATTATATGCAATACATAGACATATACACAACACAATTTCATATTACCTATATAGTGTTTTTGTGAAATATAATATAAAATAACATTTTTGAAATGTAGGACTTATTGGATGACCTGGAGTTGGCCATGCTGTACCTTCCTCCAATAAGGACTAAATTTGGCCAGGTATTTTACAGTTGGATGCCCTTCCTAACACCAACCACATTTATATTGTGGAACTGGATGGATCTGTTATGAAGCGGGAACCCTAGTTTTGGAGCCCGGTACTGGATGGCACTGATACAAGGAGCCTAACTCATCTAGGAGTGTAGCCATAGTTTTGGGGCCCGGTGCTGGACGGCAACGCTATGAGGAAGGACAGGCCAGTCAGCTGTGTTAAACCCATCTCACAACGTTACCATAGTTTTGTGACCTGGTACTGGATGACACTGCTATGAGGAGGGAAAGGTGTGGAACTACAGTTTGGGAGCATGCAGATTATATATATATACAGAGAGAGAGAGAGAGAGAGACCAACAGATAACAATTAAATTTAACTAACACATTCACACACACACACACACATATATATATATATTATATATATTTATATATATATACATATTTATGAAATATAACACAGAACTGAAATAAAATTCAGTCATCGACAGAGCCACTACATGGTCATAAAAACTGCTAGAAGTGGCAGCCAAATCACCTTTAAATCATATCTATTAACCTAGAAAAAGAAACTACATGTTGAATAATGTAGTCCTAGATAAACTATGCCTTAATTAAGGATGCGTTGGCCATTGATAGACATTAGTGACAATAAGTCTTCTCAGTGATGGTTGGCTCAGGGCTAAACAATAACATATTGAAGAAATACAATACACCCACACACAGTTATAACCTACAACACACTCCTAGACATTTCTAAAATACAACACGCACATTTCTAAAATACAATAAAAACAAACACCTACATTTGTGTCTAGAATAAAGACATACACATAACACACTAGATAGATACATATACACACACCTATAAAATAAAATGCATATACACACATTAAAAAGAAAGGAAAAGACATTAGATATAGTTGTCTTAGATATCGGCCACCTCCCAAATTAAAGCTGTGATGGTTATGGCTAGAAGATCTCCCATCATAGTTCTGCTGCTGGGTCAGAGTTGGCTTGGAGTTATGTACCAACAGCAACAACAGCATCATCAACAACACATACAGGGCCTCCTCCTCCTAATCTCTCTCTCTCACCCCACACACATGTCCACTGACACAGATGGCTACACTCTTTCTTTCTTTCTCTCTTTCCCTCATATACATACATACATACATACACATTCGCCTACACTATTTTCTCTCTTTCTCTCATATATATATATATATATACACATATACATACACCATGTCTTTCTCTTTCTCCCATATATATATATACACACACACATACATATATATCTAACTGCACAGCAACACCACATATACTGCACAATGGTACCACATTCACTGCACCACCATACTACATCAACTGTACAACATCAAGTGCATGACAACACCCCATACATTACATCAACTGCACAGTAACACCACATACACTGCACAGTAACACCACATACACTGCACAGCAACACCACATACACTGCACAGCAACACCACATACACTGCACAGCAACACCACATACACTGCACAGTAACACCACATACACTGCACAGCAACACCACATACACTGCACAGTAACACCACATACACTGCACAGCAACACCACATACACTGCACAGTAACACCACATACACTGCACAGCAACACCACATACACTGCACAGCAACACCACATACACTGCACAGCAACACCACATACACTGCACAGCAACACCACATACACTGCACAGTAGCACCACATACACTGCACAGTAACACCACATACACTGCACTACATCAACTGATGATAGACTGAAATTATGGATGTTACTACTGATGTTGTTGCTAGTGCAGCAGTAGCAACTGTTGATGCTACTGCAGCTGGCGTTGTTGTTCTTGTTTAGCCCTGGGTTAGCTCTGATTAAGAAGAACCTATGATGAAAAGACGTTCCAGGTGTGACCATCTCATGTTTGTAAATCTAAGACTACATTGTTCAATAGATCATTATTTACTGAAGACAGTAAACTGCAATTTGTGAGAGAGTTGGCTGATGTTTCTAGCAGGCAGAACGACCACTTAGAGACGCCTTCATTGGCTATAGGCACCACTCTCGTTACTGCTGTAGTAGTTTTTTTAACCCTAGGTCAGTGCTGATTGAGCAGACTTTAAGAGCAAAGGCGTTCCAACCACGACCAACTTGTCTTTTTGTATCTCCAAGACAACATTCATGAATGTATCCTTCCTGTTTCATAACAGTAATGTTTGATTTGAGAAAGATTTGGCTGTTATTTCTAGCATATTGAGCAACTGTATAGCAATTCCCTGGTTGTCTTGTTACTGTTGTTGTTTAGCCCCAGGTCAACCAAGATCAAACAAATCTATGATCACAGGCAATCTTGCCGTGATCATACTGGCTTGTATCCAGGTGTACATTATATCTCCTTTTTTATGAAGGCGATATGTGTAATTTTTTAGGGCGATTTAGTTGCCATTTTTAGCAGGTCGAGTAACCACACAGTGGCTCCTGCTGCTGTTGTAGCAAAAACAGTAGCTGCTGCTTCTTATGAAGGCTTCATCTTTACATTCATTGATTAAACACTACCACTGCTGCTACACCCCCCCCCCCCTCCGCTGCCACCATCACCACAACTACTACTAAACCACTGCTACCACCACCACCACCACCTCTAACAATACTGGAAGTAGTAAGAATAGTAGTAGTAGTAGTAGTAGTAGTAGTAGTAGTAACACCAATATTATAGGTAGCATCAACAATGATAGTGGTGGTGGTGGTAGTAGTACATGGCAGTTGTATATTAATAATAGTAGCAAATGATATCAATATTATGTTTAATAATAGTAGTAGTGGTGGTGGTAGTGGTGGTGTCTAGAGACACTACATAGGTGTACACACCCCACCCTGTTCTAGGAGAGGTAAAGAGGTGATAGAGAAAGAGTGGGAAGGAGATGTTCATTGAAAGAGGGGTTGTGGTGGTGTGGTGATGGTTGGTGACATATTGTGAGTCAAAATTTGGGAATAGCTGACATATTGAGAGTCAAGGTTTAGGTGTAGTTGACATGTTATGGGTCAAAGTGTGGGAGTAGTTGACATGTTATGGGTCAAAGTGTGGGAGTAGTTGACATATGGGTCAAAGTTCAAAGTCGAATCCAATAATGATGACATAAGTATGTGTATATATATATATATACATATATATACACACACATACATACATATCCATATGTATAGCTCTCTCTTATATATATGTTGATGCCCTATGGACAGACACTGGTCTCTTGGAGACGCAGGACATGGCAGCGATAATGAGGGACAGAGACTGCTGGAGAGAACTCGTCCATGGATCTCGGGAATTTTACCCGCCCTAGATATATATATATATAGAGAGAGAGAGGGAGGGAGGGAGGGAGAGAGAGAGTATGTGAGTGTGTGTCTAGTGCAGTAGTTGAGAGAGAGAGAGAGAGAGAGAGAGAGAGAGAGAGAGAGAGAGAGAGAGAGAAGAGAGAGAGAAAGAGAGAGAGAGAGAGAGAAAGAGAGAGTATGTGAGTGTGTATCTAGTGCAGTAGTTGAGAGTGGAAATTGCAAGTTTACCATCCAGCTGTTTGCCAAATCTCTCGCTTCCAGCTTTTGCAGTTGATGGATTCATATAAACCATATGGATGTGTGTGTGTGTGTGAGAATATTGATGAATTATATAGACGACTCCCCGCCACCAATAGCACCCTATGAATGAAGGGGTACCAATTAAGAACTGACATTTTCGAGTTGATAACATATGGAATATTTTTAATCCCTTCAATACCAAAACCACCTGAAACCAGCCCTGGTTCTATGATATAAAACTGTTTACTTTAAAATGTTTAGTTGTCTGGCTTGCCTGTCTAGCTTCAAAACATGATCACCTGTCTAACTCATGCAAGTATGGAAGATAGACACAAAACAGTAATGATGAGGATGGTGTTTATATCCATCTGAAAATTCTTTATTCATAATTTTACGTAAACACATTTTTAAGTTAACCCTTTAGCATTTAAACCGACCGTATCTGTCCAGAATTCTCTCACCTCTTTCTTTTCAAACAGGCCATAATTGGCTGCTCATACTGATGTTAAGGTATTGTTCCCAAAATAAATAATATCAAAATCTCATAGATTCGATATTATGTGAGATAATTATTTAAGATGAAGCCTTTACCACAAAAATACAATAGTATAGAGTAATGTAAATGTTAAAGGGTCATGTTCCAGACAACAGCTTGACACCGAGAAAGTTAGTTAAATGATTTGAAAATGAAAGGCTGTGTCTGTCATTAGAAATGTGGTAACAAACAGTAAACCCTTTTGATACCAAATCTTGATGCCCTAAGGATAGACACAGGACAGAGACCGCTGGAGAGAACTCATCCATGGATCTCGGGAATTTTACCCACCCTAGATAGATACTATTCTGGCCAAAACTGGTTATAGTTCTATGAAACAAAAACCACCCATTTTAAAAGGTTTCTATTGAAATTAAAATATTCCAGCATAATTTTATGTAGGAACCATATATTAAATTACGATCTTAATATGAAATAATTTATAATTTTAGTAAAACCCCCAAAATTCTTCATTAATCAATTGAAATAAAATGTTTTATTAGAAATACAGTGAGGAAAGAGTTACAGTGATGGCATTGACTTAATGGGATGTGATGGGAGAGGAATGAGTATGTGAAGGAGGTCTAAGATGGGATACTTAGTTGGTGGTGGGAGGTATGTGAAAAATTAAGTTTGGTGCAGATTAGTGTCTATAATTTTCAAATACATTTGTAATATAACTAACGTTCTTGTGAGTATGTTGGTGTTTGGAACCTGGACTACCCACAGTGATGTCATAGGTTTGTTTGGGTAAAGCTGACCATGACTGGAACAATATCACCAACAAATTGTTTCTGTGGTTGGTTGGATGGATGGTCTTCACCTGATCTGGTCTGACCATGACCACACCACCACCACCATGGTCATTAACACCACAACAATGACAATGACCACCACCACTATTACAATAAACAATCATGATGTTTATGAGTAGTTGTAGTGTTAATGGGCAGTTGTGATGTTAATGGACAGTTGTGATGTTAATGGACAGTTGTGATGTTTATGAGTAGTTGTAGTGTTAATGGGCAGTTGTGATGTTAATGGACAGTTGTGATGTTAATGGGCAGTTGTGATGTTAATGGACAGTTGTGATGTTAATGGACAGTTGTGATGTTAATGGACAGTTGTGATGTTAATGGACAGTTGTGATGTTAATGGACAGTTGTGATGTTAATGGACAGTTGTGATGTTAATGGACAGTTGTGATGTTAATGGACAGTTGTGATGTTAATGGACAGTTGTGATGTTAATGGACAGTTGTGATGTTAATGGACAGTTGTGATGTTAATGGACAGTTGTGATGTTAATGGACAGTTGTGATGTTAATGGACAGTTGTGATGTTAATGGACAGTTGTGATGTTAATGGACAGTTGTGATGTTAATGGACAGTTGTGATGTTAATGGACAGTTGTGATGTTAATGGACAGTTGTGATGTTAATGGACAGTTGTGATGTTAATGGACAGTTGTGATGTTAATGGACAGTTGTGATGTTAATGGACAGTTGTGATGTTAATGGACAGTTGTGATGTTAATGGACAGTTGTGATGTTAATGGGCAGTTGTGATGTTAATGGACAGTTGTGATGTTAATGGGCAGTTGTGATGTTAATGGACAGTTGTGATGTTAATGGACAGTTGTGATGTTAATGGACAGTTGTGATGTTAATGGACAGTTGTGATGTTAATGGACAGTTGTGATGTTAATGGACAGTTGTGATGTTAATGGACAGTTGTGATGTTAATGGACAGTTGTGATGTTAATGGACAGTTGTGATGTTAATGGACAGTTGTGATGTTAATGGACAGTTGTGATGTTAATGGACAGTTGTGATGTTAATGGACAGTTGTGATGTTAATGGACAGTTGTGATGTTAATGGACAGTTGTGATGTTAATGGACAGTTGTGATGTTAATGGACAGTTGTGATGTTTATGAGGAGTTGTGATGTGCATGAACAGTTGTGATGTATATGAACAATTATAATATTTATAGGTAGTTGTGAACATCTATGTGTTTTCCTAAGTAGTCAGTGAATTTGTTTTCCATCTTAACATTGAACTCAATAGAAAGACTGGGTTTATTGCCCAAGACTTAACAACTATTAAGTCCCAAAACAATCTGGAATCTGGCCAAAACTGGGCCTTAATCCAACAGTGTCACCTGATAGGTTAGGAGGTGTAAATCTTATTGGTAAATATAAGATAGTTTTGGAATCAAGTGTGGTTGGCTACAGGCAAACTACAGCTAACTTGGCACAAATACTGCTATGATTGATTGATTGGTTGATTGATTACAGTAATTGTTTTATTTTGGTTTGGATGTTATTTTTTTTATTACATTTGATGGGTTTGTTGTTTGTCTACCACCATCTTCCACCAACATTCCTCCCTCCATCTACACAATAATGTACTTTCAACCGTCCTCCCACACAATCATCTTCTCTTCCACTTATCTCTCTGTTTATATACATACATACATACATATATATATATATATATATATATATATATACATATATATACATATATATCATCATCATTTTACGTCAGCTTTTCCCTGCTTGCAAGGGTGGGACGGGAACTGATTCTGGCTTGATTTCTACAGCTGGATGCCCTTCCTAACACCAACCTCACTTACAGTGAGTTCTGGGTGATTTTTTTTCTTTTGCCGTGGCACCTCCACGACCTCTTTGCAGTGGGAGGGTGTGGGTGCATATTGTCTATATGCTTCAGCTTCGGCTTGTACCCGTGGGGGGTCAGGTCTTCTGTATTACTGCGCGACGCCAGAGTCACGGTCGTGTGTCATCGCCTTTGAGAGGTGTAATTGGGTAAGGTCGGCTTTTATCACCTCATCCCAGGTCTTCTTGGGTCTCCCCACTCCGCGGTTTCCATCGACTTCTAGTGCTCTGCACCTTTTTATGCAGCTGTCATCCTTCATACACATCACATGTCCATACCAACGCAACCGCCTCTCCTGCACACAGCATTTGATTCCTCTTATGCTCAGTCTCTCTCTCATTTCATTTATGCTTTGCCGTTCGCGTATATTACTATTACACATCCATCGGAACATGCAGGCTTCGTTTCTTTCTAATCTACGCAAGTCTTTCATAAACAGCGCCCAGGTCTCACTACCATGTAACATTGCTGTTCGTATACACGCATCATACAGTCTGCCTTTCATTTTGAAGGAAAAGCCTTTTGCAGCTAGCAGTGGTAGTAGCTCCCTAAACTTCTTCCAACCCGTTCTTACCCTAGTTATTGTACTTTCCGAACACCCACCTCCGCTGCTAATTCGGTCACCTAGGTAGCAGAAGCTGTCTACTGTTTCTACAGAGCCCTCCCAGAGTTTGGTGGTACTTGTTTCCTGTGGCTGTTTGCTGCTTGCTGTCCCAGCACAGCTGCTACATGTGAAGCCTACATTCTTAGTTAAGCTTCCTGAGATCCCGCTACATATCTTGTGTACCCATTGTTTGCATTTGGGGCAGTGAATGGAGTTCCTACCTACACCTTTCCTACATACTGAGCAAGGCCATTTCCCTGAGGGGATCTGGGTTCTGTTTTCTCGTCTACTTACATATATATGTGTAAATGAAGTAATTCCATCGGAAAAGTCCAGGAAAAAAGAGTGCTCTATGTAGGCAACAGAGCTTAATTATTATTATTATGTAATAAACAACATAAGGCAATTATTCCATTTACCAGTGGTTTCTTAAAAGCAAAATGTTTTGCTTTCAATCCTCAGAATGAAAAACTTACATATATATACATATATATATATACTAGCTGATCTACCCGGTGATACCCGGGTATTTTATGAAAGTTACAAT
The DNA here is from genome assembly GCA_964016885.1 of Eledone cirrhosa. NCBI lineage: Eukaryota > Metazoa > Mollusca > Cephalopoda > Octopoda > Eledonidae > Eledone > Eledone cirrhosa. Next base: position 271,221,463 of record OZ024743.1, on the reverse strand, counting down.
ATATTTGGCACACATTACAAAGTATGTGACCATTCAAATATGATTGCTGAATTTTAACCAAAGTAGGAATTATAGCAGAATATTTATTGCCGTTTGGTCAAAGTAAATCATCTAGATAGAAATATAGTTTTTTCCAGTGCTGATCTTTTGAATACTGCTCCCTATTACAGTCAGCATATATAATGCTTTACTCATAGATGAATCATTAGGTATGTTGTCAGTGAAAAGGGCATGACCAAAAAAATACATTTTTTTTAATTTATCCTTTTCTTTTTGCTCAATCTGAACCTCTGAAATTCAAACAACCTGTAAAGACTATTTTAAAAACCATAAATAAAATAAGAAAATAAATTTAGCATTGGTTCATGATTGAATAAAGCGTTTACTTACTCATTTCTGTAATTCAGGAAAAGGTGGGATTTGAAGGAAATTTGCCTGCTATTTCTACCCAACAAATTCCTCACTTATACTACTTTATATCGCAGAGGTACCTGGGAATACCTGCATATTCTCCCAAAGTAACACCATGCAGTAAATTTGCGGCTTCAGAATTCCTTGCAAACTACATGACTAAGGAATCTGTGTGTATTGTCATTGAATGAGGAATTACGACATTGCTCATTCCAAAGCCTCTGGATAAACAACATTCTTGGTTTTGCCCTGTGGTGCCACAATGAAAAGACAATCAGGGTTCCAACCCTTGTTGTGCCAACATAGAGTTGACCATGTGAAAAGACAGGATGTGCCAGATTCAACCCAACGACTTTCAATGATTGCCCTTGAGATTTGTTAATGGTCATGGCAAAACTGAGCCTGATCGGAAATTGAAGTCTTTGAAATTCAAATGGCAAATCAGTTGGCTTCAGAGGTATTCTGGGAATGAAACAATTGTCACCAGCAAATTTTCCTGACATGATTGCAACTTCTAGAACATTGGACATCATATTTTTGATGATGAGTCTTGTGCCATTACAAAGTTTTGGAGGATCCAGATTGCGAAGTAGCATCACCGATGCTCCAAGCTTCAGTATAAGGTTGTGTGGAGGAATTCCCGCTTGTTCAAGACTGTTCAAAAATTCAGTTGGATAGTTTACAACCTGATCTTGAGAAGTGATTGTGTCAACTGATTTGTAGCATATTTACTCTCTCGGTAACATCTCCAGCAGCCTTCTGTTGATTTCTTTCACAGCAACATTTTTAGGTGCTTGTTCTCAGAGCCATTTCGGATCATATTGCCTGGTCTGAATATTTGGAAACACTCTGGCAATCAGTTCTTGTTGTGTCAAGGTTATGGCCAAATGACAACTGAATATGGTCATTGTAGTCCTTTTCAAGAAGTCCATTTCCCAATTTAAGTAGTTGGATGGCAAACTCACTGACACCTTCGTCACCAGTTAAGTGCACTCGCATGTTAGTTGTAAGTGGGGCCAGAGATAGGATGTTTTCAGACAGGCATTGACCTGATCAGCTCGAGTCCCTCGAAGAATTACAGCAGAGTTTGTCTGAAATCACCAGCAAGAACCATTGTCACTCCTCCCATTATGCAACTATTTTCTCTCTGATTCCTTATCGTCCGGTCCAAAGCTTCAATTGCTCCTTTATGGCTCATAGTAGCTTCATCCCAAATTATCATCTTGCATGTTTGCAGAAGCTTGCCCTTGGGTGAGTTCTTCTTGATGTTGCAAAATGCTGTGTGAGATCTATGGGCAGCTTAAACATGGAGTGTGCAGTTCTTCCTCCATCCAGAAGTGTTGTTGCAATGCCACTTGAAGCCACAGCAAGAGCAATATGTTGCTTTTGGCAAACTTTTGCAAGCAGGAGGTTTATGAGGAATGTCTTGCCTGTGCCAGCGGGAGCATCGATGAAGAAAAGTCCTCCCCTGTCATTTTGAATGATTTCAATGATGTTGTGGTAGGCGTATTTCTGGTCATCCATCAATCGAGGTTCATTTTCATCCACAAACTTACGCAATGCTTGAATATCGTAGTTTGTCTCCTGAAAAATGTCTTGTGCTACCTCCATTTCTTCATCTGGCTCTGGCATCCCGCAGTTAGCTAATGTGCTATTCATTGCCTGAACTCAATGGGACAGGTCAGAGAGAGCTTGATTGTAAATCCTGGGGGTATATTCCATATACATATTGCCATGATGTCTTCGGGCTAGGTGTAGTCGTCCGACATATTGTTTTTGTACTCCTGCCAGAATAGATGAGCTTCATCAATTCCACATGCTGTGAGCATAATAGCAAATAATTGTCTTATTTGACTGGCTACTTGAGTGATTGCTGCTTCTTCTAGGCACTTCAACCAGTGTCCATTGTCATGCAGGAGTCCATGCTGTTTACATGCTTCTTGGTATGTTGCGCACTCCCTTCCTCTGAAGCATCTAAGATCCTCAAATGACGTTGGTCCTCAAACAATATGCAGAAGTAGCCGTAAATAAAAACATTCTCTGTTGTTGGGATGGACATTGTAAACATGCCCAATAGCATCACTTGACTTGACTTAATGACCTTCCACTAAATGACCCTGCTTTCTTTGATTGCAGGTCTTGCAATTGGTCCAGGTGTAGTATGTAGGGACTTCAGCATATAGGAGGGATCGAGCAAATTCATCATTCTGGCAGAGTTTAAAGAAAGCAGTTAGTGTAGTGTCATGTGATGCTTGTGCCAACTGATGAGCAGTGATCTCAGTGAGGTACACTCTCTGTCCATTTTCCAGATGGACTGCGAGGCTGACCACTGTTGGGTGGCGTTGGTGGATATAAAATCCAAAGATTCGCCAGATAGCTTCATTGCTGGAGATGTATCGACCTGTTTGATACAGTTTGACCTCATCCAGCCCACCATCATTGAGTTCTTTGTCAGTAATAAAGGTAGCCACGTCACTGCCCTTGTTGGTATATTTTGTGACATATAGGATTGCCTTTACGGAGCTGCAATACTCAACATTGCTATGAGCTTTTAGAAGTTTACACAACAATTTGTTGTGTGGGACGACCCACTGATTGTTTATGGTCAGCTCCTCTCCTCGAACTGTTAGGCTTGCAGTATTGCCTCCATGTTCTGGACTACGCCTACGATAAAGGGGGTATCCATTATTGTCAGTCCGAGTTTCCCCAATAAAAGCTTTAGGATAATTTTTGCTGCATTTTTGATCTTTCATGCAGGGAGAGGCTGGGTTGATGACTCCACATGGACCATGAATGAGTTTGGACTTGATGGTTTCAAAGAGCTCTGGATCACCACCTTTATCAGGCAACTCTGCTGAAATGATCTTATCAACATCATCTGGTCTGGTCTTCTCCTTGTACCAGATTAGTGTGTGAGAGTGAGGAAGACCTCTCGTCTGCCACTCAATATTGGTCATCCAAGTACTAAGCTCACTAAAGATTTTTCCTTCTTTTAGGAGCCAGATGAGTTTTATTTCTGCTTTTCATGGAAAACCCGAGCAATGAGGTGATGTCGATCCTTTGGTTTTTGATTTTGAAATAATTCATTTGATATTTCTGACCAGTTTGAATTGATGTAAATGTAATGATGAGATCTGGTCGACCAAATTTTCTGACATAGGCCGTTGCATCTTGCGTATGTTCATGCATGTAACGTGGTCCTCCCGTGAAGCTTGATGGTAGTATGACTGGCTGGCCAATATTTCTTGGGTCAACATCAGAATTGATGGCATCCCTAAGGTCGATGTAATTATCTGCCCTCAACTTAGTTTGATTCCTTCGCAGAAAACCCTATCTTTCTGTTTCAATTTTGGCATACATGTCCACCATGAACTGGCTGGTTACTTCTTTGAATCACATTCCATGAAATGATAAGCATAGAATTCTTTGCAGCTGATTGATCAGCCAGTTTCTTGTCCCGTTCCTGGGTTGATCTGCCGTAGCTGAAAATGATATCCATCTTGACCATTCCAAAAGATGAGCGGATATTGGAGTGAATCATAGGCTCTATGAGTTTCACAAATTCGCTCCAAATGTCCACTTCGTTTTTGCAAAACAATGTCACGTCGTTCATGCTGTTCATCAACCATTATGATTGCAACTTCATCAGTGACAGGTGCATTGAATCTGCGTTCATGTTCTGAAGCTGGGCGTTTGTCTTCCCTAATGATAATATTACGATCTCTGGTGTTGTTCATATGCTCCAGTGCATATTTAAATACACTGACGTACATATGATGTTGGTGAAGCATTTCTTGTAACTTTATGACTATGTAGAACTGCAATCCACCATGGACATTGGTACATCTTTGTTGTGCCTGTGTTTCATTTCCACCCATGAAGTAAACCTGCACAAATATGTGAGGCTCCTGTGAAAGTGGCAGAAGGTCACCCATTAAGTGGTAACACTGTCCCTGAATTTTATAAGTTGTACAGAATCTAAAGTCAGTCACATTCCTGTCAGCCCCAAAAGATGTCATTTTAAAGGCAGAATTATATGTTATGATGTATTTATTGAAGTGTCGTGCTTTTGGTGTACGCTGAAGGAGCAGGTTCTTCAGAAATTCAGGAGGTTCTTGTATTGTTTTAAGGCCACTTTGCCTTTTTAACAGCACAGACTTGGTGTTTCTGCTGCCTACTCCTTGGCACCACAATACTGGCAGCATTTATTCATTTCCCCAATGTTGATTTGTGGATTACTGCTGTAGTCCTTTTGGGGTTCATAAGAAAAAGCACCCATCAGCCAGTTCATTTTACTTGTGGCATGTTCTCCTGCTCGGGCAGTAGAACGATGTGCTTGATTAGCATTTCGTCTGATTTGCTGTTGTTCCTTAATTTGTTGTTCTCGTGTAGCAGCAGTCCTTTGTTCCCTTTCATCCAAACGGTGTGCTCGTGCTAAAGCTGTTTGGGCTCTGTTAGCAGCTAGACGGGCATGCCGAACTTCTTCACTTTCTTCAGATCGCTGTGTTTTCTTTCTCTTAGCCTCTGAAGATGACCTTCCATATCTGGAACGTTTTCTAGGCATTTGAAGTGATATTATTACACACCACACGATAAAATAAAGTACCAGTAATGCACTGGAATAATTGCTGGCCTTGTGCCAAAAGTAGAAACAATTATTACACACCACACACACTCTTTCCGAAATAGAAACAACTATAGAATGTATTGTTCACTCAGTAAAGTTGTTTTAAATGATCTCTTTATATGAATGTATATTAGGTGAAATTAATTTTAGACATATGTAGAAAATATTGGGATTTCAGATTGTATCCAAAAAAACTACAAACACTACATATGTAGACATATGTAGAAAATAAGCTTTGATGGTAACATATATCGGCTGCTAAAGAACGCCCCCTCCCATAACACACACGTGTGTGTAAATATATATATAAACGGGAAATGACAATGGGCTGGGTGGAGTAGGACTCATGGTAGCAGAAAAGTGGGCAGACAAGATAATAGACATAAATAGAGTGAACGACAGAATAATTAAAATAAGACTTGTCCTCAATAGAACTACGGTGACAGTAATATCTGCGTACGCACCCCAATCCGGACTGCCCGGCACTATAAAAGACAGATTCTATGAGACACTGATGCTCACTACCTCCCAAATAACCGACAGTGACTATATAATTATTGCAGGCGACCTAAATGGTCACGTTGGACAACATTGTGACGGCTACGACGAAATCCATGGAGGCTATGGGTTTGGTACTAGAAATGAGGAAGGCTCCAGAATCCTGGAATTCAGTGACGCAAATAACCTAACTATCTGTAACACTAACTTCAAAAAACGTGACAATCACCTGATCACCTATAGATCGGGGGAGCACACAAGCCAGATAGATTATATCCTTACCAGAAGACGTGACAGAGTGTCTGTTGTAAACACTAAATCCCTCCCCCATGAAGAATGCACCTCCCAACATAGACTGATAATTAGCGACCTAATAGTCAGGACGAGACGTACTAGACAGCAGAAGAGGACTATCCTCAGGAGAAAAATATGGAAGCTAAAGGACCCCACAGCCAGAAATAAATTTAAAAGCATACTACTTGATGCTTTCGACAGTAAGGAAGAGCAATTAGAGTCGTACAATATAGAGGAACAGTGGGAATTCCTGAAAGCAAACCTGCTGATGGCGGCAGACGAAGTCTGTGGCTGGAGCAGGCCTGTAGGCAGGAGGAGAGTAACATGGTGGTGGAACAGTAAGGTGGAGGGGTCAATTAAGGCCAAAAAGCAGGCTTGGAAAGTATGGCAGGATGGGGGAAGTAGAGAAGACTATCAAGTGGCCAGGAGGGAAGCTAGGAGACAAGTGTACTTCGCAAGAAGGGAAGCAGAGGAAAGAAAGTTCAAGCATGTTCTACAACGCGAGGACCAAAAACGTGAGGTTTTCAGGATTGCTAGGCAATGTGTCAAGGAAAACAGTGATATTGTCGGGGAGAAGTGTGTACTTAACGATGACGGCGTACTTGCCATCACCGACGCCGATAAGAAGGTAGCTTGGAAGTGTCACTACGAAAGGCTACTAAATGAGGAGAATAAATGGGAGAAAGACAGTCTCCCCCACATCGACCCAATAGAGGGACCAGCAGTGTTAGTCGAGGGTAGTATAATAAGTAAGGCAATCAAAGATATGAAGATGGGTAAGGCGGCTGGGCCTTCGGAAATAGTTGCTGAGATGCTGAAGGCATCTGGAACGGTGGGACACACCATGGTCACCCGGATAGTTAACCAAGTCGTACAGAATGGGGTTGTTCCGAAGGACTGGCGTAGCAGCATCATCGTTAACTGTTATAAGGGTAAAGGAGATGCCCTAGATAGGAGTAACTATAGAGGCATTAAATTAATCGACCAGGTCATGAAGGTCACGGAAAAAGTAATAGCGCAACTAATCAGAGAGAGAATTGATCTAGATGAAATGCAGTTCGGGTTTGTGTCAGGCAAAAGTACCACAGACGCTCTTTTCATTGTACAACAACTACAGGAGAAGTACCTAGCTAAAAGTAAACCCCTATACTTAGCTTTTGTCGACTTGGAGAAAGCCTTCGACAGAGACCCCCGTTCCATTATCTGGTGGGCTCTTAGAAAACTAGGTGTTGACGAATGGCTTGTGAGAGCTATACAAGCCATGTATAAAGAAACAGTCAGCAAGGTTAGAATTAACAACGAATATAGTGAAGAGTTTAGCGTAAAAGTTGGTGTCCATCAGGGCTCTGTTCTTAGCCCCCTACTATTTATTATTGCCCTTCAGGCTATAACAGAGGAGTTCAAGACCGGCTGCCCATGGGAACTCCTATACGCAGATGACCTAACACTCATAGCTGAATCAATGGCCGAGCTAGAGAAGAAATTCCAAACATGGAAGCACGGCCTAGAATCAAAAGGCCTTAAAATTAACCTGGCTAAGACTAAAGTTCTAGTTTGTAAGAAAGAAAATAAGGCGGCGGTCCCTTCCGGGAAGTGGCCATGCTCAGTGTGTAGGAAAGGCATAGGTAGAAACTCCATTTTATGTCTCAAATGCAAAGTATGGGTGCATAAAAGATGTAGTGGGATCACAGGTAAGCTAACTAAGAACATAGATTTTACATGTGGCCGGTGCTCTGGTGCAATAAGTAGCAGCAAGTGCCCACAAAATACTAGCTCTTTCAACTGCGCAGAGGGTTCTATAGAAATAGTGGACAGCTTCCGTTACCTGGGTTACAAAATCAGCAGTGGGGGAGGGTGCTCTGAAAGTACAGTAGCTAGAGTCAGAACTGGATGGAAAAAGTTCAGAGAGCTTATACCACTATTAGCCGCTAAAGGGTTCTCCCTAAAAATGAAAGGCAGGTTGTATGATGCCTGCATACGAACAGCAATGTTGCATGGCTGTGAGACCTGGGCATTGTGTGCAGAGGATATACGCAGACTAGAGAGGAACGAAGCTTGCATGCTCCGCTGGATGTGTAATAGTAATATACGTGAACGGCAAAGCATAAATGAACTAAGGAAAAAATTAGAAATAAGAGGGATCAGATGTTGTTTACTCGAGAGAAGGCTACGTTGGTATGGTCACGTGATGCGCATGAAAGACGATAGCTGTATAACAAAGTGCAGGGCAATAAAGATAGACGGTAGCTACGGAGTAGGCAGACCCAGAAAAACCTGGGACGAGCTGATAAATTCCGACCTCACACACTTACACCTCTCCAAGACAATATCACTGGACCGAGACCTTTGGCGGTACTCAGTAATAGAGAAGACCCGCCTTACCTAAATACAAAGTAAAATCCTACTACAGTCAGTAGGCATCTCTAACAAAATACACCCCCGTCCCACCACCCCCACCCCATCCACACCGCCCCTTTCAATGTAAAGTTATGTTGGTGCCACAACATCCAGGCCGAAACAAATGAGATCGTGTAGGTGTCACGACAAAAAAACACACAGTCCACGCTGTAATGTGGCCGTGTAGGCAACACGGTAAAAACCTCCCAGCCCCACACTGTAAATGTGGTTGGTGTTAGGAAGGGCATCCAGCTGTAGAAAACCCGCCAGACAGTCCTATGCGAGCAAGATAATCACTCTTGCCTCAAGTGGGAAAACCCCCGTCCAAACCCATGCAAGCGTGGAACACGGACGTTAAACGTTGATGATGATGATGATGATAAATGCGGACACAAGTTAGGTAAAGAATCCCTCCAATCACCCTCCCTCTCTCCTGCCTCTTTACTTTTTTTCTCTCTCCCATCTTTTCTCTTTTCTTATCGTCTTTCTCTCCCCATCCGCCTCAATCCCTTTCTCTTTCTCCTCTCTTTCTTTCTCTCTCTCTCATCCTCTACACAATAGCAAACAAAAAATAAATAAAAGATAATGAATGCTTGTTACTTTCCCTCTCTCTCCCATCCCATTACTCTCTCTCTCTTTTTTTCTCTCTCACATCCCCCCTCTCTCTACGGAATAGAGAACAAAAAATAAAGAAAAGATAAATAACATTAAGGAAGCGGGAGAGTTAAAAAGTGTGTAAAAGTAATAAATAAATAAAAGTTAAGAACACTGGTTACTTTCCCTCTCTCTCTTTCATCGTCTTTCTCTCTCATCCCTTACTCTTTCTTTCTCTCTCACACCCCCTTACTCTCTCTCCCATTCACTCTCTTTCTCTCTCTCCCACTCTTTCTCTTTCATCGCCTTACTCTCTCTCCCATCTCCCACTCTCTCTCTTCCATCCCTCACTCTCTTATCCACAGACTGGAGAAAATAAAAAAACAAAGTGGATGATCTCTTTTGCTATTCATTAGAAAATAAGATAAATTGAATTTAAATGAATTCCTTGCTTTGCAAAGTAAAATTTTTTCGACCATTACCTGTCCGAGTGTAGTGTGAATATGTACATGTAATTTTGAGGAGTTTGGTCTGGTAGTTTGCTAGTTTTAGGCGGACACACAGAATCGTAAACTTGCATTTATATATATATATATATATATATAAACATATACATATATATACATATACATATACACATATACATACATATATATATATGAGGTTGGTGTTAGGAAGGGCATCAAGCTGTAGAAATCAAGCCAGAATCAGTTCCCGTCCCACCCTTGCAAGCAGGGAAAAGCGGACGTAAAATGATGATGATGATCATCATCATCATCACCGTTTTACGTCCGTTCTTCCACGCTAGCATGGGTTAGACGGGTTGTCCTGTTGTGGGCAGTGTCTGGTTGGCTGACCATGCCTTGCTCATACAGGAACTGATTTGGCTTGATTTCTACAGCTGGATGCCCTTCCTAACACCAACCTCATTTACAGTGAGTGTTGGGTGCTTTTTCGTGGCGCCTACACGTCCACTTTACAGTGTGGGCTGGGTGCTTTTTTGCCGTGGCACCTCCACGACCACCTTGCGGTGGGGGGTGTGGGGCATATTGTTTATATGCTTCAGCATGTACCCATGGGAGGTCGGGTACTCTGTATTACTGCGTGACGCCAGAAGTCACGGTCGTGTGTCATTGTCTTTGAGAGGTGTAGTTGGGTAAGGTCGGCTTTTATCACCTCATCCCAGGTCATCTTGGGTCTCCCCACTCCGCGGTTTCCATCAACTTCTAGTGCTCTGCACCTTTTTATGCAGCTATCATCCATCATACGCATCACATGTCCATACCAGCGCAACCGCCTCTCCTGCACACAACATTTGATTCCGCTTATGCTCAGTCTCTCTCTCAATTCATTTATGCTTTGTCGTTCACGTATATTACTATTACACATCCATCGGAGCATGCAGGCTTCATTTCTCTCTAATCTACGTAAGTCTTCCACCTTCAGCGCCCAGGTCTTACTACCATGCAACATTCGGTCACCTAGGTAGCAGAAGCTGTCTACTGTTTCTACAGAGCCCTCCCAGAGATTGGTGGTACTTGTTTCCTGTGGCTGTATACATACATACTTACATTTATGTAAGTGCCGTACTAAGAGTGAGAAATGAAATTTCGTTTTCATTTTATTACAACTCATCGTTTTCGGTGCGCCTGACCGATTTAACTCACTCGATATGCAAATTAGGCTGCTCAGCCGTTAATTTTCATAAGGAAAGTATATACTTTCGAACGTTCAACTATCTGGTAGATGGGTAAACGGTGCTGATGATAGCTAACAAGCTTGAAACTAGTACATCGTTCCTGTGTCAGTGTTGAACAAAAAGGTGACGTGGTTGCCTTAACACCGTGCGGCATAAATTCAGGCTGTTCAGTTTGTTTACAAATGAACAAAGCGGGCGCTATAATAAGCGTCCGCTAAACTTATGCGTACATATATGTCTGTGTACCTGTATCTATATATGTATATATATATATATATGCATGTTATTTTACGTCTGTATACATATATGTATGTACGTATACATACATACTTACATTTATGTAAGTGCCGTACTAAGAGTGAGAAATGAAATTTCGTTTTCATTTTATTACAACTCATCGTTTTCGGTGCGCCTGACCGATTTAACTCACTCGATATGCAAATTAGGCTGCTCAGCCGTTAATTTTCATAAGGAAAGTATATACTTTCGAACGTTCAACTATCTGGTAGATGGGTAAACGGTGCTGATGATAGCTAACAAGCTTGAAACTAGTACATCGTTCCTGTGTCAGTGTTGAACAAAAAGGTGACGTGGTTGCCTTAACACCGTGCGGCATAAATTCAGGCTGTTCAGTTTGTTTACAAATGAACAAAGCGGGCGCTATAATAAGCGTCCGCTAAACTTATGCGTACATATATGTCTGTGTACCTGTATCTATATATGTATATATATATATATATGCATGTTATTTTACGTCTGTATACATATATGTATGTACGTATACATACATACTTACATTTATGTAAGTGCCGTACTAAGAGTGAGAAATGAAATTTCGTTTTCATTTTATTACAACTCATCGTTTTCGGTGCGCCTGACCGATTTAACTCACTCGATATGCAAATTAGGCTGCTC
>OZ024743.1:271195028-271200028 GCA_964016885.1 Eledone cirrhosa | reverse complement strand
CCATCAATTTTGATTGCCCTGCAATTTTTATACAGCTGTCATTTATCATGCGCATCACATGACCATACCAATGTAATCTTCTCTGGAGTAAACAGCATCTGATCCCTCTTATTCCTAATTTCTCACTTAGTTCAGTTATGTTTTGCTGTTCAAGTATATTATTATTACACATCCAACGGAGCATGCATGCTTCGTTCCTTTCCAGTCTGCGCAGGTCCTCTGCACACAATGCCCATGTCTCACTGCCATGTAATATTGTTGTTTGTATACAAGCATCATAAAATCAGCTTTTCATTTTCAGAGAGAAACCTTTTGTGGCCAACAGCGGTATAAGCTCTCTGAACTTTATCCACCCCGTTCTAACTCTGGCTACTGTACTTTCAGAATACCCACCACCACTGCTGATTTTGTCACCTAGGTAACGGAAAGTCTCCACTATTTCTATGGAACCATTGGGCAGTAGAAGAAGCTAGTATCTTGTGGGCATTTGCTACTTGTTGCACCTGAGCATCGGCCACATAAAATCTACGTTCTTAGATAGTTTACCTCTGATCCCACTACATCTTTTATGTACCCATAGTTTGCATTTGGGACATAGAATGGAATTTCTACCTACTCCTTTCCTACATACTGAGCATGGCCATTTCCCAGAGGGCACCTGTGCCCTATTTTCCTTTCTACATCCTAGAACTTTAGTCTTAGACAAGTTAACTTTAAGGCCTTTTGATTGTAGGCCATCCTTCCATGTTTGGAATTTCTTCTCTAGTTCAGCTATAGATTCAGCTATGAGCGTTAGATCATCTGCATATAGAAGTTCCCATGGGCAGCCAGTCTTAAATTCCTCTGTTATAGCCTGAAGGGCAATAATAAACAGGAGGAGGCTAAGGACAGAGCCTTGATGAACACCGACTTTTACGCTAAATTCTTCACTATATTCATTGTTAATTCTAACCTTACTGACTGTATCTTTATACATGGCTTGTATAGCTCTCACAAGCCATTCATCTACTCCTAGCTTTCTAAGGGCCCACCAGATAATGGAGCGTGGGACTCTGTCAAAGGCTTTCTCCAAGTCAACAAAAGCTAAGTAGAGAGGTTTACTTTTAGCTAGGTACTTCTCCTGTAGTTGTCATACAAGGAAAAGTGCATCTGTGGTACTTTTACCTGACACAAACTGCATTTCATCTAGATCAATTCGATATCTGATTAGTTGTGCTATAACTCTTTCTGTGACCTTCATTCCAGATGCTTTCAACATCTCAGCAACTATCTCCAAAGGCCCAGCCGCCTTGCCTGTCTTCATATCTTTGATTGCCTTACTTATTATACAACCACTAACTTGCACTGCTGGTCCCTCTATTAGATCGATTTGGAGCAGACTATCTTTTTCCCATTTATTCTCCTCATTTAATAGTCTCTCATAGTGGCACTTTCAAGTTACCTTCTTATCAGTATCAGTGAGGGCAAGTACACCATCATCATTACGGACACATTTCTCCCTGACAATATCACAGTTTTCCTTGACACATTGTCTTGCAATCCTGAACACCTTATGTTGTTGGTCCTCGTGTTGTAGAACATGCTTGAACTTTCTATCCTCTGCTTCCCTTCTTGCAATGTACACTTGTCTCCTAGCTTCTCTCCTGGCCACTTGATAGTGTTCTCTACTTCCCCCATCCCGCCATACTTTCCAGCCTTGATTGACTCCTCCACCTTACTGTTCCACCACCAAGTTACTCTCCTCCTGTCTATAGGCCTGCTCCAACCACAGATTTCATCTGTTGCCTTCAGCAGGTTAACACTCACGAATTCCCACTGTTCCTCTATATTGTACTTCTCTAATTGCTCTTCCTTACTGTCAAAAGCATCAAGTAATTAGCTTTTAAATTTGTCACTGGTTGTGGAGTCCTTCAACTTCCATATTCTTCTCCTCAAGGTAGTCCTCCTGTGTCATCGAGTACGTCTAGTCCTGACTATGAGGTCACTAACTATTAGGCTATGTTAGGAGGTATATTCATCATGGGGAACGGACTTAGTGTTTACAACAGATATATACAGGGTGTGGACGATATTTGTTCACAATTTTCAACTGCTAATTTTATGCAAATTTTTTTTACTTCCATTGTCACTCGTCTTCATAAAGACAGTGACTATATTTCCATTATTTATTTTCAGAATAATTGATTATGAATAATTTTGAACCTCGAAATTTGTGGAAGAGACACGGAGTTCTTCTTGGAATACGTGTCAGGAGGACAAATAAGACCAGAAGATTAACTCCAAGAACAACAGGTGGCTCGCTGTCTCATAAACTGATTAAATATTGTTCGTATAACATTATAAAGTTGATATAAAGGTAGATTTCCTTGAAGTATAGAGAATTAAAACCATTTGAGATCATTTTATTCTCAATAGTTTGGGAGAGAATTTATCAACTCAAATCACATATTGGGTGTGAGCAAACATAACTAATAATGAATAAATGTAGAGTTTTTGTTGGTTTGATATAGACTTCACAGTTGGGCTACTTAGTAGTTCAAGTGCTCGGGTTGTAATTGATGTATATATCTATATATCATCATCATCGTTTAACATTTCTTTTCTTTGCTATACATATATGTATCATCATCATCATTTTAATGTCCGTTTTGTGTGTTAGCAAGGGTCAGACAAGTCTACCAGTACTGAAGCAGGGCTACTGATCTCCCAGACAGGCCAGGAATTTGTGCCTCACTTATGTAGTCTCACATACCACCAAGTGCACAGGAGAGGTTGTCATATCTTTACACAACTGTAGGTCCTCACAAACCTTTGGCAAGATTTCTATGGCTGGATGCCCTTCCTATCATCAACCACTTTACAGTGTGTATTGGGTGTGTTTATCATATAGATCACCAACACTAGGGTGGCTGTTATATCTTTGACAACTGTGGGTCCTCCCAGCCCTTTGTTTGGCAAGCTTTTTATGGCTGGATGCCATTCTTATCATCAACCACTTTACAGCATGTACAGGCTGCATTTATCATGTAGGTCACCAAACATTAGGGAGGCTATTATGTCCTTGACATGACTGAAGGGTCCTCCTATCCCCTCGTTTGGAAAGCCCTCCATGGATGGTTGCCCTTCCCATCACCAACCACTTCATAGTGACAATGGCTAGGAATGTCTGCATGTAGGGGCCATGGTTGTGTGAGTGTGATGAGCATAGAAAGGGCATCTAGCTGTAGAAACCAAGTCAAAAAGGGAGCATATATGCAAGACATTTTCATCTGACTAGTCTAGCCTCAGTATATGCATGCATGGTCCTGTAACTCCTGTAAGGGCGCTGTATTGATATACGCCATTTCTAGGGCATTTTAAAACCTGGTGGAGCCTATCTCCTCCCCAGGACTGAATACAGCAGATTTCTTCCAGAGAAGGAGAGAATGGAAGTGAGTAAGAGATATAGAGGAAGAATTGACCCCTTCACATGACTAGTACTTTTTTACTGACCTCAAATGGATGAAAGGCGGGACCTTGGAGGGATTTTAACTGAGAGAGCAGAGAGCCAAAACAAATACTGCAAAGTACTCTATCTGACATTCCAATGACTCTACCATTTCATGGCTTTCCTCAGTATATGACAACCAGTCTAACTCTAGCAAGCATGGAAAATAAATATCAAACATGATGATGATGTTATCTATACCCCTGTGGCAAATAAAGAAAGATATGTAACAGAGAGATGTTTGTTGGTTGATTCCTTCACGCATCACACAAAAACGAAAAGTGATAATCGAAAAGTAAGTACAGCAATAGAATAAGGGTATACCCAGGAAGGGTTATTGATACTAATTTTATAACATCAAAGAAGAAGAAAAACATCCCTGGTATGCTAACCAACCTGACTGCTATTTCTAGCAGGTAGGGAATCAACCATATGGGATTCTCTCTGCACGTTCGTTGTTAGTGATGATCATGTTTCGTGCCCAGCGTTTCCGATTCAAATACTGATTTACACATACACACATTTATATATAATTATCTATATCTATAGTTACATATAATATAAAAGATTAGAACTTCCATCATCCTTTTGAGAAACGTGGACCAACCATGCCTATGCAATGGCACATGCTTTACAGCCAGGCAAAAGATGAGCCATCTTCTAGAGGAAGTAATCATTAAGGAGAAAAATGCATTTATTCCCAAGATTCCTCTTATCTCTTCCTCTACCGAGCTGTCTTTCAAATTCTCAAGACTTCAGTTCCCTGTTAGAGCCAGTTTTGCTATGACTGTACATAAAGCTCAAGCTCAGAGTTTCACAGTTGTAGGATTAAATACAAAAGAATCACTTTTTACCCATGAATTGTTATATGTAGGTTGTTCACGAGTGGGAACACCTAGAAACCTCCATTTACAATGAATGAATGGTAAAACGAAGAATCTGGTGTATCTGGAAGATTCTTTACTGTGTTTTTTTTTTTTGTCACACCCACACACCACGGTCTCTCGCCTCATACTGTAAACCAGACAAACATCCAATACAGTCATTTTCTCTTCTACCTGCCTTCTCTTATCATGTTTACCCAGGCGAAGCTGAGTATGTCAGCTAGTATATATACATACATACAAGTTTATATAAACAATTTTTTACTTACTTGATTAATAAGCAGGTCAGCCAGTTCTGGATTTTTGGTTTTTAAGGTAAACAACTGCTTCACAAGAGGATGGCTGTAAAACACAAAAAAGAGAGAGGTATGGGTAAGTTAGAGGAGGAGATTTATCAGTGGCATCTTAATTAGGTCAGACAATTTAGTTTTCACTAAAAGTAATAGAAATTTGGGTAGGTGTGTTGTGTAATGAGTGAGAGAGAGAGAGATGGGAAGGCAGCAAGAAAGGGGACCCGAGAGAAAGAAAAAAGGGGGAGCAAACAAAAGAAAGAGAGAGGCAGAGACTATAATTGGAATTAGAGGTCCTTTAGGAAGGCAGTTTGGCAACCATGGGTGTAACTCCCCATC
>OZ024743.1:271050028-271190028 GCA_964016885.1 Eledone cirrhosa | reverse complement strand
TACTCCTTTCCTACACACTGAGCATGGCCATTTCCCAGATGGGACTAGTGCCCTATTTTCCTTCCTACAAACTAGAACTTTAGTCTTAGACAGGTTAATTTTAAGGCCTTTTGATTCTAGGCCATGCTTCCATGTTTGGAATTTCTTCTCTAGTTCAGCCATTGATTCAGCTATAAGCGTTAGATCATCAGTGTATAGGAGTTCCCATGGGCAGCCGGTCTTGAACTCCTCTGTTATAGCCTGAAGGGCAATAATAAATAGGAGGGGGCTAAGGACGGAGCCCTGATGAACACCAACTTTTACGCTAAACTCTTCACTATATTCGTTGTTAATTCTAACCTTGCTGACTGTTTCTTTATACATGGCTAGTATAGCTCTCACAAGCCATTCATCTACTCCTAGTTTTCTGAGAGACCACCAGATAATGGGGCGTGGGACTCCGTCAAAGGCTTTCTCCAAGTCAACAAAAGCTAAGTATAGGGGTTTACTTTTAGCTAGGTACTTCTCCTGTAGTTGTCGTACAATGAAAAGAGTGTCTGTGGTACTTTTACCTGACACAAACCCGAACTGCATTTCATCCAGATCAATTCGCTCTCTGATTAGTTGCGCTATTACTTTTTCTGTGACCTTTATGACCTGGTCAATTAATTTAATGCCTCTATAGTTTCCCCTATCTAGGGCATCTCCTTTACCCTTGTAGCAGTTAATGATGATGCTGCTACGCCAGTCCTTGAGTACGACCCCATTCTGTATGACTTGGTTTACTATCCGTGTGACCATAGTGTGTCTCACCATTACAGATGCTTTCAACATTTCAGCAACTATTTCCGAAGGCCCAGCCGCCTTGCCCGTCTTCATATCTTTGATTGCCTTACTTATTATACTACCTTCAACTTGCACTGCTGGTCCCTCTATTGGATCGATGTGGGGGAGGCTGCCTTTCTCCCATTTATTCTCCTCATTTAGTAGCCTTTCGTAGTGACACTTCCAAGCTACCTTCTTATCAGCGTCAGTGATGGCAAGTACACCATCATCATTACGGACACACTTCTCCCTGACAATATCACGGTTTTCCTTGACACATTGCCTAGCAATCCTGAACACCTCACGTTTTTGGTCCTCGCGCTGTAGAACATGCTTGAACTTTCTTTCCTCTGCTTCCCTTCTTGTGAAGTACACTTGTCTCCTAGCTTCCCTCCTGGCTACTTGATAGTCTTATCTACTTCCCCCATCCCGCCATACTTTCCAAGCCTGTTTTTTGGCCTTGATTGACTCCTCCACCTTACTGTTCCACCACCACGTTACTCTCCTCCTGCCTATAGGTCTGCTCCAGCCACAGATTTCATCTGCCGCCTTCAGCAGGTTACCTTTCAGGAATTCCCACTGTTCCTCTATATTGTACGACTAATTGCTCTTCCTTACTGTCAAAAGCATCAAGTAATATGCTTTTAAATTTATTACTGATTGTGGGGTCCTTCAGCTTCCATATTTTTCTCCTGAGGATAGTCCTCCTCTGTTGTTGAGTACGTCTCGTCCTGACTATGAGGTTGCTAACTATGAGTCTATGTTGGGAGGTGCATTCTTCATGGGGGAGGGATTTAGTGTTTACAACAGACACTCTGTCACGTTTTCTGGTAAGGATATAATCTATCTGACTGGCGTGTTCCCCTGATCTATAGGTGATCAGGTGATTGTCACGTTTTTTGAAGTTAGTGTTACAGATAGTTAGGTTATTTGCGTCACAGAATTCCAGGATTCTGGAGCCTTCCTCATTTCTAGTACCAAACCCATAGCCTCCATGGATTCCGTCATAGCGGTCACAATGTTGTCCAACGTGACCATTTAGGTCGCCAGCAATAATTATGTAGTCACTGTCGGTTATTTGGGAGGTAGTGAGCATTAATGACTCATAGAATCTGTCTTTTATAACGCCAGGCAGTCCGGATTAGGGTGCGTACACATATTATTGTAACAGTAGTTCTATTTAGGACAAGTCTTATTTTAATTATTCTGTCGTTCACTCTATTTACGTCTATTATCTTGTCTGCTCATTTTTCTGCTCGCATGATTCATACTCCACCCAGCCCATTGTCATTTCCCACCCACAAAAGCTTATAGCATCGTTTTTTACCCACAATGAATCTAGCAGACCCACCCCTCCACCTGGTCTCTTGGATACAGCAAACATCAAGCTCCTTACGTTCAAGCATTTCTACAACCTCGTTAGAGTGACCTTTTAAGGTGCCTACATTCATGGTACCAACTCTGAAGTATTGGATTGCGTTTGGTGGGTGGGAACGGTGGGGCGCAGGGAGGGGTGAGGGAGATGGGGTTATGTTGGCCATCTGCGGCCGAAATAAAGAGGAGGAGTCCTTGCATTCTCGTCTGGCAGCATGAGGTGAATTTGTCTTTATCTTTGGCATTGTCACTGAGTGTCCAGATTTTTCAGACTCTCCAGAATTCCGTAGTCCATCCATCATATCGAAAGGCAACCAGGTCTAAACTTAAGTGATAGCATAGGCCGCTGACTTATGATTAGTCCAAGTAATAGTGGGGGCAGGTGGGAGGGGTATGGGGGTAGTTAGCGAGAAGGTTTAAATAAAATTCTCGAATTTTGGGCATAATTGAACAAGCATATAACAATAATAAGAGAAGAATTATGGGATTTTAAAATACAAGAAGATTATTTTGAACAATCAGACAGAATTATCGAATAGCATTGAAAAAAAGCAAAGATTGGATTCTGGACGATGATACAGATAGATAAATGGACCGGGAGAAGATGGAGAGAAGAGAAAAACATAGCATTTGTACATTACATTTCACAGAGGAGCGAGCGAGCGGTCTAGCCAATAATAAGAGATTGACAAATTCATATATATATATATATATATATATATATATATATATATATATATATATATAATTTTTAAGATACCAGACAATCCCCATGTAAATCTGCTAATGAATAAAATAAACGGGTCATATTTTGAATTGTCAGTTGTCATACATTAGCAATGGTTACATAACATATTGTTACATAACACATATATAAGGTGTGTTGTGTGGACAAGAGGAAAGCAGATAGTATATCAAATATGAGATAGCAACACCTGTGTTCTGTTGTCAGGACAATTCTTAAGCACCTTACAGGATGTCTGGCCAGAACCAATCAAATGGTAGAGGACATAGGCAGGAGAGGTCTCTGTGTGTAACTGTTAATCCTTTTGTTACTCATCGTCATCATCATCATTTTACGTTTGCTTTCCCCTGCTTGCAAGGGTGGGATGGGTCCTATTCAGCATGGCATCTCTCCATTCATCACGGTCTTTTGTCATCTCCTCCGTGAGCTTCAGCAATCTGAGGTCTGCTCCCCCCCCATGTTTTTGTGGTCTTCCTCGACCGCGTCTTCGTTCTACTGGGATTTCTTGGCACTTCTTTACCCAGCGGTCATTATTATATGTCTAATGAAATATGCTTCTTAGGATTTTCAAATAACCAAAAATTTGAAAAATATAACTAACTTTTTCATTATTAAACTGGTGTTTGGAACTTAACATAAGTTTTGACATAAAATTATGATAGACAGTTTTTAGATAAATATAAACATTTTAATCCTTTTTAACCATATTTCTTACAAAAAAACAACCTATGTTTTCAAATAATTTTGAAAATGATCAAGAGTTTGAGGAGATTTAGTACCGTATTTCCCGGCGCCGAAGACACTTTGCCTTTGAGGACGCACCCTAACTTTGACAACCAAAAATTTGAAAAAAAATAACAACCTTTGGCCTCCAGGATGCATGGTAGATTTTTGAGACTTATTTTAGGAAAAAAGTAGCATCTTCGACGCTGGAAAATACAGTAATTAATATAACTAACTTTCTCATTATTAAGCTGATGTTTGTAACAAATTTTAATAAAGGTTCTTACATAAAATCATAATGGAAGCTTTTTGCATAAATATATTTAAACCGTTAAACTGTCTGCGTTTTTAAGTAATTTTGAAAATAATGAAAAATTTGAGAAATATAGTAATTTAGTAATTTTCTCATTATGAAGCTGTTTTTTTTTTTCTTGCATAATCAAAGTTGACCAGGGGTTAAACAACAATGTCATCACAACCAAATCATGATTCCATACAAGAAATAACTAACAAACATTATATCAGACTAAACCCATGATAGCGTGGAAGATAGACGTTAAACGATGATGATGATGATTTGATTCTTCTTACCTTGTGAAAAAAAAAAGCAATTTATGGCTCACATCTATAAGGTTTAACCTACCTTTTACGAAGTTGTATCTCACAGGAAGTGTCTTGGGTGTTTTAGGGATAGAGGCTCCAGTCTTATAATGTTACAGTTCACAACTATATAGGTTTATCTGTCCTCCTATAAGGTTGTATCTGATAGTTTTCATGGGTGTTTTAATGACAGGTCTCCAATCCTATTATGAAAAAGCCATGTGAAGCTGCTTGTTCAAGAACACAAAGTACAACCCAATCCAGGAATCAAACCCATGACTTTATTTCCACGAGTCCAATACCTTAACCATTAGGCTATGCAACTATTCTAGTGAATCTGTTCCTCTCCCATGTGACAGAAGATAAAGGCCACATGTTTACTTCAGCTAAATAGCAGTGCTTGTAATGAGAAGATGAACAAACCAAATGAGAGGTGAGGTGGAGGCATGGGACCACAGGGTCACCTGACTCTAGCAACAGCAGCCAAATCTACCTCAAATCACACCCCATTGCTTTATATTATAAAATGAAACCTTGGCAGATGCAGTTCTACACTCCCATAAAAAGAGAGGATGGTCATGGCTGGATCAGGATACTCTTTGATAACAGGTCAACTTATGAGGGAGGGGGGGGGGGGGCAAACGGAAGCTAAACAACACCAGCATGGGAGAGAGAGACAGAGAGCAAGAGAATGGATGAGAGATAGATAAATAGAGAGAATATATATGAATGAAAGAAAGAGGTGAGTACTTAAACCTAAGAGTCTAGAAGACTAAAATGCAACACCTAACGACCCACCTACCTACATACCTACCCAGTTATGTAAGATTCATTGGAGACTAAAGAAAGTGTCAGAACAATCACCTCCACTTCTGCTCCCCCTCTACACACAGTCACACCCACCACTCTTTGAAAAATCTTGACTACCATATATAGTATTTGCTAGAATCAATACAAACTAGTGTTGAACAATAGCAGCTTACACACACAAACATACATATATACAGGGTGTCCCCAAAAATGTATACATTCTTCAACAGCATTCTAATAAATATTGCCTGTACAGGTAATCAAAGTGTGTATACGTTTTTGGGGACACCCTGTATATATATATATATATATATATATATATATCAATGATATTAATAAATGGAAACTATATTTATAAAACCATATTTATTCTATTATGGCAGTATCGGTAGAGGGTCGGACGCCATGCTTTGACGTATAGAGTTACGGCCCTTGCCATTCTGAGTTCAAATCCGGCCGAGGTTAACTTTGCCTTTCATCCTTATGGGGTCGATAAAATAAAGTACCAGTAATCTACTGGGTAATTGCTGGCCTTGTGCCAAAAGTAGAAACAATTATTTAAATATAGTTTCCATTTATTAATATCATTAATATTATACTCCAGAAAACCTGTCGAGTGCTTCGAATCTGTTATAAATATATTTGTTGAATTACCAACAAATTAAATATCCCTTTGCTTATATATATATATATACATATATATACACATATATATATATATATATATATATATATATATATATATAAGAGAGAGAGAGAGAGAGAGGGGGGGGGAGAGAGGAGAGAGAAACAGAGAGTCATTTACTTGCTATTTTCTTTTCTATTATTTGATTTCAGAAAACACACACTGACACAAATACAGAGGCCAAACAAATAGGCACATACATTCAGACATTTGTACATGTGTATGTGTCTGGAGGGGGAAGGGTGTTATAATGGCTAGACAGATCAGATGATCATGTCTTATATGTTCTAGTTTGGCATGCCTTCTAAAGCTGGATACCCTCCCTAATACCAACCATTTTACAATGTGAACTGGATGCATTTTATTATTGCACCAGCACTTTGCTGAGTGGGCTGAGTGTATTTTATCGTGGCATCAGCACTACCACTTTACAGGGTAGGCTGTGTGTATTTTATTGTGGCACCAGCTCTACCACTTTACAGTGTGGGCTGAGTGTATTTTATCGTGGCATCAGCACTACCACTTTACAGGGTAGGCCGTGTGTATTTTATTGTGGCACCAGCTCTACCACTTTACAGTGTGGGCTGAGTGTATTTTATTGTGTTACCAGCTCTACCACTTTACAGTGTGGGCTGAGTGTATTTTATTGTGGCACCAGCTCTACCACTTTACAGTGTAGGCTGAGTGTATTTTATTGTGGCACCAGCTCTACCACTTTACAGTGTAGGCTGAGTGTATTTTATTGTGGCACCAGCTCTACCACTTTACAGTGTAGGCTGAGTGTATTTTATTGTGGCACCAGCTCTACCACTTTACAGTGTAGGCTGAGTGTATTTTATTGTGGCACAGCTCTACCACTTTACAGTGTGGGCTGAGTGTATTTTATTGTGTTACCAGCTCTAACACTTTACAGTGTGGACTGAGTGTATTTTATTGTGGCATCAGCACTACCACTTTACAGTGTGGGCTGAGTGTATTTTATTGTGGCATAGCTCTACCACTTTACAGTGTGGGCTGAGTGTATTTTATTGTGTTACCAGCTCTACCACTTTACAGTGTGGACTGAGTGTATTTTATTGTGGCATCAGCACTACCACTTTACAGTGTGGGCTGAGTGTATTTTATTGTGGCACAGCTCTACCACTTTACTGTGTGGGCTGAGTGTATTTTATTGTGTTACCAGCTCTACCACTTTACAGTGTGGGCTGAGTGTATTTTATTGTGGCACCAGCTCTACCACTTTACAGTGTGGGCTGAGTGTATTTTATTGTGGCACCAGCTCTACCACTTTACAGTGTGGGCTAAGTGTATTTTATTGTGGCACCAGCACTACCACTTTACAGTGTGTATTTTATTGTGGCACCAGCACTACCACTTTACAGAGTGGGCTGAGTGTATTTTATTGTGGCACCAGCACTACCACTTTACAGAGTGGGCTGAGTGTATTTTATTGTGGCACCAGCACTACCACTTTACAGTGTGGGCTGAGTGTATTTTATTGTGGCACCAGCTCTACCACTTTACAGTGTGGGCTAAGTGTATTTTATTGTGGCACCAGCACTACCACTTTACAGTGTGGGATGAGTGTATTTTATTGTGGCACCAGCACTACCACTTTACAGTGTGGGATGAGTGTATTTTATTGTGGAACCAGCACTACCACTTTACAGTGTGGGCTGAGTGTATTTTATTGTGTTACCAGCACTACCACTTTACAGTGTGGGATGAGTGTATTTTATTGTGGCACCAGCACTACCACTTTACAGTGTGGGATGAGTGTATTTTATTGTGGCACCAGCTCTACCACTTTACAGTGTGGGATGAGTGTATTTTATTGTGGCACCAGCACTATCACTTTACAGTGTGGGCTGAGTGTATTTTATTGTGGCACCAGCTCTACCACTTTACAGTGTGGGCTGAGTGTATTTTATTGTGGCACCAGCTCTACTTCTTTATAGTGTGGGATGAGTGTATTTTATTGTGGCACCAGCTCTACCACTTTACAGTGTGGGCTGAATGTATTTTATTGTGGCACCAGCTCTACTTCTTTATAGTGTGGGCTGAGTGCACCCAACTGTAGAGCACCCTGCGTATATTTCAGTGAGGCATTAATACTAAGGCAATCATTGTGTTCTTAGTTAGACAAAGGAGCAGCAGAAGTTACATGTTGCTTTTTGGAAGCGAGAGCAGATGTTGGGTTTTGTGGGTAGCCAGAAAAGGGCCATCACTCTGAGAAGGAAGAGTGTATGATCTAGTAC
Source organism: Eledone cirrhosa (assembly GCA_964016885.1). NCBI lineage: Eukaryota > Metazoa > Mollusca > Cephalopoda > Octopoda > Eledonidae > Eledone > Eledone cirrhosa. The sequence goes on along the minus strand of OZ024743.1, from coordinate 271,182,029 downwards.
TGGGTTGTGGCAGTGACCTGACCATCACCCTGAGAGGAAAAGAGAAAGTGTAAAAACTAGTACTGGGTTGTGGTGGTAGTGGTGGGGATCTAAGAGGACCATCACTCAGTGAGAGAAGGAGAGAAGGAGTGGGGGAGGGTGCCAGGTTGTGGGGGTGACCTGCCATGCCACGAGGGCCGCCTGAGAGGATCATAACTCAGAGAACTAATAAAGCTGTTGTTGTTCTTCAGAAGATTGGAAGGAATAGTTTTCATCCTACAGCAACACATGTAAGAAGTGGGGCAAATATGATAGAAAGACAGAGATAAAGAATGGAGAAAACTTTCACTTCATAACAAACTTTCCCTTTGACATATTGTTAGAGCAGTGGATAATATGCTTTTGTGGTATTTGTTCTGGTTCCCATGGTCCAACTGCATCCTTGTTCTGGTTGCTATGGTCAACTGCATCCTTCATTCACACAGGGTGGATAAAGCAAAGTATCGGTTAAGAAGTTATTTTTATTTTTATTTACAGCTCACACCTATAAAAATAGGTGTGAGCTGTAAATATAAAAAAAAAAAAAAAAAAAAAAAAAAAATCACTTCTTCACCGATACTTTGCTTTATATACTTTGTTCTTTTATTTGTTTCAGTCATTAGACTGAGACCATGCTATGCACCACCCTCATTTTGCTAATCACATTGATCCCAGTACTTTTATTGATCTCTTTTTGTTGATCCACTAAATCAAGTGACATAAACAGAAACACACACACATAATAATTATGGAACAAAGAATCAGTGTTGCATCATCTTCATATTTAATCACATATTACATATGTTTCACGGCCGATCAGCTCGAAGAACGATCGATCACGTTCGTCCCTGACTCTGGAATCGAAAGCTCCTCAAATATGTTTCACATGTAGAATCCAATTGCACCTATTACTAGTTTATATATATATACTTTTCCCACTCTGTATTTATTCTGACTACTAGAACTTTTTACACCTTGATCCCATTCTGACTAATATGCTTTCAGAGCACCGACCACCACTGCTGTATGCCACCAAGGTAACAGAAGCTGTTAATTTCTTCTACAGAACTTTTCAAGCGTTAGAAACAATTAATGTTACTTGACTGTCTGTATACATTTAACTATAATTGAAATAAGCATTAAATAATGTCTTTTTCTTTGTATACATTGCTAGGCTATTGAGATTTTCTATTCAGTGTATTCATGTTACATTATTATATGGAAATTGACATGTTCCACTTAACTCTTTTGATACTAACTCACTTAATTTCAAAGTGTTCATATTTCAGTTAAAACCTTTCAGCTTAATATTGACAAAGTTATTTGATTTGGCCTTTCATCCTTACAGGTTTGATAAAGTACCAGTACAATACTAACTCAATTTAATGGACTAACACTTCTCCCCAAATTTCTGGCTTTGTGTCTTTTTAGAAAACGGGGTCGATAAAATAAAGTACCAGTAATGTACTAGGTAATTGCTGGCCTTGTGCCAAAAGTAGAAACAATTATTATTATTGGGGGATTGGCAGTATCGGTAGAAGGTCGGACGCCATGCTTTGCAGCATAGAGTTACACCCCTTTGTGGTCTGAGTTTAAATCCCGTCGAGGTTCTCTTTGACTTTCATCCTTACGAGGTCGATAAAATAAAGTACCAGTAATGTACTGATATAATTGCTGGCCTTGTGCCAAAAGTAGAAAGAATTATTATTATCATTATATATAATAATTGTTTCTACTTTAGGCACAAGGCCAGCAATTACCCAGTGTATTACTGATTATATATAATAATGGTTTCTGATTTAGGTACAAGGTCAACAGTTTTTGGGGAGGGGAAAGTCGATTAAATTGACCCCAGTACGTTACTGGTATTTTATTTTATGAACCCCGTAAGGATGAAAGGTAAAGCTCACCTTGGTGGGACTTGAACTCAGAATGTAAAGGGCTGTAACTATATGTTGCAAAGCATGCAATCAGACGCTCTACCGGTTCTGCCAATTCACCACCCTTAATAATAGTAATAATTGTTGCTGTCCTTGAAGTTGTTACTAAATCATTATCACCACCACTCTCTCCTCTGTCCCTAATACAAACACACCACTGCTACTATAACATTACTACTACTTCTATCATTAAAATACCACTACAAAACTACCATGGCACTACCACTAAAAATCTATCACTACTATAATACCAACACTACCAACACTACGACCACAACACTAGAACTAAACCACCACCACCACCACCATCACAAACACTACTTTATGTTATGTTAGCTCTTAATGCATTATATAACTAGACACAAATCAGTGGTTGACCTTTCACCTTTATGACAAACAATGAGAAGGGAGGGGGGTAGATAAGGTGTATGGAGAGTGGAGAGAGAGAGAGGTATGGGTGAGACATAGGTATGTAGAGAGAGAGGGGTATGGGTGAGACATAGGTATGTGGAGAGGGTGAGACATAGGTATGTGGAGAGAGGGAGAGAAAGGTAAGGGTGAGACATAGGTATGTAGAGAGAGAGGTAAGGGTAAGGGTAAGACAGAGAAAAGAGAATGTTCAATAAACAGATATATGTATGAACTTTTATTGATATTTTCTTATGGACTCCTTTTGCTATCCAAGTCAAAAGGCATCATCATTATTTTCCTGTCTCTAGGTTGTTTGTTGCCTCATAAGCCACTTTCCAGTGGCTTCTTCCAGATTTTGTGCAACCTAGGTTCAATATTATGCAATCCTGTCTTTATGCATGAAACTGCATTGATTAGAGAGTGGCTGATGAGGTAAAAGGATTGCTTTCATTTGTTCATCCCATGAATGTTACTTTTTCTGACACAATGTGCCGCCAGGAATCGAACTCTCACCCTTATGACATGGTGTGTCTTCGAGCAAGACACTTTATTTCATGTTGTTCCAGTCCTCTCAGCTGGAAAAAATGTGTTGTACTTGTGATTCGAAGGGCCAGTCTTGTCACATTCGGTGTCATCTTGAATCTCCCAGAGAACAATGTGTATCTGTCGAATTCTCAGTTGTTTGCACGGTAGATTTACGGATAGGCTGTTCCACTGATTGGATCAATTGGCAGTGAGTAATTAGATTCCCATCTGTTGTTTTGACATTTTTATAGAATATATTATTGGTTATTTTTCTAAATCTATAGAAGGATTAGAGATAGTATAGATATGTGTGGTTGGTTTTATACTATCTCTAATCCTTCTATAGATTTAGAAAAATAACCAATAATATATTCTATAAAAATGTCAAAACAGATGGGAATCTAATTACTCACTGCCACCAAAAATTCTCACTGCTATCAAAAAACCACTCCCTCAACTATTCTTCTAACAACTTCACCCCTCCCTCCTAATATTCTCTATAAAAACCAAACAGGTCCTCAGTAAAATTATTCCAATGAAATGACAGTTGATAATAACATTGAAATATTGAATGTCTGCATAACTAATACTTTGTAGATAGCAGCTGTTTTCAGGTTATGTAACTGTTATAGAAACACGTGTCAATAAATTCCTTTTAACTAAACTGTATACATTAAAATCCTTCTATATATATACTAGATATATATATATATATACTAGATATATATATATATATATATACTAGATATATATATATATATATATATATATATATACTAGATATATATATATAGCAGATATATATATATATATATATACTAGATATATATATATAGCAGATATATATATATATATATATATATATATACTAGATATATATATATATATATATATATATATATACTAGATATATATATATTATATATATATATATATATATACTAGATATATATATATATTAGATATATATATATATATATATATATATACTAGATATATATATATATTAGATATATATATATATATATATATATACTAGATATATATATATTAGATATATATATATATATATATATACTAGATATATATATATTAGATATATATATATACTATATATATATATATATATTAGATATATATATATACTATATATATATATATATATATAATAAGTAAGGCAATCAAAGATATGAAGACGGGTAAGGCGGCTAGGCAATCAAAGATATGAAGACTGGTAAGGTGGCTAGGCCTTCGGAAATAGTTGCTGAGATGCTGAAAGCCTCCGGTACGGTGGGACACACCATGGTCACCCAGATAGTAAACCAAGTCATACAGAATGGGGTTGTTCCGAAGGACTGGCGTAGCAGCATCATCGTTAACTGTTACAAGGGTAAAGGAGACGCCCTAGATAGGAGTAACTATAGAGGCATTAAATTAATCGACCAGGTCATGAAGGTCACGGAAAAAGTAATAGCGCAACTAATCAGAGAGAGAATTGATCTAGATGAAATGCAGTTCGGGTTTGTGTCAGGCAAAAGTACCACAGACGCTCTTTTCATTGTACGACAACTACAGGAGAAGTACCTAGCTAAAGGTAAACCCCTCTACTTAGCTTTTGTCGACTTGGAGAAAGCCTTCGACAGAGTCCCCCGCTCCATTATCTGGTTGGCTCTTAGAAAACTAGGTGTTGACGAATGGCTTGTGAGAGCCATACAAGCCATGTATAAAGAAACAGTCAGCAAGGTTAGAATTAACAACGAATAGAGTGAAGAGTTTAGCGTAAAAGTTGGTGTCCATCAGGGCTCTGTTCTTAGCCCCCTACTATTTATTATTGCCCTTCAGGCTATAACAGAGGAGTTCAAGACCGGCTGCCCATGGGAACTCCTATACGCAGATGATCTAACGCTCATAGCTGAATCAATGGCCGAGCTAGAGAAGAAATTCCAAACATGGAAGCACGGCCTAGAATCAAAAGGCCTTAAAATTAACCTGGCTAAGACTAAAGTTCTAGTTTGTAGGAAAGAAAATAAGGCGCCGGTCCCCTCCGGGAAATGGCCATGCTCAGTGTGTAGGAAAGGCGTAGGTAGAAACTCCATTTTATGTCCCAAATGCAAAGTATGGGTGCATAAAAGATGTAGTGGGATCATAGGTAAGCTAACTAAGAACACAGATTTTACATGTGGCCGGTGCTCTGGTGCAATAAGTAGCACCAAGTACCCACAAAATACTAACTCTTTCAATAGCGCAGAGGGTTCTATAGAAATAGTGGACAGCTTCCGTTACCTGGGTGACAAAATCAGCAGTGGGGGAGGGTGCTCTGAAAGTACATTAGCTAGAGACAGAACTGGATGGAAGAAGTTCAGAGAGCTTATACCACTATTAGCCGCTAAAGGGTTCTCCCTAAAAATGAAAGGCAGGTTGTATGATGCCTGCATACGAACAGCAATGTTACATGGCAGTGAGACCTGGGCATTGTGTGCAGAGGATATACGCAGACTAGAGAGGAACGAAGCTTGCATGCTCCGCTGGATGTGTAATAGTAATATACGTGAACGGCAAAGCATAAACGAACTAAGGAAAAAATTAGAAATAAGAGGGATCAGATGTTGTTTACTCGAGAGAAGGCTACGTTGGTATGGTCACGTGATGCGCATGAAAGACGACAGCTGTATAACAAAGTGCAGGGCAATAAAGATAGATGGTAGCCACGGAGTAGGCAGACCCAGGAAAACCTGGGACAAGCTGATAAATTCCGACCTCACACACTTACACCTCTCCAAGACAATGTTACTGGACCGAGACCTCTGGCGGTACTCAGTAACAGAGAAGACCCGCCTCACCTAAATACAAAGTAAAACCTACTAGTCAGTAGGCATCTCTAACAAAATACACCCCCGTCCCACCCCATCCACACCGCCCCCTTCAATGCAAAGTTATGTTGGTGCCACAACATCCAGGCCGAAACAAACGAGATCGTGTAGGTGTCACGACAAAAAAACACACAGTCCACGCTGTAATGTGACCGTGTAGGCAACACGGTAAAAACCTCCCATTCCCACACTGTAAATGTGGTTGGTGTTAGGAAGGGCATCCAGCTGTAGATAACCCGCCAGACAGTCCACGCTGTAATGTGGCCGTGTAGGCAACACGGTAAAAACCTCCCAGCCCCACACTGTAAATGTGGTTGGTGTTAGGAAGGGCATCCAGCTGTAGAAAACCCGCCAGACAGTCCTATGCGAGCAAGACAACCACTCTTGCCTCAAGTGGGAAAACCCCCGTCCAAACCCATGCAAGCGTGGAACAGGGACGTTAAACGATGATGCTGATATATATATATTAGATATATATATATACTAGATTATATATATATATATATATATATATATATATATATACTAGATTATATATATATATATATATATATATATATATATATATACTAGATTATATATATATATATATATATATATATATATATATATATACTAGATTATATATATATATATATATATATATATATATATATATATATATATACTAGATATATATATATATATATACTATATATATATATATATATATATATATATATATATATACATATATATACTAGATATATATATATACTATATATATATATATATACTAGATATATAGATATATAGATATATATATATACTAGATATATATATATATATATATATATATATATACTAGATATATAGATATATAGATATATATATATACTAGATATATATATATATATATATATATATATATATATATACACACTAGATAGGGTTTTGCCCAAGCTTCGGAAAAAAAACTAAATTACAACAATGGTCATGCACGGGAGAGGTAATAGAATGGTTTAAGATACTACCTGGGAAAAGCAGGACCAGCTTTATCCAACTGGATATCGCAGGCTACTACTCCTCAATCTTACCCATAGTACTCAATAAGGCCCTATTTTTAGCGATGTCCAATACGGACCTAACCCGAGAGGAGGTGAGCATCATCCACGCCGCACGAAAGACCTTAATCCATTCGATGGAGACCTTTGGACCAGGAGTGATTGGCCAAATAACTTTGACATCACGATGGGCTCCAGCGACTCAGCACAGGCAATGGACCTGGTTGGGTTCTTCCTGCTGAAGCAGATAAAAGATGAAATCCCCTGCCTGGGCGGCGGATTATATCGTGACGATACTCTATTCCCAGTCTATGACCACAGCACCACTATGGTGGAGAGAATGAAGAGGCGTATTCGCCATTTCTTTAAGAACCAGGGGCTCAGTATCGAACTAGACCCAAATAGAAAGGTAGTTAACTTCCTAGACACCACCCTAAACCTGAACACCGAGCAATACTACCCCTACCACAAGCCCAACGAGAAACTTATGTATGTTAACGCCAAGTCAAACCACCCTAGATCCATAACCAAGGGCGTGGTGAAGAGTGTCTCGGACAGGATCTCCAGCCTGTCCGCAAATAAGGAAATCTTTGATAACAACGCGGGATATTACAACACAGCTTTAAATAAGGCGGCACATGGCCAAAATATAACATATAGCCCGAGGTGCCGGGATGGGGATGGCCCAACGGATGCCCCCACCCGCGTTGTCCAGGAGGGGACGAACCATAACAATACAGGCAGTCTGACACCACCACATGGGCAATGGTGACGAGTACGCGTAACCATGGGAAGAAACCCAATACAAGTAGCAGTCTCAGGGGTGATACCAACCACCCTGGGCCTGACGACCCCAACCGCACGACACGTGTGGGGTGAAGGGGGACCATCCCATCGTGGATCTCCTGGCGTGGGCAACAACCACCCCACAGATTCGGGCAGAGGAGATAGCAATACATATAGCGCCCAAAGGGGAAGCAACAATGCGGGAACCACTAGCAACCCAATAACTCTCCAACAGCCCACGGCGCCCTCAACCCACCCACATAGGAATAGATGCAGAAAAATCCCGTGGTACAACCCACCCTACTCAGCGGCCCTAAAGAACAGCTTGGCCCGATCATTCTTTGGAGCACTTGATAAATGCTTCCCGAGGGACCATAGATACCACAAGATCTTCAACAGATACACTGTGAAGCTCTCGTATTCCACCACGAGAAATCTGGCCCAACAGGAGTAGGCTTAAAAACCACACACAACTAGAAGCTGGCAATGTAAGCACCCAGCACAACCATGTGGAAGGAGAGAAGGGTGGACCCAGTGCCCACCCAAGAAACTCAAACAGACCCAGAGACCCCCACCGGGCCCGGGGGAGGGCCACCATGTAACACGTAATGGGAACCCCACACTAGGCACACAGAGGTCGACCACCTTCTGCAACTGCAGAAACCCCGAATTATGCCCCCTTAGTAATGAATGTCTTAGGAAGAACCTAATATACGGATGTAGAGTAAAAACCCCCAACTCTGAACACCTTTACATAGGAGCCACATCAACGAGCTTTAAAGACCGTTGGTATAACCATCGCCATTCCTTCAACAAGGAGATCAAAAGGAAAAGTACGGCTCTTTCCAACCTGATCTGGAAGCTTAAGCTGGACAGGACCCCCGTACCCTCTAGCATGGTCCATAATCAGGAAAGTACCACCTGATAAAAGGGGATCTGGCATCTGCAAACTATGTCTGAGTGAGACCCTCGAGATACTAAGAGGTGGAAGCCGCCTGATAAACCTCAGAACCGACTTCCTCAAGCTATATGGACAGTAACAACACACTGGGATGTGAACTCCCCTCAAGTTATAAGGACTTCTCCAGAACATGTTGATACCTCTGGGCCGGACCTCCCTCAAGCTATATGGAGAGTAACAACACAATAGGTTGGAACTCCCCTCAAGCCATAGAGACCCATCTGGGACGAGCAGACACCTCAGGGCCGGGACCTTCCTCAAGCTATACGGATAAGAACAAAACATTGGGATGGGAACTTCCCTCTAGCTTCAAGGACAGCATTCCCACCATACCACTGCCCCGATCAACCCCTGTGACAACACATACCTATGCATATGTCCATACATGGATACTGTTATTTAAGATTGTACATGCACAGATACTTACATGTGTGTGGGTGGGCATGTGGGTGGGTGTATGTATGTGTATGTGTGTGTGTGTGTGCAGAGGGGATGCAACTGGACCTGTGCCTGTGCGTGTGTGCTTGGAACAATGTGAGTTGACAGACACGAATATGAGCTCCATGCCTATATGGGAACTGCAGTCCTCCGCAGTTCCAGATTTCGACACCCGGGTTATGGGCTATTACATTCCACCCTTGTCTCACCTGCTCTTAATACACAACACACCATGATAGTCTAGAGATTGATTCTGACACAGCCTTTCTAATTTGGCCAACATCTTCCAAATCTTTCTAACTTTGAGATTGGTTATAACACACACATTTTATTTGAATATCTTATTTTATTTTTTTAACATCTTATTCCTTCTACCATTTTATCATTTTTTTGTTTACTTATTTGCTTATATTATATTAGTCGATTGGCAGTATCGGTAGACGGTCGCACACCATGCTTTGACGCATAGAGTTACGGCCCTTTCCATTCTGAGTTCAAATCCCCCCCGAGGTTAACTTTGCCTTTCATCCTTACGGGGTCGATAAAATAAAGTACCAGTAATGCACTGGGTATTTGCTGGCCTTGTGCTAAAAGCAGAAACAATTATATTATTTTATGTTATTTTATATTATTTTATTTCATTTTACTCTACTTTACTTCTTTATTTCTTTATTTTATTCTTAATTTTTTGTCTTTTACCTTTTCATTTTATTTTTTTATTTTCTTCATTTTATTGCCTTTTATTCCTTCATATGCATTATCTTATTTTATTCTTTTATCATCCTATTCCTTCTACCATTTTATCATTTTTTTTTTTGTTTACTTATTTGCTTATATCCTTACGGGGTCGATAAAAAAAGTACCAGTAATGCACTGGTTAATTGCTGGCCTTGTGCCTAAAGTAGAAACAATTATCTTATATTATTTTATTTTATCTTATTTTATTTTATTCTATCTTATTTTATTTTACTCTATTTTTCTTTATTTTATTTGTATTTTTTAGTGTTTTACCTTTTCATTTCATTCTATTTTTTTTTTATTTTCTTCATCCTATTGCCTTTTATTTCTTCATATGCTTGGCACCCCCCCCCCCCACCACCACGAGAAATGGTGGCAGGATAGATGCCAACACACACACACACAGGTCCTTCTAAAATCAACAGCAGCAGGACTTAAATCTGACCCCAGCACCAACACCACTACCAACATAAGGGTAGAGGTCAGATTTACTTAACAATAACAAAAACAACCACTACAGAATGCCTCGCCTCAGAAAGAATTTCTATAGATTTTGACTGAGGAATGTTCTCACAACTGACCAATGGGAGGAGAGGATGTCCTTTGATGCTGAAATTCGTTTGTTTAAATTCATATGATTCCAGTTCCTCATAGAAACAACAACCCAACTAGGAACTGGGCATATCAGAGTATTGACAAAGTTAAACACCTCAACAACATGTGTACTCGTCTCTACCACACTAATTCGGACTGCCTGAAGAGGTCACAGCCAAAGATGGCTATCACCGAAATATATATAGCAGTAATAAACGAAGCCAAATTTTAAATATTTGACTTATTTATTTTACATTACTCCGGAGTAACCAAACCAACCTGCACACTTCGTCGAGTGCTCCAATCTGCATACTGAGGTGTTGGTAAACAACCAACATATACTTAATATATATATATATATATATGTACACATATGTATATATATCTATATGCATGCCACCAAAAAAAAAGCTGATGAAAAATGATGATGATATATATATATATATATATATATAAACCTAGAATGTATGAGACATACCCCTTACTTCTATGTCTGGTCTATGAAAGTAGCTCTGAATAAGTACTGACTTGGTCTGTAATGATTTGCCTAACCCAAGCCAGCATTGAAAAACAAGCATATGGTGATTTATGCATGTTCTATTAAAATATAAAACTGTTTTATTTTTTTTAATGATTTTTTTTTTCATAAGTCTACCTTGCAGTTTGTTTGGAACAGTGAAGTTCCTAAATTCAAGCAACATTTCTAAACTTTTATGGTCTCATCTTTATGATGAAGTGATGTTAACATTTGTTGTAGTCTCTTACTAGTAGGCTAGGTTAAAGTGATTTTTATGGATACAACCACTCAAATTTGAATTCTTGATCATTATATTTATACAATATCAGTAAGGTATTTATTTTTGTTTATGACTATGTGTACATTTTCTTTATGTTAATTTTTAGCACTGTGGTAAGAGTAGTGCTCTTAAAATTAACTCTTAAAATCCTGTACCACATGAAACTACATTTGCATCACATGTAAAATTGTAAAATTAAAGTCTTCACTTTAGTTTACTGGAAATGTTCACAGCAGCATGTTTACTATAAACATTTGAATTGTGAAAACCTGCATTTCGATATTTTCTGTTAAATCATTAGGTCATAAGTTCAATATCTATTTTTGTGGGGAATTCTGTAGAGTATAGTTGTATTGTTCCCTAATGTTTAGTTTTGTGTTGTGTTATTTAGTGTAGTATATTGCAACTGTTCCTTGTTATGAGTAGATGGTGAGCCAGTAGGGGTGTCATGTACTTTTATGGCCAGTATAACAATTAGAGTCATGAAAATTTTATCTTTCATGTTTGCAATCAAATTTACAAATCATATTAATCACCCTGAGGCTCAGAGAAACAAGCTTCACCATGTTGCCCCACACTAGGATTGAACCCACTCATTATTGCAAAGCAAACTTCTTAACCACTCAGCTGTGCCTGTGTTCATACTTTTCTTCTTCACCCACATATTTCTGAGAGGGTGACCAGCCAAGTTCATGGATGTTATCCAACCATCTTGCTTGGGGTCTACCCCTGGGTCTCTTGCCGGTTGGTTTAGCCTGTAAAATCTGTCCAGCGATTCTTTCCTGAGACATTCTAACCAGATGCCAATAGTATCAGAGCTATGATCTCTCAATTAGGAGAAGTAATGACTCTACCTGGAGTGACTCGCTGATCTCCAAGCTACACATTCTATTGAGTAATGTTGCTCCAAAGACCCTTCAGAGGAATCCCATTTTGGCCACTTGTATTCATGATTATATTCTTTTGGTCATTCATGACCATAGGTAAGGGTTGGCACGAAAACCGAATTGAAGATAGTGAGTTTGGCTTTTACGCCGACCTCCCTTCTGATTACTGAATGCTTCTAAACATAAATGTTACCACTGATATTTAGTCTGTGTGGATATTTATTCTCTACATATAATGTGTGTAGACAAATGTGATGTATCTGTTATATGATTTGAAACATCAAAACAATAAGTGAACACAATGTGCTTATCTACCATAGTATATATTGATAATTATTTTAAATATTTAAAACTTTACTTTCTCATTAATCTGATACAAATATGCATTGTCATTATTCACCAATATGAATTACCTGTGCTAATATGAAACTTTGATAGAGACTCTACAAGGTCAGTCAACCTGTTAGAAAAAGCAACCAAAACTAGACAGTGTGGTCACAAAAATACAGCAAGATGTAAAAACAACCTTGACAAATAGATAAGATTTTTGCTTCACAATCATTAGGTTCTTGGTTCAATTCCACCACAAGACATCTTGGGCAAGTATAATTTACAAGTTCATAGCCTTGGGTTGACATATGCCTTGCGTGAAACTAAGTAGTCCAGATGGAAACTGTTTGGAAGCCCATCAGATGAACTGTACCTGTAATTCAAAAGGCCAACCTTGTCACGCACTGGGTCACACTGAATCTACCTGAAAAGTACGTTAAGTATAGCCTTGGGTTGATATATGCCTTGTGAATGAAACTAGGTAAACAAAACGGAAACTGTTTGGAAGCCCATTGGATTGTACCTGTAATTCAAAAGGCCAGCCTTGTCACACTGGATATCCCTGAGAATTACGTTAAGTGTACACATGTTAGTAGAATGCTCAGCCATTTACATGTTAATTTCATGAGCAGGCTGTTCCATTGATCGAACAATTGAAATACCCATTGTCAAGACTGACGGTGATCCATTTCTGTTTATTCAGGGCTGACCTGGGGTTAAACAACAACAATCTGAGCCAAAGTAAAAGCCTTTATATGGCTATTCTACTTGTTAGAAATAGCAGCCAAAATCTCTTCAAATTTCTGACCACAGGTCTGCTCATTCAGAGCTGATCTGGGTCTAAACAACAATATCTGTTTTAATTCAAGCTAAATTGAAAGCCTTTATATGAGCAATGAATTTGCTAGAAATAGCAGCTGAATCTCCTTAAATAATATGCTACTACATTGTCATCATTATCATATGTCCATTTTTCTATGCAGGATTGGGCTGGATGGTTGTTATGATCCTTGTAAATTAATTTGATGAAAGGAAATTGTGCAAAAACTCATCATCATCATCATTATATATATATAGTGGAACCTCGGTTAACGAACTTAAATCATTCCTGAAGACTGCTCAAAATGTTCGTAAACTGAAACTATTTTCCCCATATGTTGAGAGAGAGAGAGAGCAACTGTGTGTGAAAAACAGATAGATATCACCATAGTAACTAACTACACAAGTGATGCTTTCTTGCCAATACTCCCAGCTTGTCATCAACCATTGTTGCCAGCTTGTGTGCTTGTTACTCGAGACACCATTCCCCACCCAAAACATTTTATGTTTGGAAAAATTGTTCAAGAACTGATTTGTTCATGATGAGAGGCGTTCCTGAATTGAAGTTCCACAGTATATAGTTCAGGATAAACAAGATGAACACAGAAATTTAATACCACAAAGTCTTATTAATTTCCTGCTTGTTGGAAAACGAAAAAGAGTGTTTCAATGTATTGAAAGAATGAAGTTTGGAGAAAGAAGAGGTTGGAAGTTTGGAAAAAAAAATAGAGAAAAAAGTTTTATCAGGATGAGTGAGGAGAGCGGCAAGTAGTCTGGTGTGTGGGGGTGGGGACCAAGGTGGAGAGGCCAAGTCTAGCCTTGATACAGGAGTACTGGTGTGTGTGTCTGTCTGTCTGAATTAGTGTCTTTGCATTGGCATTGTTTAACCCTTTAGCATTTGCATTACTCTATATATACTATTATATTTTCATAGTAAAGGCTTTACCTCACATAGTTATCTTACATAACATTGAATCTATGAGACTTTTATATTATTTATTTTGAGAACAATACCTTAACATCAGTATGAGCAGCTAGTTACAGCCAGTTTGAACAGAAAGAGGTGAGAGAATTCTGGCCAGATATGGTCGGTTTAAATGCTAAAGGATTAAGCAAGTAATGTTTGTTTATGTCCTACTAAAACAATATGTCCCTCAGCTTAGCAGTTTGATGAAGATCAGTGGTGTATGCCATGATGATGATGTATTCACATTTAGTTTACAAAATACACAAAATCTATCTTAGAAACCATGCCAGTCTTCAACTAGCACTGGTTTAACCCTTTTTGCTGCTATATTTCTAATGAAATACAATGCCAATGTATTTCAAATAATTTTGAAAAGAATGAAAATTTGCATGGGTGTAGGATCAGGTCATCTGTGACATGCACTTGATAGGTTTGCTCCAAGTGCTGCATGGCAGGAATAAAAAATCAGTGCTACGAAAACTGAGACACTCGTCTTCTCAAAGAAGTCTGTGCAGTGCACTCTAACTCTATATATGAGTGGAGTTCCACTCTATATATGACGCAGGAGGAAAAATTCAAGTACCACGGGACCATGTTCACAAGTGTTGGAAGGCAGGAGGCTGAATTAAGTGCAAGAATTGCAACAGCTAGTGCATTAATGTACCAGCTTCAGCATTTGGTCATTGAGGAAGGGGAGGTAGGCATAAAAACTAAATTCACTATCTTCAATTTGGTATCGTACCAACCCTTACCCACGGTCATGAATTTTGGGTAATGACCGAAAGAATATGGTTGCAGATACAAACAGCTCTGATATTACGGAGGAATAAAATCACTGGAAAGAAGAAAAAGAAAAAGAAAAAGAAAAGGAAAAAGAAAAAAGGAAAAAGAAAAAAGGAAAAAGAAAAAAGAAAAAAGAAAAAAAGAAAAAAAAAAAGAAAAAGAAAAAAAGAAAGAAGAAAAAAGAAAAAAGAAAAAGAAAAAGAAAAAGAAAAAGAAGATCACTATCATCATCATCAAAATTGCTATTTTGAACATTACTTAACAAAAGGTTGTTACATAAAATGACATTGGAAAGGTCTAAATATAAGTATAAACACTTTTATAAACAAGCAGCTAACATATGACTGACAGAACCAAAGGCAGCTTCAGGCAGTTAGTATGGAAAGGGTTAAGTTCACCCTCCCCCTTTCACTTTACTTTCCATCTTCATTCATTAACAATGATTATAAGCTGCTATTATTTAAGGGCGGTGAATTGGCAGTATCGGTAGAGGGTTGGACGCCATGCTTTCTAGCATAGTTACGTCCCTTTACAGTCTGAGTTCAAATCCCGCCGAAGTTAACTTTGCTTTTCATCCTTACGGGGTTGATAAAATAAAGTACCAGTAATGCACTGGGTAATTGCTGGCCTTGTGCCAAAAAGTAGAAACAATTATTTCACAATAGAGAAGAATGACTCCTGAAAGATTTTTTTTTTATCAGTAAAAGATAAAAAAAAAAAAAGAATCACAAGAGATAACTACTACCACCACCGCCTTCACCACCACTGCAAGCACAACCACCACCACCAGCACAGCCTTCAACACCACTGCAAGCACAACCACCACCACCAACACTGCCTTCACCACTGCTGCCAGCACAACCACCACCACTACCACTAACAATAACACTACAACCACTACCAACAGCATCACCATCATCACCAACACCACCACCAAAATACACACACGTGTACACAAAAACACATACGCAGGTATATACACAGTGATAGAAAATAATAGAAACAGTGGAATAAGTTTTAAAACAGTGAAACTGTAACTTTGAAGAGATAAACACTAGTTTTATACTTTGACCTTTAAACCTGTGTCACGGGAGGTCATCTGTTTGTTTAGGTTAACCTAAATATTGTCACATGACAGCAGTCTTGTGATCAGTTAACTGTTGCAAGTTCTTGTGTAAACTGTTTATATCACATGTTTGTGTGAACGTGTGTGTGTGTGTGTGTAAAATGTAACCCTTCACTTCAGCTAGTATTAGTCCCTGATCAGATGTAAAATGTAACACCACTATCTACCTCATAGCTGGTAATACGTCCAGACCTAAAATGTAACCCTTCCCAATCCTAGTCATAAGCCCATACTAGATGTAAAATATAGACCTCAAAGCAGACATAAAATACCGTACCCCCCCCCCCCCCCCCCGGTTACATTTTAGGTCTGGATGTGTAATATATGTCAGCTCCATTTCAAACTCCTCATTAAGTATTTTAGTAATTAGTGCTTTCATCATCATCATCATCATCATCGTTTAACGTCCATCTTCCACGCTTGCATGGGTTTGGACGGGAATTTTCTCACTTGAAGCAAGATTTGTTGTCCTGCTCGTATAGGACTGTCTGGCGGGTTTTCTACTGCTGGATGCCCTTCCTAATACCAACCACGTTTACAGTGTGGACTGGGAGGTTTTTACCGTGTTACCTACACGGCCATATTACAGCGTGGACTGTGTGTTTTTCTGTTGTGACACCTACACGACCTCATTTATTTCAGACTGGATGTTGTGGTACCAACATAACTTTACATCGAAAGGGGTGGTGTGGATGGGGTGGGGGTAGTGGGACGGGGTGTATTTTTGTTAAGAGGTGCCTACTGACTGTAGGTTTCGCTTTGTACTTAGGCAATGCGGGTCTTCTGTATTACTGTGTAGCGCCAAAGATCTCGGTCCAGTGACATTGTCTTGGAGAGGTGTAAGTGTGTGAGGTCGGAATTTATCAAGTCGTCCCAGGTTTTTCTGGGTCTGCCTACTCCGTGGCTACCATCTATTTTGATTGCCCTGCACTTTTTTATACAGCTGTCGTCTTTCATGCGCATCACATGACCGTACCAACGTAGTCTTCTCTCGAGTAAACAACATCTGATCCCTTAGTTTATTTATGCTTTGCCGTTCACGTATATTACTATTACACATCCAACGGAGCATGCAAGCTTCGTTTCTCTCCAGTCTGCGTATATCCTCTGCACACAAGGCCCATGTCTCACTGCCATGCAACATTGCTGTTCGCGTGCAGGCATCATACAGCCTGCCTTTCATTTTTAGAGAGAACCCTTTAGCAGCCAATAGTAGTATAAGCTCTCTGAACTTTTTCCATCCCGTTCTGACTGTAGCTACTGTACTTTCAGAGCATCCTCCCCCACTGCTGATTTTGTCACCTAGGTAACGGAAGCTGTCCCCTATTTCTATAGAACCATCTGTGCAATGGAATGAGCTAATGACTTAGGTAACGGTTATCAGCATATACATGTTTCTAAATCTGCTGGATACAGAAACAGTAGCTATGTCACCCTCATATCACACACTAGCCTTCCTTTTTAAGAAAAAAGAAAATCAAAGCCACACTGGATAATGTAGTCTTAGATACATTATGCACTCCTGTCAATAAATCTGCTAAATTAAGATTGATCAAGGGTTAAATAAACAACAAAAGAAGTCTAAACACACCCACTCATATAAATATTGAGGTTACTTAGTCAGTACATATTTGGAGCTACTGACATCTCAGACAGGCTGGGAGAGGGGGACTCCAGAGAGTGCACGGGAGTATTTTATTATCACACCAACAGTTGGGAGGGTGCTATGTCTTCAACACATCTGAAGAGTCCTCCTGATCCTTTGTTTGGCAGGGTTTCTAAGACATGATGCCCATCCTCGCACCAACCACATTATGGAGTGTACTGGGTGTGTGCATCACTAATACTAGGGTGGTTGTTATGCCCTTAAAACAACTAAATACATACCCACACAGGACTAATTTGATGTTGAAGCTGTTTAAAGAAAGCTACTTTGACCTTTTCCATACCAAAACACCTCAAGCTGCTCCCAGTTCTACCTTATAAAATTGTTTCTTTGAAAGTGTATTTATTTGTCTAAAAACCTTCCATCATATTTTAAATAAGAATCTTTGTTAAATTATGTTCCAAACACAAAAAAGATCATGAGAAACTAAATCCCTCTAAATTCTTTATTATTTTCAAAATTATTTGAAACACACACACCTATTATATATATATATATATATATACATATACATATATATATATATATATATACAAATAAAGATTCAGCGAGAATTGCATTTTCGGCGGGCAGGAAAAGCGAAGCGAAACGAAACGCAAAAATCAGAAATGATACTGGCAAAGTATTCAATAGTTAAAAACCAGAGCTAAACAATGTGTTAAGAAGCCATACAAAACTAAAAAGGTGGTCAAGAAAGCATTAACCACCCAAGCCAAAAACCAAATCAAGCTAAACAGGTCAAAACAAAATAAATGATAAAAAATAATATATATATATATATAGTAATATAAGTTTCTCATTGTGTATATATATATATATATATATATATACACACACATATATATATAGTATAGGAATAAAAGAGACAGAGATGCAAAACCACAAATTCACACTTGGGAATGAAGATAAAGAAAAAAATAATAATGTATCAACGTATTGGACATGAGTCCTTCATCAGGAAAGAGCAAAGTTCAGAGAGAGAGTGAGGAGGTTGGAAAGAGAGAGAGAAAAAAATATATACCTCACACAGAAATGATTCAATGTTAAAGCTGTATAAAGTAACCTACTTCAACATACAAAATAAATAATGGATACAGTTTTAACCCAAATTATTCAAAATATATTGACAATAGACATCCAAGATAGTATGTAGACACACACACGTGTGTGTGTACATATTATATATATATATAGGTTCCCTACCACACTTCCTTCGTTATATATATATATATATCACTGTCGTTTTTAACATCTGCTTTTCCTGTTAGCAAATTCACACACACACACACACATATATATATAATATATATATATATACACACACACACACACACACACATATATATATATGCAAATGGCGTCTTTAAGAAGTTTTAAATACAATAACTTATAACTTTACCGGTTTCATAAGTTTCATGATTTTCAAAAGTTAAGAGGGATGAAGAGATATGTGGCTACGCCGACTTGTAACTCACATCTGGGGAAGGAAGAAATACAACTCAAGGGTCCTGAATTTTAAGATTGGTGGGAAGAGGGAGGGAGGAGGAAACACAACTGAAGGGGCTCCTTAAGTAAGAAGCTAGACATTAACATAAAAAAATTATTCTGAATTATTTTGTCTAACCTATGTTAACATGGAAAAATGATGATGATGATGATGATGGCTGTGGCAATGTAAAGGTGGTGACGATGATATAGTGATAATGATGGTGATGAAGGTGATGATGCTCAGACACTAGAGATTAATCCAAATACTAGCAACAGAATGGAATCCACAATAGGCACCCAAGCAAGTGACTGCTGTTGCTTCTGCTGCTGGGGTGGTGGTGATGATGATGAGTGTGGTGGTGATGGTAAGTAAACCACCCTAGTGGAAACAGAGTGGACTCTGCTAGAGCCATTCAAGAGCCAGCTAGTGGTGCTGTTAACTAAGGGGACATATTAGATCTCCTATTCAAATGTAGATACAAATGTAAAAAATAAAAAAAAGAGAAGAATCAGAACAGATCAGTTATTTCTGTGACATTAAATATATCCATAATTAACACAGCTTGCCAAGAAGGTGATAATGTCATTAATGTCCCAAGATAATAATAAAAAAAAACCAAACAAACCGAAAAACAAAGAAAAATTTCTGATTGTTACTAATTATTCATATCAATAATTTATAGAATGCTTCAGGCAATACTTGGAATTTATATTTTTCTTCCATTCCACTGGAAATGGACACTAACATTCATTCGTGTTAGTTCTAGACACAACCACCAACCACCAAGGATCACTACTGTTACAACGCCCCCCCCCCCCCCATCATTATTTTATGTCTGTTTGCTATGCTGGCATAGGCTGAATGTGTTGTTATTGTCCGTGACTAGACCAGGTTGGAGTATTTATGAATGTATAAGCTCATATGTTCCCATTTCAGTAATTTTATATATCATCATCATCATCCCTGTTTAATGTCTATTTTCCCATGCTTGCATGGGTTAGACAGGTCGCCCATGTCATGAGACAAGTTTGGCCAGCTGGCTGTGTCGTACCTTGCTCAGATGGAACTGTATTTTAGCTGGTATTTTTACATACATATATATATATAATTAGTGAAATGGGAACATATGAGCTATACATTCATAAATACTCTAATCTGTCTAGTCTATAAGTAAGGTACTCAATACATAGCAGAGTATAACAGTTTTAATATAGATGAGATTCTACAGGATTAGAACTGTTTCATTCTTTAGAAATCATCAGGAATCTAGCTTTCCAAAAATAAATGTAGTGGTATTTATATCTTTTCAGGTGGTAGGAGAGGGTGGGGAGTGGGATGGGTGGAGGTCATTGGTTGAAAGAAAAGGAAATTCATTAAAAGCTAATTCTTTAAGTCTGTAGTTTTATATTTAGAGTGACAAAGGCAGAAAGGATTCTATAAACAGGTTCAGAATGGGGTGCCTCTCCTTATTTTTAAGTTTCTCTTCAGCTAACAATGCCTATATTTCAGGTGTCTATAAGGTGGTTGTGGGTCAGTCATGGTTGATGGATTTAAAGAAAAGGGAAATTCTTTAAATGTTAATTCTTTACAGCTCTACTTAGAGAGACAAAGGCCAAGAGAATTCTATAAACAGTTCAAAATATTGGGTGTCTATCATTATTGTCATATTTCTCTTAAGCTATATTCCAGGTGTCAACAGACACATTCACACACACACACACACACACACATATATATATATGGAGGCACATGGCTTAGTGGTTAGAGCATTGGCCTTGCAATCGAAAGGTTGTGAGTTCAATTCTCAGACCGGGTGATGTGTTGTTTCCTTGAGCAACACACTTTATTTAACATTGCTCCAGTTTACTCAGCTGTAGAAATGAGATGATAGGACTGGGGTCCCTATCATTCCATTGCAAATTGGACGTGGGGGTGCCATGGCAAAAAAGCACCCAGCACTCACTGTAAATGAGGTTGGTGTTAGGAAGGGCATCCAGCTGTAGAAATCAAGCCAGAATCAGTTCCCGTCCCACCCTTGCAAGCAGGGAAAAAGCGGACGTAAAATGAAATGATGATACATACATACATATATATATATATACACACATACAAACACATATATATATATACACACATATATACATAAACATATATATGCATATATATATATATATATATATATATATATATATATATATATGTATGTTTGTATGTGTATATATATTTATATATATATATATATAAATATAAATTAGCGAGAATCGTATTTCGGCTATATATATATATATGTATGTATGGATGTGTATATATATATGTGTATATGTAATATATATATATATATATATATATATATATATATATATATATATATATGTGTGTGTGTGTGTATGTATGTGAATGTGTCTGTTGACACCTGGAATATAGCTTAAGAGAAATATGACAATAATGATAGACACCCAATATTTTGAACTGTTTATAGAATTCTCTTGGCCTTTGTCTCTCTAAGTAGAGCTTTAAATAATTAGCTTTTAAAGAATTTCCCTTTTCTTTAAATCCATCAACCATGACTGACCCACAACCACCTTATAGACACCTGAAATATAGGCATTGTTAGCTGAAGAGAAACTTAAAAATAAGGAGAGGCACCCCATTCTGAACCTGTTTATAGAATCCTTTCTGCCTTGTCACTCTAAATATAAAACTATAGACTTAAAGAATTAGCTTTTAATGAATTCCCTTTTCTTTCAACCAATGACCTCCACCCATCCCACTCCCCACCCTCTCCTACCACCTGAAAAGATATAAATACCACTACATTTATTTTTGGAAAGCCAGATTCCTGATGATTTCTAAAGTATGAAACAGTTCTAGTCCTGTAGAATCTCATCTATATTAAAACTTTTATACTCTGCTATGTATTGAGTACCTTACTTACTGTGGTTACCTCCAATTCAACCCGGAATAACTTACCTATATATATATATATATATATATATATACTTTCAAACGTTCAATAGACTGACAGGAAGGTATACGGTGCTGATGATAGCTAATAAGCTAGAAAGTAGTTCATCGTTCCTTTGTCAGTGTTGAACAAAAGGGCAACGATGGTTGCTGAACACTGTACGGCTTAATTCGGGCTGTTTGTTTACAAACAAACCGAACATTATAATAAATGTTCGGTAAACCCATACGTACATATATATATATGTGTGCATGTATGTATATATATATACATACTACGGTACGTCTGTATACATATATGTATGTACGTGTACATACTTATATTTATGTATCAGCCGTACTAAGAGCGAGAAATGAAATTTCATTTTTTCCATTTATATATATATATATTACACATAGTTGTGGCAATGGTTTGCATGGGCTCAAATTGTAACACACACACATATTGTCATCATTTAATGTCTGTTTTCCCTATTAGCTAGTGTTGGACAGGTTGCCACAAACCAAATTAGTATATATATTGAGTTCTGATTTAGTGATTTTAGTAGTCCTTAAAGAAAGAAGAATTCAATATTTCTATTATTTCAAATGAATGTTCTACCTTCTCTCATGATGTATTGCACATCTGGAGTAGAAGTCTCCACAGATAACAGCTGGCAGAGATGGTAGCTATAGTTAACTGTATAAGGATAGTATAGAGAAATAATTATTGATAGCTTAATGATACACACTCTCACAGATTAGACACAGCTGTGAGAATAATATCAAGGGTATACATACCAATTACATAATGAGATGTGAGCTTCAATGTTTAATTTATAGAAAAATTACAAGCAATGGATGAAACACATAAAATAACAAAACCAGGAACAGAAACGTAAACACACTTTAATATGAATTGTAATCCCCAACAGATAGATATGCTTTCTAGTGTTGATTAGAAAACAATTCTTTATCAACTACAAGTATCACAAGCTGTTCAATAAAAATACTGTTAAGGTTAGTTATAGCTGTATGGAAAATATCTTTCTTTTAGCTCTGAGCAACATAATTAATTACACACCTAGGAACAAGTCAAACTCCCCACAAAAATAAACTGCTTCAACCCAATGTTCTCTTCACTGAAAGGCACTAACATACTGAGATGAAGTATTATCCAAAGAGGAAATATATACAGATTTCTTTTTAAAAGCAAATATAGTAATCCTCTATCGCGGTTCACTTTTTGCAGTACAGCTACATTGTGGATTTTTCTTTGGAACGTATCTAATTTACTATCATCTAATTTCCTTAAATATGTTTCGATAGCGTAATGAAGGGGCATCTTAAGGCTTTAACTATAAAAAATGTTTTTAGTTTTCATTCCATTACTGTTTTACTGAATGTGTTTTTCTGTAATCTACTACAAACCCTTCATAGATTGACGGAAGATGGTCAGTGTATAACCAAGCGGCTAACGTGGCTGGTAATGGTCATCCTTGGTAACTAGTGATATGATGGTTGGTGGTAGTTTCTATATGATCGGTTGTCTTTATGGTCTCTCTATATCACGGTTAGTTTGGGAATGTATCCCCCGTGATAAACAGGGGATTACTGTACACACAACATAACCACTCCTTCAGAAACAGAAACTAAAGTATCTAAAGTTTGAAGGAGAACTGACAAAATATTTATGGTCCATAATTGAAACCCATCATAGTAGTATTTATCTATCTATTAATTTATTAACCTATGTGTCAATCTATTTATACATCTTTCTACATGTCTATCTCTCTATCTATATATTTACCACACACGCCTTTGTGGCTAATAAAGAAATGTATATTGTGGCTAATAAAGAAATATATATATTTACCACACACATCTATGTATAGGTTACCAGCTCATTTAATCCACTGTTTCAATAAAAAAACCCAGTGATAATCTGTAGACTATAGAGTGGTCAGTGAGACAGGTTGGTGGTAGTGAGATACACATGATTCAGGTAAACGGAAAACTCAGATTTCCTTTGATATTTGTGATATCCTTGGACATCTATGCTCAGAACAGACGACTGAAGGTTGGAAACTGTCTGTATTGTCTAATTTTATATACATATATATTTATAGAAAGAGAGAGAAAAACAAAGTGTGGCTTGTGGGGACAGTGCAAGCTTTGTACAGAGGTGCTGTCAGTAAAGTGAGGGTAGGATTGGAGTTTAGTGAGGAATTCCAGATACAAGTAGGATTACATCAGGGTTTGGTCCTCAGCCCGCTCTTGTTCATTATAGTCCTCCAAACCATAACTGAGTTGTTTAAGACTGGCTGTCCATGGGAACTTCTCTAAGCTGACGATCTGGTTCTCATAGCAGAATCAGTAGATGAGCATATCGAACATGGCCATTTCCCTGACGGAATCAGGGTTTTATCCTCTTTTCTACTCATCAACACTTTTGTCTTAGCTAGGTTCACTCTCAACTGCTGTTTCCATAGCCAGAATTTATTCTGGCTCAACAGCAGTTGAGAGTGAACCTAGCTAAGACAAAAGTGTTGATGAGTAGAAAAGAGGACAAAACCCTGATTCCGTCAGGGAAATGGCCATGTTCGATATGCAGAAAAGGAACTGGCATAAATTCTATAAAATGCACACAATGCAGATCTTGGGTACATAAGAGATGTAGTGGGATAGCAGGCAAACTAACAAGTAGAGAGAAATATGTATGCAGTAGATGTACAGGGAAATTAAACAGAAGTCGTCGCATTGAGACACATTTTTCAAATGCAGGCGGGTGCTATAGAAGTGGTTGATAACTTCCGGTACCTAGGTGATCAGATTAGCATGGGAGGGGGCTGTTCCGAGGCCATAGTATCTAGAATAAAGACGGGTTGGAAGAAGTTTAGGGAGCTGATTCTTCTGCTGACGAAGAAGGGCTTCTCCCTGCGTATGAAAGGCCGGTTATATGATGCCTGTGTGAGGTGCGTGATGCTGCATGGGAGTGAGACATGGGCAGCAACTAACTGCAGAGGATATGTGACGGCTGGAGAGAAATGAAGCAAGCATGCTCCGTTGGATGTGCAATGTCAATGTGTGTGAACGGACGAGCATGGATGTGTTGAGAGAGAAACTGTGTCTGAGAGGGATAAATTGTTGTGTGTGGGAGAGGAGGCTGCGATGGTATGGACATGTGACGTGCATGGAGGATGACCGATGGGTGAAGTGCCAAGAAATGCCAGTTGAAAGAAGACGTAGTAGAGGAAGACCACGAAAAACATTGGTGGAGGTGGTGAGAGCAGACCTCAGATCGCTGAAGCTCACGGTGGAGATGACGAAGGACCGTGACAAGTGGAGAGATGCTGTGCTGAATAGGACCTGTCCCACCCTTGCAAGCAGGAAAAAGTGGATGTAAAATGATGATGATGATGTCACGTACCAAAATTTAGGGCTCCTTTATAGTATATGTTAGAGGCCTGGAACTAACCAAATCTGGCAGTGTGTGTGTTACTGAGTGTGTGCATGTGCTATAGTGAAGTCAGTGATAGCTCATGGCACTACATACATGAGTGTGTATATGTGTGTCTTTGTACTATACTGAAGTCAGTGATAGCCCACAACACTGTATATCTGAGTGTGTGTGAGAGAATGTGTGTGTGTGTGTGTGTATAAGTGTCTGTGTCTGTACTATACGGAAGTCAATGATAGTCCAACTATAACAAAGCTAACATGTTCTACTGGTTAATATATTTGTTACAAAATTATTCTAACAAAATAATTATCACCCAACTTCAGTACAATTTAAATATAAAAAACTCAACCTACCATGTTATAAATACATGTATTATGCACATATTTAAGCTTATATACACTCACCTCTCTCTCTGTATGTGTACACACATAGTAATCATCATCATCATCACCGTTTTACGTCCGTTCTTCCACGCTAGCATGGGTTAGACGGGTTGTCCTGTTGTGGGCAGTGTCTGGTCGGCTGACCATGCCTTGCTCATACAGGAACTGATTTGGCTTGATTTCTACAGCTGGATGCCCTTCCTAACACCAACCTCATTTACAGTGAGTGCTGGGTGCTTTTTTCTGTGGCGCCTACACGTCCACTTTACAGTGTGGGCTGGGTGCATTTTTGCCGTGGCACCTCCACGACCACCTTGCAGTGGGGGGTGTGGGGGCATATTGTCTATATGCTTCAGCTTGTACCCATGGGAGGTCGGGTACTCTGTATTACTGCGTGACGCCAGAGGTCACGGTCGTGTGTCATCGCCTTTGAGAGGTGTAATTGGGTAAGGTCGGCTTTTATCACCTCATCCCAGGTCATCTCCCCACTCCGCGGTTTCCATCGACTTCTAGTGCTCTGCACCTTTTTATGCAGCTGTCATCCTTCATACGCTTCACATGTCCATACCAACGCAACCGCCTCTCCTGCATACAGCATTTGATTCCTCTTATGCTCAGTCTCTCTCTCAATTCATTTATACGTTCGCGTATATTACTGTTACACATCCATCGGAGCATGCAGGCTTCGTTTCTCTCTAATCTACGTAAGTCTTCCACCTTCAGCGCCCAGGTCTCACTACCATGTAACATTGCTGTTCGGATACACGCATCATACAGTCTGCCTTTCATTTTGAGGGAGAAGCCTTTTGCAGCTAGCAGTGGTAGTAGTTCCCTAAACTTCTTCCATCCCGTTCTTACCCTAGTTATTGTACTTTCTGAACACCCACCTCCGTTGCTAATTCGGTCACCTAGGTAGCAGAAGCTGTCTACTGTCTCTACAGAGCCCTCCCAGAGATTGGTGGTACTTGTTTACTGTGGCTGTTTGCTGCTTGCTGTCCCAGTACAGCTGCTGCATGTGAAGCCTACATTCTTAATTAAGCTTCCTGAGATCCCGCTACATCTCTTGTGTACCCATTGTTTGCATTTGGGGCAAAGAATGGAGTTCCTACCTACACCTTTCCTACATACTGAGCAAGGCCATTTCCCTGAGGGGATCTGGGTTCTGTTTTCTCGTCTACTTACAAGGACCTTAGTCTTTGTCATGTTGACTTTGAGACCCTTTCTTTCTAGTTCCTGCTTCCAAGTTTGGAATTTCTTCTCTAGTTCTACCATAGATTCAGCTATAAGTGCGAGGTCATCAGCATACAGGAGTTCCCATGGGCATCCGGTCTTAAACTCCTCCTTTATTGCCTGCAGGACTATGATGAACAGGAGATGGTTAAGAACAGAGCCCTGGTGGACCCCAACCTGTACGCTAAATTCCTCGCTATACTCATTGCTAATCCTAACTTTGCTGACTGATCCCCTATACATGGCTTGTACCGCTTTCACAAGCCATTCATCTACTCCTAGCTTTCTAAGAGCCAACCAGATTACAGCACGTGGAACTCTGTCAAAGGCTTTCTCAAGATCGACAAATGCCAGGTAGAGTGGCTTACTTTTAGCTAGGTACTTTTCCTGTAACTGCCTGACAAGAGGGCATCAGTGGTGCTTCTTCCTGGTACAAACCCAAATTGCATCTCGTCTATTTTCACCCGGTCCCTAATCAACTGTGCTATAACTCTTTCTGTTACTTTCATGACCTGTCCATCAGCTTTATACCTCTATAGTTTCCTCTATCTAGTGCATCACCTTTACCTTTGTAGCAGTTGACAATGATGCTACTGCACCAATCTTTTGGTATGACACCTTCTAGTATTACCTGGTTAACAATACGTGTGGTTATAGTGTGACCTACAGACCCAGATGCCTTCAGCATCTGGGCAGCTATACCCGATGGACCGGTTGCCTTCCCCATCTTCATATCTTTGATTGCCTTACTTACTACGCTGCTGCTGACTTGTACTGCTGGCCCCTCTATAGGGTCTACTTGGGGTAGGGTCTCTTCTTCCCATGCAGTCTCCTCATTTAGTAATCTATCATAATGACTCTTCCATGCATCTTTCTTCTCAGCACTTGTGAGGGCAAGCTCACCTTTATCATTCCGGATACACTTCTCTCCAATGACATCACAATTCTCTCTGACACACTGCCTCGCAATCTTGAACACCTCCTGTTTCTGGTCCTCACGTTGCAAAACATGCTTGAATTTTCTATCCTCTGCTTCCCTCCTAGCTAAGTATACTTGTCGCCTAGCTTCCCTCTTGGTCTCTATGTAATGTACCCTGCTCCCCCCGTTCTTCCATTCTTTCCATGCCTGTCTCTTGGCCTTAACTGCCTCATCTACCTTATTTTTCTACCACCAAGTCACTCTCCTCCTGCTTGTGGTCTTACTCCAGCCACAGACCTCATCTGTCGCCTCTAGTAAGTTATTTTTTAGGAACTCCCAGTGCTCTTCTACATTGAATGTCTCTATCTGTTCTTCTTTACTGTCGTAGGCGTTGAGTAAAATATCTTTAAATCTGTTACTGGTTGAGGGGTCTTTCAGCTTCCAGATATTTCTTCTCCAGGTTGGCCTCTGTTTCCAGGTTCGTCTAGTGCTTCCAGATATTTCTTCTCCAGGTTGGCCTCTGTTTCCAGGTTCGTCTAGTGCTGACTGTGAGGTTGCTGACAACTAAGCTATGTTGGGATGTACATTCCTCACTAGGGAAGGCTTTTGTGTTTACGACCGTCCATCTGTCACGTCCTCTGATGAGGATAAAATCCATCTGACTAGAATGCTCCCCTGATCTATAGGTGATCAGGTGGTTGTTGGGTTTTTTGAAGTTTGTGTTACATATCGACATGTCATTGGCGTCGCAGAATTCTAGAAGTCTGAATCCTTCCTCATTTCTTGTGCCAACCCCAAGGTCTCCATGTACTCTATTGAAGCCGTCGCAGTGTTTACCTACGTGTCCGTTCAAAGACCAAAATCCAAAGAGGGCTCGATAAGGATTGTGTATATATATATATATATATATATATATATATATATATATATATATATATATATATAAGTATATATAAACCCATAGAACAAATATTTATTATTAGCACAGACTAAAGTTTAAGCAAAGAATTTCTGCTTTCACCCTGATATATATATGATATATATATACATTATGGTTCCACAATGAGCAGGGTATGTCATGGCCCAACTGGCCACATCCTCCTCATAACAGGACCACCCAGTTCCACACTAAACATGGTTGGTGTTAGAAAGGGCATCCAGCTGTAAAAGAACCTGGCCAAAATACGGTTCCATTATGAGCAAAGTATGACACGGCAAAATGGCTAGACTTGCCTTATAATGGGACCACCCAGTTCCACACTACAAAGATCGTTGAGGTTCAGGAAGGACATCCAGCCAAAAACATGTTACCATTATAAGCAAGGTAGGGTGCGGTCAACTGGTCGGACATGCCTCATAAAGGAGGACTACCGAGTTCCACATTGTAAATGTGGTTGGTGTTAGGAAGGGCATCCAGCAGCCATAAAAACCCAGTCAAAACATGGTACCAATATGAGCAAGGTATGATGCGGCCAACTGGCCAGACCTTCCTCATAACGGAACCATCCAGCTCCCACTATGAGCAGGGTATGGCATGGCCAACTGAGCAGACCCTCCTCACAATGGGACCACCCAATTCCACACTGTAAACGTGGTTGGTGTTAGAAAGGGCATCCAGCCGTAAAAAACCTAGCCAAAATAGTTCTGTTTTAGCAAAGTAGAGCGTGGTCAACTGGCCAGAGTTGTCTTGTAATGTGGATGACCTGTCTAACCCATGCAAATGTGCAAAAGTAGATTTTAAATGATGATGTTGATGATACTATGTTAAGGTATCAATACATATTAAATGTATGATGATCATACACACACACATATATATATACTACTAAAACTCTGTGGTTGTGTGCTTGTCTGTAATGTAATACAGCCAAAACGGCGCATAATAGGAAAATACTTTGAAAGGAAGTTGCCTCTGAAATGGGAATACAAATGAAATTATACAGATTTTGCGTAAATCGGAGCACGTGTTCCCGAGATATGGGTTTTTTTCGGCTACCTTCATAAATATAGAGAGAGACAGATAGAGAGAAAGAGATAGTGGTTGTGAGAGAGAAGGAGACAGAGAAGGAAAATGTAAGAGAGAGAGAGCTGGTGGTGTTGTTGAATGAAATTATAACTGGCGACTTCAAAGGATCAAATACAGTATTACTGTATCCTGCTAAATAGGAAGGGTTTCTAAGTGTGTGTGTATTGACCTGGAGAAAGCCTTCGATAGAGTCCCCCGCTCCATTATCTGGTGGGCTCGTAGAAAACTAGGCGTTGACGAATGGCTTGTGAGGGCTATACAAGCCATGTATAAAGAAACAGTCAGCAAGGTTAGAATTAACAACGAATATAGTGAAGAGTTTAGCGTAAAAGTTGGCGTCCATCAGGGCTCTGTTCTCAGCCCCCTACTATTTATTATTGCCCTTCAGGCTATAACAGAGGAGTTCAAGACAGGCTGCCCATGGGAACTCCTATACGCAGACGACCTGACACTCATAGCGGAATCAATGGCCGAGCTAGAGAAGAAATTCCAAACATGGAAGCACGGCCTAGAGTCAAAAGGACTTAAAATTAACCTGGCTAAGACCAAAGTTCTAGTTTGTAGGAAAGAAAACAAGGCGGCGGTCCCTTCTGGGAAATGGTCGTGCTCGGTGTGTAGGAAAGGCGTAGGTAGAAACTCCATTTTATGTCCTAAATGCAAAGTATGGGTGCATAAAAGATGTAGTGGGATCACAGGTAAGCTAACTAAGAACATAGATTTTACATGTGGCCGGTGTTCTGGTGCAATAAGTAGCAGCAAGTGCCCACAAAATACTAGCTCTTTCAATTGAGCAGAGGGTTCTATAGAAATAGTGGACAGCTTCCGTTACCTGGGCGATAAAATCAGCAGTGGGGGAGGGTGCTCTGAAAGTACTGTAGCTAGAGTCAGAACTGGTTGGAAAAAGTTCAGAGAGCTTATACCACTATTAGCTGCTAAAGGGTTCTCCCTAAAAATGAAAGGCAGGTTGTACGATGCCTGCATACGAACAGCAATGTTGCATGGTAGTGAGACCTGGGCATTGTGTGCAGAGGATATACGCAGACTAGAGAGGAACGAAGCTTGCATGCTCCGCTGGATGTGTAACAGTAATATACGTGAACGGCAAAGCATAAACGAACTAAGGAAAAAATTAGAGATAAGAGGGATCAGATGTTGTTTACTCGAGAGAAGGCTGCGTTGGTATGGACACGTGATGCGCATGAAAGTCGATAGCTGTATAACAAAGTGCAGGGCAATAAAGATAGACGGTAGCCACGGAATAGGCAGACCTAGAAAAACCTGGGATGAGCTGATAAACTCCGACCTCACACACTTACACCTCTCCAAGACAATGTCACTGGACCGAGACCTTTGGCGGTACTCAGTAACAGAGAAGACCCGCCTTGCCAGTAGGCATCTCTAACAAAATACACCCCGTCCCGCCACCACCCCCACCCCATCCACACCACCCCGTTCTATGTAAAGTTATGTTGGTGCCGCGCCATCCAGGCCGAAACAAATGAGATCGTGTAGGTGTCACGACAAAAAAACACACAGTCCACGCTGTAATGTGGCCGTGTAGGCAACACGGTAAAAACCTCCCAGACCCACACTGTAAATGTGGTTGGTGTTAGGAAGGGCATCCAACTGTAGAAAACCTGCCAGACAGTCCTATGCGAGCAAGACAATCACTCTTGCCTCAAGTGGGACTACCCTCGTCCAAACCCATGCAAGCATGGAACACGGACGTTAAACGTTGATGATGATGATGATGATGATGTGTGTGTGTCTGTGACCAGAGTATATAGGTCACAGAAACCCACACATACATATATATATATATATATATATATACATATTTGCCTTCCAAGTTCATTTTACATTACATACATGTCTGTGTATATTTTCATTATTCAAAAATTATTTAAAAAAAATATTTTTAAGGAAACGTGACCCAACAGGTCACGGGTTGTCTAGTATATATATATAATTTATAGAAAATGAGAAAAACTAATGCAAGAATAGCTAAGACAGCAAAATGCCATAAATGATGGCATCAGGTAAAACTTACTCAGCGCTGTCATTTACGGCTTTTTGCTGTTTTAACAGCAATACTTGTGTTGAGGTTTTCTCATTACTCTACGAATTCTAATACACACGCCCAGTTTCTGTCTTTGAGACAACATTGCTTATATATACATATCTATATATACACACACATTCATTTATTCTCTTATTGGTTTCAGTCATTAGACAATGTCCAAGCTGGGGCACTGCCTTCAGGGAACATAATCAATCATATTGACTGCAGTACTTATTTTTTTCAAGACTGGTATATATTTGATCAATCTCTATTTGTTGAACTGTTAAGTTATGTGACATATATATATACACACACACACACACACACATGGAGATTGTATTTCGGCTCTGTAGTACACTTGTTATTTTACATATTTTCATACTTGTGATTGGGTAATATCTATATATGAAGAAACTGGGTGATTATAATGTGTATGTCAGTTGTGGAAAAATGTCATACTGACACTGTGGTATATACCAGTATATACCACAGTTCAACAAACTCTTAGCAGTATATACCATGGTTTAACAAATGCTTAGCAGTATATACCATGGTTCAATGAATACTTAGCAGCATATACCATACAAAAAACTAAGGTATGTGGTGGCATCAGTAAGGGTCTCTGGCTAGATTAAACTTCCCACAGGAGTTTCATCGCATCTCATGCCAATATGGTAACAGCAGTTGTTAAAACGATGATGATGATATATATATATATGTGTCACGACAAAAAAACACACAGTCCACGCTGTAATGTGGCCGTGTAGGCAACACAGTAAAAACCTCCCAGCCCCACACTGTAAATGTGGTTGGTGTTAGGAAGGGCATCCAGCTGTAGAAAACCCGCCAGACAGTCCTATGCGAGCAAGACAATCACTCTTGCCTCAAGTGGGAAAACTCCTGTCCAAACCCATGCAAGCGTGGAACACGGATGTTAAACGATGATGATGATGATGATATATATATGTATGTGCATATTGTACCTCTGTCACTATCGATGAATGTTCTCTATCTCCTTGTGAAATCAATGTGCATGTGTCTGAGAATTCTACAGACACATGCACCTGTGACGCAATTCTCAGAGAGATTCAGTGTGACAGTGTGTGTGTGAGGGAGACAATGCTGGCTCTTTGATATACAGATTCAAATCATTTTTACCAGCACAGTAATTTGGAGCAACGTGAATGAAGGTATCTTTCTGAAGGACACAATATGCTGCCAGGAATTAACCCCATCCACTCACCATAAGGTGGTTAGTCAGACACAAGAACCAGTTAGCTACCTGCCTTCATACATATACATACTACCCAGTTCACTGTCAAGTGGTAGTGTTGGTGCCATGATAAAATGTACCCAGTCCATATTAGGTGGTAGTGCTGGTGCCATGATAAAATGTACCCAGTCCATATTAGGTGGTTGTGCTGGTGCCATGATAAAATGTACCCAGTCCATATTAGGTGGTTGTGCTGGTGCCATGATAAAATGTACCCAGTTCATATTAGGTGGTTGTGCTGGTGCCATGATAAAATGTACCCAGTCCATATTAGGTGGTTGTGTTGGTGCCATGATAAAAGGTACCCAGTCCATATTAGGTGGTAGTGCTGGTGCCATGATAAAATGTACCCAGTCCATATTAGGTGGTTGTGCTGGTGCCATGATAAAATGTACCCAGTCCATATTAGGTGGTTGTGCTGGTGCCATGATAAAATGCACCTGGTCTACCCTGTAGTGCTGGGGTCATAATAAAATGCACGTGGTCCATCATGTCAGATGGTAGTGATGGTGCCAAGATAAAATGCATCCAGTACACAGTGAAGAGGTTGGTATTCCAGTAGTAGAAACCAAACCAGAATGAAACATAAGAGTGAGACATGGTCACATGACTAGACTAACTTCAGAAAAAGAAAGGCTGTTTAACCCATGCCAACATGGAAAATAGATGTAAAACAGTGATGATGATGAAATATGTATATGCACATGTATATGTATGTGCATACATAGATATACATGGTTGTGTATGTAAACTCATACACATACATGTATGCATATATACTGACAAATATATACAACTATGTGTATACAAACATATAGATGCATGTGTATGTACACATAGATATACATGTGCATGAATGTACATATATATATACATGTATGTACAGCTAGGAGACAAGTGTACTTCGCAAGAAGGGAAGCAGTGGAAAGAAAGTTCAAGCATGTTCTACAGCGCGAGGACCAAAAACGTGAGGTGTTCAGGATTGCTAGGCAATGTGTCAAGGAAAACCGTGATATTGTCAGGGAGAAGTGTGTCCGTAATGATGATGGTGTACTTGCCATCACTGATGCTGATAAGAAGGTAGCTTGGAAGTGTCACTACGAAAGGCTACTAAATGAGGAGAATAAATGGGAGAAAGACAGTCTCCCCCACGTCGATCCAATAGAGGGACCAGTAGTGCAAGTTAAAGGTAGTATAATAAGTAAGGCAATCAAAGATATGAAGATGGGCAAGGCGGCTGGGCCTTCAGAAATAATTGCTGAAATGCTGAAAGAATCTGGAACGGTGGGACACACTATGGTCACCCGGATAGTAAACCAAGTCATACAGAATGGGGTCGTACCGAAGGACTGGCGTAGCAGCATCATCATTAAGTGCTACAAGGGTAAAGGAGATGCCCTAGATAGGGGAAACTATAGAGGCATTAAATTAATTGACCAGGTCATGAAGGTCACAGAAAAAGTAATAGCGCAACTAATCAGAGAGCGAATTGATCTAGATGAAATGCAGTTCGGGTTTGTGTCAGGTAAAAGTACCACAGACACTCTTTTCATTGTACGACAACTACAGGAGAAGTACCTAGCTAAAAGTAAACCCCTATACTTAGCTTTCGTTGACTTGGAGAAAGCCTTTGACAGAGTCCCACGCCTCATTATCTGGTGGGTTCTCAGAAAACTAGGTGTTGATGAATGGCTTGTGAGAGCTATACAAGCCATGTATAAAGAAACAGTCAGCAAGGTTAGAATTAACAACGAATATAGTGAAGAGTTTAGCGTAAAAGTTGGTGTTCATCAGGGCCCCGTCCTTAGCCCCCTCCTATTTATTATCGCCCTCCAGGCTATAATAGAGGAGTTCAAGACCGGCTGCCCATGGGAACTTCTATACGCAGATGATCTAACGCTCATAACCGAATCAATGGCTGAACTAGAGAAGAAATTCCAAACATGGAAGCATGGTCTAGAATCAAAAGGCCTTAAAATTAACCTGTCTAAGACTAAAGTTCTAATATGTAGGAAAATAGGGCACTGGTCCCATCTGGGAAACGGCCATGCTCAGTGTGTAGGAAAGGAGTAGGCAGAAACTCCCTTTTATGTCCCAAATGCAAAGTATGGGTGCATAAAAGATGTAGCGGGATCACAGGTAAGCTAACTAAGAATATAGATTTTATATGTGGCCGGTGCTCAGGTGCAATAAGTAGCAGCAAATGCCCACAGAATACTAGCTCATTCCATTGCACAGATGGTTCTATAGAAATAGTGGACACCTTCCGTTACCTGGGTGACAAAATCAGCAGTGGTTGAGGGTGCTCTGAAAGTACAGTAGTTAGAGTCAAAACGGGATGGAAAAAGTTCAGAGAGCTTATACCACTATTGGCCGCTAAAGGTTTCTCTCTAAAAATGAAAGGCAGGCTGTATGATGCCTGCATACGAACAGCGATGTTACATGGCAGTGAGACATGGGCCTTGTGTGCAGAGGATCTATGCAGACTGGAGAGGAATGAAGCTTGCATGCTCCGTTGGATGTGTAATAGTAATATACACGAACGGCAAAGCATAAATGAACTAAGTGAGAAATTAGGAATAAGAGGGATCAGATGCTGTTTACTCGAGAGAAGACTATGTTGGTATGGTCACGTGATGCGCATGAAAGACAACAGCTGTATAAAAAAGTGCAGGGCGATCAAAATAGACGGTAGCCACTGAGTAAGCAGACCCAGAAAAACCTGGGACGACTTGATAAATTCCGACCTCACACACTTACACCTCTCCAAGACAATGTCACTGGACCGAGATATTTGGCGCTACGCAGTAATACAGAAGATCCGCCTTGCCTAAGTACAAAGTGAAACCTACTACAGTCAGTAGGCACCTCTGAACCAAAATACACCCCCGTCCCACCACCCCCACCCTTTCGATGTAAAGTTATTTTGGTACCACAACATCCAGTCCTAAATAAATGAGGTCGTGTAGGTGTCACAACAAAAAAACACACAGTCCACGCTGTAATGTGGCCGTGTAGGTAACACGGTAAAAACCTCCCAGTCCACACTGTAAACGTGGTTGGTGTTAGGAAGGGCATCCAGCCGTAGAAAACCCGCCAGATAGTCTTGAACAAAGACAACCAATCTTGCCTCAAGTGGGACAATTCCCGTCCAGACCCATGCTAGCGTGGAAGATGGACGTTAAACGATGATGATGATGTACATACATATACAAGTATGTGTATACATACATGTATGTGCATATACATCCACATGTATATGTATGTACATGCACATACATGTGTGTTCCTCATCATCAGGAATAGAAAATGTGTCTGGAAATCAAAATATTCTTTTCTAGATTCCTCCCTGTAACTGAACTAACTAAACTCTCCTCTCAACTAATTATGGCTAACTTAGACCAACAACAATCAACAATTCTCTGTGATTCCGGGTTACACCCAACCTTTCTGTATATATGTGTATGCGTGTGATTATCATTATCTAATGTTTGTTTAATGTTGCTGACACACACACACACACACATCATTGTTTAACAGCTATATTCCACATTTGTATGGGTTAAGCAGGCTGTCATATATAGATATTAGACAGGTCAGATGTCCATATCTTGCTCACATGCTCGGTTTCTACGGCTGAATGCCCTTCCTAATGCTAACCACTTTATAGCTTGTACTAGGATCATTTTATTGAGACGCCATCACTACTACCTTACAGGGCAGACAGAGTACTTTTTACCATGGCACCAGAACTACCCTATAGAGCAGACAGGGCAGACTGGGTACCTTTTATCATGGCACCAGCACTACTTCCTTACAGGGCAGACAGGGTGCACAAGGCCAGCAATTACCCAGTACATTATGGCACATGGCTTAGTGGTTAGAGCATTGGCCTTGCAATCGAAAGGTTGTGAGTTCAATTCTCGAACCGGGTGATGTGTTGTTTCCTTGAGCAAGACACTTTATTTCACATTTTATTTCAGTTTACTCAGCTGTAGAAATGAGATGATAGGGACTGGGGGTCCATATTATTCCACTGCAAAGTGGTGGTGTAGGCGCCACAGCAAAAAAGCACCCAGCACTCACTGTAAACGAGGTTGGTGTTAGGAAGGGCATCCAGCTGTAGAAATCAAGCCAGAATCAGTTCCTGTCCCACCCTTGCAAACAGGGAAAAAGCGGACGTAAAATGAAATGATGATTACTGGTACTTTATTTTATCGACCCCGTAAGGATGAAAGGTAAAGTTAACCTCAGCGGGATTTGAACTCAGAATGGTAAGGGCTGTAACTCTATGCGTCAAAGCATGGCGTCTGACCCTCTACTGATACTGTCAATCCACTGCCCTATCAAGGAAATAATAATTGTTTCTACCTTTAGCACAAGGCCAGCAATTACCCAATGCATTACTGGTACTTTATTTTATCGATCCCGTAAAGATGAAAGGCAAAGTTAACCTCGACGGGATTTGAACTCAGACCGTAAAGGGACGTATGGTTTCTACTATAGGCATAAGGCTAGCAATTTAAATGGAAGAAGAAAGTCAAACTAAATCAACCCCAGTGTGTTACAGGTACTTTATTTTATCAACCCCGAAAGGATGAAAGGCAAAGCTAACCAAAGTGGGATTTGAACTCAGAATGTAAAGGGCCATAACTAAATACTGCAAAGGATTTTGTCTGATTTTGAACTCAGACCATAAAGAGCCATAACTCTCTGCTACAAAGCAGGGTATCCGATGCTCTACTGATACTGCCAATCCACTACCCTTATAATGATAATAATAAAGTAAATGGTGTTACTACAATGTTTGCTGTAGATTGTAAGTAGTGTCATTTAGTGTGTGTGTATTATTATTAAATAGACAAATCACAGCTGTTCATTAAATAAAATCAATATGCCATTGTCTATAAAACTGTTACTGACAAAGTTATAGTTATAGTGTATGTATATAGTATAAGTGTTTAATCCCAGTCAAATTGTAAGTATGTGTGTGTGTGTGTTTATGTCTGTGTGACTGTCCAACCTCACACACAATATTCTTTACTATGCTGAAGTGATGAGCCGTGTTTCTCTGGAAAATTATTTGATAGATCCTGTAAGTACACAGGTGAAACCCCAGAGTAATAAGACTCACCGCTTAGCCACAATAGAGAATATCATTAAACACTACTTTGGTATTGAGTACTCATTCTTGCATCCATCAACATCGCAGTTGAGTTTAATAATATTCTTTACTATTAAATTAGTTTTGAGGTTAGTTATATAGATATATATAACATATATACATGTCTTGTTATATGTGTGTATGTATATCATCATCATCATCATCGTTTAACGTCCATATTCCACTGTAGCATGGGTTAGACGGGATTGCCCCATTTGAGGCAAGATTGGTCAGGTGACCATGTCTCGTTCATGTGTATATATATATACTAGTATTCACCTGTTTATGGAAGGGCCAATAACACTGTTAGAACTCCATGCAGTTTTGAAGATATGATTCCAACGAGATCGTCCGGTGAGAGCAATATTTTCTGTAGTAGGCTTTCATTGCATAAGGTTTCATTGAAGATTTTAATCGAGCTAGTCATATACGTATATTTAAAAAAAAAAATATGGTTATATGTGTGTGTGTGTATATGTCAAAAGATAGATACATTGGTAAATGTATATAAATAGATAGCTATAGATAGACAACTAGATAGATTGATAGAGAAGGTGATACACAGACAGATAGAAAGATAGATAAATTGATAGAGATAGAGAGATAGATAGATAAATAAACTGACATATAGCCTCACAAATAGACAGGCAGATAGATAGCTAGGTAGATAGCTAAAGATAGCTGTTGTTTTACTAGTGACCATCTTACCTAGAGTATAGATATGTCTTGTCAATACTGTGTGAAAGAGCGAGAGGTAGGGCAGAAGATATCAAAGCACATGAATGATTAAATTGCTACTTCCAAAACAAATCTATATTTTAAAATACAGAGAGGGATGGAGAGAGAGAAAACGAGAGAGGGATGGAAACAAATAGTGGAGAACAGAAGTAGGAAGAAAGAGAAAGAGGGAGTGGAAGGAATAGTGGAGGACAGAGAAGTAGTGTGAGAGGGAGGAGGAGAAAGAGAAGGGAGAAGTATAGAGACGACTCACCTGGCATTTATCTCTAGCGTTGGTTGTAAAAGTCGGTAGCGTTCTTCAGGGGATTTGTCTGCAAGAGTGGTACGAAGGAAATGTCTAGCAGACCCCATTTCAACAACAGTCACAATGCACGGATGAGATACCAATCTTTTGGTCACCTGACATAGAAGAAAAGCAACACATTTAGAATAATTCTTTTATAAATACCCCTATAATCTGTCTACTATTAAAGATATGATAAACATTTGAATTAACAAACCATATTGTTAGCTGCCGAGACACTGCAACCTTAAAAACCTCCATGCTTCCTGAAATGTGCCAATTCTATACCCGATATCCCCCCTCCACACACACGCACACATGTATATCATGATTCATACACTGTTCATTTTCCTGAAATTTGTACATTATTCTATGCACTATACATGCACCTTTGATGAGTTGTAGTGCACCTGAGCACTGTACACAATAATTTCATTATTATTATATGAAAGCACATTAGCATATCATTTTTGAAAAGTATAAAACAATACTATGACTGTATCATAATAAAAAGTTTTGAATTTACAGAAAATCTTAACTATGATCTGTTCACTACTAAAAAAAAGGATACTATAAACATTTGAATTAACAAGCCACACAAAATTACATTAACAAGATGTTTTTGAAAAGTACGAAACAGCACCACAACATCACGTTAAAAATGTAATGCTTTAATTTACTGCAAATTTTAACTTTACAATAAATATGCTATAAATATTTGAATTAAGAAAACACATTAGCAGGACATTCTTGAAAAGTATAAAACAGCACTATGACTGCATTACATTAAATACTAATACGGTAAAGGTGCATGGCTTATTGGTTGTGAGGTTGCAAGTTTGTTTTCGGATCAGGTGATGCGTTGTGTTCTTGAACAAGACACTTTATTTCATGTTGCTCCAGCTCACTCAGCCTTAGAAATGAGTTGCGATGATACTGGTGCCAAGTTATATCTACCTTTGCTTTTCCCTTGGATGATATTGATGAAGGGTGACTGGTTTGCATGGGCAACTGTTCATTTTCTACAAAAACACCTTGCCCAGACTTGTACCTCAAAGAGGAATTTTACTCTTTTTTTTTTTTTACTTGAACAACAACCTTGTCTTATATTTTGCTTGATAACACCACATTCAATATGTGAAAGAATGTCTATAAAATGTGTGTGTGTGTGCGCGTGCATGCATGCATATATATATATCATCATCACTGTTATACGCCCATTCTTCTATGCTAGCATGGATTAGACGGGGTGTGTATATATATATATATCATCATCATCAGTTAATGTCTATTTTTCCACACTTGTATGGGTTAGATGGGTCATCCACGTTATGAGATAAAGTTAGTTGGCTGCGCTCAAACGGAACTGTAACAGCAATGTAAAAAATGATATATATATATACACACATACACAATATATCATCATCATCATCATCATCACCGTTTTACGTCCGTTCTTCCACGCTAGCATGGGTTAGACGGGTTGTCCTGTTGTGGGCAGTGTCTGGTCGGCTGACCATGCCTTGCTCATACAGGAACTGATCTGGCTTGATTTCTACAGCTGGATGCCCTTCCTAACACCAACCTCATTTACAGTGAGTGCTGGGTGCTTTTTCGTGGCGCCTACACGTCCACTTTACAGTGTGGGCTGGGTGCTTTTTTGCCGTGGCACCTCCACGACCACCTTGCGGTGGGGGGGGGGGGGCATATTGTTTATATGCTTCAGCATGTACCCATGGGAGGTCGGGTACCCTGTATTACTGCGTGACGCCAGAAGTCACGGTCGTGTGTCATTGACTTTGAGAGGTGTAGTTGGGTAAGGTCGGCTTTTATCACCTCATCCCAAGTCATCTTGGGTCTCCCCACTCCGCGGTTTCCATCAACTTCTAGTGCTCTGCACCTTTTTATGCAGCTGTCATCCTTCATACGCATCACATGTCCATACCAGCGTAACCGCCTCTCCTGCACGCAGCATTTGATTCCTCTTATGCTCAGTCTCTCTCTCAATTCATTTATGCTTTGTCGTTCACGTATATTACTGTTACACATCCATCGGAGCATGCAGGCTTCGTTTCTCTCTAATCTACGTAAGTCTTCCACCTTCAGCGCCCAGGTCTCACTACCATGCAACATCGCTGTTCGGATACACGCATCATACAGTCTGCCTTTCATTCTGAGGGAGAAGCCTTTTGCAGCTAGCAGTGGTAGTAGTTCCCTAAACTTCTTCCATCCCGTTCTTACCCTAGTTATTGTACTTTCTGAGCACCCACCTCCGTTGCTAATTCGGTCACCTAGGTAGCAGAAGCTGTCTACTGTTTCTACAGGGCCCTCCCAGAGATTGGTGGTACTTGTTTCCTGTGGCTGTTTGCTTGCTGTTTCAGCACAGCTGCTGCATGTGAATCCTACATTCTTAATTAAGCTTCCTGAGATCCCGCTACATCTCTTGTGTACCCATTGTTTGCATTTGGGGCAAAGAATGGAGTTCCTACCTACACCTTTCCTACATACTGAGCAAGGCCATTTCCCTGAGGGGATCTGGGTTCTGTTTTCTCGTCTACTTACAAGGACCTTAGTCTTTGTCATGTTGACTTTGAGACCCTTTCTTTCTAGTTCCTGCTTCCAAGTTTGGAATTTCTTCTCTAGTTCTACCATAGATTCAGCTATAAGTGCGAGGTCATCAGCATACAGGAGTTCCCATGGGCATCCGGTCTTAAACTCCTCCGTTATTGCCTGCAGGACTATGATGAACAGGAGATGGTTAAGAACAGAGCCCTGGTGGACCCCAACCTGTACGCTAAATTCCTCGCTATACTCATTGCTAATCCTAACTTTGCTGACTGATCCCCTATACATGGCTTGTACCGCTTTCACAAGCCATTCATCTACTCCTAGCTTTCTAAGAGCCAACCAGATTACAGCACGTGGAACTCTGTCAAAGGCTTTCTCAAGATCGACAAATGCCAGGTAGAGTGGCTTACTTTTAGCTAGGTACTTTTCCTGTAACTGCCTGACAAGAGGGCATCAGTGGTGCTTCTTCCTGGTACAAACCCAA
Source organism: Eledone cirrhosa (assembly GCA_964016885.1). Lineage (NCBI taxonomy): Eukaryota > Metazoa > Mollusca > Cephalopoda > Octopoda > Eledonidae > Eledone > Eledone cirrhosa. The sequence goes on along the minus strand of OZ024743.1, from coordinate 271,139,305 downwards.
ATTGCATCTCGTCTATTTTCACCCGGTCCCTAATCAACTGTGCTATAACTCTTTCTGTTACTTTCATGACCTGGTCCATCAACTTTATACCTCTATAGTTTCCTCTATCTAGTGCATCGCCTTTACCTTTGTAGCAGTTGACAATGATGCTACTGCACCAATCTTTTGGTATGGCCCCCTCTAGTATTACCTGGTTAACGATACGTGTGGTTATAGTGTGACCTACAGACCCAGATGCCTTCAGCATCTCGGCAGCTATACCCGATGGACCGGTTGCCTTCCCTATCTTCATATCTCTGATTGCCTTACTTACTACGCTGCCGCTGACTTGTACTGCTGGTCCCTCTATAGGGTCTACGTGGGGTAGGGTCTCTTCTTCCCATGCATTCTCCTCATTTAGTAATCTATCATAATGACTCTTCCATGCATCTTTCTTCTCAGCACTTGTGAGAGCAAGCTCACCTTTATCATTCCGGATACACTTCTCTCCAATGACATCACAACTATCTCTGACACACTGCCTCGCAATCTTGAATACCTCCTGTTTCTGGTCCTCACGTTGTAAAACATGCTTGAATTTTCTATCCTCTGCTTCCCTCCTAGCTAAGTATACTTGTCGCCTAGCTTCCCTCTTGGTCTCTATGTAATGTACCCTGCTCCCCCCGTTCTTCCATTCTTTCCATGCCTGTCTCTTGGCCTTGACTGCTTCATCTACCTTATTGTTCCACCACCAAGTCACTCTCCTATATATATATATATTCACACACACATGCACCATAAAATGCCAGCAATATACAAAGTAACCGTTTACTTTAAGAAGTCTACTGTCTACTAGGTGGAGTTGGAATTAGGAAAGAAAACAAAGGAACTGAGGCAAGAAGTGACCAGGGGAGACAACTCTTGGTATAACTACAGTCAATAGAAGAAAAGAATATTTTTAACCCATTTTAAACACATGCAGAAATTGAGTTTTACTTTGGTTTTATTATTAGTTAGATAACTAGGGCGATGGATTGGCAGATTTGGTAAAATCTTGGAAAAATACATTGTGATATTTCTTCCGTCTCTTTACGTCCTGAGTCCAAATCCTGCCCAAGTCATCCCTTTCCTTCATACTTCTGGAGTTGATAAAATAATGCACCAGCCAAGAACTGTGATTGATACAATTGACTTTCCTCATCCCTTAAATCACTGGCTTTGTGTCTGGATTAGAAATCATTTTTAGTTGGGTTAGTTTAATAACCGGATGGTTACTTAATTGTCAAAACTCTTTTGCCACATATTCGATGGTCTTTTCAATAATTATTTCTGCCTTGTGTCTCCCTCTTCATTTTGGTTTCATTTTATTTAATGCATCTTTTTTTATACTAAACTGGTAAACAACTTTGATATAAAACAACTTGTTTTAGAATGTCTATATTTAAATTCAGGAGAGAGAACTTGAGTTTCCGTGTTTATGTAGAAACTATGGCATATGCAACTGGACAGAAGAGATACAAGTATCTGGGAATTTCTTGAAGCAGACAAGATTAAAAATCAAGAAATTTAAAACAGAACCAAAAGGAGTACTATAAAAGGGTGAAAGCCCTTCTGAAGTTGAAATTGAATTAAGGAACCATCATTTCAGCATTAAACTTGTGGGGTATGGTGCAGGAATAGTGTTGTGGATGAAGGAGGAATTAGAAGAAATGGATTGAAAGATAAATTAAATGCTAACCATGTTCAGAAGACTCAACAAAAAATGAGATAGTGTCAGGTTGTATCTACCATGGAAGGAGAGAGGGAGAGGTCTTATCGGTGTAGAATAAAGGTTCTCAACGGGGGGGCATATCCCCCCCCCCCCCCCCCCCCCCAGGGGGCGTTTGAAACTTTGAGGGCGCTAGAAGCCCCTTTAGTTTGGTAAGTTTTATAAGTCATATTTGTACATTTCTTAGTCAGTGATTTGAATGAAGAAAACAAAGAAAATAAATTAAAGAAGCTTGTCAATGAACTCCCTAAGATCAAAAGAAATCAAAGAGAATGAAAGTAAGGACTACTTCAACAGAAATGACAAGAAGAAGCAATGGTGGTGAACATACACACACATAGATACATACATACATATATACCCATACATACACATACACACATATATATACACACAGGCCGGCATTAGTGTTTGATGAAGTTGAGAACCTGGTCAGCTTTCAGCCAGAGGTGTGGTATTTAATCTCCCTAGGTAATAAAATCTGGCGACAAAAATGTTCTCCTTACCAAAAAAAGAAGACATAGATCATTTCAACATCCTTACACACTTAAATATAAACGCATGTATATATACAAATGTATAAATGCATAGCTATATACATACGTAAATGTATGTATATATGTATGTATGCATGTAGATTTATATATATATATATATATATATATATAAATCCACATACATACATATATCATCATCATCATCATCGTCGTCATCGTTTAACGTCCATATTCCACGCTTGCATGGGTTTGGACGGGAGTTTTCCAACTTGAGGCAAGAGTGGTTGTCTTGCTCGCATAGGACTGTCTGGCGGGTTTTCTACGGCTGGATGCCCTTCCTAACACCAACCACATTTACAGTGTGGAACTGGGAGGTTTTTACCGTGTTACCTACACGGCCACATTACAGCGTTGACTGTGTGTTTTTTTTGTCGTGACACCTACACGATCGCATTTGTTTCGGCCTGGATGTTGTGGTACTAACATAACTTTACATTGAAAGGGGTGGTGTGGATGGGGTGGGGGTGCATTTTGTTAGAGGTGCCTACTGGCTGTAGTAGGTTTTACTTTGTATTTAGGTAAGGCGGGTCTTCTCTATTACTGTGTAGCACCAAAGATCTCGGTCCAGTGACATTGTCTTGGAGAGGTGTAAGTGTGTGAGGTCGGAATTTATCAAGTCGTCCCAGGTTTTTCTGGGTCTGCCTACTCCGTGGCTACCGTCTATTTTGATCGCCCTGCACTTTTTTATACAGCTGTCGTCTTTCATGCGCATCACGTGACCATACCAACATAGTCTTCTCTCGAGTAAACAGCATCTGATCCCTCTTATTTCTAATTTTTCCCTTAGTTCGTTTATGCTTTGCCGTTCACGTATATTACTATTACACATCCAGCAGAGCATGCAAGCTTCGTTCCTCTCTAGTCTGCGTATATCCTCTGCACACAATGCCCAGATCTCACTGCCATGCAACATTGCTATTTGTATGCAGGCATCATACAGCCTGCCTTTCATTTTTAGGGAGAACCCTTTAGCGGCTAATAGTGGTATAAGCTCTCTGAACTTTTTCCATCCAGTTCTAACTCTAGCTACTGTACTTTCAGAGCACCCTCCCCCACTGCTGATTTTGTCACCCAGGTAACGGAAGCTGTCCACTATTTCTATAGAACCATCTGTGCAATTGAAAGAGTTAGTATTCTGTGGGCACTTGCTGCTACTTATTGCACCAGAGCACCGGCCACATATAAAATCTATGTTCTTAGTTAGCTTACCTGTGATCCCACTACATCTTTTATGCACCCATACTTTGCATTTGGGACATAAAATGGAGTTTCTACCTACTCCTTTCCTACACACTGAGCATGGTCATTTCCCGGATGGGACCGGCGCCCTATTTTCCTTCCTACAAACTAGAACTTTAGTCTTAGACAGGTTAATTTTAAGGCCTTTCGATTCTAGGCCATGCTTCCATGTTTGGAATTTCTTCTCTAATTTCGGCCATTGATTCAGCTATGAGTGTTAGATCATCTGCGTATAGGAGTTCCCATGGGCAGCCGGTCTTGAACTCCACTGTTATAGCCTGAAGGGCAATAATAAATAGTAGGGGGCTAAGAACGGAGCCCTGATGAACACCAACTTTTACGCTAAACTCTTCACTATATTCGTTGTTAATTCTAACCTTGCTGACTGTTTCTTTATACATGGCTTGTATAGCTCTCACAAGCCATTCATAAACACCTAGTTTTCTAAGAGCCCACCAGATAATGGAACGGGGGACTCTGTCGAAGGCTTTCTCCAAGTCAACGAAAGCTAAGTATAGGGGTTTACTTTTAGCTAGGTACTTCTCCTGTAGTTGTCGTACAATGAAAAGAGCGTTTGTGGTACTTTTGCCTGACACAAACCCGAACTGCATTTCATCTAGATCAATTCTCTCTCTGATTAGTTGCGCTATTACTTTTTCTGTGACCTTCATGACCTGGTCGATTAATTTAATGCCTCTATAGTTACTCCTATCTAGGGCATCTCCTTTAGCCTTGTAGCAGTTAATGATGATGCTGCTACGCCAGTCCTTCGGAACAACCCCATTCTGTATGACTTGGTTTACTATCCGTTCCAGAGGCTTTCAGCATTTCAGCAACTATTTCCGAAGGCCCAGCCACTTTACCCGTCTTCATATCTTTGATTGCCTTACTTATTATACTACCTTCGACTAACACTGCTGGTCCCTCTATTGGGTCAATGTGTGGGAGACTGTCTTTCTCCCATTTATTCTCCTCATTTAGTAGCCTTTCGTAGTGACACTTCCAGGCTACCTTCTTATCAGCGTCAGTGATGGCAAGTACACCATCATCATTAAGTACACACTTAAATCTACATACATACATATATATATATCATCATCATCATTTCATTTTACGTCTGCTTTTTCCCTGCTTGCAAGGGTGGGACGGGAACTGATTCTGGCTTGATTTCTACAGCTGGATGCCCTTCCTAACACCAACCTCATTTACAGTGAGTGCTGGGTGCTTTTTTGTCGTGGCACTTGCACGACCACTTTGCAGTGGAATGATATGGACCCCAGTCCCTATCATCTCATTTCTACAGCTGAGTAAACTGGAGCAATGTGAAATAAAGTGTCTTGCTCAAGGAAACAACACATCACCCGGTCTGAGAATTGAACTCACAACCTTTCGATTGCAGGGCCAATGCTCTAACCACTAAGCCATGTGCCTCCATATATATATAAATCTACATACATACATATATATATATATATAAATCTACATACATACATATATATCATAATCTATAAAGCTCAGTGTGTGGTCATGCTCCTTCGTTATAGAAATCTACGATATAGAATTTCTTCAATTGAAATTTACAATTCAGTATACAAAATAGTTTCGATTGCGTCTTGACGCAGATAATTTTTTCAATTTCATCCACAATTACGCAAAAAATAGATAAAACTCAATATTTTACGATTTTTCTCTCTCATTGAAACTGCTGAACTCTTTCTACTACCATTCAAAATCTATACAACTTCATACTTTCTGCTACTTTCTCTTTCCAAGCTTGATGGTGATACTGTCCGTTCACACCACTCCCTACTGTCTTAAATTTAGAAAACACATATCCTCTATGAGGTCACTAAACCTGCTAGAAACAGCAGCTAACTCTCCCCCATATCACACCCCTCCCTACTGTCTTAAATTTAGAAAACATATCTTCTATGAGGTCACTAAACCTGCTAGAAACAGCAGCTAACTCTCCCCCATATCACACCACTCCCTACTGTCTTAAATTTAGAAAACACATATCCTCTATGAGGTCACTAAACCTGCTAGAAACAACAGCTAACTCTCCCTCATATCACAACCCTCCCTACTGTCTTAAATTTAGAAAACACACAGACAACCATGCAGAACAACTCCATCGCAGCTCTGTTGTTCGGCTGGCATCGTCTACGCGCGTGCTGCGCAAGTACTGTGAAACAATAAATTTCAACACTTTTTTGCACAGAGATAATATCCATAGGCGAAACTACAATTGTCACTGCTGGCGCAGCTCCTGCTTCCAGGTCTGCAATTCATTCACCCAGTGCCTGGCAGACAAAAAAGTGCTGCCATAAAATGGGTGGTGCAACCTAACTTTGGTAACTTAATGACCCCGAGCAACGCCGGGCTTTAATGCTAGTATATATATAAATCTACATACATACATATATATAAATCTACATACATACATATATATATAAATCTACATACATACATATATATAAATCTACATACATACATACATATATATATATAAATCTACATACATACATACATATATATAAATCTACATACATACATACATACATACATATATATAAATCTACATACATATATATAAATCTACATACATACATATATATAAATCTACATACATACATATATATAAATCTACATACATACATATATATAAATCTACATACATATATATATATATATATATATATATACATATAAATCTACATATATATATATATATATATACAAATCTACATACATACATACATATATACATACATACATTTACGTATGTATATAGCTATGCATTTATACATTTGTATATATATATACGTGCATTTATATTTAAGTGTGTAAGGTTATATATATATATATATATATATATGCAGTGTGACAAGAAACTTGTTTCCCAACCACATATTTCCGGGTTCAGTCCCACTGCCCAGGCCGACCAAAGCCCTGTGAGTGGATTTGATAGATCGAAACTAAAAGAAGCCCGTCGTATATATGTATATGTCTGTGTGTGTCTTTGCGTTTGTGTTTGCCCTCCCACCAATGCTTGTTGGTTTGTTGACGTCCCCATAACATACCAAGGTGATGCTCCAGCATGGGCGTAGTCCAGATACAGAAAAGAAGTAAAATATATATGTGTGTGTGTGTAGAAGAGGGGTCTCAAAAGGGCTATTACGTCCTGGAGGAGAGGCACAGTGGGCCAAACGTGGTGGTGGGTGAAAATTTTCACCAGCTAAAATCATTTCTACTATAGGAACAAGGCATGCAATTTGGGGTTTAGGGTTCAGTCGATTGCATCGATCCTAGTACACAACTGGTACTTAATTCATTGACCCCAAAAGGATGTAAGGCAAAATTGAGATCGGCAGAATTTGAACTCAGAACGTAAAAACGGAAGAAGTACCATTAAGCATTTTGCCAGATGTGCTAACGATTCCACCAGCTCGCCGCCTTATTTTCACCAGTTATAATGCGATATGAAATATTGGTTCTACCATGGGCCACAGATAAGTAGTTCACGGGCCGGATGTGTGAGCCCCCTGCTGGAGATAGATAGATAGATAGTTAGATAGACGTGTACCAAACATACACACATTTCTTACTTTCTCTGTCCCTCCCTCTTTCTCTCTTCATTTATATATATATATATATATATATATATATATGTGCGAGTGTGTGTGGAGCGTTGTTATTTGGCGTTGTTGAAAAGAACAGTGGCCTTTGACCTGGCAATAAAAAACTGTAGACAAAATTCTTTCTGTACCCAAGCCAAGGCACACACACACACAAGTGTGTGTGCGTGTGTGTATGTATATGTGTGTGTGTGTGTGTGTGTGTGTGTGTGTGTGTGTGTGTGTGTCTGTGTATCTATCTATGTATATATAAGGGATACAAATACTACTTTCTCACTGTCTCCAAGCTTCTCAATTCATTCGTTGCTAAGTATTTTATTTTGCAAGGTACTATTTTTCCCAAAAATTTCTGATTTCAGAGAAAGGTAAAAAATTCTTCATATTTTACATCTTTTGTATTTTGACTTTACAGTTTGATTTGTAGAATTGTTTATCCAATCAAAATATTACAACAGCTAACAGTGAAATATAGAATTAAAAAAAAAGCTTTTTCAACTGAAATCAAGTCTTTGAGAACATTCACGTCTATTTTTCATAAATATATAATTTGAAATAGTTTTGGACTGAAACTTTTTTTGTATCTAATTCGTACGGGTATTTTTTAAATATTCTAACATAACTTGATTTGGCCCATTACGTGTACTGCGACATTCATATTTCTCAACTTATTATAACTAAGTCCGTACAACAAGCTTCACTTATCAAAACTGTTCTAGATTACGTGAATGAATTGCGGAAACTATATAGTACATCAGAGAAATTTAAGCAAGCGTATTTGTCACAACATGATGAAGAAAATGAAGTATCGTCACCACGCTCCTTAACACCTGTGTGCCCTACTCGATGGCTAACACGACTTTCTGCAGTCAAAGCCCTTCTTTACAATTATTCAGATGTCCCTATTTCTTTACAAGAGGCAACAAATGAGTTTGGCACCAACATTGCATCCAGAGCTAATGTTATTCTTACGTGTCACTCTCCGGGCCAATGTGTTCTTGGATTGCACTTTGTAGTTCCATTACTTCAATTCCTTGAAGGATTGAACAAATCTTTTCAAAGTACCACCTTCAATCTAGGTAGCATGTTGCTTCTTTGAACTGTTCGACTCTATCATTGAGTTTCTTCGAGGACGCAACACAAAACTGTATAAAAAAACCCTCGATGTGAGGCAAGACTGCGCCTACCTCGCCGACATCTTTGATAAATGCAATAGCCTCATTATGGCTTTGCAGGAGGAGAAGATCACCTTGTTTAAAGCAAGGAATGCTGTGAAAATATTCCTGGCCAAATTGAAAGTCATCGAAAGGAATCTTTGTCGACGGGAATTCTATAATTTTCCTAGTGTCGCCAATGTTCAAAACATTGTGAGCGATGACCAACTCCAAATTTATACCGCGCACTACAAGACAACATGAGAGAACGGTTTGTCAACCTTTTGCAGATGGACATCCCAATGTGGATAGCAGATCCCTTCATAGCTAACGTCGACGATTTCGACGTTAAATTTCAGGAAGAATTAATTGAACTTCAGACAGATGACATTATCAAAATTAAATTTTCCAAAATAGGTGAACCCCTTTTTGGGATGCAAGAGGAAATTCAGCGTCGATTTCCACTCCTACACGCAGAGGCTAAGAGATTTGCTTTGCCTTTTCCTAGCTCATACTTAGTCGAGAGGGGGTTTGGCATTGTTTCCAGACTGCATAGTAAGGCTCGCAACGCTACAATGTGATTGCACGTGGAGATCTCCGGCTACAGCTCACGAAAATCCAGCCTGACGTCAAAGAGTTAGCTAAACTCCATGAAGCTCAAGGGTCCCATTGATACGAGGTCAAAGTAAGTCGATTTTTTATTTGTAGTTGCAGTCTGACTGGAAACCATCTACCACAATTCACTTACTCATTTGTTGTATATATTTTACCATTTACTAATGAATATACCCTCTTACGTGGTCATGAAAACCCTCTTCCGTGGTCTCTAAGCTCACAAAGCGGAGGGGACATCAAGTTAGATATCAACATTTATTCTGTCCCTTTCATTAAAGGGAAAATTGGAAGGCTTTGAAATAATACAATTGCCACTTTCTTCCAGATAAGAGCACTCTTTGGATAGACAGAGTTGCTCTTGTATAAATGTTCAAAATAGCTGGTATCGTCTGGTGGGAATATAACAAATTCAACTGGTCCTTATTCATAAAAAAGAACATTTATGTTCCTTTTTTTGAAATTTATATACTTCCTTTCAAGGAATGTATTTATACTTTCAACTGCCTGCAATGGTATCTTTGGAATATCGTTAATCAATTTTTTAGTAATCTACTGATATCAAAATCAGTAGTATATTGAAAAATGGAAAAATAGGGTAGGGGGCGTTTTGTGATTTTGAGGGGCAAAAGGGGGCGTTTGGCTGAAATGGGTTGAGAACCTTTGGTGTAGAAGATTGTGTTGATATAGAAGTAGCAAAGTTTAAGATAGTATGTAAAGGACAGCAAAAAAGTATCAAAGAGAAGAAATGCTTGGTGAAAGTAAAGAAAAGAAAGACATAATTGCTGCCAGATTACAGAGGTACAAATATAAAGCACCTCATGGAAAGCTCTATGTGAATATTGAAGCAGTGTGAGGAGAAAAAGTTGGGATTAGACCTGAAAAGGTTATATGAAAAAAGAAACAGAAGGATTTTTAATAGTTGTGCAGGACCACTCTCTAAGGACAAGATACATCAGAAAACATACTAATGAGGAAAATGTAAACAGATCCGTGTCAAATATGTGGATCAAGGAACGAAACAATTACATATTGTCAATGAATGTACATGACTAGCACAAAGGTAATATAAATTGTGGAGAGATGACAAAATAGCTTGGATTATCCATTGGAAACATTCTCGCAAGTTCAACTGCTCTGAGTAACAGTATTATCATCAAAGTTGAAAAGGTGTTGGAAAATGAAAAGGTTGAAGGATTTTCACACACTGACAGACAAAGTAATTGAACGCTGTAGGCTAGATATTGTTCTGCTTAATAGGACTGAAAGAAAGGTGTGGATTATAGATATTGCCTGCTCAATTGACACCAGAAAAGAGAAGGAGAAAGAAGAGCAAAGGGTGTATAATGAATTGCAGTATGAACGTTTGAGAATTTGGAATTGCAGGAAGGTAGAGAGATGATACCAGTTTGGGCAGAGTGTCAATCAGTCAAGAAGGGTGGTTAGAAAAGATAGAATTGAAAGAATTTAGCTTTATAGAAAGGGCATGCTTGTTGGAGAAAACATTGATCTTGAAATGTGTCAAATAGCTGAAGTCAAATAAGATTGTGTTTGTATTTGACAAAAATTCCAGTTTAAACATCTATACTGTGTGATTGCAATAATAATATTAATAATTGTTTCTACTTTTTTTGGCACAAGGCCAGCAATTACCCAGTACATTACTGGTACTTTATTTTATCGACCCCGTAAGGATGAAAGGCAAAGTTAACCTCGACGAGATTTGAACTCAGACCGTAAAGGGACGTAACTATGCTGGAAAGCATGGTGTCCAAACCTCTACTGATATTGCCAATACACCGCCCTCATAATAATAATATTAATAATGATAATAATAATTGTTTCTACTTTAGGCACAAGGCCAGCAATTTTTTGGGGAGGGGAAAGTCGATTAAATCGACCCCAGTGCGTGACTGGTACTTTATTTTATCGACTCCGTAAGAATGAAAGGCAAAGTTAACCTCGGTGGGATTTGTACTCAGAATGGCAAGGGCCGTAACTCTATGCATCAAAGCATGACGTCCGACTCTCTACCAATACTGCCAATCCATAATAATAATAATAATAATGATTTCTACTTTAGGCACAAGGCCAGCAATTTGAAGGGGAGGGAAAAGTCGATTAAATCGACCCCAGTGTGTTACTGGTACTTTATTTTATTGACCCCATAAGGATGAAAGGCAAAGCTAACCTTGGCGGGATTCGAACTCAGAACGTAAAGGGCCGTAACTCTACGTCAGTAAGCATGTTGTCCGACGCTCTACCGATTCTGCCAATCCACAATAACAACGACAATAAAATAATGGTTTCTTATACAGGCACAAGGCCAGCAATTTTGGGAGAGGGGAAAGTCGATTAAATCGACCCCAGTGCATGACTGGTACTTTATTTTATTGACCCCCGTGAGAATGAAAGGCAAAGTTAACCTCAGCGGGATTTGAACTTAGGTCATAAAGGGCCGTAACTATGTCACTAAGCATGTTGTCCGACGCTCTACCGATTCTGCCAATCCACAGTAATAATGACAATAATAATAATAAAAATGGTTTGACAAGATAGAAAACAGAAATATAGATTAGACTCACCTTCACATTGTTCACTTTGTTAGTCAGGGTTGTCTTGATCCAGGAAACTAATTCTGTTGCTTCCTCTTGTCGTAGACTGTTGCTATCTGGTTAACAACAACAACATCAACAACAGCTTCAACAATAACATCAACAAATAACAATAATATTATCATCATCATCTAGAAACATCAACAATACTAACAATAACATGTACAATAACCCTTTATCATTTACATTACCCTGTATTTACTATTTTATTTTCATGGTAAAGGCTTTATCTCAAATAACTCTCTCACATAATATCGAATCTATGAGATTTTGATATTATTTATTTTGAGAACAATACCTTAACATCAGTATTAGTGGCCAGTTATGGCTGGTTTGAACGGAAAGAGGTGAGAGAATTCTGGCCGGATACGGCTGGTTTAAATGCTAAAGGGTTAACTAGAAACATCAGTATCAACAACTATCTATTTTCACATCTGATGTATGTATCATTAAGTTCCTACCATAATAATCATCATCACCAACAACAAGTTTAATTCCACCCACCCTCATTGATGTTCACGGCTGGTACGACTTCGATCACATGTCTGTTTAAGTAATGTTGGCAGGGCGCTAAATAAGGAACTTGGCCATAAAAACAGTGTAGAAAGTAAGGGAGACAACTCTTTAAAGACTGCAATGAGAGTGAAAGAGACAAGAAGAGAAGGAGAAAGAGAGAAGGAGAGGAGCGAAAATGGGAAAGAATGTGTTGGAAATATGAGACTGTTGAATACTGACAGAAAGACAAGGAGTAGGTAAAATAAGACCAGAACGAAGAGGAGGCACAGAGGATCGCAACTATAACATTTCCATACACAATATCATATCAAGAATCTTACAAAAAAAAAAACAAGGTTGAGAGGACCCTTCAGTTATGTCATGGTGCAACAACCTCTCAAGTTTTGGTGATCTAAATAATATATGCACCCAGTAAATGCTGTAAAGTGGTTGAGGATAGGAAGGGAATCCAACCATAGAAAGCTTGCCAAACAAAGGTTTGGGAGGACCCTTCATCTGTGTCAAAGACATGACAACAGCTCCTGTGCACTCAATAGAATGTAAGACCTGATGGTCTGTCTGAGAGGTCAGCCCTGATTCAATACTGTCTTGGTCTATGTAGACCTATCTAACCCTTGCTAGCAGGGAAAGCGGACACTAAATGATGATGGGTACAGACTGTAAATTATTCATAATAGAAAAGGCTGCAGAAAATATACCAATACTGCCCCAAGAATCAGTACAGTCCATTCGACAGTTTTTCATGATCATCATCACCATTTTACATCCATTCTTTCACAATAGCATGGGTTAGACGAGTTGTCCCTTTGTGGGCAATGCTAGGTCAGGTGATCATGCTCATACAGAACTAATTTTGGCTTGGTTTCAACAGCTGGATGCTCTTCCTAACGCCAACCTCATTTAATGTAAGTACTGGGTGCTTTTTGTTGTGTCATCTACACAACCACTTTACTGTGTAGACGGTGTTTTTTGTCATGACACCTACACGTCTACTTTACAGTGTGGGCTGGGTGCTTTTCTGTCCACCAAATTTTATTCATATGGCTTGAGTCAACATGAGGTTATGGTAGAAGCCATATATGGATTATTTTATTTGTAATGTTTAGTAAACACCCAAATTACAGCACAGAATTCTTCAATCAACCATGTTCTTCATCATTTAATGTTTCTCTTTCCTGTTAGCAACGGTTGGACTGGTCGTCACAGACTAAGTCAGTATTTAATCAGAGCTATTGACCTCTCAAATGGGCCAGGGGCTTGCTTACATACAGTCCTACACTCTACAGAGTGCACTGGAAGCATTTTATCATATTCTAAAATATTTCTGGAAAGCTTAGCTTACCACTTTCGTCTACAGCATCGGTATCTTCCTTGTCATCCTGGATCTCATTTTCAACTGACTTCAGGTTCTTGCGGTCAAACTGACCAAGATTCATAAGGACCAATTCATCGTAAGGTTCATAAAGGAATAAAACTTCTGTGTCTTTCTTCTGAAGAGCTTCAAAGTAAGGGGAAGTCATAGCCAGTTCTCGGCTAAAAGATAAACATAAATACACATTGAATAAAAAAGAATATCCAATTAGATCAGCAAACAATTTTCCCCTATCAATTTTATCTCCTCAAAAGTTCCAGGCTGTAAAAGGCTATAACATTCCTCATCTCAATCAGAACAACACAAAACTGGAGCTGTTTGAAAGGTATATAATACAAAATCAAATTTACAGCTCACACCTATGGGCATTTAGCTGGCCTCCAACAACGATTCTTAGAATAGAAGGTTTCTTGGATGTTTTGATGACAAGGGCTCCAGTCCTATCAAATAAAGTGTCTTAATCAAGAACACAACAGGCCACCTGGTCTGGGAATCAAAATCACAATCTTATAATTGAGAGTCCTACACCCCAACCACTAGGCCATTCACCTTCACATCATCATCATCATTTAACATCCTTTTTCTAAACTAACAAAGATGGGCAGGTAATCACAGACTGAGTCAGTACTCAAGTGGAGCTACTGACCTCTCAGGCTGGTGAGGTCTGCATCCTGTTTTACCAAGAGCTCCAAAATGAGATATAATAAGAGATTCATCCCTTCCTGGACAGAATAGTTGTTTCTATTAGCTTAACATCTCCAATGATCTGTGACCTACTTCCAATCAATAACTGAGGTGAACTATGGTATGTGGATAAAGTGTTCTTACAAGAAATATCACAAAATGCCAGCAGTGGCCCTGAATTTACTGTACCACCTGAATAGGTGATCAAAGTAAGATACAATACCTTAGCCCTCCATAACCAAGGAAGATATCATTGTAGAGGTGATGAATGGACACCTGAGTATGATGAGTTTTATTAAGATGCACCCGACAATACTGCCAGATGTCACTCATTTCCCTTAAGGCCATTCTTTATTACTGCCATCCCAGGCTGGTCAAAGATACAAGTGCCCTAGTGTTGAAATGTGGTAGTGCTGGTTCCACAATAAAATACACTCAGCCTACATAGGAAAGTGGTAGCACTGGTACCATGAAAAAAGTACCCTGTCCATCCTGTCAGATGTTAGTGCTGGTGCCAAGAGAAAACAAACCTGGGCAGATGCTGTGAAGTGGTTGGCATTAGGAAGGACATCTAGCCTTAGAAACCATGCCAAAAATGGAATATATGAGTGAGACACTAATCTGTGTATCCTCAGTCAGTGACAACCCCTCTAACCCCTATCCCAGGCAAGCATGGGCAATAAACATCAAATAATGATGATGATGATGATGATGAGGAGGAGGATATTGTGTGATTTGATGGAGAGTTTGCTGCTATCATTAGCAGCTTAAGTCGCTGCATGGAAACTCTTGCATTGGCTCATGGAAAGAAGGTGGTGATTGTTGATGGTCAACTCTGGTTAAACAGATGTCAGGAAAGTAAAACAGACCTATGATAAAAGATCCTTCAAAACTTCCTGAAATTCGCCAACACTACACCTGATATTCCCCCTCCATACACACACACACATGTATGTGTATATCATGACTCATACACTGTTCACTTTCCTGACTTGCATATATTACTCTATGTACTATACATGCACCTTTGATGAGTTGTAGTGCACCCGAGCACTGTACACAACAATTTTCATTATTATATATATATGTTTCAACAATGATGATTTTGTCTTATATTTTTTTTTTCAGACAGTGTATCTTGGAGTACACTATTCAATGTAGCTTTTCTCTTCTTTACAGACCAGGGTATGATAGGAAAGAAATAGATTTGGTTGATGTTTCCATCAGATGAAACAACAGTTTATCATGTTACATGGAAGACAATGATTGCTCATGCTATGTATACTAATACTTAATGATGAGGATGATGATGCTGATAGTGGTGATGATGACAAATTGGTGGTAGTGATAATTATGATGAGGATGTTGATGATAACAATGATGACAATAATGGTGATGATGATGTAAATGACGGTGATGGTGATGATGATAATAACGATGACAACAATGGAGGTGATGATGACTGATGATGGTGATGATGACAATGGTGGTAGTGATGATGACAATGATGATGATGACAATGATGACGGTGATGATGATGACAATAATGACGGTGATGATGATGACAATGGTGATGATAATGATGACGACAATGGTAGTGATGACAATGATGACGATGATGATTATGACAATGGTGATTCTGATAACAATTATTTGGATCAATAGAAAAACACTCACCTAGGTGCTGACAAATAATATATATTCCGGGAACCAGCTTTCATCCGACTACCGTATTCCTCCAGACTGACCTTCTCACCTGCTTCACATTTTGAAGACTCAAAACGCAGGAGTTTTGCAACTTCTTCCTATAGAAGGAACAAGATGAAACAATAATTAGGTATATATAACTAGTTTAAATGGCAGAGGCTCAACATAGTTCATTTATACATATATACAAATGTAACATATTAAATATGTTTGAATTATGTGCTTCTCAATAAATTAGCTCAATAGACAATATCCAGAGCAATATTAAGTCAAAAGTAGTATACAGATAGAAAGATCAATGGTGACATTGTTTCTGTGGTCCGATCTGATGATTGGCTCCATTCTCTTTTTGTTGTTTAAACCTAGGTCAATCATTATTGAACAGACCCTATGATCAAATGTATTCCAGTAGCCATGACTATTTCATCTATTAAAGGGTATCTAGGACTATATTATCCAATGTGTTCTCCTTATTCTTGGGATAATAGGATGTGATTTGAAGGAAAATTAGCTGTTATTTCTAGAAGTTCCTTCAGTACTCATATTTATTGGTACTGGAGGTAGCAAAACTAAAATAGTTGTAGATGTGAATTATAGAAAAGCTCAACAATGAAATAATAATGGTTTCTGATTTAGGCATAAGGCCAACAATTTCAGGGGGAGGGAAAAGTCGATTAAATCGACCTAAGTGCATTACTGGTAGTTATTTTATCGATCTTGTCATGATGAAAGGCAAAGCTAACCTCGGCGGGATTTGAACTCAGAACGTAAAGGGACGTAACTCTATACCGCAAAGCATGTCCGACATTGTTCCAATATTGCCAATATAATAATATTAATGCTTATTGATTGAGGCACAAGGCTAGCAATTTTAGAGGGAATAATTTTGTTGATATTTTGTTTTTACACTGAGGGTTAAACAGTAGTCACCTTATTCTTTTCAAAGCATTTAAAAATTGCTATGAATGTTTAGTGGGAAGAAACATCAGTGGCATTTATTTTCAAAGAATTACATGTCCATCCAACCCACATTAGAACATTAATGAAAAACAAACAAAACCCAGCCATACTCTCTGATCCTGTTCAGTTGTTGTGACAATGCCTTCACGGAAGAACAGTCCATAGTCTTCATAGAACCTCATGTAGGTTTCCACATCTTTTTTGGATTTCTCGATGAAGAATTTGAGAATCCGGTTGGTGAGCACAGTACGTAGCTTCCTGAAAGAAGATTGGATTGGAACAAATTAACAACAAAGGTGGAAATATAACATATATAGAAGACATGTGGTGTATATAGAAGACATGTGGTGTATATAGAAGACGTGATGTAAATAGAGGATATGTAGTGTAGAGGGAGGGCATGTGGTGTATATAGAGGACATGTGGCGTATATAGAGGACATGTGGCATATATAGAAGACGTGATGTATACATAAGACGTGGTGTATATATAAGATATGAGGTGTATATAGAGGACGTGGTGTATATAGAAGACGTGATGTATACATAAGACATGTGGTGTATATAGAAGACGTGGTGTATATAGAAGACTTGTGGTGTATATAGAAGACTTGTGGTGTATATAGAAGACATGTGGTGTATATAGAAAACGTGTGGTGTATATAGAAGACGTGTGATGTATATAGAAGATATGTAGTGTAGAGAGAGGACATGTGGCGTAGAGAGAGGACATGTGGCATAGAGAGAGGATATGTGGCGTATATAGAGGACATGTGGCATGTATATGTGGCATATATAGAGAGGACGTATGGTGTATATAGAGGATATGCAATGTATATAGCAAACGTGATGTACATAGAGGACATGTAGTGTAGAGGGAGGACATGCGGTGTATATAGAAGACATGTGGCATATAAAGAAAACAATGTATCTAAAGGACATGTGGCATATATAGAAGACAAGTGGAATATATAGAAGAGATGTGGTGCATATAGAAGACATGTGGTGTATAGAGAAGACATGTGGTGCATAGAGAAGACATGTGGTGTATATAGAAGACATGTGATGTATATAGAAGACATGTGGTGTATATAGAGGACATGTGGTGTATATAGAAGACATATTCTATCGGTTAGTTAGTTTGTTAGCCTTGACGGCAACCCCCCCCTCTCTATCTCTCTCTATGATGGCTACCCTATCTCTATCTATCTCTAAGCCATCCATTACCTCCCGTTCCCCTTTCGCCCATTCCACCTCACTCATCTTGAAGCTATTGAAGAGATAAGACACTCTATCCTATCGGCTAAAATGAATCACTAGAGTTGATCTGGATTCATTCCAGCCACCCATCCATACAAATTTTTCGAAGGTATTTAGCTCTTATGACGCTATTATTATTATTGTTGTTGCTGTATTATATCGGCTATTTGCCACGCGGTATTCTATTCTATCGGTTAGTTAGTTAGCCTTGACGGCGACCCTCAGTGCCTACCTCACAATTTCCCTCCCACCCACCCCCTCACACCACCATAGCCTATTCGACCAATCAAACCTCAGCATGCCATTTCTTCTGCTGCTACTACTACTACTACTACTACTACTACTACCTAACTAACTCTCTCCTCCCCTGTCGCAGCCCAACACACCCTGCCATTATCCCACCACCACTGTTCTTCTAGCCCTCAATTTTCCCACCGTTATGGATGGATGAGCTGAGAATAAATTTGAGCAACTCTGAATCAATAGATGAAATATGAATCTGCGAGTTACCAAGCACCCATGTGAAGCGCCAAACCAGAGACCCTTCCCTACAAGTGTCGACAAATGCCCAAAACTCTGAGTTGGTACCATCAATGTAGGCTCAATGAAAGGAAGAGCAGGAGAAATCGTAGAAATGCTAGAGCGAAAGGAAATTGATGTATGCTGTGTGCAAGAGACTAGATGGAGAGGAGAGTCTGCCAGAGTCCTTGTAGGAAAAAGTCGGTGCTACAAATTTTTCTGGGTGGGAAATGACGATGGGATGGGTAGTGTAGGTATACTAGCTGACAAATGGGTAGATAAAGTAATCTCAGTGTACAGGGTAAATGCAAGAATCATTAAACTCAGACTAGTCCTGAATAAAACAATTACCACAATAATATCAGCTTACGCACCCCAATCGGGGCTGCCAGACGAACTTAAGGATAGGTTTTACGAGTCCCTAATGCACACTACTGCTCTAACAGACGACAATGACTTCCTAATCATCGCAGGAGATTTTAACGGACACGTAGGTAAACACTGCGATGGCTTCAATAGAGTACATGGAAGCCATGGGGTTGGCACAAGAAATGAAGAAGGATTCAGACTTCTAGAATTCTGCGACGCCAATGACATGTCGATATGTAACACAAACTTCAAAAAACCCGACAACCACCTGATCACCTATAGATCAGGGGAGCATTCTAGTCAGATAGATTTTATCCTCATCAGAGGACGTGACAGAAGGACGGTCGTAAACACAAAAGCCTTCCCTAGTGAGGAATGTACCTCCCAACATAGCTTAGTTGTCAGCGACCTCACAGTCAGAACTAGACAAACCTGGAAACAGAGGCCAACCTGGAGAAGAAAGATCTGGAAGCTGAAAGACCCCTCAGACAGTAACAGATTTAAAGATATTTTACTCAACGCCTACGACAGTAAAGAAGAACAGATAGAGACATTCAATGTAGAAGAGAACTGGGAGTTCCTAAAAAATAACTTATTAGAGGCGACAGATGAGGTCTGTGGCTGGAGTAAGACCACAAGCAGGAGGAGAGTGACTTGGTGGTAGAAAAATAAGGTAGATGAGGCAGTTAAGGCCAAGAGACAGGCATGGAAAGAATGGAAGAACGGGGGGAGCAGGGTACATTACATAGAGACCAAGAGAGAAGCTAGGCGACAAGTATACTTAGCTAGGAGGGAAGCAGAGGATAGAAAATTCAAGCATGTTTTGCAACGTGAGGACCAGAAACAGGAGGTGTTCAAGATTGCGAGGCAGTGTGTCAGAGATAGTTGTGATGTCATTGGAGAGAAGTGTATCCGGAATGATAAAGGTGAGCTTGCTCTCACAAGTGCTGAGAAGAAAGATGCATGGAAGAGTCATTATGATAGATTACTAAATGAGGAGAATGCATGGGAAGAAGAGACCCTACCCCAAGTAGACCCTATAGAGGAGCCAGCAGTACAAGTCAGCAGCAATGTAGTAAGTAAGGCAATCAAAGATATGAAGATGGGGAAGGCAACCGGTCCATCGGGTATAGCTGCCGAGATGCTGAAGGCATCTGGGTCTGTAGGTCACACTATAACCACACGTATTGTTAACCAGGTAATACTAGAAGGTGTCATACCAAAAGATTGGTGCAGTAGCATCATTGTCAACTGCTACAAAGGTAAAGGTGATGCACTAGATAGAGGAAACTATAGAGGTATAAAGTTGATGGACCAGGTCATGAAAGTAACAGAAAGAGTTATAGCACAGTTGATTAGGGACCGGGTGAAAATAGACGAGATGCAATTTGGGTTTGTACCAGGAAGAGGCACCACTGATGCCCTCTTCCTTGTGAGGCAGTTACAGGAAAAGTACCTAGCTAAAAGTAAGCCACTCTACTTGGCATTTGTCGACCTTGAGAAAGCCTTTGACAGAGTTCCACGTGCTGTAATCTGGTGGGCTCTTAGAAAACTAGGAGTAGATGAATGGCTTGTGAAAGTGGTACAAGCCATGTATAGAGGAGCAGTCAGAAAAGTTAGGATTAGCAATGAGTATAGCGAGGAATTTAGCGTACAGGTTGGGGTCCACCAGGGCTCTGTTCTTAGCCCCCTCCTGTTCATCATAGTCCTGCAGGCACTAATGGAGGAGTTTAAGACCGGATGCCCATGGGAACTCCTGTTTGCTGATGACCTCGCACTCATAGCTGAATCTATGGTAGAACTAGAGAATAAATTCCAAACTTGGAAGCAGGGACTAGAAAGAAAGGGTCTCAAAGTCAACATGACAAAGACTAAGGTCCTCGTAAGTAGATGAGAAAACAACACAGATCCCCTCAGGGAAATAGCCTTGCTCAGTATGTAGGAAAGGTGTAGGTAGGAACTCCATTCTCTGCCCCAAATGCAAACAATGGGTACACAAGAGATGTAGCGGGATCTCAGGAAGCTTAATTAAGAATGTAGGCTTCACATGCAGCAGCTGTGCTGGGACAGCAAGCAGCAAACAGCCACAGGAAACAAGTACCACCAATCTCTTGGAGGGCTCTGTAGAAACAGTAGACAGCTTCTGCTACCTAGGTGACCGAATGTTGCATGGTAGTAAGACCTGGGCGCTGAAGGTGGAAGACTTACGTAGATTAGAGAGAAATGAAGCCTGCATGCTCCGATGGATGTGTAATAGTAATATACGTGAACGACAAAGCATAAATGAATTGAGAGAGAGACTGAGCATAAGCGGAATCAAATGCTGTGTGCAGGAGAGGCGGTTGCGCTGGTATGGACATGTGATGCGTATGATGGATGATAGCTGGGATGGAAGAAGTTTAGGGAACTACTACCACTGCTAGCTGCAAAAGGCTTCTCCCTCAAAATGAAAGGCAGACTGTATGATGCGTGTATCCGAACAGCGATGTTGCATGCTAGTGAGACCTGGGCGCTGAAGGTGGAAGACTTATGTAGATTAGAGAGAAACGAAGCCTGCATGCTCCGATGGATGTGTAATAGTAATATATGCGAACGTATAAATGAATTGAGAGAGAGACTGAGCATAAGAGGAATCAAATGCTGTATGCAGGAGAGGCGGTTGCGTTGGTATGGACATGTGAAGCGTATGAAGGATGACAGCTGCATAAAAAGGTGCAGAGCACTAGAAGTTGGTGGAAACCGCGGAGTGGGGAGACCCAAGATGACTTGGGATGAGGTGATAAAAGCCGACCTTACCCAATTACACCTCTCAAAGGCGATGACACACGACCGTGACCTCTGGCGTCACGCAGTAATACAGAGTACCCGACCTCCCATGGGTACAAGCTGAAGCATATAGACAATATGCCCCCACACCCCCCACTGCAAGGTGGTCGTGGAGGTGCCACGGCAAAAAAGCACCCAGCCCACACAGTAAAGTGGACGTGTAGGCGCCACAAATAAGCACCCAGCACTCACTGTAAATGAGGTTGGTGTTAGGAAGGGCATCCAGCTGTAGAAATCAAGCCAAATCAGTTCCTGTATGAGCAAGGCATGGTCAGCCGACCAGACACTGCCCACAACAGGACAACCCGTCTAACCCATGCTAGCGTGGAAGAACGGACGTAAAACGGTGATGATGATGATGATGATGATGTGGCATATACAGAAGACATGTGTTGTATACAGAGGACATGTGTTGTATATAGAGGACATGGTGTATATAGAAAACGTGGTGTATAGAGAGGAGATATGGTATATACAGAGGATATGTGTGGGGCAAGGGAGTTGATGTTTAACCCTTATTCCCCAGTGATTGAGTAGATCTATAATCAAAGATGTTTCAGCTGTGACCATCCTGTCTTTATGTCAGGATTAAAAGTTTTATAGCTTGGGTAACACAGGCAATATATCTGAACATGTGTTATCACAGTAAACAAGTGTTATATTCTGGTGAACATAAGCATCACATCCTATTCATCTGTGAAGATGTGCTATATCTTGGTGAACATGATGTACCTCTGTGAACATACATTACCATAGTGAATAAGTGTTGTACCCAAGCAATCATATGCTAATCTATATCTCAGTGAACATATGTGTGACATCCTAGTGAATATATACTTTTATATCATAGCGAAATATACTCTTATATCATAGTGAACATATACTCTTATATCATAGTGAACATATACTCTTATATCATAGTGAACATATACTCTTATATCATAGTGAACATATACTCTTATATCATAGTGAACATATACTCATATCACAGTGAACACATGCTAGTGAACATATGCTGTTATATCACAATGAATATTTGTGTGATATCCTAGTAAACGTATTTTATGATATCACAGAATTCAATGATATATATTAACCTTTTTAATACCAAACTGCATGAAACTGTCTCTGGCTCAGTGATACAAAACTGATTATTTTAATGTGTATCTATATTTATCTAATAACCTTCCATCATAGTTTTATGTAAGAACATTTGTTATGTTCCAAATACTGGCATAGTAATGAAAAAGTTAGCTATATTACTAAATCCATTTAAATTCTTGATTATTTTAAAAATTATTTGAAAACTATAGGCAGTGTCTTTCATTAGAAATATAGTAAAAACAGGGCGAAAGTATTTGTATTAATTTAACCTTCATCATCATCATCATCATTTTACGTCCACTTTTCCCTGCTTGCAAGGGTGGGACGGGAACTGATTCTGGCTTGATTTCTACAGCTGGATGCCCTTCCTAACACCAACCTCATTTACAGTGAGTGCTGGGTGCTTTTTTGCCGTGGCTCCTCCACGACAACTTTACAGTGGAATGATAGGGACTGGGGTCCCTATCATCTCATTTCTACAGCTGAGTAAACTGGAGCAATGTGAAATAAAGTGTCTTGCTCAAGGAAACAACACATCACCCGGTCTGAGAATTGAACTCCCAACCTTTCGATTGCAAGGCCAATGCTTTAACCACTAAGCCATGTGCCTCCATAATAATTTTATGTAAGAATCTTTGTTAAGTTAGGTTTCAAACACTAGCTTGATAATGAGAAAGTTAGTTATATTACTAAATCTGTCCAAATTTTTGATTATTTTCAAAATTATTTAAAAACCATAAGCAGTGTATTTCATTTGAAATATGGTAATGAAAGGGTTAATGTAACATAACAAAGCAATATCAACGACAAAAAAAAAAAACAATAACAGAATCAAAGCTAGAAGACACTGCAGTCATTAGGAACTTACCTGATGAGGGAACTATCTTGGAGAAGTTCTCGACTCAAGTTTAAAGGAATGTCCTCACTGTCCACCACACCTGTGTAGAAAAGGGACAATATGAGAATAGAGGGGTACAAGGTACAGAAGGACCAATACATTGTAAAGGAATGAATGAGGAAAAGGGAGAATCTAAAGATTAAGCCTTTTGTTAACAAAACCATCCCCTGGTTCTATGATACTAAGTAAGCTGTCTGTTTTAAATTGTATGTACTTATTTATAAACCTTTCATCATAGTTTTATTTAAGAGCCTTTGTTATGTTATGTTCCAACACCAGCTTAATAGTGTAAAAGTTAGATTACTAAATCTGTCCAAATTCTTGATTATTTTCAGAGTGCCTTGAAAATCACAGGCAGTGTCTTTCATTAGAAATAACAAAAGGGTGAAGTATAAAATATAGTTAAGTTTTAGTTGGATTAATCCTTTAGCATTTAAACTGGCCATATCTGGCCAGAATTCTCTCACCTATTTCTGTTCACACCGGCCCCTCATAGCAATGTTAAGGTATTCTTCTCAAAATAAATAATATAAAAATCTCGTAGATCCAATATTATGTGAGATAAAGTCTTTACCACGAAAATACGATACTATATATATATATATATCATCCTCATCATCGTTTAACGTCTATCTTCCACGCTTGCATGGGTTTGGACGGGAGTTTTCCCACTTGAGGCAAGAGTGGTTGTCTTGCTCGTATAGGACTGTCTGGCGGGTTTTCTACGGCTGGATGCCCTTCCTAACACCAACCATGTTTACAGTATATAGTATGTAAATGCTAAAGGGTTAAACTCAATTAAATTATCAACATTGGCATTATCCCCATTTTACATTTATTTCGCATGATGGTGGATGTCAAGTCAGTAAATTGATTGTTATATTCATAGCTGCAAAGTAAAGATGACTTTTTAATCAATCTTATGATTTGCATCTTTTACCACATTTATTACACACGTCTCTTCTCAGTTAAATGCAATACAGAATTATGACAATTACCACTAACGTTCAGACATGTGTCTCTTTAGAGCATTACATTTCTTACATGTCTGGTATATTTATGTCCCTCACATATATATGAGAGAGAGAGATAAATAAAATTAAATTTATAGCTCTCATTTCTGCAAATTTAGCTGGCCTCCTATGATGTTTTTTTGGCTGTTTTAAGGGTAGGGGCCCAGTTATATCAGGAAAAGAAGTGACTTGTCCAGGAATCAAACCTGTACCTCTAGTCCAGATGCCTTCACAGAGAGAGAAAAAGGAAAGAAAAAACTTTACTAAACCATCACACAATGGGTGATATATGTAAGGAAGTGTTGACGAACCTTTCACAAAACGGAGCCACTTGGGAAGTATGTAGTTGGCTTTTGGCATGACCATCACTTTACGGCTGTAGAGGGTCAAGCTGACATCTGTCTCTCGGCTCATGTCAAACAACGCTGCAATGACAATGACCAGTGGTTTAGTGGAGAGGAGAAAAACAAACAAACAAGAGTGACAGGTTGCCAAGGTAATAACAACAACATTATTATTATGAATACCATCAACATCCTTTTCACTAAAACAATTCGAGATGATATTTAATGAAGAAAGAAATAACAATTTTGTTACAAAATTAACTTTGTGTACATGTGCGTGTATGAGAAAGTTCGAATAAGGGAGAGAATGGAGACCCCCCCCCCCCCCAAAAAAAATATATATATATATATTCAGGGACCGTCTGCTATCAATATAACACCATATTTGCAGACTGTCTCTGGATTGATGTTTCCATTTTCTATCTTCTATATTCCATTCTGTTTGGGTTCAACGTAATCCTGTTACATCATTATCATCACCGTTTTATGTCCATTCTTCCACGCTCGCATGGGTTAGACAGGTTGTCTAAACCCATGCTAGCATGGAAGATAGACGTTAAACGATGATGATGATGTCCTGTTGTGGGCAATGCCAGGTCGGGTGGCCATGTCTTGCTCGTTCGGGAACTGATTTTGGCTTGCTTTCTACAGCTGGATGCCCTTCCTAACACCAACCTCATTTACAGTGAGTACTTGGTGCTTTTTTAATGTGGCACCTACACGACCACTTTACAGTGTGAGCTGGGCGCTTTTTTGTTGACACCTCCCCGACCATTTTGCAGGGGGAGGGGGTGGGGGCATATTGTCTATATGCTACAGCTTCGGCTTGTATCCGTGGGAAGTCAGGTCTTCTGTATTACTGTGTAACGCCAGAGGTCTTGGTTCTGTGTCATTGCCTTTGAGAGGTGCAATTGGGCTTTTATCACCTCATCCCAGGTCTTCTTAGTTCTCCCCACTCCAAGGCCTCTATCGACTTTTAGTGCTTTGCACCTTTTTATGCATCACATGTCCATACCAACACAACCTCCTTTCCTGCACACAGCATTTGATTCTTCTTATGCTCAGTTTCTCTCTCAGTTCGTTTATGCTTTGCCGTTTGCGTATATTACTATTTCACATCCATCGGAGCATGCAAGCTTCATTTCTTCCTAATCTACGCAAGGTCTCACTACCATGTAACATTGTTGTTCGTATGCATGCATCATACAGTCTGAGGGAAAAACCTTTTGCAGTTAGCAGTGGTAGTAGTTCCCAGAACTTCTTCCATTCTGTTCTTACCCTGGTTACTGTACTTTCAGAACACCCACCTCCACTGCTAATTTGGTCACCCAGGTAGCAGAAGCTGTCTACAGTTTCTACAGAGCTCTCCCAGAGTTTGGTAGTGCTGTGGCCATTTGCTGCTTACTGTCCCGGTGCAGCTACTATATGTAAAGCCTACATTCTCAACTAAGCTTCCTGAAATCCCACTACACCTCTTGTGTACTCATAGTTTGCATTTGGGGCAGAGGATGGAATTCCTACCTACACCTGCCCTACATACTGAGCAAGGCCATTTCCCTGAGGGGATCTGTGTTGTTTTCTCATCTACTTACGAGGACCTTAGTCTTTGTCAGGTTGACCATGAGGCCCCTTCTTTCTAGTCCCTGCTTCCATGTTTGGAATTTCTTCTCTAGTTCCGCCATAG
The DNA here is from genome assembly GCA_964016885.1 of Eledone cirrhosa. NCBI lineage: Eukaryota > Metazoa > Mollusca > Cephalopoda > Octopoda > Eledonidae > Eledone > Eledone cirrhosa. Next base: position 271,112,491 of record OZ024743.1, on the reverse strand, counting down.
ATTCAGCTATAAGTGTAAGATAATGTGTTGGGGGAGATCGGTTTTTTTTATCGGGGGATCTGATTTTATTTGGAGGGGTCGTTTTTTATGGAGGGAGGGGGGAGGGTGTGTGTGTGTGTGGGTGGTGGTGGTGGGGGGTGTCAATTTTTATTGGGGGGGGGGGGGGTCCATTTTTTTATTGAGGGGTTGGGTGTGTGTGTGTGTGGGGTGTGTGTGTGTGTGTGGGGGGGTCCGTTTTTATTTGGGAAGGATCCACTTTTTATGGGGGAGGGATCTTTTTTATTTGAGAGGTCCATTTTTTATTGGAGGTGGACTCGTTTTTTATTGGGGGGGGGGTCTGTTTTTTATTTGGGGGAATAGGTTTCTTAATGGGGGGGGGGGTCCATTTTTCATTTGGGGAGGGTGGGGATCCGTATTTTATATGGGGCTGGGTCCATTTTTATAGGGGGGGGGGGGGGGGTCCGCTTTTTACTGGAGGGATCCGTTTTTTATTTGGTGGGATCCGTTTTTTTATTTGGTTATCAAACAGATTCTGGCAGAAATAACTGTTTCAATTGATTGAGGTGGCAAATTCCACTACTTTAGCTTGTGAAATTGCAGTAAGGGGAAAAATTTAAGCCCTCTAGATTTATGCCACTTGATAAGATGTTTATCCTTGGGGTGAGACACTTGTAAGGTTTTTTATTTTAAAGTAATTTACTAAAATCTTCCCTTTGGTTAATTCTGAGCCTTATTTGAGATAGTTCTATATTTGTGTGTGTATGTGTATATAATTGTTTCTACTTTTGGCACAAGGCCAGCAATTATCCCAGTGTATTATTGGTACTTTATTTTATCGACCCCGTAAGGATGAAAGGCAAAGTTAACCTCGGTGGGATTTGAACTCAGTCCGTAAAGGGACGTAACTGCTGCAAAGACGGCGTCCGACCCTCCACCGATACTGCCAATCCATATATATAATGATCGTTTTTACGTGTTTTTCCACGCTTGCATAGGTTGGATGCGTTCGTTTCAGCGCAGCATCTCTCCACACACCTCCTCTGTGAGTCTCAGCTATTTGAGGTCAGATCTCACCACCTCTCCCCAGGTCTTTCTTGGTCTATCTCTACTTTGGCTTCCCTCCAGTGGCATTTCCTTAATCTCCCTTCACTCCCTCACCCTCTCAGAGTTGTGTCACTGTCTTTCACCCTCCCCTCCCTCTCTCAGTCCTTCATGCCTCCTAATTGTGATAGTCCTTCACCCCTCCCCTCCTCCTCTCTCAGTGGTGACACTGTCCACTCCCTTCACCCTCCTACCCTCTCTGTGGTGACATTGTCCACTCCCTTCACCCTCCTACTCTCTCAGTGGTGACACTGTCTTTCACCCCCACCTTAATTCCCTCTCCTACCCACCCAGTTGTAACTCTGGTTAATACGTACTTGGTTTGTATTCTGGTACATAGAAAAGAGCACGGATATTGACTGGAGCATCAGTCTTGTAGAGAAAGTTGAAACGTGGTTTATCAAAGGTACCACTGATGAATCGGTAGAACTCTTCATGCATGTCTGCTGTGATGTCTTTACCATCCATCAACCAGAGGGCCTACAAGGGGAAGAGAAAGAAAATAACAATATTCAGGATTAATAGAATATAGGTTGACAGGGTAGGAAAAGGTAGTTAGGTTAGAGCAGTGGTTCCCAAACTGTGCATCCACATAGCATTAGTGTGCCGCAAGATATAAGTAGGTGCCCCTCAAAAAAAGCAAGATTTTATTTCAAAATGTGAAAAATACAAACTAAAATTCATAATAAAATTCATATATAACTGTCAAAGCGTGAATCAACTAAACTAAGAATGAAGATATTACCAAAGACGAAGTATACATCACTCATTAATAACTTTGCTCCATTTATTGACCAAGGAAGGAAGTACAAATAATTTTTCCCTATCTTTAATTATCTCCTTAATACGAGGCTAAAATGTATAAATACCTCCTTTGAATAAATTTAAATATTAAGCTACAAAGACCAAAATATTTTTATTTGTTCTAAAGTGTGTTGTGAGTAAAAGAAGTTTGAAGACCACTGGTGTAAATATTGAGTAGATAGATACAGTGTGTAGATGTCAACTGTATATGTTGACTAAAGTAGGAAGAACAAATTATCTTTCTGCATTTTTAATTATCTATATTTCTAGAATGTGCTACAATACTTCTTTTGAATAAATTTTAAAGTTGAGTACAAAGAAAACCAAAATATTGTTATTGTTCTAAAGTGTGTCATGAATAAAAAAGTTTCAACCAGTGGTGTAGAAGATACAGTGTGTAGATATTGATTGTATATATAGACAGTGTGTAGATATTGATTGTATATATAGACAGTGTGTAGATGTTGATTGTATATATACAGTGTGTAGATGTTGATTGTATATATACAGTGTGTAGATGTTGATTGTATATATACAGTGTGTAGATATTGATTGTATATATAGACAGTGTGTAGATGTTGATTGTATATATAGATACAGTGTGTATATATTGATTGTATATATAGACAGTGTGTAGATATTGATTGTATATATATAGACAGTGTGTAGATATTGATTGTATATATAGACAGTGTGTAGATATTGATTGTATATATAGACAGTGTGTAGATGTTGATTGTATATATAGACAGTGTGTAGATATTGATTGTATATATAGGCAGTGTGTAGATGTTGATTGTATATATAGATACAGTGTGTAGATATTGATTGTATATATAGATAGTGTGTATATATTGATTGTATATATAGACACAGTGTGTAGATATTGATTGTATATATAGACAGTGTGTAGATATTGATTGTATATATAGACACAGTGTGTAGACGTTGACTGCATATATAGATACAGTGTGTAGATATTGACAATATATGGATAGTGTGTAGATATTGATTGTATATATAGACACAGTATGTAGATGTTGACTGTATATATAGACACAGTGTGTAGATGCTGACTGTATATATATAGACACAATGTGTAGATGCTGACTGTATATATAGACACAGTGTGTAGATATTGATTGTATATATAGACACAGTGTGTAGATGTTGACCGTATATATAGATACAGTGTGTAGATGCTGACTGTATATATAGACAGTGTGTAGATGCTGACTGTATATACTGCCCATATATAGACAGAGTGTAGATGTTGACTGTATAGATAGATAGAGACAGGTTGGTATAACAAACTTCACCCTCCACACAAATTGCTGGCTGTGTGCTGCCTAAATTAGAAACAATTATTTCATCTCTGAGTATACTGAGCTTCTTTGGAGTACTGTGTAGTCAAAGCAAGAAACTACTTAGTTATGAGCAGGCTACAGTGTTGGTGATTAAACAGATATACACAGGATATCAGGGTTTGAAATGACTCTTCAGTCTGGATGAACATATGACAACTCTCTAGTGCTGGTGCCATATATGGTACAGTACACCCAGCACACCCTCAAAAGCGGTAGTAATGGTGTCATAAAATTGCACGGCATATACTGCACAGTATAGGAACATATGTAGATGAGATGGGGTCCTAGCATTATCTGAGAAATCAGTGATTCTGATTAAGTAATGACTTAGTCTGTGATGACCTGTCCAACCCTTGCCAGCAGGGACACAGACATTAAATGGTGATATTGTGTCTTCATAACAAGAAACTATCTTGTTATGAACAGAATAACAACTAATGTTAGGTGAAAAAACCTTCAAAACAAACACAAATAAATATAGCAAAATAATAACGTTACCTGAATCATGTTGGCTCTTTTACCATTCAGGAAGATGGGGACTCCAACAAAGTTGCTGTACTTTTTAACAATAGCTGTGGAAAAAACCCCCCCAAAATTAATACATAATTGAAATTTATTCAGATTTTACTGGTAGTGCTGGTGCCACAATAAAAATCCCCCAGTCCCCTCAATAAAGTGGTAGTGCTGGTGACAAAAGCACCCAGTCTACCCTAAAAGCTAGTAGTATTTATTCCACTATAAAATTTAATGCTGATACTCTGACGCCTCGTTCCTACTTATTTTTAATATTACACTCTGCTTATGAAGGAAACTGACCATAGTTTAACACCAAGTACTAGACTTAAATGGACTCAACTAGCCATCAAGTGTTCAAGTTGGTGGACCAACAGTAACATAAAGCTATATATCTGCCATTGATATAACACCAAATTAGCAGGCTGTCTCTGAATTGAATCAGTCCTCTATTTTCTTTTTCTCTATCTTCCTTTCTGTTTGGATTCAACATAATCCTGTTATATAATTCCACAAATAACACCTGATGAAATCATCTAGCATTGCATCATAATCAGTTGGACCATCAAAATATATATAGTGCTTCCGCGGAATTAAAATTCTAAAGTAAATTTTCCAGTCCGGCCTTTTGTTGTTGTTTTAATGAATATATATACTACTAAAACTCTGTGATTTTGTACTTGTCTGTTATTTAATACAGCCAAAACAGCGCATAATGGGAAAATACTTTGAAAGGAAGTTGCCCCTGAAATGGGAATACAAACGGAATAAAACAAGTTTCGCATATGTAGTTGACGGCTTAGAGAAAAGAGTACTCAATACCGAAGTAGAGTTTAAATATTCATTTTATTAAGGCTAAATAGTGAGTCTTGTTACTCTGGAGTTTTGCCGGCTTATCACTATTTAGCCTTAATAAAATGAAGATATATATAAAATATACTTCACTGTATATATAGTATATATCACGTATCATAAATGAAACAATTTTCAATGCTTTATTGTTCTTTAATTCTTAGTGGAATTTCTTTTAAAGAGAGAATAAAAGAAAAATGATCTAAGGGAGGTAGGTCTGTGAACATCTAAACTTCCAGTTTCTACGTAAAGTTATCTCCCTTAGCAGAAACGAACCTACACCAAATATTAAAACTTTAAATACGTTTCGGGAATAAGAATGAATAAATAAATCAATAAATATATTTGAACATTAATAAATAATAACGTGTCATGGTCCGGTTTTGTGGGTGGGGATGTGAGGTTGTTTGTTTAACTGATTAAGTTGGAAAGAAAGGGCTATCTTCTGTCACCGTTTTCTATCTAAATTTTATGGTTTTTCTGAATATCACCAACACAGGATTGTCAGCAAAACAGCATAGTGACAATTTACTAATAGGATACAAAATAATAATGATTTCTAGTAGAGGCACAAGGCCAGTAATTTTTGGGGAAGGGGGAGTTCGATTGGCCTCAGTGTGTTACTGCTATTTTATTTTATCGACCCGGCAAGGATGTAAGGCAAAGCTAACCTTGGCGTGATTTGAACACAGAACGTATAGGACCGTAACTATATACAGCAAAGCATGGTGTCCAACGCTTTACTGATTCTACCAGCCCACCACCTTTGATAATAGTTTCTGATTTAGAAGCAAGGCAAAGAATTTTGGGGGAGAGGAAAGTTGATTAAATTTATCCCTGTGCGTTACTGGTATTTCATGGAGGCTCTCAAGGTATACCCTTACTAAAACAGAGAACGGCTTTAAAACGCTTGTGTACAATAAGGTTTAATTTGCGAGATATTTTTGATGCTACTCCTAGCCAGTCAATCACATGGTTAAGCCCACCCGCCTTTCGTTGAATCATTGAGGCTAGTTGTTTTATCTGTGTTGGTACTTAATTTTGTTTTAGGTTGTTGTTTTTTTCACTATTTTGTTGTGTGTTTTATTAAGTTATGGTCCAAACACTAGCTTAACAATGAATAAATTACTTACTCTCAGATTTTGAATAATTGTCCTCCCCCATGCTTATTAATTTTTCAGAATTATTTAAAATCATAAGGAGGCACATGGCTTAGTGGTTAGAGCATTGGCCTTGCAATCGAAAGGTTGTGAGTTCAATTCTCAGACCGGGTGATGTGTTGTTTCCTTGAGCAAGACACTTTATTTCACATTGCTCCAGTTTACTCAGCTGTAGAAATGAGATGATAGGGACTGGCGTCCCTATCATTCCACTACAAAGTGGTCGTGGAGGTGCCACTGCAAAAAAGCACCCAGCACTCACTGTAAATGAGGTTGGTGTTAGGAAGGGCATCCAGCTGTAGAAATCAAGCCAGAATCAGTTCCTGTCCCACCCTTGCAAGCAGGGAAAAGCGGACGTAAAAAATGAAATGAATAAGCAGTGTCATTCATTAGAAATATGGTAATAAGAGGGTTATGGATTATACTGTTAGATTGGATATGACACAATCATGGATCACCAGGTTGACAATGTAGATGTCGAGAGTGAGCCACACCTACACAGGGACAATTCTCTGAGGGTCCACCAGCTTTTCAATTTTTTATATCCCTGATGGCTTCTTTGACCTAAATTTTAAAACACATACCGCAGTCATGTCACGTCTGCACAATGACCTTGGTTGCAGTTGATATAATTGGATATATATATATATATATATATATATATAGAGAGAGAGAGAGAGAGTAGGTCGAGAGAAAATCTGGGTCAGTATAATTAGGGAAGCTTAAAATATAAACTAAAAGAGAAACACACACATGTATGCAGTCAAAAACACTCACATACTCTATACACTAACACATACAAACAAATGCACACTTGTATACACACACCTACATTGAGACACACACACACACACACATATATATCCACATATTTACAGACATACAAATAGACACACCCACACATAAACACACTCACACTTGTACACATACACACATACACCAACATGTACTTGTACACACACATATCCACCAACATGTACTTGTACACACACACACATATCCACCAACATACACAAACATACACACTTTTACACACACACAAAACACCAACACATGTGCATGCATATACACACAAAACACCAACATACATTTGTACAAACACACACATACACAGAGGTTTAATCCGCAACCCCAAGATGCCAACATGTGGATGCAAGGCAAAGGTAAAGCAAGAAAGGAAGGAAGACCCTCTTTAAGATAGGAAGAAGACAGGAATCCCTAGTGTCTGGACTGAAGTGTGAGCTGACCAACGAGCCACTGCAACTGCAGACAACACTACTTGAGAAACACCTCAACAAATACTAACATAACCACCCAAACCTTTTAACCCACCCAACCTCTCTCTATAGCTCTCAAACCACACACACACACACACTAACACACACACACTGACCTTGGATGACCTCCTCACGGGCAAAGTCATAACTGTCTCCTTTCAGATGAACAACTATTTTAGTTCCACGCTGGACATTCTCAGCTTCGGTGATGTCATAGGTTCCTGAGCTGTGGGTGATGAAAATGAAAGATGAACTCTTAGACATACAACGGGTAAGGGGGAAATATATATACACACACACCCATATATATATATATACACACACACATATATACACACACACACATACATACATACTCACACCCATATATATATATATATATAGACATACATACTCACACCCATATATATATATATATACATACATACATACTCACACCCATATATATACATACATACACACACCCATATATATATATACACACACACCCATATATATGTGTGTGTGCAAGTGTGGTAAAAACAGACATAAAAATGATGATAATATATACACACACATATATATATATATATATATATATATATATATATATATATGATATATATATATACTAACATAAATACACACATGCATATATCATCATCATCATTCAATGTCCATCTTTTATGATGATGATGATATACATGTGTGTGTGCGTGTGTGTATTTATATGTGTATATATATATACACACACACATACATAACATGGGTTGGATGGATCTCACAGACAGGTACATATACACACACGTTTTTACTAAGTGAGTCAACACTATTAATTTAGAAAAAAAAAATAGTAACATTAGCCTGTGTGTGTGTGACAGTATTTTTTAGAGGAGGTTAAGAATATGTTATAATTGTGGGGAAGAGACTATGTACGCATTTGACTATACACACACACATCATCATCATTATTTAAAGTCTGTTTTCCCTGCTAGCAAAGGTTGTATTGGTCAGCACTCAAATTAGAGCCACTGATCTCACATTCTACAGAGTGTACCTGGTAAGTTTTCTTATCACCAACTACTTTACAGAGTGTACTGGGTGCACTGTATCATGTCAACAACACTAGAGAGGTTGTCATGCCCTTGTATGTAATATATAAGTGTGGCTGGTTCAGGCCCCTTCACCACTACATACTTATAGTTTATTTTAGTAGTCTCCAACCTTTTTGTATGTCACAAATTCTAAATATTACTGAAAAACTTATAAAGAACCCTTAAACTTTTCATCACCATATTTTCAATGAAATACACTGTATTTCCATTTTTTAATGTAGGATTTACAAGGATAAACAAAAACTATTATTTCATTATTAAGATGTCATTTCTAATAAAAATAGCTCTTATATCAAATTACATTAGATCTTAATTTAAATAAGAACTCTTTAATATGGGTGGTTTTGATTCATAGAACAGGGGCAGCTTTGGGCAGGTTGGTATCAAAAGGGTTAAACATGATTTTTCATGATGCAAACCCCAAATACGACAGAGACCAGTAAAGAACCCTTAAACTTCATATTTTATTATGAGAACCCCAAATACTACTGAGAAACCAGTAAAGAACTGAAACTGGATCTTTCATATGAACCCCAAATATGACTGAGAGACCAGTAAAGAACCCTTAAACTTCATATTTCATTATGAGAACCCCAAAAACTACTGGGACACCTGTAAAGGACTTAAACTGGATTTTTCATGATATGAACCCCAAATACGACAGATCAGTAAAGAACCCTTAAACTTCATATTTCATGAAATATGAACCCCAAATATTACTGAGAGACTTATAAAGTACCGTTAAACTTAGAGATATAAAGAATATATTTGTATTCATTTTCCTCCTGCTTTATCATACCAAACTATTCCACAGCTATGGTCAACACCAAGAGAGAGAAAGACAGAAAACGACAGACAAAAATGTGAACTTTTCTCTATATATATATATGTATGCAAACCATGTTACCCCCCCCCCCCCTCATATTCTTATTAACCCTTCAGCATTTACATTTACATTATATATACTCTGGTATTTTCGTGGTAAAGGCTTTGTCTTACACAATTATCTCACGTAATATTGAATCTATGAGGTTTTGATGTTATTTATTTTGCGAACAATACCTTAACATCAGTATAAGCAGCCAGTTACAGCCAGTTTGAACAGAAAAAGTGAGAGAATTCTGGCTGGATATGGCCGGTTTAAATGCTAAAGAGTTAATATGCAATTTAACATTATACACGTCTGTCACATGAAGAAACCTATAAGCTGAAACTGGTACGGATAATACGGAAATTCCTATTTTGTAAATAAATGTTTTGCTGTTATTCTGAGAGAAAATACCTTTAGCATTTTCTGTTTTACTGTTATATATATCAACTTGTATGTCACTTCTCTACATTCTAAATACAATATATATATATTGAAGGCATGTATAAATCTCCTGTAGGAGTGTGAATACTTTGAATGGTTTCTAAGAGTTTTCTGGTGGTAGTTGAAAGGAGTGTGGAAATTTGTGGAATGATGTGAATGGAAAAGGTGTTTACACACACATCAATACATGTATATATATATATATATACATAATACACATACATATATATATGAAGAATCAATTAATCCATGGTACATAATTATGTAATATCTAACAGGTTCTTCATATATTCATGTGTGTGTATGTGGCATGGATAAGAGTGAGTGAATAGGTTCAAGTGTTTAGTTTATAAGTAGTATTAATTCTATATTAATTCTATAGTTCTATTCTTTTGATTTGCTCAATGAGAGGGTGGAGAGAGGAGAGAGAGGGTGGAGAGAGAGGGTAGAGAGAAAGGGTGGAGAGAGAGGGGGTGGAGAGAGAGGGTGGAGAGAGGGGATGGAGAGAGGGGATGGAAAGAGGGGATGGAGAGAGGGGATGGAGAGAGGGGATGGAGAGAGGGGATGGAGAGAGAGTGGAGAGAGGGGGTGGAGAGAGGGGTGGAGAGAGGGGGTGATAAGGGGGTGGGGTGGAGAGAGGGGATGGAGAGAGGAGGAGAGAGAGGGGGTGGAGAGAGGGGATTGAGAGGGGGTGGAGAGAGGGGATGGAGAGAGGGGGTGGAGAGAAAGGGGGTGGAGAGAGGGGGTGGAGAGAGAGGGTGGAGAGAGAGGGTGGAGAAAGGAGAGAGGAGAGGGGGAGAAAGGAGGAGAGAGAGATATGGGGGAGAGGAGAGGGGGAGAAAGGAGGAGAGAAAGATGGGGAGAGGAGAGAGAGGAGATGAGGGAGAGGGAGAGAGATGGGGGAGAGGGAAAGAGGAGATGGGGAGAGGAGAGAGGAGGGGGGGGAGACACAGACAGAGAGCGAGAGATAGAGAGGTCTTAAGTCTTTTGTGATATATGTTGTACATGAGAGTGGTATGTGATTTGCCACAAGTCTTCCCAATAATATTCTGTATTATGCCGTATTAAACAATTGTACTGCTGTCTAATGCCTACTTGTCTACTGGCTTCAGACACAGAATTAAATCGGCCAAGAAAGAATTTGACATCTATTATACATGATAATAATTAGGATTTCTAATTCAGACACAAGGCCAGCAATTTTGGGTTTTGATTTTATGCTCCATTTCTATGGCTAGATGCCCTTCATAATACCAACCATTTTATGTCATATACTGGGAGCATGGTTTCTACGACTGGATGCCTTTCCTAATGCCAACCACTTCAGATTTATGATTTCCAAACATAAAATCATTAAAACTGTAATATCTCAAAATATTAGAATGCAATATACTGATTGCTCATCAATTTTATCATACAAAAGATGCTGTGTGAATCCTGGTTTGCACTGTATCCCTGCATGTTGTAAGAGCTGATGAAAAGGAATGGCTAGTGACAAGAAGGGCATCTGACTGTAAAACATTGTCTCAAACCATCCCATCCAACCCATACCAGCTTGGAAAAGTGAATATATTGATGATGATGATGATGAAAATATAACCTGATGCATTGATTTGTTCAATGTGTGTCTAGTGCCTTGGAATCTATAACCTATGTTAACAGTTTTATGTGTGTAACATTCAACAAGTTAGAATTATTCACTGAAATCAAACATATATCCTCCTCCATGCCCAGTTATCTTTGGTAAGTAAATCTGGACCCAGTGTGTCTACTGTGTTAGCTATACAATGCACACACACAGCGTACTATTCAATACAGCTCCAAATACTTACCAATTCAAGAAAGATTGGATTAAGCATTAAGTAAAATAAACTCATGCTTAGGGCATCAAGAGGAGAGGGACACTATTTTATTCAAATTAAATGTATTTGTCATAAAAAAAATTTTTTTTGGCAGACTTTACAGAGAGTGGGGTATATAATCCTTTAACCCTTTAATGTTCAAACTGCCCAAAACTGGCCAGAATTCTGTACCTCTTTCTGTTGAAACTGGCTGTAACTGGCCACTCATAATGATGTTAAGGTATTCTCAAAATAAATACTTTCAAAATCTCATAGATTCGATATTATGTGAGATATGCGAGGTAAAGCCTTTACCATGAAAATATAATAGTATATATAGAGTGAATAATGTGAATGCTAAAGGGTTAAGTGTTTATGGTCTTAAAAGGGCTTAATCAATAGGATGTTTAAAGATTCTTACCCATCAGATGACCATTTATAGGCTGGTGTTCCAGGCATATAGGACTGTGTGTACACCTCCACTGTGTTACCAACCATGAATGTGGAGTAGAATCCAACACCAAACTGACCAATAATGTTGTTGCTGACATTACCACCTGGTTGTTCTTGCATCTTTTTCAGGAATTCCTGTCAAATAGACACAAAACAGTAATGTTGAAATTATATATATTATGGAGCCACGACAAAAGAGCCCAGCCCACACTATAGTGGTCATGTACGTGTCATGACAAAAAGCACCCAGCACAGACTGTCAATGTGGTTGGCGTTAGGAAGGGCATCGAGCTGTAGAAACCAAGTCAAAATCAGTTCTGTGTGAGCAAATTACAATCCCCTGACCTGATCCCTCACAAAGGCATAGCCCGTCCTAACCCATGCTAGCGTGGAAGATGGACATTAAACAATGATGATGATGATGTGGAGTTATACTTGTCTGGCAAATGACTTGATCTGAAACTGTGTTGAAACAAGATCAACTACTGCCTGGTAGAATCATTTTTAGCCATTGAACAACAAACAAATTGTTAACCTTACTTTAAGTAAATAATATATAGGATGTAAAGTTAATTATTGTGTTTTAAATGTCTAAAATAGCTATTCCACACAGTGATTGTTATATATCTTACATCTGACCATAAATCTCTGTATGCCTCCACCCCTCTTACATCACGAGGGGTGGTTTTATTTTATAGATCCAGAGATCGTTTTGGCCTGGTTAGTATCAAAATTGTTAACCCTTTCATGATTGTATTCCTAATAAAATATACTTTATTTCATTTAATTACTGAAAAAGTTGGAGAGATTTACTAAAATTATTAATTATTTTATTACTAAGATAGTAACTTAACCATATGGTTCTAATATAAAATCATGTTGAAAGATTTTAATTTAAATAGAAACCCTTTAAAATGGGTGGTTTTGTTTCATAGAACTAGGGTTGGTTTTGACCCGGTTAGTGTCAAAAGGTGATTCAGGTTTACAATCTATAACTGGTGTGTCTAAACTATGTCACAACATTTTAGTATGTCTTAAAATATCAAGGTTTACAGCCCACCTTGTAAAGTGGTTGTGCTGGTGACACAATAAAAAAGTACCCGGTTGAACTTGTCAGTTGGTTTTGGTGCCATGGTAAAAAGCACCCAGCCCACGCTGTAAATGTGGTTGGCATTAGGAAGGACCAGCAATAAAAATCAAGTCTGTATGAGTAAGACGAGGTCACTTGATCTGACTAGACTCACAATGGGACAACTTGTCTAACCCATGCTAGTGTGGAAAATAGACATTAAATGGTGATGATGATGATGTCACAACAATGTAGTATATTATCTATGATCCAGATTCACAATCTACAACAGCTGTTACTAAAACTTTAGTTTGTCATTGATTATCTGTAGTATCTGAAGGAGTATTGCAAAATTTAATCAAATCTGATCAATTACTATGGCAGCTCTGGTAGTAATAATTAGACATTTCACTGCCATGATATGAAGTGAAGAATTATGGTACTTACAGTGGAGCCAGACCGGGCTATAGTTCCTAGATTTTCAATGATTTCATCTTTATTCATCCCTAGTCCAGTATCCTGAAATGAAAATATTACAATATACAGTTAATGTTACTAACCACACTTATGTGTGCTTCTTTCGATTGTAACTTTCTCCTGTCCCATATTTGTATGTCGATATTTCTTGGTTGTTTTTTTTTTGTTTTTCTTCATCCAACGTCTGTTGCGTTTTCTTCCTGAATAGCTTGATGCAGTGTGGTGAAGAGTCCTGTCTTTAATGCATTCAAAACTATAATCATCCACAGAAAACAGCCGATGAACAGGAATCGTCCTTGTGTTTGTGTCTTCTGTGTTTTCTGTTCCCTTTTTTCCCCCACATATTTTTTTTATATATGTGTGTTTGAACAATGAAAACAGAAGTCAGGTGTAGATAGAGACTTAGTTCATTGTTTTACGATAGTTTCAGAGTGTTGATTGAACGGTGGAGATGCTGTATCGACCAGCATGGCAGTGGTTAGGTTACTACTATATACATGCATACATTTAAGGCTTTTCCCTCAAAATGAAGGGCAGATTGTATGATGCGTGTAACAGCAATGTTACATGGTAGTGAGACCTGGGCGCTGTCTGTAGAAGACTTGCGTAGATTAGAAAGAAACGAAGCCTGCATGCTCCGATGGATGTGTAATAGTAATATATGCGAACGACAAAGCATAAACCAATTGAGAGAGAGACTGAGCATAAGAGGAATCAAATGCTGTGCGCAGAAGAGGAGGTTGCGTTGGTATGGACATGTGATGCGTATGAAGGATGACAGCTGCATAAAAAGGTGCAGAACACTAGAAGTCGATGGAAGCCGCGGAGTGGGGAGACCCAAGAAGACCTGGGATGAGGATGTAGTGACCTACATTCGCGGGCTCACATACATTCTCTGTGCGTGATTTGGCTCAGTTCAGCCAATCAGCGCCAGTAGAAGAGGATGTATCCCTACGCGCCCTGAGGAAGAAATTCCCCGCGAAGATTTGAAGAATCTCTAGCTTGTACCAGAAACTTCGAGCCAGCAACACGCATAATGTAACAGTGAGATATTGCACCACTAGCCTCGCCGGCTTAACGGCGCAATGGCACATTCCATTTGGTAACCTCTTTGTATCTGTAACTTCAACCATATAAATAAACAAACATTTCATCTCTAATTACTGCGGTTGAAGTCGTTGTTATGTTACTCGTGTCTCAATGACATCTTTAATCCATGCTGCTGGAATTGGCGACCTGACGAAAGGAATATTGTAAATAGATGGTAAATAGATCGAGGGACCTTCCCTCACGTCTATGTCAACAAGATAATCCAACGAGGATACTATCACTTACCACACTGGCAACTAACGACCACTGATTCTACCACCCTGCTAAAGTGGCGATAACATCTATAACCAATACTGCTAAAGTGGTGACCGACGTAAGAATATCACGCAGCCCTTCTTATTCATTCAGTTTAACTTTTATTGCCACGTCGCAACTTGCGAAAATCCAGAATATTCCTTTTAAGATTTTTGAAAAATTAGCAGTATTTCAAAGACTTTTTCGCCACGAAAAAATTTCAAGATGGCTACCGACATGTCATGGCTACGCTTGACAACAACAATGACAGCAGCAGCGACAGCGTTGTTTAACCACTGACCAATACAGGGAACAGTGAGTGGCAGCTTCATAACCTTACCAACGCCAACCACCACACGTCGGAAATTTCAAAACGGCTTGTAACTTTACCGACGCAACCACCATACCTTCTGTCTCGTTACCACAGGGACGCGAGAAATTGAGACAGTAGTTTTCTCACCATTATGGCGTCAGACGTGACTGCCATATTTGGTGACTCCTACTCTACAGAAGATTCTTTGACATTACTTTAACAATAAGCAACACTACCGTGTGGCGGGACGGGAAGATGGCCACGAAATCTCACAAAAACACCATACATCTAACCCCTAACGGCATTAACAAACTTCTTTTTCAGTTTTCAGATAGAACTAGTGTCTGTACACTGGTGATGTGTGAACTATTTGACTTTGAAAAACTTTGAACTTATTGAGCAATTTCTCTGCTCCCCTAGCTTGACTTTGAATTATCAGTTTGTTACATTCACATATTTCTTTGTAGAATGCATTTACTTGTTTTGTGCTCTTTTGCTATTTGCTTGCTCATAGTTTTTGTTCATTCACATTCTTTGCTGTTTTACATGCCTGCATATGCACACATTTTTTTTATCACACACCAACATGTTGTTCTTGGTATATGTTCTTCAAACGTAATATTCTGCGAGTCCCTTTTCACCTGGTTGAGATGCTGTCACATGCTAGCAGCTCACAGAGCTTAATCCACTGGATTCAAACAGGCACCGCAACACGAGAATACATTGCAGCTGAACTCAAACAGCTTCGCATCTCGTTGCACACTGATCGTCCATGACGGCCATCCGTCTTGTTGTTTTTGCCCGACTCGCTGGGAAAGCAACAAATTGAACTGGACTTGTTAGCATTTCGGCCACTTCTGTGGATTCGCCCGAATTATGGAATTTACACTGCAACCCACCTACAGATTAAACTTGCCTTTTGTTCTTTACAAAGCAACCAGCCATTTTTTCCTGGCTCCACAGCACATTCGACAATACATCTGGGGGCCATCATTTTCTCGCCAGCACTGGTAAACTACCATAATAGCTTCGTTCACAGCTACTGGTACAACGCTTACCATTAACATTTAATGCAAGAACGGCAACTTCGCCCATGTCAGACTTTATCCGTTTTTTGTTAGACCTTTGGCGGTCACGTATAAACAACAAAACAACTGGTCATTTGACACAGCGGCTCAACACGGCCCGTAGTGCCTCATTTTTTGTTCTTGCATGCAACCTTCTGCTCAATTATTTTTTTCACTGATGTGCTCTTTCAGCATTTGTTCTTACTGATTTAATATGTGAGTCCTTGGTTTCTTCGTTATCGATTTTCGGCTGAAAATCTGGTTGGAGGTGATGTAGTGGCCTACATTCCGCGGGCTCACATACATTCTCTGTGCGTGATTTGGCTCAGTTCAGCCAATCAGCGCCAGTAGAAGAGGATGTATCCCTACGCGCCCTGAGGAAGAAATTCCCCGCGAAGATTTGAAGAATCTCTAGCTTGTACCAGAAACTTCGAGCCAGCAACACGCATAATGTAACAGTGAGATATTGCACCACTAGCCTCGCCGGCTTAACGGCGCAATGGCACATTCCATTTGGTAACCTCTTTGTATCTGTAACTTCAACCATATAAATAAACAAACATTTCATCTCTAATTACTGCGGTTGAAGTCGTTGTTATGTTACTCGTGTCTCAATGACATCTTTAATCCATGCTGCTGGAATTGGCGACCTGACGAAAGGAATATTGTAAATAGATGGTAAATAGATCGAGGGACCTTCCCTCACGTCTATGTCAACAAGATAATCCAACGAGGATACTATCACTTACCACACTGGCAACTAACGACCACTGATTCTACCACCCTGCTAAAGTGGCGATAACATCTATAACCAATACTGCTAAAAGGTGATAAAAGCCGACCGTAACCAATTACACCTCTCAAAGGCGATGACACGACCGTGACCCCTGGCGTCACGCAGTAATACAGAAGACCCGACCTCCCACGGGTACAAGCCGAAGCTGAAGCATATAGACAATATGCCCCGCCCCCTCCCACTGCAAAAAAGGATCCAGCCCACACTGTAAAGTGGACATGTAGGCGCCACGGAAAAAAAGCACCCAGCACTCACTGTAAATGAGGTTGGCGTTAGGAAGGGAATCCAGCTGTAGAAATCATGCCACAATCAGTTCCCGTATGAGCGAGACATGGTCAGCCGACCGGCTACTGCCCACAACAGGACAACCCGGCTAACCCATGCTAGCGTGGAAGAACGGACGTAAAACAGTGATGATGATGATGATACCTCACACTTGTCTGGAAATTAAAATTTATGATGTTTGTCTCTCTCTCTCTCTTACACACACACACACACGTGTGTGTGTGTGTGTGTGTGTGTGTGAGTAAATAGTAGATGGTATGCACAATCATGTTACTGTACTAACAAATATAAACATTAAAATATAATTTGTTATATTAAAAGAAAAAATTGCCACGACAACAGTTTTTCAGCCTTTATTCATTTATTTGTTTGTTATTTACTTTGTTATCCTATTTGGAAACAGAACATACATAAAATCTATTTTAAACCCCCAAACTATCGTATTTGATGTCATATAGTAAGTAGCCTTGGACATATAAGACCCCCCCCCCCTCCATTTCTTTCAACATTTAAAAAAACCCAACATTAGTCTAACAGAAATCTCAACTTCGTATGTAAGACCCGGGCAATATTTTTTGAGCCATTTTTTTTTCTTTTCTTCTTACTTTTTGTCTCTATGCCTTCAAATACGGTAAATAACTCGAGACTAAGCTTCACAACGACCAAACAACTAAGGGCAACAACTCATGATTTTCAAATGTAATCTACATTGAGTAACAGAGAAACACACTGATAGTGACACACACTAAAACTGATACACACTCAGACACACAAACAGTGATACACACACACATAAACGCATCAGGGTACATATGTGCATATTTAGAAGTAGCACCAACACAGCGTGATTCACAACAGAGGCATATCTATGAAAGCATAAACAACACTATTACGTATACAATTATTTCTAATTTAGGCAAAAGACAATCAGTTTGAGTGGAGGGGAAGGGAAAATGGATTATATCGACACCGTATTTGACTGGTATTTCCATAAACATGTAAGTCTTCTGCAAGTAGTTTAAGCTGTGATAATGCGACAAGTTTCCTCAGTAATGGCCACAGCTTCAAAAACCCACAGTGAAACTTCTATATGTTTATTATATCTAGACATAAGAACAAAAGCACAGCTCTGTATTTTTCTATGTGGGTGGCTATGTAAGGTATCAAGTAGCGATTGGACAATAGCCTGAAATACAAGCTAATGTCCATGAACAGCTTATTCATCAACATAGGGTTAACAACACCAGCAGAATTTGATAGCTTAGCTTTACAATAGCCATTAACATGTTGTCACATGCTGTCCACCATACAGACGACACACACACGAATCCATGCATACTTACACTATATGTCTCTCTATATGTATATATAATTATTTAACATATACATATATACAGTATGGAACACAATCGTAAAATGATTGTGTGTGTGTGTATATATATATATATATATATATATATATATATATATATAATATATATATACATACACACACACATATTATACTCATACACTCACACACACATACACATATACACACTGATGTAAGCAAATATAATACAAATACTCATACATATTGATATTCCCACTACATGTGTATGTGAGTATATATATATGTGTGTGTCGGGCTTAATCGGGGGTAACCACAGTAAGTAAGGTACTCAATACAATAGTAGAGTGTAAACATCAAATTTAATATAGAAATGGCTTCATATCGCTACAGCATATATATCCTCCACCAAAATTTCCAATCGCCCACCATTTTCTGTTTAGTTGCTTATCGCACCCAATAGTTGAAATTGCCCAGCTTAGGAAACTCTGCTTTAGACATACTTAAAATACACACATTTCACTCATGTGAAGGAAATAGCATAATAATGCTCACTATGTAATCCTTAAAAGAAAAATAATATTTCTAACATTAACTCAAGGACAGCAATTTGGGGGCTGGGGAAAATCCTTAACTGGTACTTCATTTTATCAACTCCGAAAGAATGAAAGGCAAACTTGACTTCGCTGGGATTTGAACACAGAATATAGAAAGATGTAATTAAATACATAAAGCATTTTGTCTGACACTGTACTGATACTGTCAATCCACTGCCCATTGAAGAAAAATAATAACAATGGTTTCTGATTTAGGCACAAGGCCAACAATTTTGGGGAAGGGGGAAGTCAATTATATCAACCACAGTACTTGACTGGTACCTTATTTTATCAACCTTAGGAGGATGAAAGATAAAGTTGACCTTGGTGGGATTTGGACTCAGAATGTAAAGAGACATAGATGCTATGAAGCATTTTGTCTGATCCAAGTACAAAACCTATTTTCTTGCAACTGATGCTCCAATACCATAGGTAGATATTTAAATTTCTTGCTATCTGCCAGGTTACCAAATAGCATTGAATTTAATTTCAACCATTTAACATTCACATTACTCTATATTTACTAATGTTATTTCATGTGAATTGGCAGTATCGGTAGAGGGTCGGACGCTATGCTTTGACGCATTGAGTTGCCATTCTGAGTTAAAATCCCGCCAAGGTTAACTTTGCCTTTCATCCTTACGGGGGTCGATAAAATAAAGTACCAGTAATACACTGGGTAATGGCTGGCCTTGTGCCAAAAGTAGAAACAGTTATTTCACAGTAAAGGATGTATCTCTCATAATTATCTCTCATAATATCGAAGCTACAAGATTTTGATGATATTTATTTTGAGAACAATACTTTAACATTAGCATGAGTGGTTGCTGGTTTAAACAAAAAGAGGTAAGAGAATTCTGGCCAGATACAGCCAGTTTAAATACTAAAAGATTAAACATTTGCACCCTCATATTATTATAGTTGAGGAGCTGCAACAGAGTTTCTGACTTTATAATGTTTCTTGTGAAGTAATATCTAGTTTGGAAAAACAAATAATCCAGCATGGGTTTGGAATATATGGTGCCAGAAAATCAGTGGTATACTTGTAATGTATGTATGGGTCTACAACTCCTGATAGAGTTATAGGGGCACCATATCGATATACAGCATTTTGTGGGCATTTTAAAACTTTATGGAGCCCATCTCCTCTCCAGGTCTGAACATAGCAGATTTCTAGAGAAAGATAGGGAGTGAGAAAGAGATATAGAGGAAGATTTAATCCCAGTACTGGACTGGTACATTTTTTTTTATCAACCTTGAAAGTATGAAAGGCAAAGATGAGCTCAGTGGAATTTGAATTGTGAGAGCAGAGCGCCAGAAGAAATACCACAGAGTATTCTATCATTCTAACGACTCTGCCAGTTCACAACCTTTATACAATAATTGTTTCTACATTTTGCACAAGGTCAGGGATTTGAAGGGAAGGGAAAAGTCGATTAAATCAACCCCAGTATGTAACTGGTGCTTTATTTTATTGACTCCGTAAGGATGAAAGACAAAGCTAACCTCATTTGGCCTCTCATCCTTACGCGGTTGATAAAATTCATACCTGTAATAATTGTTTCTACTTTTGGCACAAGGCCAGCAATTATCTCAGTGTATTACTGGTACTTTATTTTATCGACCCCATAATGATGAAAGGCGGGATTTGAACTCAGACCATAAAGGGCCGTAACTATTTGCTGCAAAGCATGGTGTCCGACCCTCTACCGATACTGCCAATCCACCACCCATACCTGTAATAATAAAAGGAAAAAGTGGCATAAAATCCTGGAAACTTACCTGTATGAAGTGAAATGAATTGAAAAAAAAATGCAGTTCACACCTATACAGTTTCAGCTGCTTCCTACTAGGTATCTCATAGGTGGTTTCTTTGGTGTTTTAATGAGCCTACCACCCCAACTAATCTTATCATGAAAAGCAACACAAAATAAAGCATCTTACTTCCTGGTTCAGGAATTCAACCCACGACCTTATGATCGTCAGTCCAACACCCTAACCACTAGGCTATGTGCCTTTACACTTACCTGTATAGTAAAGGTTTTATCATTTTCATCAACAGCAATGTGGATCTCAAGGGGGAGTTCTTTGTCCTGAACGTTGTCGATAGATAATTGGTGATAGCGTAACTTCTCTAGTGCATCACTGGCATTGGAGATCAACTCTCGTATGAATACCTGTCAGACACAGACATAAACAAGTAAAACATTATATTCATACACATACAATGGGAATAGAACTAGTGATGAATACTTTGAAGAGAAATAGAATGGAATGGTTGGGTCATGTGTTGAGGAAGGCTGAAAGTGATTGGGTGAGAGGGTGATGGAAATAAAGCCAGTTCTCAAAGTTGGGAAGAGAAATGAAATGAGATGGTTGGGTCATGTGCTGAGGAAGGATGAAAGTGACTGGGTGAGAGGATGATGAGAATAAAGCCAGTGATGAATGTTGTGAAAGTGGAATGAGGTGGTTAGGTCATGTGCTGAGGAAGGATGAAAATGAGTGAATGATGGGAATAGAGCCAGTGTTGAATATCAATATTTGAATGTTGTTGTTGTTGTTACAGCTCATACTTATACCGGTTTAGCTGACCTCTTATGAAGTTGCATCTCAAAGGAGGTTACTTGGTGTTCAAACGACAGGGGTTCTAGTCTTGACAGGCAAAGACTTTTTTGTAAATTGGAAATAATTTTATTTCAGCTGAGTAGATTGGAACAACATGAAATGAAGCATGTTGCTCCAGGGCACAATGTGCCACCCAGTATATATCATCTACAAAATTAAACACGGTTGTACTAGAATATCTGTATATAATGGTCTATACAACAATGGTTGTGTGTAAGTTAATGTAAACACACCAACCTATGTGTGTAGACAGACAGGGAGGGGGAGAAATGGCGGAAAGGAAGAGAGAGAGAGAGAGAGAGAGAGAGTGAGAGAGAGTGCAAGGCTACCTGGACAAATAAAGTAAATAAAAAAAAAAATCACAAGGCATTTTTTATTGATTGGTTACAATCGCACACTGACCACAATTGATTTATAGATTATTGGTAAAGTGCCAATGTACCGTTCCAAGAACTTCAGCTAGTTTTTTCAATGTGACACACTGGAGAAGATTTATAAAAGCAACTATTGAACAACAACAACAAGGGAATATGGTGATGGTGGTGGTAGTGAGATGCATCAAGCTTGGCAGACAATATATGGAGAGTAGTATTGTCTCTCATGATAATTAAAATGATTCTTTAATTTCAATATACAGAAAGTAGTGAAATAAATATATATATATATAGGGTGTCCCAAAAATATATATACACTTTTATTAGAATGCTGTTGAAATGTGTATACATTTTTGAGGGACAACCTCTGTGTGTGTGTGTATATATATATAAGGTGCCTACAGTCAGTAGGCACCTCTTAACCCAATATACACCCCACCCCACCCATCCTACTCCATCCACTGTGTTGGTGACAACAAAAAGCACCCAGTCCACACTGTAAAGAGGTGGTGTAGGAAACACGGTCTATTAAATCGACCCCAGTGCGTTACTGGCATTTTATTTTATCAACCTCTGAAGGATGAAAGGCAAAGCTAAACTCAGCAAGATTTGACTCAGAACGTAAAGGGCCGTAACTCTATGCCGTGAAGCATGGGTTAGACAAGGTGACCATGTCTTGCACATATAGAACTGATTCTGGCTTGGTTTCTACAGCTGGATGCCCTTTCTAACACCAACCTCATTTACAGTGAGTACTTATACACACACACCTATACATATGTGTGTATACATATATAATAATTGTTTCTACTTTAGGCACAAGGCCAGCAATTACCCAGTGCATCACTGGTACTTTATTTGATCGACCCTGTAAGGATGAAAGGCAAAGTTAACCTTGGCGGGATTTGAACTCAGATCATAAAGGGCCATAACTCTATGCTGCAAAGCATGGCGTCCGACCCTCTACCGATACTGCCAATCCACCGCCCTCTATAATAATAATTGTTTCTACTTTAGGCACAAGGCCAGCAATTACCCAGTGCATCACTGGTACTTTATTTGATCGACCCTGTAAGGATGAAAGGCAAAGTTAACCTTGGCGGGATTTGAACTCAGATCATAAAGGGCCATAACTCTATGCTGCAAAGCATGGCGTCCGACCCTCTACCGATACTGCCAATCCACCGCCCTCTATAATAATAATTGTTTCTACTTTAGGCACAAGGCCAGCAATTACCCAGTGCATCACTGGTACTTTATTTGATCGACCCTGTAAGGATGAAAGGCAAAGTTAACCTTGGCGGGATTTGAACTCAGATCATAAAGGGCCATAACTCTATGCTGCAAAGCATGGCGTCCGACCCTCTACCGATACTGCCAATCCACCGCCCTCTATAATAATAATTGTTTCTACTTTAGGCACAAGGCCAGCAATTACTCAGTACATTACTGGTACTTTATTTTATCGACCCCGTAAGGATGAAAGACAAAGTTAATCTTGGCGGGATTTGAACTCAGACTGTAAAGGGACGTAACTATGCTAGAAAGCATGGTGTCCGACCCTCTACCGATACTGCCAATCCACCGCCCTCTATAATAATAATGATTGTAAAATGCGTGTATTATCAAATTCTGCCTCAGGTGTCAGGTTGACACTTGCCATGATTTGGTAAAAAGCAGAATTCAAAGGAAGTTTCAAATAATAATGATTTTTTAATAGCAATAATAATAATTGTTTCTACTTTTGGCACAAGGCCAGCAATTACCCAGTGCATTACTGGTACTTTATTTTATCGACCCCGTAAGGAGGAATAATAATAATAAATGTGGATTTCAGTGCATGTGTCTACATGTCTTCTGGCTTATAGACTCTCTTTCTCTCTCTCTCTCTAGTTCTTACTGTATCTTTTCCCCTTCTCTGTGTAGCTCTTATTGTATATTTCCCCCTCTCTATGTGGCAGTTGCTGTATCTTTCAATCTGTCTATAGCTCTTAATCTCATTTCAGTAATTTAATTCTGGTGGAACACATCACACTCCAGGTCTGCTCACAGCTGAGAGAGGGGTGGGTGGGGTGGGGCAATGTTTTACACCCCTTCCTGACACCAACTCTTTTACTTGCATAAGATGGATCAGATGCAGTGTGCAGAAGAGGAGATTGCGTTGGTATGGACATGTGATGTATAAAAAGGTGCTGGGTGCTCAAGGTTGATGGAAGCTATGGTGTGGGAAGACCTAGGAAGACTTGGGATGAGGTAATAAAAAGGGACCTTGCACAATTACACCCCTCAGAGGTGATGACACAATCGAGAGCTCTGGCGTTATGCAGTAATATAGAAGACCCACCTTCCCATGTGCACAGGTTGAAGCACCCAGTCTACACTGTAAAGTGGTCGTATAGGTGTCACAACAAAAAGCACCCAGACCACACTGTAAAGTGGTCGTATAGGTGTCACGATAAAAAGCACCCAGTGCACACAGCAAGGAAGGGCATTCATCCATAGAAACCAAGCCAAAATCAGTTTGTGTGAGCAAAACATGGTCACATGATCTGGCTTGTCTCACAACAGTACAACTCCTCTAAACCATGCCAGCTTGGAAAAATGGACATTAAAATGTGATGATGATGATATATATACATATATATATATATAATCATCATCATTTTACTGGACAGACATATAGACAGATGAATATTATGGATGAGACAGTGGGATATTTTGAAGAGGGGGAGTAGGAGGGAGCAGAGGCGAACAACAGACCCAACAGAAGGAGGAGGGGGGTTGGAAAACAGCCCCCCCCCCCATAGGTTTCAAAACCTGCAATTGTGTTTCTAGGAGAAATGTTTCTTCACATCTGACAGTTGGGCAATTAAACTTCACACATCTATGAAGCATGTGGAGGTATTGCTGGCTTTAAGATGTAGGATGGAATGGAGTGTGACAGTGTGGGAAGCTGTATGTGTTGGTGGTGGCAGGGAGGAGGGGGGAGTGACAGGTGGAGGTGGGGGAGGGGGGGCTACTTTGGTAAAGGTTTTTGGTAGTGGAGATGGTGGTGTCAGTGCAGCAAGGTGGGGTGGGTGGAGATGAATTTGGTAATAGATGTGTTGCAGAGATTGAAGAGAGGAAATGGATATGCACACACACACATAAATATAAATATATATACTATATATATATATATATATATATATATATAGAATATAGAGAGAGAGAGAGAAAGAAGGAAAGAGAGAGAGAGAGTGTGAAAGAAAGAAGGAGAGAGAAAGAAAGAGAGAGTGAAGGAAGGAAAGGGAAAGGAGTGCAACAGAATGGAACCTAACTGGCTACTTTAATGGCTGTAATCGCTGAAGCATGAAGCATACCTTCTGTTAGTTTCAGAAAAACTAGTAATATCTTTGATGATGGTAATGATGATAGTAATGATTATGATGGTGAGGATGGTGATTGATGATGATAATTGTTATGAAGGCTATTGATTGATGATGGCAATGCTGATTGATATAATGGTGATGATGATGATGGTGGTGGTAATGGTGATGATGATGGTGGTGGTGATGTTGATTATTGAGGCTTGGGTAAGAAGACATTAGATTGGTGCAGAAGTTTATATATATATATAGAGAGAGAGAGAGAGAGAGAGAGAGAGAGAGAGAGAGAGAGAGAGAGAGAGAGAGAGAGAGAGAGAGAGAGAGAGAGAGAGAGAGAGAGAGAGAGAGAGAGAGAGAGAGAGAGAGAGAGAGAGAGAATGCTGTGTGTGGTAGATAGTGTTGGTGTGTGAGTGTTGAGGAGGTAAGGTTAAAGTAACATTGTGATTCATTTGTTGGGAGATCTAAGTGCGGGTGGTCCCCAAGTTTCTTTCTATTTTGAAGTATATGGTCACCACCACCACCATTTTATGTTTGTTTTCATGTTAGCATGGGTTGAGCAGGTTGCCAATGTCTGATATGAGCCAGGTTGGATGGCCACATCTTGCCCTTAAGGGTTAACATAATCTCCAAGCAGTGTGTGTAGGTGTGTGTGTGTGAGAGAGAGAGAGAGAGAGAGAGAGAGGGGGGGGTTGGACATTTGAATTACAGGTATGGCACATCTGATGGGCATCCGAGGTTTCTGTCAACCCAATTTCACTCACAAGGGCTGGGTTGACTTGACACTACTGTAAAAATACATGCTCAAGATGTTACACAGTGTGATTAAACCTATGACTTTATATTGCAAATCAAAGTTCTTAGTCCCTCGGTCATACATACTTATATCCAATAGTAACCTTGGTTTGAGTAGGAAGCTCTCACCATGGAAACAAAAGGATCAAGACACTTTATACACCAGTGAGATAAAGCCCTGCTTTATTTGCTAGAATTAACCATCAAACCTCCCTTACATCACACCCAACACTCTTTTCAAAAGAAGCAGAAAACAAAACAAAAAATAAAGGCATAATATAGAATTAAGTAGTTTACTGTATTTCTTTCTGTATAATATAACTCTTGGAGTACAGCCATGTTTGTGCAAATATTTTTGTAAACAAGTACCATGTTATCCATCAAAATCCTGATTTCACTACAATATTCAATTTCTCATGACATTAAAGAATGTAAAACAGTCGGATGTTTAGCATTTTGTAAAGAAGCAGGTTTATCCTACTTCCTGCTTCAAAATATGTTTTTATATTTTGACATAATGCTTTTCTAGTAACTTTCTTTAACCCTTTAGCATTTAAACCGGCCATATCCTGCCAGAATTTTCTTACCTCTTTCTGTTTAAACTGGCTGTAACTGGCCACTCACACTGATGTTAAGGTGTTGTTCTCAACATAAATAATATCAAAATCTCATAGATTCAATATTATGTGAGATAATTATGTGAGGTAAAGCCTTTACCATGAAAATATAAAGTTATATAAATGCTAAATAAAGGATTAAAGTGTTCATCAATACATATACTTTGCTGTTTGGTATACGTGGGTTGGCTGAAAAATTCATAGGTTGACTATGAATAAATGATACTAGAGCTATGTAATCTTGCATGCATTAATTTCAACTCTTCTTATTAATAACTGCATTGTTTCTTTCCAGGGACAATGTTGAAAAATAAACCTCATTTGGTCATTCCATGAGAGTATCTTGGTCTGCCTATGAAGGATTGAAGCTAGAGCTGTGAAATCTTGCATGCATTAATTTCAACTCTTATTAATAACTGCATAGTTTCTTTTCAGGGACTATGTTGAAAAATAAACCTCATTTGGTCATTCCATGAGAGTATCTTGTTCAGCCTATGAACTTTTCACTTGACCCTTGTATATTAATAAGCTATGGAAATAAATGAATTGATTGTATTTATTTCAGCAATACTATCATATTTCTTGTCATATTCGGAGAGGGTCATGTTGTCCTAATATTGCTAAAAATAGTAATAAAACACACCCACTAAAGATATATTGAACTTAAACCAAACCAAACCAAACAGTTAGTGTATTATTATTTTTGGCAATGTTAGGACAACATAACCCTCCACAAGTATAACAATATGTGTTTCAACACACGATTTCATATCAAAAACCTTGCAAAACAAATACATCATCACCTATCACATTTCTACTTGGAGTTTTATTGCCTATAGTGTCCATTGAGTGAACTTGTAATCTTGCCATTTGGAATATTTGGAATGAATAAAATGTTCTGAACATGTTTATTTGTGCATAATATGAGAGTCCAATTAAATGTTTTTTTCTTTTTGAGAGAGAGAGAGAGAGAGAGAGAGAGAGAGAGAGAGAGAGAGAGAGAGAGAGAGAGAGAGAGAGAGAGAGAGAGAGAGAGAGAGAATTAAGAACATTCACCTCTTTCTGAGAATACAGGGACTTTGCAACAATATCCAGCAACTTTCTGGTTTCTGCCTGGAATTCATGTTTGTCACTTGAACCTGAAAAATATAATCAACAACTATGTCAACAACAACGTCAACAACAATCGCAATAGTAACAACACCAATGTCAGTAACAAACCCAACAACAACAACAATAGCAACAACACCTATGTCAGTAACAAACCCAACAACAACAACAATAGTAACAACACCAATGTCAGTAACAAACCCAACAACAACAACAATAGCAACAACACCTATGTCAGTAACAAACCCAACAACAACAACAATAGCAACAACACCTATGTCAGTAACAAACCCAACAACAATTGCGTCTACACCAATAGCAACAACAACAATTGCGTCGACACCAATAGCAACAACAACAATTGCGTCGACACCAATAGCAACAACAACAATTGCGTCAACACCAATAACAACAACAACAATTGCGTCGACACCAATAGCAACAACAACAATTGCGTCAACACCAATAGCAACAACAACAATTGCGTCAACACCAATAGCAACAACAACAATTGCGTCAACACCAATAGCAACAACAACAATTGCGTCGACACCAATAGCAACAACAACAATTGCGTCAACACCAATAACAACAACAACAATTGCGTCGACACCAATAGCAACAACAACAATTGCGTCAACACCAATAGCAACAACAACAATTGCGTCGACACCAATAGCAACAACAACAATTGCGTCGACACCAATAACAACAACAACAATTGCGTCGACACCAATAGCAACAACAACAATTGCGTCGACACCAATAGCAACAACAACAATTGCGTCTACACCAATAGCAACAACAACAATTGCGTCTACACCAATAACAACAACAACAACTGCGTTTACACCAATAGCAACAACAACAATTGCGTCTACACCAATAGCAACAACAACAATTGCGTCGACACCAATAGCAACAACAACAATTGCGTCGACACCCATAGCAACAACAACAATTGCGTCTACACCAATAGCAACAACAACAATTGCGTCGACACCAATAACAACAACAACAATTGCGTCTACACCAATAGCAACAACAACAATTGCGTTTACACCAATAGCAACAATAACAATTGCGTCTACACCAATAGCAACAACAACAATTGCGTCGACACCAATAGCAACAACAACAATTGCGTCGACACCAATAGCAACAACAACAATTGCGTCTACACCAATAACAACAACAACAATTGCGTCTACACCAATAGCAACAACAACAATTGCGTCTACACCAATAGCAACAACAACAATTGCGTCTGCAACAATAACAATTGCGTCTACACCAATAGCAACAACAACAATTGCGTCGACACCAATAGCAACAACAACAATTGCGTCGACACCCATAGCAACAACAACAATTGCGTCTACACCAATAACAACAACAACAATTGCGTCTGCAACAATAACAATTGCGTCTACACCAATAGCAACAACAACTACTGTGTCAATGACAACAACAGCTATGTAAACAAAAGTATATTAAGCAAATACATGTCCACCATAGCATCCGGTAGCACATGTACAGTAGCTTGAAACTGAGTAAACAGTGCATTGTACAGATGTGAACTCATGGTTTTGCCCTTGTGTAAAATTGTAGCTGCTAACCTGTAAGACACACACACACACACATATATATATATAATGTTGAGATAAATATAATATATGAGTACATAGAGTTTTTAACCCTTTAGCATTTACATTACTCATATTTACTATTGTGTCGGATAGAATGGTTTATGGTATTCGTCCCGCCTCATTGCATGCTCTAAATTCAAATCTCACCATGGTCAACTTTGCCTTTCATCCTTTTGAGGTCGATAAAAAAAGTACCTGTCCATTACTGGGGTCGATTCTTCCTCTATAGAAGAAATCGGCTGTGTTCAGACCTGGAGAGGGTTGGGCTGCACCAAGTTTAAAAAGTGCCCGAGATACGCCATATGATGGTGCCTCTATGACTCCACAAGGAGTTATGGGATCTTTATCCTTTATTCATGGTAAAGGATTTATCTCACAGTCTCGAGCCTACGAGAGTTTGATGATTTTATTGTTTATTTTAAGAACAATACCTTAATGTCGATATGAGCTGATGGTTATGGCCAGTTTCAAAAAGGGGAAAGAATTCTGACCGGATACAGTTGGCTTAAATGCTAAAGGGTTAAATTATAAGCTTCACTGTGAAAATGCAAACAAATGTAAGTACATTTTATTATTCCCTTTGAACTCAGAAAAATATAGAGAATGCATTGGTCACATTGGGAATTGAACAGTAACAGTGTAGGGTAGGATGTTTTAGTCATGTCAAGGACAAGACAACCTCTCAAGTATTGGTGCCATGATAAAATATACATTCATAGAAACCATGCCAAAAGTGTGTGTGTGTGTGTGTGAAATAGTGTATAAAAATTAAAGTAAAAATGTACACAGATACAAACATATCCCCTCCCCCATACACACACTCATTCAGAAACATACCCCCCCCACACTCACACAAAGACATGCACAGAGATATGGACAAAAGAAACAATGAAAATGAAACACACACACACACATCTCAACACAACAGACACACGTCACACAATCCCTCCATATAAACACACACATCCCTCCACATAAACACACACACCTCCCTCTACATAAACACACACACATCACATGCATCACTCCACATAAACATACACAGACAGACAGATAAGGTGAGGCTAGTTATACGGAAGAAAGAAATGACCAAAGTGAAACACACACACCTCCCTCCACACACACACAGACAGACAGACAGGCAGAGGGAGAGAAGAGAAGAATGTAAGGCTAGTTACATGGACAAGAGAAATGACCAAAGTGAAAAACACCAATGGGAGCAATTACAGGAGGTATTTATGTTGGTATAATTGGAACAAATATAGAAATCTCATTTAGAAGACAATGAATGCCTTCAAGACAAATTCTATAACACAAACAACAACAACAACAACCATCGCATCTCCAACACCACAACTCCAACACCACTACCACCATCATCACATCTCCAACACCACTACCAACACCATCATCACATCTCCAACACCACTACCACCATCACATCAACACCACTACCAACACCATCATCACATCTCCAACACCACTACCACCACCATCATCACATCAACACCACTACCAACACCACCATCACATCTCCAACACCATTACCAACATCATCACCACAACACTTATCACATCCCCACCACAACTGACACCATCATCACCACAACCACTACAGCCACCACAACTGCCAACATCACCATTACATCAAAACTATGACCACCACAACAAAAGTAACAACTAACACCATCACACCAACAAATCACAGCACAACATGAACTATCACAAGTATCACCAGCATCATAGTGGGAACTACAATAACACAATCATCATATCACCATCATAACAACTCCGTAACCACCACAACAACAATAACCATCACAACCCTAATACAACAATAGCATATGCACTAGCAGAAATAAATAAAATGAAGGCAAACCTGCCAAAATAGATGTTATAACTAATTTGACCATTTTGTAATATGTTTTTCTTTTTAATAAGGGAAATGATCTTATATTATTTTTTTCTACATATTTTTCTGTGTGTAGACTTAAATAGCTATATATATATATATACACCAATGTTTACATAAAAATTGTCAAATAACGTTTTTTTCTTCAAACCGACTGAAGCTGCCTTGGGTCGGGCGATATAAAACTTTATATTAAAACGTTTTTATTTATGCTTCCATAATTGTATGTAAGAATCTTAAGTTATCTTCCAAACACCAGTTTAATAATGAGAAAGTTAATTATATTACTAAATCCTGCCAAATTCATGATTATTTTCAAAATTATTTGAAAACCATAGGCACTGACATTCATTAGAAGTATGGTAACAAAAGGGTTAAAGATATAGGCAGTGACATTCATTAGAAATCTGGTAACAAAAGGGTTGATAAAAAAAAAAGGGTTTGATTGTACCTACCATATATATATTTATATATAAGCCAAGGAATTGTGACAAAAAAAAAAAATGATAGTAAAATGAGGGTCGGCTTATATTTGAGATCAATATTTTGCTGATTTACACCAACTTCAAATTCTACGTAAATATGGTGCTAAAATACCTGGAGTGATTATTTTACCACGAAACACTGTTTTTCTATATTTACATTGTCATTGGTGTTATTTATGAATTCCCTTGAAAATACTTCCAACCAATGTTTATAATTTAAACTTTTTAATACACATGCACACACATACATGTTTTTCTTTAATTTACTACTTTTTCTTTTAATCTTATGTAAGATTGAAATCTGATTTTATATTTTGGCTCACGCTCTCTAGTTTGCTGTCTCTTTCTCCCTATTCTACTCTATGAATCCTTACACAAAGTTCTCTTATTCGATCTCTTGCTTTCAAAGTATTCCTAGTATGTGAATGGCCAGAGAAGTAAACAAAAATTCAAAAACTTGTTGAACCTTAACATAAAAACATTTCAAACTTCATAAATATATTTTATACTTATGAGAATTTCAAAACTATGCCATCCAAACGTGTTATTTGGCCTCATGAGCAGGAATGGTTCTTCCAGCACGTCTCCGTCACCATCCTCTGGGGAAACGCCTTCACTAATCTGTCCGCCAGGGCCGCCAGCTTGTGGGCCTCCATTTGCTCATAATAGTGAGCGATGGAGAGAGTGGGAGAGACGGAGGCAGTGACAGTGGGAGTTTGGTTCCTTTGTGTTTGGATATATTTATTTACCACATCACATTTTATTCACGCAAATTTACTTAATATCCCACATTATCTGCCTCGGCTTATAAACAGAGTTTGGGTTTTGTCCATTTCCCAGACAGATAATAGGGACAGGGGTCAGCTTATATTCAAGTATACATGGTAAGTTTTTCTAACTTTTCTTTTTATGTAGTCATACACACTACATACACACCCATGTTTACGTTTTGTTTTTGTTTTTTTTCAAATGTAGAAAAACAGAGAAATGGAATGTATGAGTAAGATGTGGCATTGTGAGCAGTAGAGGAGGTCAATAATTCTAAATATGAAAAGAGGCTAAGCATTGTGATGATCAGCCCAACCCATGGAAAATAATAGTAAAATAATGTTGATGATTACACACACTTTTATAAACATTTAATGAGAAGAAATAATAAATGTATTTATATATGATGAATGTAGACAAGGAATTAGATTATTAAATCTTAACATCCTGTACCACATGAAACCAAATTAACAAGACATTCTCAAAAAGTACAAAACACCACTATCATTACATCCTATTAAAAGATTGAAGTCTACACTAATGTTACAGATTTTCAACAACAATCTGTTAACTAGTAAAATTATTATAAACAATTGAATTTTTAAACCCATTTTAAAATATTTTCTGAGAAATCCTTACAGGATGTTAAGAGTTAAAATTTATATTTGTGTGTTTACAAGTATATATCCTCCTCCTCCTCATCACCATCATCACATAACCATTCCCCTGTTGGCATGGTTTGTTTGTGGTACAGAAACTGGGAAGATCACAGATCATGGTAATATCTGATACCTTTTTATGTACAGAGTTAATATATCAATTAGTAAAATTACAATCGCTGGCCCCTCCATTAGGATTTTACTAATTGTTATATGTTATATATATACGAGGGGGCTTCAAAAAGTTTGTGGAAAAAATACATAGCTAAAAGTCATATGCAGGGATTTTGATCTCAATGCACCTGCATGTTCTCATACTAACGTGTCATAACATGTTCTAATATGAACCCTTAAATGCATGTTGCAACATGGCAGCACCAGTCAGAAGTCAGCACCTGCTGGAGCAACATGGCCTCCTTCAAAACATCAAATTCATGGTGGAAGTGCAGCCAAATCATTGACCCTCTGGTGCAAGTTTATGGGGACAATGCTCCAAAGAAAACAACCACCTACAAATGGATAAGTCATTTTAGAAGTGGAAAGGATGAGGTTGAAGATGATCCCCAGTTGAAGATGTAAAAAGAAAGTTTGAGGAAAAAGGACAGTTGGAAAAAAACAGTTTAAGTTATGATGTATATTTTTCAATATATGCTCCATCTAGATCAATACACTTCTGCAAGCATTGATACCAACGAGCTTTTAAGTCCATCTATGTAAAACTGAGGGCCATGCAATTTAAATTGTGTCAAAGCAGCTCTTTTTACATCTTTAAATCTATACATATATAACATATAACAATTAGTAAAATCCTGAGGGAGGGAAAGATATATATATTGGCGTTAGAAAGCGCATCCAGCCATAAAAACCAAGCCAGAAACAGTTCTGTATGAGCAAGACACGGTCATCTGATCGAACTTGTCGCATAACGGGACAACTCGTCTAACCCATGCTAGCATGGAAAAATGGATGTTAAATGGTGATGATATATATATATATATATATATATATATATATATATATTATTTTAATAAATATATATATATATATATATATATTGCTTTATCTATTCATGATTTTATAATGCTCTGACTAATTGATTAATTATTTAGTTTGTTCATTCATTGAGCAAAACTTTTAACTGATGGACAACTTTATAGGTATGTATATATGCTGTTTACTCGAGAGAAGACTACGTTGGTATGGCCACGTGATGCGCATGAAAGACGACAGCTGTATAAAAAAATGCAGGGCGATCAAAATTGATGGTAGTTATGGAGTAGGTAGACCCAGAAAAACCTGGGACGATCTGATAAATTCCGACCTTACACACTTGCACCTCTCTAAGACAATGTCACTGGACCGAGATCTTTGGCGCGACGCAGTAATACAGAAGACCCGCCTTGCCTATGTACAAAGCGAAACCTACAGTCAGTAGGCACCTCTTAACCAAATATATACCCCAATCCACTACCCCTACCCTATCCTCCCACTCCCACCAACGCCACCCCCTCTCTATAAAGTTGGTATCACAACATCCAGTCCAAATAAATGAGATAAATGAGATCAAGATCGAGAAGGTGTCACGAGAAAAAAAACACACAGTCCACGCTGTAATGTGGCCGTGTAGGTAACACGGTAAAAAGTTCCCAGTTCCACACTGTAAATGTGGTTGGTGTTAGGAAGGGCATCCAGCCGTAGAAAACCTGCCAGATAGTCCTATATGAGCGAGACACGGTCACCTGACCAACCTTGCCTCAAGTGGGACAACTCCCGTCTAACCCATGCTAGCGTGGAAAGTGGACGTTAAACAAGGATGATGATATATATCATCATCATCATCATCACCGTTTAACGTCCGTGTTCCACGCTTGCATGGGTTTGGACGGGGGTAGTCCCACTTGAGGCAAGAGTGATTGTCTTGCTCGCATAGGACTGTCTGGCAGGTTTTCTACAGTTGGATGCCCTTCCTAACACCAACCACATTTAAAGTGTGGGGCTGGGAGGTTTTTACCGTGTTGCCTACACGGCCACATTACAGCGTGGACTGTGTGTTTTTTTGTCGTGACACCTACATGATCTCATTTGTTTCGGCCTGGATGGTGTGGCACCAACACAACTTTACATAGAACGGGGTGGCGTGGATGGGTTGGGGGTGGTGGGACGGGGGGGGGGGGGTATTTTGTTAGATGCCTACTGGCTGTAGTAGGTTTTACTATGTATTTAGGTAAGGCGGGTCTTCTCTGTTACTGAGTACCGCCAAAGGTCTCGGTCCAGTGACATTGTCTTGGAGAGGTGTAAGTGTGTGAGGTCGGAGTTTATCAGCTCGTCCCAGGTTTTTCTAGGTCTGCCTATTCCGTGGCTACCGTCTATCTTTATTGCCCTGCACTTTGTTATACAGCTATCGACTTTCATGCGCATCACGTGTCCATACCAACGTAGCCTTCTCTCGAGTAAACAACATCTGATCCCTCTTATTTCTAATATTTTCCTTAGTTCGTTTATGCTTTGCCGTTCACGTATATTACTGTTACACATCCAGCGGAGCATGCAAGCTTCGTTCCTCTCTAGTCTGCGTATATCCTCTGCACACAATGCCCAGATCTCACCGCCATGCAACATTGCTGTTCGTATGCAGGCATCGTACAACCTGCCTTTCATTTTTAGGGAGAACCCTTTAGCAGCTAATAGTGGTATAAGCTCTCTGAACTTTTTCCAACCAGTTCTGACTCTAGCTACTGTACTTTCAGAGCACCCTCCCCCACTGCTGATTTTATCACCCAGGTAACGGAAACTGTCCACTATTTCTATAGAACCCTCTGCGCAATTGAAAGAGCTAGTATTTTGTGGGCACTTGCTGCTACTTATTGCACCAGAGCACCGGCCACATGTAAAATCTGTTCTTAGTTAGCTTACCTGTGATCCCACTACATCTTTTATGCACCCATACTTTGCATTTAGGACATAAAATGGAGTTTCTACCTACGCCTTTCCTACACACCGAGCACGACCATTTCCCAGAAGGGACCGCCGCCTTATTTTCTTTCCTACAAACTAGAAATATATATATATATATATATATATATCTATTGTTATGCTTTGGAAGGGTCATGTTGCCAATAAGAACCACACGCATCAGTTGCTTTCACTCCAATTTATTATAAATTAAATTTATAAATTTCCGATTGGTTGGTTGGTTCCATAACCGGACGGTTAATATATTGTCAAAGTTCTTTCGTCACACATTCTGTGACCTCTTCAGTGACTGGGGATTCTTTTCTTTGTTTTGTGCCTCTCTTTTGTTCTGTCCTACGCCATCTTGTTTTTTTATATATGTTTTCATTAATTGTCCTGTTTCTTCTATTTCTGTGTTTGAGTGCTCATTGATGTGTGTGTGTGTGTGTGTGCATGCGTGTATTTCTGTGCGTCTGTCGAAATGTATTTCATTTGTGGTTTATGTGATTTATAAGTAGGTATCACTATGAATTTTTCAAAATATTGAAATCTAACTTCTGTTGTATATTTATTTTTCTTGGAGAGCATCCAAAAAAAAAAAAAATGTTGATACCTCATGGATGAATATTTTAGGAAAATATGACAATTTAAATGACCAGTGAATTGGTCAAAATCTTGCCTAATTAGGCCTAAATGAATAATTAGCCATATTTGTGATGTCATATCTTTGAAATTGAGGTGATAATCATCTTCAAATTACACAAATTAATGGTCTCTATGGGATAGGAGTTGCTTATCTTTTTTTCAGGTTCTTGAAAATGAAACATTTTTTGCCAATTTTTAAAATATTTATGTAAAGTCGATTTTGGGACGCAAGCATAAGCTTTTCATGTTTTCAGACCTAGTTAAATCCAAAAGCCCAAGTCACAGGGAGTTGAGTTTTGATACATTTGTAGTAGGCATAGAACCAAATAAATTGTGAGATTTTGGGACATGATACCATTTTACTAAAATTTTAATGGACTATTAAAAATGGCTTTTCATGTATTTTCAGACATGGCTATATTAGGATCTGTTATCTGTAGGGGGCCCAGTTTTGATACACTGGTACAGGGTATAAAACTAAATCCGCTCTGTAAGTTTGGAGCTTTGAAATACATTTAATAGGTATCCCTGTAGAGCTCCATGGAAGGGACATGACATCATGCACAGATTTCTTGATTTTCATGTCAAAATACATTTTTTCCTTGGACAATTATATATCATTTAAAAGTTCTGGATGTGAGCTTTCTTCTCATATACTTTTGATCAAATTTTGACAGTTATATATCAAGCTAGGTTGCAAATTCAATACAGCAAGTGTTAAACAGATCTATTTTCAAAGTGGTAGTGATATTTGATAAAATTATTCAATTTTATTT
The DNA here is from genome assembly GCA_964016885.1 of Eledone cirrhosa. Classification (NCBI taxonomy): domain Eukaryota; kingdom Metazoa; phylum Mollusca; class Cephalopoda; order Octopoda; family Eledonidae; genus Eledone; species Eledone cirrhosa. The sequence continues at coordinate 271,074,708 of OZ024743.1, read as the reverse complement.
AATTATTCATGAAACTTTCTCAGAATTACATGTAGACCTAGATTAAAAAAACAAACAAAATATGAAAACTAATTCCTGTAAGGAAACTCATTTGTAGGAGAGGGAGAGAGGAAAAAAAAAAAGGATTGGCTCTACTTGTGAAAATGTAAACACTGCCAGAAATTATCTGACTGTATTCAAAATTTGGGGAAAAAAAAACAAAAACAAAGAAAACATCACATCAGACTTTAATAGTCTACAAAATAATATTCATTGCACAATATAATTTTTATTGGCGAAATTTCACCAATATTTCTCAAAGAAAAATGAAAATTCTGACCTTGCTCTCCACATGTTAAAACAGTGAGAGGGAATAAACAACATTCTCAATACAATGATTCCATGCTGATTTGAGGCTCTAGAAGACTTATGTAGCTCAATTTAGTGCAGTTTTTTGCAAAAATATGTTTACTTAATTTGTCCATTTCTTGAAATGATGGTTCAAACTTGATATTGATTCGTGTTCTGTTTCAGCTCTCACTATACGGTAATACGCCATTTCAACAAGTAGCATCATTATGAGTTACGAACGTCCATGGTATTCCCCTTTTTATTGACTTTGTGCTTTTGTGCCATCTTGTGGCCAGAATCGGTAATGAGTGTATCGAATTTGCAAGAAATTTTTCTTTCTTGTGGTATAAAATTCTTGAAGAAAATATGTTCTTTTCTAAGTGAAAATTAACAATAAAATTTTCACTAATATATTTCATAACGATTATCTGACCTAACCCCATTGATTTTTATATCAAAATAAAGCAAAACAAGTCCTATTCAAGACTATCTTATTTTCAAGACAAATTGAGTTATAGTGCTCCAGCATATTGAAAAGAACTAGCGTTACCATTCAACAGACAAAAACGAAAACGAGACAAAAGTTGTAATTGGGTGGAAAAACGAGGGATCTGGCATAATATGTAAGTGTTGGATTTTGATCAAAAGTATGAGAAGAAAGTTCACATCTAGAACTTTCAAATGATATATAATTTTCCATGAAAAACATTTTGACATGGAAATGGTCAAGGATAAAGTGGATTTTTGCATGGCCAAACTGTGCTGTTGCCCCTTTTCAGAGTTCTAACATGATACCTATTGTAAGCCAGTGTGTTTTCAATGGTGTGTGTTGTATTTAAGATATATATGTGCTTCTGCGTGTTTGTTTAACTCTTTTGATACCAACCCACCCAAAATCACCTCTAGAACTATGAAACAAAGCTACCCATTTAAAAGGCAGTGAAGTGGCAGAGCTGTTAGAATGTCAGATGGAATACTTTGCGGTATTCATTTCAGCTCTCTGCTCTGTGTTCAAATCCTGTCGAGGTCAACTTTGCCTTTCATCCATTTAAGATTGATAAACAAAAATGTACCAGTCTAGTACTGAGGTTGATTCTTCCTCTATATCTTTTTCTCACACTCTCTCTATCCTTCTTTGGAAAAACTCTGTTGTATTCAAACCTGGAGAGGAGAAAGGCTCTGCTAAGTTTTAAGATGCCCTAAAAACGCTGTATGTCAATACGGCACCCCTACAAGTCCCTCAGAAATTATGGGACCATTCATCCATTTAAAATTAAAATTTCCAACATAATTTTATATAGGAACATTTCATTATGTATTGTTAGAAACCTCATCTTAATAATGATTTCTACTTTAGAAACAAGGCCAGTAATTTTTTTGGGGGAGGGGTAAAGTAGATAAAATCAACTCCAGTAATTGACTAGTGCTTTATTTTACTGACCCTGGGAAGATGAAAGGCAAAACTAACCTTGGTAGTAATAACATTTTACTCAATGTTCTACAAATTCTGCCAATCCACCCTATGTCATTTTCATAATGGAATAATTAATAATTTTTGTAAACCCCTCCAAATATAGTAACAAAAGGGTTAAACAATTTGGTATATATGTTGGGGAGAGAGAGAGGGGGGGTGGAGGGAGGAAAGGAGGGGGATGGAGGGCGAGAGGGGGGGGATGGATGGAGAGATGGAGGGAGGGAGGGAAGGAGGGGGATGTAGGGAGAGAGGGGGAAGAGGGAGGGGGAGCGAGGGTGGGGGGGATGGAGGGAGGGAGAGAGAGAGGGATGGAGGGAGGGATGGAGGGAGAGAGGGAGGGAGGGAGGGAGGGAGGGAGGGAGAGAGGGAGGGAGAGAGGGAGGGAGGGAGGGAGAGAGGGAGGGAGGGAGGGAGAGAGGGAGGGAGGGAGGGAGGGAGGGAGAGAGAGAGAGAGAGAGAGAGAGAGGGAGGGAGAGCAAGAGAGAGAGAGATAGTATGTATCTAGTGAAATGGCTCAATGTGTTTCAGTGGTTCTTTTATTTGATTTCTAAGATGTGTCTTTTCATTGGTTGTTGTTAATTGTGGTGTTTCTGCGTCTGTGTGTCCACTGAAGTGGGATGATAGTAGTTAATATGTGGATTTATTAAAAAAGAAGAAAAAGAGTGAAAAATAAATTGCGTTCTTTGTAGGTTTTTGAAAATAGGCAATATTAGGGGCTATTTTAGGGGGAAGAAATAATCTGATTTATTGAATGACTGTATATTCATTTATTGGGAAAGAGGTCAAGAGAATGCTATATAAAGAAGGTAATTCTGAAGTTATTACAAATTAAGGCACAAAATGTTATTTGAAAAGGGAAGAAGAGAAATATGTTGTGTTCAAATTTTATGTTACTGCTGAAGAAACATGATTTCAAGTTTATCATTAACTCTAAAACCCTATAATTTAAGAACAGATGCAGACTATCAAGATAATTATATACTTAGAACATTAGACACAACACAAGCAACACACATTAGGTTTTTGAAAAATAATATACAATGTATTATCATATAGCGACTCTTCAATAAAGCAACAGCAGCAACAATCTGATGCTTTCTGGAAGACTTTACATATCACTGGTAATTGAACAGAGAGATGGTAATCTTGCTGAGTACACCCTGTAATATGGTAGTGCTGGTGTCACAACAAAATGCCCCCAGTACACCCTGTAAAGTGGCATTGCTGGTGTCACAATAAACTGCTCCCAGTACACTCTGTAATGTGGTAGAGCTGGTGTCATAATAAAATGCCCTCAGTACACACTGTAAAGTTGCAGTGTTGGAGCCACAATAAAATACACCTAACACACTCTGTAAAGTGGTAGAACTGGTTCCATGATAAAATACCCCTAGTACACCCTGTAAAGTGATAGTGTTGGTTCCATAATACACTCTGTAAAGTGGTTAGCAATAGAAAGGGTGTCTAGTCGTAGAAGCCTTGCCAAATATGGAATGTACAAGCAATATGTGGATCTCTGTCCAATCTAGTCTCTGACCTTGAAAACACATGTAAAATGATGATGAAAATCTATGAATCTTGAACTTTAAACCAAGACATTGAATGTATATACAGAATCAATTTTACCGTGTCCCATACTCCTCCTCACCACTGCCATCATCATTTTAACACTGGCTTTTAAGCTGGCATGCATTGGACAAGACATTACTTAATTTTTAAATGTGGTATATATCATCTTTGTTGAAACATTGTAGCTGTGGGACAGAAACAAACTTCAATGGTTTCTTAACATGGTGCTGAAATGATGACACATGCAGACACACACATTATATATATATATGTTAGCATGGAAAATGGGCGCTAAATGATGATGATGATGATGATAGGGTGTCCCAAACAATGTATACACACTTCAACAGCATTCTAATAAATATTGCCTGTGCAGGTAATCAAAGTGTGTATACATTTTTTGGGGACATGCTATATATGTGTGTGTGTGTGTGTGTGCGCGCACAGTTTCCATCTACTAAATATGGAAAAACCAAAACCAAAACATTTTCATTCTGTTAGAAATAACATTAGAGTGGCTGCCTCTATATAGGAACCTCAAATAAATGAATGTGCAAGAAATACAATAAACTGTTCCCTCCCTAAAATAACTTGTTTGAAAAACCCCATGAAGGAAAACAAGAAGTTGTCACTTTTCTCCTATTTTTAATATATTAACTATAAGCATGCTGTTTCAAGAGACATTCATGTTTTGACACACAAACTCCAAACTGTTTAAATGATCTCAAACATACACACACACAAACATATACATCAAACTGTTTAAATGAGCTCAAACATACACACACACAAACATATACATCAAACTGTTTAAATGAGCTCAAACATACACACACACAAACATACATATACATCAAACTGTTTAACCCTTTAATGTTCAAACCGGCCAAAACCGACCAGAATTCTCAACCTTTTTGTGTTGAAACTGGCTGTAACTGGTCACTCATACTGATAAGGTATTGTTCTCAAAATAAATACTTTCAAAATCTCATAGATTCGATATTATGTGAGATAAAGCTTTTACTATGAAAATATAATAGTAAATATAAAATTGTGTGAATGCTAAAGGGTTAAATGATCTCAAACATACAGACACACACAGACAGACATACACATAAATCAAACTTTTAATGACCATAAACATACAGACACACACACACACACACACACACACATTAGGCGCTGAGCTGGCTTGCCGCAGGTGTGAGCCCCGTGAGACGGAATGGCTCTTCCAGCGCATCTCTCTTACCGTCCTCTGGGGAAACACCTTCTCCATTCTGTCCGCCAGGGCCATCAGCAAGTGGGACCCCATTTGCTCATAACAGAGAGAGATGGAGGCGATGACAGTGGGAGTTCGGCTCTTCTGCATTCGGACTTGATGTGCAGCATCAGTTGTCTGTAAGGAGGTAGTGTTTCATAATTACTTTTAACTAGTCTTATTTTTTCACCATCACACATTATCAGTGACAATACACATTTGAATAGACATTCATTAAACTTTAAATGACCACAAACACACACACATTTCAACAGACAAACACACATGCATCAAACTGCTTAAATTGCCACAAATATGCATGCATTTCATGTACACACACACCGACATTGAACTGTTTAAATCAGGGGTTCTCAAACTTTTGGGGCCATGGCCATGTAATACCCTCATATGTAACCAAGATGTGGCCCTAGACTAAGAGGTCAATAGCACCTCTGATTAAGTACTGACATGGTCTTGACGACTTGTCCAATCCTTGCTCATAGGAAGAATGGATGCTAGATGGTGGTGGTGGTGGTGATGATGTGTACTTATGTATGTATGGTCACATAACTCCTGATAGAGGTAGGGGTGCTGTATTGACATACAGCGTTTCTTGGGCATTTTAAGCTGGGCGGAGCCTATCCCGCTCCAGGCCTGAGTACAGCAGATTTCTTCCAGAAAGTGAGAGAGATGACATGAGAAAGAGATATGAAGGAAGAATCGAACCCAGTACTAGACTGGTACTTATTTTATCGACCTTGAAAGGATGAAAGGTAAAGTTGACCGTGGCAGGATTTGAACTAAGAGAGCAGAGAGCCAGAACTACCACCATAAAGCATTCTATCGACATTCTAATGGCTCTGACAATTCGTCGCCTGAGGATGATACACACACACACACACACAGAGAAAGCAGAGTCAAGTGACAAATGACACTTAGTCATTTTGCTTATTACTTGACCACATATTGTTATATAATTTCTTGGAAGCTGCTTGTAGAGTCTCTTAGTAGTCCAGTCACTAATACAGAAAGTGGGAAATTATAGCTGTTCTTGTTATGATTACACACTTCAACACACACACACACAGCAAGTCAGAATGGTAACAAGAGATTGAACCACAGTTTTAAGTTTCAAGACAAGAACACTTCACTCTCTCTTTCTTTCTCCCCCAACATGACCTGATTAGTGGTCAGACAACATATGGGTGTGTGTATGTGTGCACATACACATGTATATATATATAAATATATATATATTGCAGGACATAAACAAATATTAAAAACTGACACATACATATACGTACACATACACATTGGAGTACCTTTTATTTTCTGTAACTCCTTTGTAATCCTGTCTCTAATTTTCTACTCCTGAAGAAGGGCTAAAGCCTGACACATTGAACTTTCTTTCCCCTTTTCCATATAAAGCATGAAACTAAGACTTTTTGTACCTCCTTGAACATTATATATTTATATATTTTCTCTCCTAACCTCACCCATCAACAGAACAATAGTAAACAACATGGCCTACCAAGACCCACCACACTAACTACAAATACTCCGCCACAACAAAACACTACATTTAACACAATAAAACAAGGTCCACCACAAACAAAATATACACAACAGGCTTCTGTTCAGTTTCTGTCACAAGGCAATAGTTGACCCAAGGCTATATCTAAAATAGAAGACATTTGCCCACTATGCCCCACAGTTGGGGACAGGACCTGCAACGGTGTAGTTTGTGGTTGGGAAGTAAATTCTTTTACCAGTCATTTTGAAAATCTATTTTTATTTCCATCATATGACTTTTTTTTAATTAAAAAAAAAAAATATCTGAATAATCAAAAACAGACTTTGGAAAAAAACATATGATGATAGTATTGGTGATGACAATGATGATGATAATGATATTGATGATGATAATTGTTTCTAATTTAAGCACAAGGCCATCAGTTTATCGGGTGCTGGACCTCAGTATTGTACTGGTATTTTATTTTATCAACTTTCTCCTTCTAGACAATGTTTTACAGCCAGACCACTACCATCAGAATTGCTATCATAATCATTACCCCCACAACTACCAACACCACTACCACCACAAACAACTATCACCACCACTACCACCACCAGCTATCATAACTATTATAACTACCACAACCACCACCAGCTATCATAACTATTATAACTACCACAACCACCACAACCAGCTATAATAAACACCACTACCACAACTATTATAACTACTACAACCACCACAACCAGCTATAATAAACACCACTACCACAACTATTATAACTACTACAACCACCACAACCACCACCAGCTATCATAACTATTATAACCACCACAACCACCACAACCAGCTATAATAAACACCACTACCACAACCACCAGCTATAATAAACACCACTACCACAACCACCACCACCAGCTATAATAAACACCACTACCACAACCACCACAACCAGCTATAATAAACACCACTACCACAACCACCACCAGCTATCATAACTATTATAACCACCACAACCACCACAACCAGCTATAATAAACACCACTACCACAACCACCACAACCAGCTATAATAAACACCACTACCACAACCACCACAACCAGCTATAATAAACACCACTACCACAACCACCACCACCAGCTATCATAACTATTATAACTACCACAACCACCACAACCAGCTATAATAAACACCACTACCACAACCACCACAACCAGCTATAATAAACACCACTACCACAACCACCACAACCAGCTATAATAAACACCACTACCACAACCACCAGCTATAATAAACACCACTACCACAACCACCACCACCAGCTATAATAAACACCACTACCACAACCACCACAACCAGCTATAATAAACACCACTACCACAACCACCACAACCAGCTATAATAAACACCACTACCACAACCACCACAACCAGCTATAATAAACACCACTACCACAACCACCACCACCAGCTATAATAAACACCACTACCACAACCACCACAACCAGCTATAATAAACACCACTACCACAACCACCACAACCAGCTATAATAAACACCACTACCACAACCACCACCACCAGCTATAATAAACACCACTACCACAACCACCACAACCAGCTATAATAAACACCACTACCACAACCACCACCACCAGCTATAATAAACACCACTACCACAACCACCACAACCAGCTATAATAAACACCACTACCACAACCACCACCACCAGCTATAATAAACACCACTACCACCACCACCACCACCAGCTATCATAACTATTATAACTACCAGAACCACCACCACCAGCTATAATAAACACCACTACCACTACCACCACCAGCTATCATAACTATTATAACTACCACAACCACCACAACCAGCTATAATAAACACCACTACCACTACCACCACCAGCTATCATAACTATTATAACTACCACAACCACCACAACCAGCTATAATAAACACCACTACCACTACCACCACCAGCTATCATAACTATTATAACTACCACAACCACCACAACCAGCTATAATAAACACCACTACCACTACCACCACAACCATGAACTGCTTTGTGATTCATATTGATACAGCAGTTGGGGAATCTAATAGTAATTTTATTTTACACTAAAACACGTTACATATGACAAACAAAAACATTACAAGATCCCATATTTACGAAAGTACACTGAACAATTACCCCCGTTTCCCCCCCCCCCCCCTCCTCGCCATTATTTGGGATAAGAGTATTTCTTGAGACGTATGTTAGTAGTTAGAATAGCGTAACATATACTCTATATTTGTCTCGATTTTCACACACACATAAGATGACTGAATACGCACGTATGTTTTTCCCCAGTGCTTCTCCGTTCCTTCCTCTTTTCACTATCTTCTCACTTCTGATGAAGGGCTAGTGCCCGAAACGTTGAGACTGTGTTCCTGCTATTTCAAGCGTTAAACTAATAAATTTCTTCAATGTACTGTGTCGTTTGCTTTATATATATATATATATATATATATATATATATATATATATATATATATAAAGAGAAAGGAGACATAAGCACGAACTAGATCACAGATAAACATAAATATGAAATAAAACGATACAAGGGTTGGAAAATAGAAAAAAAGAACGTTAATAAAAATCAATGACATAAAAAAGTTACACACACAATATACCCCTGAAACCACACCAACCAACCCACCTACTCAAAAGATCACTACAACCCGCCGTCGTCACCACTATCAGCAGCAACAACGATGAGGAAATGATGAAGAAAAAGGCAACAACAATGTGTGTGTGTGTGCGCGCGCGCGCGCATCTACATCTACCTACGGAAATCTCTTCGACTATAAGAGATAACTAGTTACGTTAGTTTCAATAAAATGTAGGAAGTACAGAACTAAGTTGTAACAGTCACTAACACTCTCGCCGCCAAATACAACTCTAATGTACTACTACTAAGAGAGAGAGAGAGAGAGAGAGAGAGAGAGCGTGTGCGTGATTTTGACCGCATGTATGCCAATTAAAATAGATAGCAACAACGAATACCAAAAGAAAAAGTACAGTAGCCACACACATATATATATATATATATATATATATATATATATATATGATGGAGTCTCCCGTCGAAAACGACGTGTGAGAGTTCAACAGAAGATAAAGCAAAAGCAGTTCCCAGGCAAGAACTGGTTAGTGGATTTCAGCAGAAAATGTCTTAACGTTATTCCATTTGGTAAGTACGCATGTGTAATTTCAGGCCTGTAGCATTCTTTTTTACAAGGATGGTTAAAGACACTGAATGTCAAGTCATCCAAGTTTTCAGGAACAATATGAGCCCCGAGGTGACTCTTTATTCCAACATTTGATCTAGCTGAAAAGTTGCAATGAAGATATTGATAGTTTGCAGGAATGGGGTTCTGTTGATAATTGTCTTCGATTTACATACAACTGGTTTTAATGATGAATACGTTCTTCTTCAAAGTTAATAACCTTCATATGCAAGGGCCTTGTTTCAGGGGGGTACTAGGGACAAGACCCCCCCCCCCCCCCACACACACACACTTTTTCAAACGTCTATATTTTATTTTTTTTTTTGTTTATTTGATATAAGAAATTCTTTTTAAGCTTATTTTTTATATCTGCACTTCATTTGAATATATAAAATTTAATTAGCGTAAAATTTTACTTATGTGATAGGGTCCGGGAAAGGCACCATAAGCAATTTATGCTCCTTTAAGAATCAACAAATGTTGGTTAGTCCCCCTCACATTTTAAAGGCAAACGTGACCCCTGTTCGTGTGACATTACTTTCTCCACTCACTCATATTACTGAAACATTTTCCCAGTTGTTTATATTCATATTCAGACATTTCAAATTGTCTCTAAGCTTGTCTTTATAGCGAGGTAGTGGTCGGCCTATTTTTTTACGAGAACCTTTAGATTGACCAAATAAGACTTGCTTTGGGATTCTTTCATTAATCATTCTCAAAATGTGGCCACACCATCTCATCTGAAATTTGATCAATAAAGTTTCTATTCCAGAAATATTGCATTGCGATAGCACTTGGCTATTTTTCACACCACATATCTGCCTTAGACACTTCGTATGGAAACTGCTCATTTGATTTATGTGTTTGCGATAGGGATCCAGGCTTCTACTTCATAAAAGAGAATGGTAAGAACAGTAGCTTTATAGTTATCGACTTTTATTTTAATTAAGACATCATGAATCTTCCAGTCTACCACAAAGTTTACCAAAAGCTCAACTTGCCTTTCCTATGCATATTTCAGTTTCCTTGTCAAACTTTGCATCACGAGTTACAGTTGATCTAAGGTATGTAAAAAACTACTGACTGTCTTTAGAGTTTTACCTTCAACATAAATCTGTGGCAGAGTTTCGAGACTATTTCCTGGCCTTTGTTGGAACATGAGTTCATACTTCTTTACGTTTGTCAGACCGAAAGCACTAGCTGCTGAAGCAAATTTATCAACAATGAACTACGTGTCTCAAGTAATGCATAATCATCTTCAAATCGTGTAACGTTTGATAACGTTATTATAATTCTTGCTTTGACTTGTTGATTGAAGATGCCTCCTGTAGTTCGGTAGTCCAACAAGACACCTTGAATATTGAATTATAACAATAAGGTAGAGAGTACTGGAGCCAATACAGATCCTTGTTTTGTACCATTTTCCACATCAAGTGACTGTTCACCGTTAAAGTATACAAAGGCTTTTATGTCTTTATGGAAGGATATAATGACCTAGCATTTGCTGAGGAACGCCTAACTTTCTCAGAAACTTTCATAATGCCTCGCGTGATACGGTGTCGAAGGCTTTTGTGGGATCGACAAAGACTACATACAGATTCTTGTCATGCTCATGAGCCCTTTCTTGCACCTGCCGCAAACTGAAGATCATATCTACAGTCCCACGGCCTAACCTAAAGCCATATTGACTTTCAGTGTAAATGTTAGGCACCAAGTTTTCATTGATTCTATTCCGCATGACTCACGCAAGGATTTCTCCTTCAAAGCTTCGCTGGTTGTCACATTCACACTTATTGCCTTTGTGTTAGTACAGATGGATAAATATGGATTCCTTAAATTGCTGGGGGCCGGATCCAGATTTACAGATCTGCACAAGAAGTTCAGCGAGTATCTGTATCAGCCCATTGCCTCCACACCTGTGTGTGTGTGTGTGTGTGTGTATAAAGATGTATATATCTATATAAGACGGCGTGCATATATATCTATGTGTATGTGTGCGTATATATATATATATTTATACATGAACAGGAAATATAACAAGGAAACGAAACGGAAATGTAAAGACAAAAGATATAATAATAATTGTTTCTACTTTTGGCACAAGGCCAGCAATTATCCCAGTGTATTACTGGTACTTTATTTTATCGACCCTGTAAGGATGAAAGGCAAAGTTAACCTCGGCAGGATTTGAACTCAGACCGCAAAGGGCCGTAACTCGTTGCTGCAAAGCATGGCGTCCGACCCTCTACCAATACTGCCAATCCACCGAATGATAATAAACAGATTAATAACGATAAAGATAGATACAATAGTTACACAAAGCTAACATTAACACACAGACATATGTATGCATGTATATGTATGTATATGTGCACATAGAAGACAATAGAGAGGTAGATCGGGGCAATAAATATAATGTATTTATACATACATATACAGACATGTAAAATCTAAAAAAAAAACAAAAAACTCCAGACTCAAGAACACCAATCATAATATTTCTACTTTACAAGGTCAGAAATTTTGAGCGGGAGGGGGGGGGGCGATTAAATTGACCTCAGTGCATTACTGGTACTTTATTTTATTGACATCGTAAGGATGAAAGGCAAAGTTAACCTCGACGGGATTTGAACTCAGACCGCAAAGGGGCGTAACTATGCTGCAAAGCATGACGTCCAATGCTCTACCGATACTGCCAAATAATAATAATCAATCAGATACATAAACAAGTGACGATCGTTGGCGATAAAAAAGAGAAGGTGGGCTGATGGGTGGAGGCCATTTACAAAACACAAAAAACTGTTAAATTCATTTTATATTTGACATTTATTTCTTGGTGTAATGTTTTCGTCGCACTCTTTGCGACCTGGTCACTAACACAATTACATCAAGGTAGTGTGATTCTAGCCATTCAAAAAAGCACACTTTCATTGCAAATGATCTGAAATTTAGTTGAAACATGATTGGAATCTCTTTGACCTTATGTCGATGAAGTATGACTTGCGTATGCATTTACTCCACCCTCGCGTGACTTCCTGTCTAAATTGGGAATAAGGATTTCGCAACGATCTATTGGTCATAACGACACCGCAACAACGGTTTCAATTCACTCTTGGTCTTAATCCCACCAACGGTTTCACAACGATCTATCGATCAAAACGACACGACAATAACGGTTTCAATTACTATTCAAGTCACTAATATTCTTGGAAAACACTTCATTCGCCTAACCTCCCAAATTCCTGTTCCTCTCAACAATAACACTAACGTCATCAGCAGCACCAACAACATCAACACCAAAAACACTACCAAAAACCACCACCACTACTCCACTAATAACATTAACAGAACGACATCGAACATAAATCAAATTTTCAACCTATTTTAGCAATGATAATGAAGATGGCGGCGGCGGTGGTGGTGATAATAAAGCATCGCAGTGATGTAATGATAATGATGAAATAATAATAAAAAAAAGAACTGACGCTGCTACTGATGATGATGATGATTGTGGTAAAGTGGTGGTGGTGAGGCCGGCGGGGAGGTTGATGTTGGTGATAAGGAAAGGGAGGAGGGGGAAAGATAAGAATGATAATCATAACAGCAAATAATGTCATTTAAGGGCGATGTTGTAAACGGCGGTAGTGGTGCTAAGGGTGGACGTATACAACGACTAGTTTGACGACAACAGTGATGGTGGTGATGATGGTGATGGTGTACAACGGTGATGGCGATGATGATAGTGACGCGGTACAACGCCTATCTCTAGCACGGTAGTGATGATGGTGGTGTACAACAGTGTTAACAATGATGGTGGTGGTAGTGATTATAATTGTTTCTACTTTTGGCACAAGGCCAGCAATTACCCCAGTACATTACTGGTACTTTATTTTATCGACCCCGTAAGGATGAAAGGCAAAGTCAACCTCGTAGTGGTAGTGATTATGATAATGGTGGTGTATAACTATGTTGACGATGGTGGTGGTGGTGGTGTATAACTATGTTGACGATGGTGGTGGTGGTGTATAACTATGTTGACGATGGTGGTGGTGGTGGTGGTGTATAACTATGTTGACGATGGTGGTGGTGGTGGTGTATAACTATGTTGACGATGGTGGTGGTGGTGGTGGTGTATAACTATGTTGACGATGGTGGTGGTGGTGGTGGTGTATAACTATGTTGACGATGGTGGTGGTGGTGCTGGTGGTGTATAACTATGTTGACGATGGTGGTGGTGGTGGTGTATAACTATGTTGACGATGGTGGTGGTGGTGGTGTATAACTATGTTGACGATGGTGGTGGTGGTGGTGGTGTATAACTATGTTGACGATGGTGGTGGTGGTGGTGTATAACTATGTTGACGATGGTGGTGGTGGTGGTGTATAACTATGTTGACGATGGTGGTGGTGGTGGTGTATAACTATGTTGACGACGGTGGTGGTGGTGGTGTATAACTATGTTGACGACGGTGTTGGTGGGGGAGGTGTACAGCTATGATGACGGTGGTGGGGGAGGTGTACAGCTATGATGACGATGGTGGGGGAGGTGTACTGCTATGATGACGGTAGTGGGGGAGGTGTACAGCTATGATGACGAGGGTGGTGGTTATCACGATGGTGATAAGATCGATGACAACGATGACAACTATGATGAAACTAACGATGACAACGATGATGACAACGATGACAACGACATTGGTGATAACATCATCAAAGAGGTATATTAATGATAGAAATGACACTGACAACAACAGAGAGATTGATGATGACGTCTGTAACCAATGGTGACGGCGGTGGTGATGGCAGTGATGATGATAGTGATGGTGACAGTGGTGGTAGTGGTCGTGGTGATGGTAGTGGTGATGGTGGTAGTGATGGCAGTGATGATGATAGTGATGGTGACAGTGGTGGTAGTGGTCGTGGTGATGGTAGTGGTGATGGTGGTAGTGATGGCAGTGATGATGATAGTGATGGTGACAGTGGTGGTAGTGGTCGTGGTGATGGTAGTGGTGATGGTGGTAGTGATGGCAGTGATGATGATAGTGATGGTGACAGTGGTGGTAGTGGTCGTGGTGATGGTAGTGGTGATGGTGGTAGTGATGGCAGTGATGATGATAGTGATGGTGACAGTGGTGGTAGTGGTCGTGGTGATGGTAGTGGTGATGGTGGTAGTGATGGCAGTGATGATGATAGTGATGGTGACAGTGGTGGTAGTGGTCGTGGTGATGGTAGTGGTGATGGTGGTAGTGATGGCAGTGATGATGATAGTGATGGTGACAGTGGTGGTAGTGGTCGTGGTGATGGTAGTGGTGATGGTGGTAGTGATGGCAGTGATGATGATAGTGATGGTGACAGTGGTGGTAGTGGTCGTGGTGATGGTAGTGGTGATGGTGGTAGTGATGGCAGTGATGATGATAGTGATGGTGACAGTGGTGGTAGTGGTCGTGGTGATGGTAGTGGTGATGGTGGTAGTGATGGCAGTGATGATGATAGTGATGGTGACAGTGGTGGTAGTGGTCGTGGTGATGGTAGTGGTGATGGTGGTAGTGATGGCAGTGATGATGATAGTGATGGTGACAGTGGTGGTAGTGGTCGTGGTGATGATGATAGTGATGGTGACAGTGGTGGTAGTGGTCGTGGTGATGGTGGTAGTGATGGGAGTTGTGATGGCAGTGATGATGATGGTGAAAGTGGTGGTGGTAATTGTGGTGGTCGTGATGGTGACAGTGGTGGTAGTGGTGGTGGTGGTAGTAGTTGTAGTGATGGTGACAGTGGTGTTGCTGGTAACGACGATGGAGACGCTTCATACAGATGATACGATAGAACTTATGATTGATCATATTGATGATGATGATGGAGGGCGATGGTGATGACAACACACCACCAAAATACACTGGATAATGGTGACGATGACAGAAGCAATGATGATGAGTGAGTGGGATGGTGGTGACCGCACACACGATGGTGACCACTGTCACACTAACAATGTCCACTGAAGATAGGAAGAGAGGTTTGGATTGACATTATATTGCGGCCATATTGGTACTGATGATGATGATGACGACGATGATGATGATGATGACGACGATGACGACTTTGACGATGATAAAGATGACAACAACAACGACGATGACAATGATGGTGACTCTGACGACGACAAGAAAAAAAAAGGCGGATGTGAAGGAATCCAAAACCTATCAAATTACTTTCAAGAAATAATCAAACCATCATCATCATCATCATCATCATCATGTATACTTAACCACACAAATGTCTGCGCCTGTGCGCGCAATATATGACCACAAGTCCTATGAGTTAACAAAGAAAATGCTGTTTGAGGATGTAGAGACATACATGCCCTTCTCAAAGACATTATTAGCGACATAGAGTCATGGCCTTTACCTTCTGAGTTCAAATCCCGCCGAGGTTAACTTTGCCTTTCATCCTTACGGGGTCGATAACAAAGTACCAGTAATGCACTGGGGTAATTGCTGGCCTTGTGCCAAAAGTAGAAACAATTATTAGCGACATTCACGATCGTAAGGTCATGCATACGATTCCCGATAGTGCATTGTGTCCTTGAGCAAGACACTTAATTTCACGTTGCTCCAGGCCCCTCAGTTGGCATAATAAAGTTGCACCTGCATTTCAAAACTTTTCAATCAGTGTCACGCTGAATCACTCAGAGAACTACGTGCACTCTTAAAATTAAAAGTGTACGTGTCTGTGAACTGTTCGCCACTTGCACATTTATCTCACGCGCAGACTGCTCCGTTGATCGTATCAACTGGAACACTCGTCGTCGGAACCGACGGAGGCCCAACAATAATACCTAGTAATTACACGTTCCCCAACATAGCGACACACATACATATTATATATATATATATATATATACATATATATATATATATATATATATATATATACTAATCAAGCAGCAGTAGTGCTTCTGGAGGCACCATCAACTACAAACGTACATCCACTACCAAGATACACACACACAAGTATAGTAACTACAAAACCTGGCTATCGTTGATAATACTAATTGTAAATTTTTTTTATCCGATTCCATCATGAAAGTACTTTTAATGTTTACTTCTGAAGTCCAACAACAACGGTAACAACAAAAACATCAGTACAACAACAACAATAAAGACAACAATAACAGCAACGACTACAGTAACAACAAACACACATAACAACAGTAACAACAATAGCCATAATAGTAACAACAATAACATTAACAACAATAACAGTAACAACAACAAAATAATAATACTGTAACAATGAAGAACGATATCAAATAACAGCACAAAAAAATCATCAGCTACAAATGTGTATTTCTTTTAATCAGCTTAAACTTTTAACAATTTCTACAAAAGCTTTTCAATATAATAATAATAATAATGATAATAATAATAAATAAATAAATAAAATAAAATACAAAATTGAAATAAAAAAACGATTTTAGAGCAAAATAATATAAAATCAAGGGAAAACAAAAAGAATGAGGAGAAAGAGAGAGAGGAGGGAAAGAGGAGAGAGAGAGAGAGGGAGGGGGAAAGAGGGGAGAGAGAGGGAGGGGGGAAAGAGAGAGAGAGAGGAGGGAAAGATGGGAGAGAGAGAGGAGGGAAAGAGGGGAGAGTGAGAGGGAAAGGGAGTGGAGGGAGGCAAGGAAAGGGAGAGGAGAGGGAGAGAGACAGCGAGGACGGGGGAGGGAGAGAGACAGAGAGGACGGGGGAGGGAGAGAGACAGCGAGGACGGGGGAGGGAGAGAGACAGAGAGGACGGGGGAGGGAGAGAGACAGAGAGGACGGGGGAGAGAGAGAGAGACAGAGAGAGCGGGGGGAGGGAGGGAGAGAGACAGAGAGGGCGGGGAGGGAGGGAGAGAGACAGAGAGGGCGGGGAGGGAGGGAGAGACAGAGAGGGCGAGGAGGGAGGGAGACAGAGAGGGCGGGGAGGGTGAGGAGAGAGAAGGAAATAAAAGAGTGGGGGTGGCAGAGACAAAAACAACAATAACACAAAAATTGCGATCAAAAGTAAAAGAAACAAAAAAAAACAAAAAACAAGCAGGAAAAGTTAATTACTTTTTAATAATCGTCTTTTGAACACAAGTTTTCAAAAAGGTACTAACCAGCTTTTTAATCCCGACTTCAACACCACCAATAACAACAGCAGCAGCAAAACCACAAATAACAGCTGCAGTACCAACAACAATAACACCAATAAAAACAACCAAGCACAACTACAATACAAGCAACACCAACTATCACAACCAAGACACAATTTAATTCCATCTATCTATCTATGTTTTCAACCATCCAAACAAATTCTAGTAAGACGACCAGGAGTGACTGACAGACTAATATAATGCATTAACCAATTCCAGATCCGCTATAAAATTCTTTCGTCTCTTCATACCTTTTTATTAGCATCCCTCCTCGCTCCCACTTCATCGTCATCACCATAATCATCATTATCTTCTATTACACCCCCCAAACCCACCTCGCCTGTATTTTTATTTTAACTGACACTAAATTGTCACCTCGTGATTTTTCAAAATTCTGTTACAGACGACTCTGAAACCAGTAAAAGCAGACGACAACCATATAAGCTACCATGCAATTAAAACTGCAGCCGTTTTTCAGCGTTTTGCAACTTTGGGATTGGTTATCAAAGTTGATGGCAACTATAAAAGATCTCTTTAATTACTGCCTAACCAAGTCTAGTCTTTACTGCCATTCCTGCGTAGCCCAACCAACCAGCCAGCCAGCTAACCAGCTACTGTTTTTTTAAATCTTTTAGATTTTATTTTGCTCCTCCATTTTAATGCACACATACACATATATATTACATAACACACACACACATACATACATACAAGAGACGGTAGATAGAGTCGGATATGCTTACACATAAAAATCTATTTGCCAACACACACGCACATACATACATACATACAGACGATAGCTATATATTAAAAAATTCTATCAGCCAACACATACATACGGATAGACTTGTAACTACAGTCGGATACGCTACATACAAAAATCTATCTGCCGCCATCTTATCACCTACTGCTTCCATCTTTAGACCTTGCTCTTCAGAGCGCCATTTTGAATACTTTCTTCTAAATACATTATTTATTTCTTTTAAAATTTTCTGTTTGAGGCTTTTTAAAATGAGAGAGAGAGAAAGAGGGGTATGGGTAGGGGGATAAGTGATCATCAGAAAAGATTAGTACTTCTCAGCGCTGGCAAGAGTCAGCCCATATCCACGTCCAATTCCTTTCAAATAAATGGGAGTCCAAGCTTATTAAATGCTATAATAGCCTCTGTCTATCCCTTTCTGTCGGTTGACGCTTACAACCAACTATGATAAACCTGCCCATTCTTTTATGTCATCAATACAAGTTGTTTTTTTAACTTGTGTCGCTGCACTTTCCTTTCTTCTATAATGTCTTGTGGAAACAATAATGGCTGCTGTGTGATTAGGAAATTTTAATTCGCAACATTATAATTCCAGGTTCGATCCCAAATGCACGTCATCTTGGCTATCTTCTACAATAGACAACATACCTATTTTTGAGTGGTAAATTTGAAACTTCACCCGATTTAATCCTCTCTGCTTGTTTTAAAGTGTTAATATTCATCTTAGAGAAAAAAAAAATCCATCATAATCTTATGTACGAATTTCTGTTATGATCGAAACATTAGATAAATGAGAAAAGTCAATTGAGTTACCAAATCCTTCCAAATTCAATATTATTCCCCAAATTATTTGAAAATCATAGACATTAGAAACATGGTAATGAAAGAATGCATTTAACCCAGCGCACCAAAAGCTAGCTCTGGTTCTATGAAACGGAGCCACTCATTTTAAATGTGTGTGTGTGACAGTTCACACCTATGCAGGTTTGGCTGGCCTCCTCCAAGGTATATCTCGTTGGGGATGTCTTGGGTAATTTAATGATAGGGACCCCAGTCCTATCATCTCATTTCTATAGCTGAGTAAACTGGAACAATGTGAAATAAAGCAATTTTAAATGGTTCCTATTTAAATTTAAATCTTCCAACACAGTCTGATATAAGAACATTATTGGGTCCACCATCACAAAAGTTCAGGCAAGGTCTTCTATCTGATGATAACCTTCTTCCCCCCCCCCCCCCAGCCTTAGAATACCTGTAAAAAGGTAACCAACGCAACGTTAGCGTATTTCTCCTAAATTAGACTCGCTGTGATTTCCTTAAAGCCCAAGTTCTGCCATAATTGTTTACTTCACTCAAGGGCGTCTATCTTTTTGATCAGTCTTAGCATAAACAGAGATGCCAGTTTGATAGACTATTTTTATTACGGGCACAAATGAAGATGATAGAGATCACTTTCTTCTTCTTCGCCCACTTATTCCCGAGAGGGTTGTGGGGGCAGAGTCCTCAAACACTCCTTCCATCGGGTTCTGTCAGAAGCAACCGTCTCCAATTGATCCGGCTGGATCCCCAAGCGTGACCAGCCAAGCTCGTGGATGTTATTCAACCATCGTGCTCGGGGTCTACACCTGGGTCTCCTACCTATTGGTTTCGTCCGTAAAATCTGTCGAGCGATTCTTTCCCGAGACATTCTAACCACATGTCCATAGTATCGGAGCTTTGATCTCTCAATTCGGAGAAGTAGCAGCTCTACCTGGAGCAACACTCTGATCTCCGTGCTACACACTTTATCGAGTAACGTTACTCCAAAGACCCTTCAGAGGAATCCCATTTCGGCCGCTTGTATTCGCCATCGTATTCTTAAATATCGCCAAAAGTTAAAAGAAAAAACCACATAAAACTTGGTGTCGCACCCTCCAGACACTTTGACATCACATTGCGTGAGGTTAACTAATATTTTATTCTACTTTTGGCCCAAAGTCGACTAAATCGACTCCACTACGTTACTAGTACTCGGCAAAATAAAATACCAATAACGTACTGGGTCCATTTAGTCGACTTTCTCCTCTTGAAAATTGCTGGCCTTGTGCTAAAAGTAGAAATATATATTAGATAACCTCACGCAATGTGATGTCACACCTTGTAATCTACAGTTACGAAAAATTAGGGAACAAATTTAATTAAGATCTAATGTCATAATAAAATTATGAACCAGGTTAAATTAATCAACTTTAATCACGAGTGCAGAAAACTACAGGCTATTAATTCAATTGAAAACCAGCAGTGAGAAATAAGACAGAAGTGGTTTGTATTTGAGAAGAGGGACCAAACTATGCTTTGTTCTCGAGGATTCGTTGCTTTTCAAAGAATGCATTTAACCCTTTTTGATGCCAGCGCACCAAAAGCTGCCTCTGGTTCTATGGAACAGAGCCACTCATTTTAAAGGGTTCCTATTTAAATTGAAATCTTCCAACATAGTCTGATATAAGAACATTTTATTAAATTGTGTTACAAATACTATCGCAATAATGAAATAATCATTTTAGTAAAATCCCTGCAAATTCTCCATTCGTTAATTCAAATACAGAGTATTTCATGAGAAATGCAGTAACGAAAGGGTTAATGGCGTGTGTGTATTTTTTAGTCTTCTTCACCAAGAAATTTATGTTAGCCTCACTGTCTTCCTATTTCTCTCTCAGTCAAGATGATTCTCAGTAAATTGGATCTTGTTTCCCTTAATGTTTGGTGATAGCGATTACTGACAATTATTTTCTTGTATACATTGTTGTAGAGCAGAGTCTTCAGGCTCATTTTTGATGCGTTGCTGGGCTAACCCCTGCAGTTCTTCGACAGATATTTTACTATAGGACGATTAACTGCTTCAAATCTTCCACACTGACATCCTGCATTGTCTCTTGTTTGGCTAACTCAACAATTTTATTGATGATTACCGGTATTATTTTTTTTATCAAACCCCAGAAAGTCATTACATGCTTCCGACCATAATTTCTTCCAGTCTCTTTACATGCAGATGTCGGGTTACTTTATCCTTTACGAACGGAATGTGCAATATTCGGTATCTTCATCAATCTTTAACAAAGCTATGTTTAAGCATTGGGAATTATATACGTGAATATGTATGTAACTGTAACTTCTAGCGTGTCTTCAGCATTTTAAACGAGCCGAATGTTTGCGGTTATTTAATATGTTTAAGTGTTTGGGGGCAATAACAACAAGTTTCTATGTATTTTTAATCGTTTGGTGACATCTCTATGGCATTCATGATACGATCCTTTTACCAAGGTTCCCTCATAGATTGCTTTCATTCAATGAATTGTTCGAAAGAACAACAAAGGTAGGAGGCCTTGACATTAGAAATTACAGGTTGATACATGGGTTGTGATAAGGAAGTGGTGCGGGGTAAACTATCTCGAGAGAAACACAGGCCTGAAGTATGTTGATATTCTAGGTGTGACCTGAAGTATTAACAATCACCGGCACTGCTTTAGATAATGTTCTTTCGCAATATCAAAAGGCGGTGGATTAGCAGAATTTACAGAACGTCGGATAAAATGCTGTTGCGGTATTTGTTATAGCTATTTACATTTTGAGTTCAAATCTTACCGAGGTCAACGTTGCCGTTTATCATTTCGGGATCGATAAAAGGAAGTACCAGTCAAGTACTATGGCTAGTTTAATCAACTTTGCTGCTGGCCTTGTGCCTAAATTAGAAATCCATATTTTTCACTTTTGAACAAATACAGAAAAAATACTGTGCAAAAATGTGTATTGACATCCAGGCATTCTAGTTTGATTTCCAAACCACAGGCAGATGTATTTATATTATTTCCCTCATTGGCCGTTGTGATTTTGAATGAAACACGAACATTTGTTTCAGCTTGAAGGTTCCTGAAGCATTGTCGCTAAGTAATAGTGTAAATAGTCCGTTCCGATCATGAAACACGAAGAGTCCCCGCTTTCTTCTACTGGAAATGAATATGAGGGATGGTTTTAAAACAGTTTCATCTACTGTGAATACAAACGGGAGAGAGTAGCTGCCAAACTACATAATCTTAAGAACCTGGGTAAATTTCTTTGTTCCATGGGTAACTGCACCTGCAACTTCACTTGACAGAATGCGGTGTAGGTTATGCCGCCATTTAAATCATTAAAACCAACCTCTACTTCAGAATTATCTCCCCCTTTTGTAAGTCTCTGAGGATGCTCCTTTGTTTTGCACGAGGCGTCCGCTTAATGGTATGTTGTGCTTCGTTGTCCACGCATTTAGCAGGCAAATATCCCATTTTTTCCAGAAATTTACTCCTTGAACACGTCACACTTCATGATAACAACGAGGTTGTAATGGCAGCTTTATTATATCCACACTTCTTTAATCATTAGTGTGGCCAACTTTAAAGACTTACCCACATTCACTTGACATTTGCCAGTTTCTAACAATCTCGACACTTGCACATTTACATCCAGTGTGATGATTTTTCTTTCTTTCCTTTTTTTTTCAGGCACCTTCGATGAACTATCAGTACTTTGGATTTACAGGCCATTTACTACTCCTGATCGATAAACAATTGAGCGAACAATCTGGGTTATTATATGTGGGAGTATGTATGAGTGTGAAACATAGTTTCTTACATATTAGCAAACAATTATTATAATAGCATAGTGTTACTCCACTTAAACTATTGTCTCCAAGAAAAAAAGAGCGCTTTAGCGAATCAGCGCCGAAGGGACTTTGCTCTCTCTCTCTCTCGATATATATATATGTATATATGTATGTATGTGTGTGTGTGTGTGTGTGTGTGTGTGTGTGTATGTGTATGTGTATGTGTGTGTGTGTGTGTGTGTGTGTGTGTGTGTGTGAAGAAGAAGAAAAAGAAAAAGGGAGAAGTGTAAGTACAAAAGTTAACTAGCAACAACAGAAAGGAACAGCAGCATCAACAAGAACGCCAGAAGATTGAGTGGTTTCGGAAGAAAAGGCGACATGTGAGTTGTTGGTGCCAGTCTGTACGGCGGTGACGACGATGACAACGATGGTGGTGGTGGTGGTGATGGTTGGCCGAAAGGAGGTCTGCTAGGGAAATAACAGAGTAAGAGGTGGTCGGAAGGGTGTTGGGGTGAGGTAAGGATGGGGGGAATTTATTCCAAGAGACAAGTCTTTCTCTCCCAAAAGAGGTATGGCGTGGCATTGAATCGTCGTTGTCGTGAAAAGATGTATTGGTTTGTGGTCGGGATGGACTACGATGGTGGTGGTTATGGTGGTGATGGTGGTGATGGTGGTGATGATGGATAGATGTGTCTGGTAGTGGTGAAGGGGGTGCTGCTGATGAAGGCACTGATGAGGGAGGTAATGGTGATGGTGATAATAATGGCGGTAATGGTGGTGGTTTTGACGGTACTGAGTTTCAAGAGGTGGTACTGGTGGTGGATGTGGTAGTTATGGTGATGCTGGTACGGCTAGTATTTGTAGTGGTCACAGTGATGATGATGATGGCTAGATGAATGTCTGATGGTTGTGGTAGTTTTGACGGTGTTGAGAGTCTTAAGAGGTGATATTGGTGGTGGTGCTGCGGAGGAGGTGGGGGAGAGTACTGCAAGTATCTGCAGTAGCCGTGGTGATATGGGGAGGCAAGATGGGTGGAGCACTTACACTGTTCTTTGTGGTGCTTAGTTTTTGGCGGTGTGTGCGTGGTGCACGTGGTGAAGGTTTTTCTAAAAGCGCGAAGCGTTGAATTTGGATTAGCTTGTTATATATATCAGAACGGAGGCGGTAAAAACAAGTTAGAGAATTACTCACCAGAGTACTCGATACTTGGGGTAGTAGAGTAGGTAATATAGGGTCCCGAATTTTTCATAATATATATATATATATATATATATATATATATATATATAAAGTAAGAATATTGTGATGTGTTGGTGTAAATGGTAGCATAGTGGTCCGGATAACCAAAGATGTGGGTTCGACTCCCATGTACGTCTATATACTCATCTTTTTCCATTTCTCCGAGGGCTCTTAACCCCACTATCAGGCTAAATAATTTCTTTAGTCAAAATACGGCGATAACTTACATTTTTAATAATATATATATATATATAGAGAGAGAGAGAGAGAGAGAGAGAGAGAGAGAGAGAGAGAGAGAGAGAGAGAGAGAGAGAGAGAGAGAGAGAGAGAGAGAGGAAAATAGTCAAGACCCCGACGGCTGAGCTCAGGCCGTTTCGACAGCTAGATCGAAACGCTTTGGATCTAGCTGCCGAAACCGCCGGAGCTCTGCCGTCGGGGTCCTGACTCTTTTCCTATTACCCACT
>OZ024743.1:271035028-271047528 GCA_964016885.1 Eledone cirrhosa | reverse complement strand
GTAACAACTACTACAACACAATAACAACAACAACAGTAACAACGTCAACTACAACAGTAACAACACCAACAACAACAGCAGTAACAACAACAGCAGTAACATCTAAAACAACTATATCTGCAGTAACATTTTAATTTTATATCAAATTTTGTTTATTTCTGTCTTTTTGGTGTTGTTTTATGAGAGAGAGAGAGAGAGAAAGTGTGTGTGTGTGTAGGTATGTGTGTGTGTGGGTGTAGGTATGTGTGTGTGTGTGTGTGGGTGGGTGTAGGTATGTGTGTGGAAGAGTAAGGTGGACGTTATTACATTTTTTTTTAAATTCACAAAAGAAAATAGAAAAAATAAAGATCACATACAAACACACTAAAATACAACAAAGATTACAACAATGATGATAGTGATGACGATGATGATGATAGTGATGTCGATGATGATGATAGTGATGACGATAGTGATGACGATGATGATGATAGTGATGTCGATGATGATGATAGTGATGTCGATGATGATGGTGATGACAAATGTGAACCGAAACAACAGTTGAAAAAATGTCCAACACTGCCAGCACATTCTGATGTTTTACTCTACTGGAACAGACACCATTTAAAGTCTTGCACCAGCAGCATAGCCACCACCCAAGCCTCAAGCCACCATTACCGTCGCCACTACCATCACCCAGGCCTTAAGACACTATCATCATAGCTACCACCCAAGTCTCAAGCCACCATCAACAAGCCACCACCACCACCACTATAGCTATCACCCAAGCCTTAAGACGCCCTCATCACAACTACCACCCAAGTCTCAAACCACCACCACCACCATCATCATAGTGACCCCAAACCATCATCACTATAACAACTACCACTCAAGCCTCAAACCATTACCACCACCATCATCTACACCCCTTACCACCATCTTCACCACAACTATCACGTAAGCCTCACAACAACATCACCACCTCCACCACTACAACCACACTACATTAACTATCATGTGTTCGATCTATTTAATCAGTTAACAGTGATTTCTTTAACGGCGTAAAACTAAAACCAAAATATCAACACTAGAATACACACAAACACGTACAAATACACACACATCAACACGTGCATTCACGCACACCCACACCAAAACACACATGCGCGCGCACAGAAACACACATACACACAAGCACATGCATGCTGACACGCACTAAAACGCGTTCACATAAATACACTCCCAAATGCACGCACACACACAAACACATTAAAATACACGCACACAGATTCTAACTCATACACACACTAACACACACACACTCACAAATACATGCAAGCACACTAACATACACACTAAAATACACGCACACACACAATTCTTGGAAGCACCATGTGAAAATCTGCTGATACAACCGGGGTTGGATATTGTACCAAAGTGACATTTTCTCTTTCCGCTAGTTAAATATTTTAATTTTTATACTTTTTTTTCTTTCATCGTTATCTCTCTCTCTCTTCTAAAAATCAATTTGTGATGGTTTGTTGTTGTTCTTAATTTTATATAACTTTAATATTTACGGTTTTATTTATTTTTCTATTTTACAATTTTCTTGATATTTTTAAAAACATTTTTAAAAAATTAATTTTCTCTACACATTTTCCCTTTGTGTTTTTTTTTTCTTTTGTGATAAGGCATAGTATTTGTTTAATTTCGGTGATTAACACCTCTCATTTCCAATGTGTGTTTTTTTTTTTAGATTTCAGTAGACCTCCTCCACACAAACACAATCTTTATTTTTTTCTTTCTTTAATATTCTACAGGGTAAAGGGAGACAATCTCCAATGTTGTTCAGTCCCAGCTCAGTCTTCTTCATTAAGCAGACATATGATCAAAAGTGTTTCAGCAATGATCATCTAGTCTTTTCTTCAGAGACAGTGAATCTGGTCTGCGTGCGTGTGAATCTGAACGGTGTTATTTTTAAGTATTCTATCAATACCAGTGTTCCTCAAGGCTCTATTCATGGTCCAACTCTATTTCTCCTCTACATCAACGATCTTCCTACAAATCTTCTGCAATTCATCACAATTTATGCTGATGATACTACTCTTTCTTCTGGTTTTCCTAGCAATCCCTCTCCCATGAAACTGTTGGGATTTGCTGCTAATCTTGGAAGTGGATCTGAAGTCTGTTACGAATGGAGCGAAAAGTGGCTAGTAACTTTCAATCCCGGCAAGACCACTCATATTTTTCGGTAGGAAGCAGGTTCCCTATTCCCCTCCATTTGCATGAATTATGGGTCTGAGGTGTCACATAGACAGACAGTCAAACCAATTGAAGAATGGTCTTCATCGAAATTTCTTGGGGTTCTTATATATAATTAATTGATAGGTCTCCTTGCCGCAAGGTCGGGTCAAACGACTATCTCTTTACAAGTCCACAATTCGTTCTTATATGGAATACTGTTGTCATATTTGGGTAGGAGCACCATCTTGTCACTTAGATCCCCTCGACTGGGTTCAAAAGTGAGCTTCTAATTTGATTGGTCCTTCTCTTGCTTCAACTTTACAACCCTTATCACATCGACGTGACATCGTCAGTCTTAGTCTTTTTTATTGTTATTACCACATAAAAATGTTCTACTGAACTTTGTCTTTTGGCTCCAGATCACTTTGTGCCATCTCGCCTAACTTCTTTATCCGGATGCTGTTATGGTTTCGCGAACAAGAAAGTGTTTCTATGGTCGTGGTTTTTCTCCCCCAACTGCCAGACTTTTTTGGAACTCTTCTGTCTCATTGTTTTCCTCTTTATAACCTGAACGCTTTCAAGTCTCAAGTAAATTCATTCCTTTCGTCTTAATGCCTCTTTCTTCATACTCCCTTACACTAAGTGGCTCCACGCCTTGTTTGGGACTTTCGAAAAAAAAACATACACAGGTCACCCTTGCGCTCCCTATTTTCCTCAATTCCTCCACTGCTTCTTTTTTGTACTGGCCGCCGTCGATACCTCCAGTCTCCTCAGTCCTGGGCTGCTATTTTCCTCCGCAAAATCAAGAAAAAAGTATCCCACCTGAGGAGGGAGCCCCACGGAGCGGAGTGACTGATGTAGTGGGTGTACCTGATTGCTCTCCGCAGAAATGCTTTCGCCATCTTGACCATAGGGTGCAACTGAGATATACCGCCTAGCCTGGGGTCAACAATCTGTCCGCCCCTTCCCACTTTTTTAATTATTTAACTTTTCTTCATGGTTATTATGTAAAATATTTATGTAAATAAAATTCAGTAATTTTTTGAATTGTCTATTAACTTTTCTCTCAAGCACTATATTAATATGATCAAGCTTTTCCAACCTCCCGAACTATATAGTTCTACATGAGATTATATATGAACTCTTAATTTATGATTACCTCTATACAGGGAGAGTCAAAAGTAGCGCTCGATTCCTGTTTTATAGCTGTCAGTTTGTTTGCCATTGGTATTACAGTGTGCATGTATGCCCTGGTGCACTACAAACAGCGCGTTGAGCCGGTGCTTATCCCGGTTTCAGTGGCGTGAAGCGACTGAGAGTACAAGACTTCCCTCCTGGACAGGACGCCATCCATCGCAGGGTTAAACCCCCAGCTATAGCTGGTACTCATTTTCAGCTGAGTATACTGGAGCAACGTGAAATGAAATGTTTTGCTGGAGAACACAACACGCAACAGGAATCGAACCCAGGGCATTACGATCGTAAGTCCAACACCCTTACCACTAGGCCATGCGCCTTCACTTTACAATGTGCAAGAAGGTAGAAATAAATGAAAGCCATGTTTTCAAATTATTTCAAATGATTCCATTTACCCAGGGAATAAGGAATTGTAACAGTGTTTTACTTTCAATGTTCAAAGTGTCCTCCCTTGTGATCAATGCATAATTGCAATCAAGCAGACACAGAGTGACACACACGCTTGCAGAGTTCGCTATCAATTTCCTCAGACAAAGACAGGTATTAACAACTTCAAGGTAACATATTAACAACATTAACAACAACATGAGCATGACTTCCTAGAAACTGGGTGCTACCATCCGGTAGTTGGGTATATTGGTATTTCATTTGATATATACACAATATACTCTATTCTTTCCAAGTTTGGATTCATCACCAATTCCTCTCTTAGCTAAAACCCTTCTCTGGGGTTTGAAATCGCCCCACCATGGAGGCCCGAATGACTCCCGTTTGAGATCCAGGATCACATTATCCACAGATTTTACGGTAGAACGGATAGTGAGGTTGCGGGTACATTCGTTTGCTATTTCTAGTGGGAATCGAACTCACAATCACAATTGCGAATCCAATGGTTTCTCGCGCCTTCTATGGTTTAGCATGGTTAAATGTTGACCATGTAGTGGAAAATGCAGGCTTAGTAATCTTCTTAGTGCAAGAAGTGTAAAAAACTAGGTTGGTCAGCTTACCAAACTGTATATTGAAAGAGCTACTCTAGTCTGCTAAATAACCAGGTGCCAGCTCTTACCACCATACATAACTCAGAGAGACAGAAGTGCATCTGGAAACTACACGAAACTAATGACACAACACTGTCATTTCTACGCCCATGTTGGCATAGGTTGGATGGATGTTTTTGGAGGCAGTGTTTTTACGGCCGGATGCACTTGTTTTAGTTGCCTCTTGTGACAATAATAATAATGATGATAATAATAATAACTGTTTCTATTTTTGGCACAAGGCCAGCAGTTATTCCAGTGCATTACTGGTACTTTATTTTATCGACCCCCGTAAGGATGAAAGGCAAAGTTAACCTAGGCGGGATTTGAACTCAGAACGTAAAGGGCTTTAATTATATACCGTAAAACATGTCTGATACTCTACCGGTACTTCCAATCCACCGTCCGACATAACAACAACAACATTATTTTAAATAATGGTTTCTAATATAGGCACAAGGCCAGCAATTTGGGGGTGGGGGAGTCGATTAAATCGACCCCAGTGCGTTACTGGTACTCTATTTTATCGAGCCCGTACGGATGAAAGCAAAGTTAACCTCGGCGGGATTTGATCTCAGACCGCAAAGGACCGTAACTCTATGCTGCAATGCATAGTGTCTAATACTCTACCGGTACTGTCAATTCACCGCCTGACATAACAACGGCAACAACAGCAACATTTAAAAAATAATGATATTAGTTACACAGGGGAAAATTATCAAATAAATTAAGTAATCATCTAAAAACAAAATAAATATCACCTAGTTAATGTGATTAGTTATTATCTCACACCCCACCCCATTTTCACAAACACCGAAGCATAAGGATGAATATATAGTGGTTGGTTATGTTATTGATTAGTATTACCAGTAGTAGTAGTAGGAGGTTTTAGTGGTGGTAATAGCAGTGATAGTAGTGGTTATTGTAATCTGTAATACGGATTTTTAACATTGGCACGAGGCCAGCAATTTGAGGGGAGAGTCAATTATAATGGATCCTCAATACATGACTGGTACTTTATTTTATCGGCCCTGGAAGGATGAAAGGCAAAGTTGACCAAAGCGGCATGTGAATCCAGAATGTAAAGAGCTGAAACAAATACAACTAAGCATTTGTCCAAAGCTCTAAATATTTTGTGTGAGCGTGTATATATATATATATATATATATATATATATATATATATGTATATAATCAATAACAAAGAACGCCTATAGCATATGCATATCTTTACTTGCTAACATTGTTTCATCCGCACTATAAGTGGGACTCATCAGAGCATAAAGGTTAATTACATACCACACAAGCAATAACAAATCCAAGACATTGAAGAATGAAAAATAATAAAAGATAAAAGATATTGAGGAAGTAAAAATAAAAATAAAAATAAAAATAAAAATAAAAATAAAAATAAAAATAAAAATAAAAATAAAAATAAAAATAAAAATAAAAATAAACATTGAAAAATAAACAATGAAAAATAATTGAAAAATATATTATAAGTCTATTTTTTACCTATTTTTCACCTATTTTTTATCTACTCTTACCTAATCCTATCTATCTTATCTATTCTTGTCTGTTCTCTTATCCATGTGTATGCTTGTATGTAACTATATGTTGACAGCACCCCGCCCAACTGTGACTGATAGCACCCCTTATTTTTCAATTATTTTTCATTGTTTATTTTTCAATGTTTATTTTTTATTTTTATTTTATTTTTACTTCCTCAATATCTTTTATCTTTTATTATTTTTCATTCTTTATTTCTTCAATGTCTTGGATTTGTTATTGCTTGTGTGGTATGTAATTAACCTTTATGCTCTGATGAGTCCCACTTATAGTGCGGATGAAACAATGTTAGCAAGTAAGGATATGCATATGCTATAGGCGTTCTTTGTTATTGATTATATCACGGCTCTGTCCTCAGACATCGAGCTAACCTTATACTGCCTGTTGGATAAGTGGAGTATTATACACCCCTGATCCTCTCCCTAGTATACTATATATATATGTATGTATGTGCGTGTGTGTGTGCGCGTGTGTGTATGTATGTGTGCGTGTGTATATATAAGGTCCTTAAGTATGAAATGTCCGGCTTCCTTATGTACTTTCAATTTGAAATCGGACATTTCATACTTAATGACCTGATAAAAATCTATATATCAATTGTATTAATACTACGTAATGC
This sequence comes from Eledone cirrhosa, assembly GCA_964016885.1. NCBI lineage: Eukaryota > Metazoa > Mollusca > Cephalopoda > Octopoda > Eledonidae > Eledone > Eledone cirrhosa. The sequence continues at coordinate 271,040,884 of OZ024743.1, read as the reverse complement.
ATATTTCTGTAACTTCCATATTTTAATTAGGTTTATATAGTTACATATCCCAGCTCGAGCCGGTGGGGCTGGATCGAGGGGACGGCAAAATGCCAGATGGCATGACCATCTTCCCGTTCCGCGGTGGCAAACTCCTCGTCTGGGATGCCACTTGCACCGACACTTTCTGCAGCCGCAACTTGGTGCAGTCTGCGACTGACCCAGGTTCTACTGCACGTCGGGCTGAGGGGGCCAAACTCCTCAAATACCGGTCGCTCTCCGACAGGTTTGCGGTCGTACCCCTGGCAGTGGAGACTTCTGGTGTCCTCGGCTCCAGGGCTACCTCCTTACTCACCACCATAGGCGCTGAGCTGGCCAGCCGCAGGTGTGAGCCCCGCGAGTTGGAGTGGCTTTTCCAGCGCGTCTCCCTTGCCGTCCTCCGGGGAAACGCCTTCTCCATTCTGTCCGCCGGGGTTGTGAGTGGGCCCCATCGTGTATCATTTTTGTAAATAGGACAACAGTTTATGATTTAAAAAAAAATACATAAAAAGTTACTAAATTAGCTTAATAGATAGTAAAAAAAAAAAAAAAATTCAATAGTGCTATGGAAGGTACTTTTTCAGACATATGTTAATAGTTAGAATAGTATTACACCTACTCTGTATTTGTCTTACTATAAAACGATCCATTCCACTATAAATGACTACCATCTACGTTGTGGCTTACATTCAAATTATTTCTTATGGAATAAATAACTGCTAGCTGGACAAATTAACTCTTTAAACAAGGAAAACATTCACACACATATTATATATATATATATAATTGTTTCTACTTTTGGCACAAGGCCAGCAATTACCCAGTGTATTACTGGTACTTTATTTTATCGACCCCGTAAAGATGAAAGGCAAAGTTAACCTCGGCGGGATTTGAACTCAGATCATAAAGGGACGTAACTCTATACGTCAAAGCATGGTGTCCGACTCTCTACCGATACTGCCAATCCACCGCCTTTATATATATATATATATATCTGCTAGCTGCAACATTTAGTATCTCGCCCCGTTCTTTGGTAGAACGAAATTCCTGTTGAAGAAGTGAGTCCTCTGTTCGATCACGAATACCACGAGCTCGCCAGTTACGTAAGTCTGATATTTGATTTCGGATCCATAGAAACAAACGTATAACGTTTGATTTGTCCAGGTGTATTTTTTCAACCTGTTAGTTCTTTCGTTACTTTGGTATTGTGTGTTAGATTTTGCCTACCACAATGTTCAATTTGTCAAGCTATTTAAACGTATGTTATTACTCTAAAGACCTCCCTTGTCGAGTGGTTTGCTAACTCATTCATATCGTAGGTCGAATTTGCTTGCACACCGCCAGAGATTCGATTTTACTAAGCCTCCAATTATATTATTTTCTCCTAGATTTAATAATTAACTAATTAATTTAATTAGACAATTCTGTTGATTGGTTAATTATTTGTGTTTGTTTAATAACATCTGGTCGAGAGCTTATTCTGAATGTTAGCGGAAATTATAATATTTCCTTTGTCTAACACTTTGAATGACCTGTCAAAAACCGGGGGGGGGGGGGGGGGGGGGGTTATTTTCCTTGTTGGAAATAACACGTGACAACTAAATCTTCGATGCACACCGCCAGAGATTCGATTTTACTAAGCCTCCAAATTATATATATATACATATATAATGTGTGTGAGTCTTTAACTCCGTTTTTTAATTTTATATATATATATATATATATATATATATATATATATATATCATCATCGTTTAACGTCCATCTTCCACGCTAGCATGGGTTAGACGGGAGTTGTCCCACTTGAGGCAAGGTTGGTCGGATGACCGTGTCTCGCTCATATCGGACTATCTAGCAGGTTTTCTACGGTTGGATGCCCTTCCTAACACCAATATATATATATACGAATGAATATAATAAGGACATCACATACCCAATATTGTTTTCTTGTAAAAACATTCAACATTTTCTGGAAGTGTAAAAAAGTGTTCCACATAATGCTTTATCTAACGTATCATTATTGTAACTATTGTTGATATCATGACCCCTTAACCTTCCTCACACACATATTTCTTTTTAAAAAAAAAAGGAGAATAACATCCAGAAAAACAGAGAATGGTCCCCCTTGAACAGTATATGTTCCTTCTAGAACTTCACCCCACCTCCGTTTAGTGGATTGGGGAGATGTTAAAGGATGAGAGAGAGAGAGGGGGGGGGGGATAGTGTGAAGGAAGAGGATCCTGAAGGAGGTTTTATATAATGAAGACTTAATAACAGATCAATGCCGTAGTAACTTAAAGACAATTATTACAGCTTCTAACGACAAATTATGAGATCTTGTACAGCCTCCACAATTATCATTAACATCACACATACACATCTCCTCTTCTTCACCATACACACACACACAACCTTCTTACCATCACATAAACCTTTACTATCAACCAACACACACAGACATCATAACAGACTCACCACTAATCCCAGTTGGGAATATTATATTGTGGAACCAGCAGCTCAAATGTGACAAGGCCCCTGGGGAGGATGTTAAAATAGAGAAGGTATTCTCTGGCTGACTTGTGTGTGTCAAGTGGCCTGGATTTCTGTAAAGGCCTCTAAGCAATGGCAACCGGGAGTGATAATCCCAATTTTCAAAAAGGGAGACAAGTAAGATTGCTCCAATTATAGAGGGATTTCCTTGTTAAGCCTACCCGGCAAAGTCTAAACTAAGTGTCTGGCAAAGAGATATAGGGAGATTGTTAAGTCTAAGCTAGCTGATGAACAGTGTGGTTTTCACCTCGAAAGCAGGACAGCTGACCAAATATTCACACTGGGAGCATTGCCAAAAGGTGTATTCTTGCTTTGTAGAGCTCGAAAAAGCATACAACTGCATTCTATGGGACCTGCTGTGGAAGGTTCTGCATGAGTATGGGACCGATGGATGGCTTCTTGTTGCCCAGATGCCCCTGTATGAATGCCTTAATATTTGTGTCTGGTGAAACGGTGCTAAGTTGAAACCATTCAATGTGAGAGTCAGACTCTGCCATGGTTGCATACTGTCATTTCTGTTCATAATCTTCATGAACAGGATTGATATATTCAGCCTGGTTGAGACTCAGCCGAAAGATGAACTAAAATGGAAATCAAGCGAAAAATAATAGTAATAATAATAATCTCTTTCTTTAGCCACAATGACTGTATAATAATTCTTTCTAACATAGGCACAAAGTTAGTAATTTTAGGAGAGAAGGGTGTCAATCATATTGACCCTGGTACCTGACCGGCACTTTATCAACCCCGGATCGAGTAAAGGTAAGGTTAAACATGGCAGGATTTGAACTCAGAATATAGAGAGCTGGAAGAAATACTGCTAAGCATTTTGTCCCGCACTCTAATGATTCTGCCAATCTAGCCAAAGAGAATGGATGAGCTGAGAGGAAAAGCAGGTATAAGAGAAATTAGATAAAGTGTGCATGAGAGAAGATGGCACTGGTATAGGCAAGTGATGTGTATGGATAATATTTATTGTGCCAAGAGTGCTCAGTGGAAGGAAGCTGAGTGGAGGAAGACTAAGAAATATTTGGGCAGAAGTGGTGAGAGCAATTTCAAAAAGCTGAACTTCACAGAGGAGATGACGAAGACAAGTGGAGGGAAGCGGTGGTGGAAAAGACCCATCCAACCCATACAAGCATGGAAACGTGGATGTATGATAATGATGAATAACAGTAATGGTTTCTAGAATAGGCACAAGGCCAAATACTGGGAGCGGGGGAACAGCCAATTATATTGATCCCACCTACACAGTTATCGATGTACACACATGGTAGAAAACAGACACACACACACACAAATGTATGTATCTCCTCCTACAGATATACTCACAAACAGAACGACACATATACCCAGTCTAGCACAGAAGCACATACATATACACATGTCTAAATAGAATAATATAGACACAAACACTCACACAGACTGATAGTGTACACACTGTGGAGAACACACATACACAGCAGAGACCACACACATATATATATATGTATATATATGTGTGTGTGTGTTCTTCATAATCACTATTTGCATGTATGTATATATAATCAATATATATATATATATATATATATATATATATATATATATACACACACACAGATGTTGCAATAACATATACACACACATACACATATTTATATACATTGATTATGGAGAATATATACATACACATACATCCACAAACATGTAGGCAGACAAGCAGACATACCCACACATAGTGGAGACCACACACACACACACTAAAACTGAAGACCATACACACACACACACAGATAGTGAAGACCATACATACATACACACACACACAGATAGTGAAGACCATACGCATACACACACACAGATAGTGAAGACCACACACATACACACACACAGATAGTGAAGACCATACACACACACAGATAGTGGAGACCATACACACACACATACACAGATAGTGGAGACCATACACACACACATACACAGATAGTGGAGACCATACACACACACATACACAGATAGTGGAGACCATACACACACACATACACAGATAGTGGAGACCATACACATACACAGATAGTGGAGACCATACACACACACATACACAGATAGTGGAGACCATACACACACACACATACACAGATAGTGGAGACCATACACACACACATACACAGATAGTGGAGACCATACACATACACAGATAGTGGAGACCATACACACACACATACACAGATAGTGGAGACCATACACATACACAGATAGTGGAGACCATACACACACACATACACAGATAGTGGAGACCATACACACACACATACACAGATAGTGGAGACCATACACATACACAGATAGTGGAGACCATACACACACACATACACAGATAGTGGAGACCATACACACACACACATACACAGATAGTGGAGACCATACACACACACATACACAGATAGTGGAGACCATACACATACACAGATAGTGGAGACCATACACACACACATACACAGATAGTGGAGACCATACACACACACACATACACAGATAGTGGAGACCATACACACACACATACACAGATAGTGGAGACCATACACACACACACATACACAGATAGTGGAGACCATACACATACACAGATAGTGGAGACCATACACATACACAGATAGTGGAGACCATACACACACACATACACAGATAGTGGAGACCATACACACACACATACATACACAGATAGTGGAGACCATACACATACACAGATAGTGGAGACCACACACACACATACACAGATAGTGGAGACCACACACACACACACACACAGATAGTGGAGACCACACACACACATACACAGATAGTGGAGACCACACACACACACACACACACACACAGATAGTGGAGACCACACACACACACACACAGATAGTGGAGACCACATACACACACACACAGATAGTGGAGACCACATACACACACACACAGATAGTGGAGACCACATACACACAGTCCCTCTACTTCCCAATTAATGATTGTTAACCAATAATAGAAGATTGATTAATTATCCAAATAAACAGAAACAAAAAATTGCATAAGTCTGAAATTAAAAAATTATGCAAAAAAAAAAAAAAAGAAACAACAACAAAATTAACAATTACACTGAAAAACAATTATAACAACAACAACAGTAACAACTATAAGAAAAACAAGAAATTACAGAAAAACAATAACTACAATAACAAAAACTTAATAATACAACAATAACAACAACAATAACTAGGAATTTAAATACTACAACAACTACAATAGCAAGATATTTTAATA
>OZ024743.1:270960028-271030028 GCA_964016885.1 Eledone cirrhosa | reverse complement strand
AGGAGTGTTTGAAGACTCTGCCCCCACAACCCTCCAGGCATTAAGTGGGCAAATAACAATAAGACCGAACATTAGATAGTTTGTTAGTTTGTATGTTTGTGTATATGTGTATATGTTCGCCTGGCAAAAGTATGTAGGTATCAGCAAAAAATATACACAGAAAAACAGTTACATAAGATGAACAGACAACAACACTCCTTAACTTCCTAAGCCACCTTCTTGTGCACAATTTCGTGCACAGGTTAGGTATTCAGTTTTATGAATGAACAGTGGTCAGAGCTATTCATATTTCATGTTTGGCACTAAACAATCCAGATGAGCAGAACATTGCTTTTTATGAGCCACTGTAACTGCTGAAGGCATTTATGACTATTGTCTTTCACCACGTGTTTGTATGTGTGTGTATAAGAGGGGGGTTGGCGACAGAGATGGAGGAGAATGAGTGCACATGTGTGAGAGTATGTATAAGAAAGATCATATGTCTGTGTGTGCGAGGAGGTTTAAAATATAGATTTCATGTAAGTGATGTGGGGAAGGGGTAGAGAAAAAAAGGTAGAGAGTGGAAGGGAGACAGAATGAAATTGTAGGTTTGTGTGTGTGCGCATATGAATGTACATACACGCCTGTTGTATGTGTGTATGTGTGTGAGTCAGTGTCAGTATAAGGCGGACATGATAGATTGACTTATTACAGTGTACACAACCACCACTACCACCAGTTTTCTCTCTCTCTCTCTCTATGTTACTATTTCTTCCTCTGTCTATATCTCTATTTCTCTCTTTCTCTTTGTCTATCTCTCCTCTATATCCCTCTTCAGAAAGCTAAGCATCAACAAGAGAACTGGGATCAATTTCAGTTAATTTTCTTCAATGAAAACAAATGTAACCAGTAGCCATCTTGAATACAGATTAGGTTGTTCTACAGCCAGCTTGACTCTAGATCCCCACCTCACCTTTCCACTTTAAAACACACGCCACCACCACTACTATCTATCTATCTCTCACACCCTTTCCTCTGCTTGATTCTAGACCCCCCCCCCCCTCACCATCTTACAACACACTCACATACATAAACACATATGCACGCATACAAACATACACATACTATCTATCTCAGCTTCTAGAAACAATCTATATTTCTTTCAGTCTCATATATTTATCTATTTTTCTCTTACAATCTCTCTCTCTCTCTCCTAAACACCCCCTTTCTGAGTGTGTGTATGTGTGTATATATATATGTGTGTGTGTCTATGTACTCTTAGATATATCAATACAATCTCTCTCTCCTAAATCTCTTTCTTTCTTTCCATCCATCTATCTACTCTTACACATATATACATACAATATCTTTCATTCTCTCCTAAATACTTTCATTCTAAGTGTATGCTTCTATTTATATATTTACTTTTAGATATACACATAGAAGGACATGCTCCAACCCATTCCCCATCCATCCATCTATCTCTCTCTCTCTCTCTCTCTCTAATACTATATATACAATCTCACATTCTTTCTCATAAATTCTCCCTTTCTTTCTTTCTATCTAAATCTATCTATAGTCTCTAACATACACACACACACACACACACACACACACACACACACGTGTGTGTACACATACATGCACTATATATAGTGTGAGAGAGAGAGGGAGAGAGAGAGAGAGAAGGGAAGGGAAAGTGAGGGAAATTAAGGAAAGGACAGAGAGAGTGAAGAAGAGACCCATGAAAACACATCAATGACTTCAGGGGCTTCAGTTTCACATTTTAAGCAGAGAATCCAGAGTCTTGGAGCCACTGATGTAGCTTCACACTCACATCTCTCAAACAAAGTTATATGTATATGTATATAAATATAAATTTCTAATTATATATATGGGGAGGGTCATATTGTTGTAATAATATTGCCAGAATTAATAACAGAACACACTCACTGTTTTGTTGGTTTTCGCTTCTGCATCTTTTATATCAGTTAATTCATTCAGTCCTCAATGTTTACCATTGACTGACCAACGGTCAAAAATACAGATATAATATAGATATATATAGTCTAACAAAGTTCTTTCGTTGCACATCTGCAACATCATCAGTGGTGCTATTTGTTAGACTATATATATATGTTTATATCTATATTATATCTATAATTATATATATATATATATACTCTTTGTGTATTGAGTTCTATTTCTGTTTATACAACCAAATCTACAGACACAATACTTTCCATCCATACCATTCCCTACAGTATCTTACATACATACATTCCCTACCTGTATGTATCCTCTAAGAGCTGGTCTATCTCTGTATGCATTTATCTCTCTACTTAACTATTTGTCAGTCTGTCAGTTCATCTATCTATATCAGTGTGTGTGTGTCCCTCACCCACCTACTATTTAGTCTCATTCATTTGATTGATAATACCACCTCCACAACCCCTCATCCACCACCTTCTACTCCTCCAATCAAGTAGTGTGTGTGTATATACATACACACACATATATACATCTATATACATACATACACACATCTATATACATATACATACATACACACACACATATATATATATATTATGAATAAATAAATAACCAAGGTTTAATACATTAATTGATTTACATGCATTTCTCATATATATATATATATAGAGAGAGAGAGAGAGAGAGAGAGAGAGAGAGAGAGAGAGAGAGAGAGAGAGAGAGAGAGAGAGAGAGAGAGAGAGAGAGAGAGAGAGGGAGAGCGAGCGAGGGAGGGAGAGCGAGGGAGGGAGAGCGAGGGAGGGAGAGCGAGGGAGGGAGGGAGGGAGGGAGGGCGAGAGAGAGAGAGAGAGAGAGAGAGAGTCAGGACCCCGACAGCTGAGCTCTTGCAGTTTCAACAGCTAGTCTGGAACTAGCTGTTGAAACAGCACAAGCTCACCCAGTTGGGTCCCAACTCTTTATAATATAATCAGACTCTCTACCTCAAGTATCAAGTACTCTGTTGAGTCATGATCTAACCAATTTCAAACTTGTTCTATCCTGATTTATATATATATATATAATTTTATATAGATAACGAGGCATCAGTAATGCATCAAACCACAATTTATTTTGTATGTATATAAGGGAGAAATGCATGTAAATATATATACCATTTATGCTGGATGGTTTAACTTATGGGTAGATCAGGTCATTCCGACTGGCAGAACGTAATGCAATAAGGAAAAGCACTCAACGTTATGCATATATTCCATCACATATGTGGTATCTCATGGTTGGTGTAGGAACGGAGTTAAATACTTCAATGAACAAAGAAGGCCAGATTCCAAATATGCCTTTTAGTATTGCAAAAATCATTATACATATTTTTATGGCCTGCAGTCTTACATCATCAGATCATGATATATATATATGAACGAGTCAGGACCCCGACAGCTGAGTTCCTGCCGTTTTAACAGCTAGTTTAGAACCAACTGTTGAAACGGCAGGAGCTCAGCCGTCGGGGTCACAACTCCTTCATATTACCATACTCGACTACCCCTGGTATCAAGTTGTCAACATGAATGGACCTGTTATTTTTATCTAAAGACATTTTTTCCAATTCCAACCTGCCCGTCCCCTCAATCTACCTTATTTCTCATTCTTTCTTCTGATGAAGGACTAGCGTCCGAAACGTTAAGACCCTCTTCCTGCTATTTCAAGCGTTAACCTAATATATCCCTTCCATATACTGTACCGATTGTGTTGTTATTTCTGTTTACCTTTTACATCATCATCATCGTTTAACGTCCCTGTTCCACGCTTGCATGGGTTTGGACGGGGGTTTTCCCACTTGAGGCAAGAGTGGTTGTCTTGCTCGCATAGGACTGTCTGGCGGGTTTTCTACAGCTGGATGCCCTTCCTAACACCAACCACATTTACAGTGTGGGGCTGGGAGGTTTTTACCGTGTTGCCTACACGGCCACATTACAGCGTGGACTGTCTGGCGTGTTTTCTACAGCTGGATGCCCTTCCTAACACCAACCACATTTACAGTGTGGGACTGTGAGGTTTTTACCGTGTTGCCTACACCGTCACATTACAGCGTGGACTGTGTGTTTTTTTGTCGTGACACCTACACGATCTCGTTTGTTTCGGCCTGGATGTTGTGGCACCAACATAACTTTGCATTGAAGGGGGCGGTGTGGATGGGGTGGGACGGGGGTGTATTTTGTTAGAGATGCCTACTGACTAGTAGGTTTTACTATGTATTTAGGTGAGGCGGGTCTTCTCTGTTACTGAGTACCGCCAAAGGTCTCGGTCCAGTGACATTGTCTTGGAGAGGTGTAAGTGTGTGAGGTCGGAATTTATCAGCTCATCCCAGGTTTTCCTGGGTCTGCCTACTCCGTGGCTACCATCTATCTTTATTGCCCTGCACTTTGTTATACAGCTGTCGTCTTTCATGCGCATCACATGACCATACCAACGTAGCCTTCTCTCGAATAAACAACATCTGATCCCTCTTATTTCTAATTTTTTCCTTAGTTCATATATATATATATATATATATATATATATATATATATAATAAATACAATATCGGAGAAAGCTTTTTAGCGATACTCCGGCCAAATTCCAACTCACTCAACAAACATTAGGAAATAAGTGATTATATTCCCAATTATGTGTTCGGGGTGCTAACTAAATGTATTGTGTGGAAAATTGGCTGTATTATTTCAAATGAGACATATCTAATATATCTCTTCCCAGACGGACGTCTCATTTCATTATAAGATTCCTACAATTTGGGTGAAATTATACCAATTTATGTAGGAGCTTGTATACCATCAATAGATATATATTCAAGTGGGCTCCTATAATTCATCAGTGGGTGCCCCAATAATACTAATATTGATAATCTAACCAACATCAGCATTTAGCGATAATCACTTTCTGTGCCTGAGGTATCTGTCAGGTTGCCAGTCCAGCAGTTCTAAAGAAGTGCTCGAACTGATTAAAAAAATGAGGAAGTGAATTACCGCCAAAAAAAAACAATACATGCGCGTGACAATGAACTCTGAAAGGAATTCAGGCCACATTTGATGACACACACAGATATTTTCTCGGGCAAAATAACAGAATGAGATATAAGGAACAATCAATATTCATATATAAAAAATAAACAAAGAAATGCTAACCTTATACTGGGAATTTTTTTCAAATCTGCTGCGCCAAGAGTAAATAAATAAATACAATATCATACACGCATGCATACACACATGCTTATAAATACATCAACGCTGAAACTATCTCATCCATTGATACACATAAACATACCTACACACAACAGACAAATCCATCTTTACATCTGTTGATACACAAAACCATTTCTGTGGAGTGCTTCCAATCTATATATATATATTTTTAAAGGTTAAACAAGGTTCAATGAATAAATCAAAGAATGAGTTTTACAATAGATTGGAAGCACTCCACAGTAATGGTTTTGCGTATCAACAGATGTAAAGATGGATTTGTCTGTTGTGTGTAGGTATGTTTATGTGTATCAATGGATGAGATAGTTTCAGCGTTGATGTATTTATAAGCATGTGTGTATGCATACATCTGTCTGCATGCGTGTATGATATGTACGAATGTGTTGAGTGTGTATGCACACACATATATATATATGCTTGTATAAATGAATGAGGTTTGTGTATGAATGAATGAATGTGTATGTATGATTAAATGAAGTGTGTGTGTGTATGTATGAATATATTGCACATGTGTGTGTATGTATGAATATATTGCACGTGTGTGTGTATGTATGAATATATTGCATGTGTGTGTGTATGTATGAATATATTGCACGTGTGTGCATGTATGTTAGTGTTTGTGAAAATAGGGTGTCTGTATATGTTGCTACTGTTTAACCCCAGGTCAACTCTAACCAATCAAAAAGACCCTGATTAAGACAATCCAACCATGGCAATTTCAAACAATTTATCTTAGACTATGTTATCCAATATCTCCTATCTGCCTTCTTTTGTAAATGCAGCAAATTATGATATGAGGGAGATTTGGTTGTTATTTCTTGCAGATTGAGCAACCAATGGTTTTCATACATATACATATGTGGCTTATTAGTTAGAGTCTTTGGCTCATGATCATAAGGTTATGAGTTCGATTCCTGGCAGCACATTGTGTCCTTGAGCAAGACACTTTATTTCATTTTCTTCCAATCCACTCACCTGGCAAAACTGGGTTGTGCCAGTAATTCAAAAAGCCAACTTTGTTGCACACTTTATCATGCCGAATCTCCCTGAGAATTATCTTACAGGTACACATGTTTGTAGGATGCTCAGCTACTTGCATATTGCTGGTAAACATGTTGTACCTGTAATTCAAAGGGTTTGCTTCTGACAGGACCTGCTGGAAGGAGCGTTTGAGGACTCTGCCCCCACGACCCTCTCAGGAATAGGTGGGAGGAGGAGGAGAAGAAGCTTTATTATACTTTGTCATGCTGAATCTCCTTGAGAACTACATTAATGGTACACGTGTCTGTGGAATGGTCAGCCATTTACATGATAATTTCATGAGCAGTCCATTCCATTGATTGAATCAACTGGATCACTTGTTAGTACAGAGAGAAGGTCTAACACACGCTTCTATGTATGTAAAATATATATATGCATGTGTCTATGTATATATGTACATACACAGGAATGTATGTGCGTGTGTGTATGTATGTATGTATATGTGAGTATATAGATAGGAACATAAGTATATACGTATATATATACATACAAAGGAACATATGTATGTACATACGTTTGATTTATTTAAGTTGTTTTCCCTATTCAAGATGGTCACCAATAAATAAAGTGACAAGACTTCTGTTTGAGTTAAGACAGTTCCAGGTATTTGTAAATAGGTGAAATAGTATGTGCATGATATATATATAGGTGCATGTATTTGCAATGATATCTATCTGCAAGTATATGTAACTATGCATGTATGTATGTACATATACCTAGATGTATGAATTCATGTAACTACGTATGTATATGAGGTGTAAAGAATGATATTTATGTGGCAGAATTAAGAAAGTGCAGGTACAATGCCTTGTAGAATAGGGTTTTTTTTTTAATAACTAAGTGACACTGTTTATAACTTTGTGACCATATTTCTTATAAGATACACTGCCTATATTTTGTTACCATATTCCTTATAACTTTACCATATTCCTTATAACTTTTGTTATCTTATTTAAATACACTGCCTATATTTTGTTATGTCCCTCATAAAATATGAAAAGTTCATAGGCTAACTATGGAGGAGTGATGCTAGGGCTGTGAAATCTTACATGCATTAATTTCAACTTTTCTTTCCCGAGACTATGTTGAAAAGTAAACCTCATTTGGTCATTCCATGAGGGTATCTTAGTCAGCCTATGAACTTTTCAACCGACCTTCATACAGTGCTTATAACTTTTACCATATTTCTTATAAAATACACTGCCTATGATTTTCAAATTATTTTGAAAATAATCAAGGATTTAGAGGGATTTAGTAATATAAACATTCACATTATTATGCTGGTGTTTGGAACAAAGTTCTTACATAAAATTATGATAGAAAGTTCTTAGATAAATATAAACACTTTAACCATTACTAATATTTCTAAAAAAAAAAAGAAAAAAAAAAAGAAGTATACTGCACATGATTTTGAAATAATTTCAGAAATAATCAAGGAATTGGTACAATTAGTTCAAATCCCGCTGTGGTCAATTTTGCCTTTCAATGTAAATGTAAAGGGTTAAATAAATATAAACACTGAGGTTTCAGGCAGCTTGGTGTCAAAAAGATTAAGTTACACATCATTAATTTCTAGGTTCTGATTTCAAATCCTGCAGAGGGCTGACATTGACTAGTACCAGTAATATACTAGGCCAGTGTTTGATTTGAGTAATGGTACTTCCCTCCACCTATGCACACTATAAATATAATGAATCAATATTTAAAAGCGAGTTTAGGACCAGAAATGAGAGAAAGAGAGGGGAGAGACAGAATAAAAGTGAGCGAAATTGAGGTGTGTGTGTGAGTGTGAATGAATGTAAATCAGTGTATGTGTGTATGTATAAGTGCGTGTGTGCGTGCGTGCGTGTATGTATGTATGAATGAATATCAATGTGTGTATATGACTATAAGAGTATGTGTGTATGAGCATGTATATGAGTGCAGGTGTGTATGTAATTGTATATGAGAGTGTATATGAGTTCAGATGTGTGTGTATGAGTGCAGCCATGTGTGTGAAATGGTGTGTGTGTGTGTGTGAAATGGAGTAATCAAAAGAAAAAAGCCAGAAAGAGATGAGCTGGGTAGGGGTAGAGGTGGGTTTAACTGGATGATAAATGACAGGGTGGAGGGGTGGAAGGAAAGTATGGCAAAAATCGACGGGGTGGGGACGGGGAGAAAAAGAGGGTGTAATGAAAGCCTGGAAAACCAACAACAAATGGCTTCCTGGAACCCCAACACCCCCCACCCAGACTACCATCTAAAACAAAAGCCCCACCCCTGCATGTGGTGGAGTGGGGAAGAAATTCTAAGATTGGTGTTACCTACACCACCCCACTACCACTTAAAACTGCCCACACTCTTAAAAGCTCCAAGAACAATACACTCCTCTCTACACTGGTGAGAATGAAGGAAGGCAGGTAGGCAATGGGTGGTGCTGTATGGTGGTGGAGTGTAGGGTGGTATGGTGTAGTGTAGTGTAGGGTGGGTGGTATGGTGTAGTATAGTGTAGGGTGGTATGGTGTGGTCTGGTGTAGTGTGGTATGGTGTGGTGTAGGGTGTGGTGGGGTAGTGTGGTGTAGGGTGGGGTGAGGTGGTATGGTATGGTGTAGTATAGTGTAGGGTGGAGTATGGTATAGTGTAGTATGGTATGGTGTGGTGTGATATGGTATGATGTAGTCTGGTGTGGTAGAATGTAGGGTGGTATGGTGTGGTGTAGTGTAGGGTAGGGTGGTATGGTGTAGTATAGTGTGGTGTGGTGTGGTGGGGTGTAGTGTAATGTGGTGTGGTGGAGTGTAGAGTGATATGGTGGAGTATGGTGTGGTATAGTGTAGCATGGTATGTTGTGGTGTGATATGGTATGGTGTAGTCTGGTGCAGTGTAGTGTGGTGTGGTATGGTATAATGTAGTCTGGTATGGTATGGTGGAGTGTAGGGTGGTATGGTGTGGTGTAGTGCAGTGTGGTGTGGTGTGGTGTAGTATAGTGTGGTATGGTGTGGTATAGTATAGTGTGGTGTGGTGTGGTGTAGTGTAGTGATATGGTGTAGAGTAGTGATATGGTATGGTGTAGTCTAGTGTGGTGTGTTGTAGTGCTGTGTAGTGTAGTGTGGTGTTGTACGGTGTGGTGTAGTCTTGTGTAGTGTGGTATAGTGCTGGATGGTATGGTGTAGTGCCTTTTGGTGTGGAATGGTGTTGTGTAGTATGGTGTTATGTGGTATAGTGTGGTGTGGTAGTGCTGTATAGTATGGTATTGTGGTATGGTGGTAAAATATCAGCATTCTTCTCTTAGATGGTATAGAGGGATGAGAGGGAGAGATGGGGGGGGGGGGGCTGTTAGATAGATGGATGATGATCATGATACCATCAACTGCATATATGTAAGATGCAAAGACATGCAGCGATGACACCAACGCTGCAGGGACAGTAAAATATATGACGTAGACCCCACCGCCTCCTTCCTGTTTCCAGCAGCTGAACACACATTAATCTCGACACATCTGCACTTGGTTGGGAAAGTGATGTAAGTGGACAAGTTGATTGATGTAAGTAGAGTGGAGCAAGAAGACATGGCTAGATGTGGTGGTGGTGGTGGGAGGGGGGGGGGGGGGGTGATCAACATGTTACATTACAATGCAGGTAATGAAAAGTAGGACCCCAAGATACCTTTTTTTTTTTAGGGTTCTGAAATTAGTAAGAAAAGTGGGATCCGCAACCTAGAGATATGATCTGGATTTTTGTAACAAAGTGAATTCCTCTAAAGGCACTCATAAGCCAGGTGGCGGTGTTACACCGGACGACAGATTAATCCTTTAGTGTTTACATTACTCTATACTAGCAGAAAAACCACCCTTCGAGTGGTTTTCTGCTAGCATGTGTAGTGTGTATATTGATATTATACGCAAGTATATATGCATGTAGATATGATATATCAAATAAAATCGTAATTGACAATATACACAGAAATTGAACAATGACTGCATTACACTCTCTTATGTAATCAGTAACATAATCCATGATACATTAAAAAAAGACGATATTATAAACTGCATTAGGAGAAAATTAGTGACGGAAATATATGAATGTTTATTCAAGCGATCGCTAACTAGAAGTGTTGACAATTGAAAATTTTAAAGAAGTGAACCTTTAAATAAGCTATAAAATATAGTTAATCAACAGCTATGAAATTTAGTAGATAAATTATGTAATATTCATTCATTATTTATTCAAAGTAATCCAACTTATTTTACTAACCGGATTAAAAGAAATAAACCGTACACAGTCCCGCACTCCTTACTTTATTATAGCTTAGATATACTATTATATTTTCACAGTAAAGGCTGAATCTCTCGTAATTATCTCACATAATATCGAATCTGTGAGATTTTGATATATATTTTGAGAACAATACCTTAACATAAGTATGAACAGCCAATTACAGCCGGTTTGAACAGAAAGAGGTGAGAGAACTCTGGCTGGATACTCAGTTTAAATACTAAAGAGTTAAACCAGCCATCAATGTAGGTGAGAGTGATTTGAACTCAGAATGCAAAAAGCCAGAACAAATACTACAAAGCATCTCACCCAACACAATTTTGCCAATCTACCTGGCCTGGACTGGTACTTTATTTTATTGACACTGAAAGGATGAAAAGTAAAGTTGACCTTAGTGGGATTTGAACTCAGAGTGCAGAGCTGGAACAAACAGGGCAGATTTCAACCACAATTTTTTGAGACAAATCAAAAAATAACTTTTGAGATCAAACCACCTGAAACTGCTCCTGGATCTATGATACAAAGCTATTTGTTTTAAAGTGTTCATATCTAAACTTCCCGTCATAAAATCATGTGAGAAAACTTTGTTGAGTTATGTTCCAGATACTAATTTTCAAATAGTTAGTACAATGTGGTAGAAAAATATGAACTTTACTACATTGTACAGACTTTTTGAAAATTATTGGTCTTTTATTACATATCTTATAATGCTTTGTATTAACTAAACTATTTTGATACCAAACCACCCGAAACCAGCCTGGATTTATGATACAATACTTATTTTAAAATAGTTACTCATATATTAAAACCTTTCATCATATTTTTATTTCAGAAATTTTTCTTAAGTTATGTTCTAAATATGAGCAGACTAATGAAAAACTTGTCAAATCCTCCAAAAGATTGGTTATTTTCAAAATTAAAACATACAGGCAGTGTATTATACAGTAATGAAAGGGTAAATAATGAAAAAGTTATTTTACTAAAATTCCTATAAATTCTTGATTATTTTTCGAATTAATAAGAAATATGATAATGAAAGATTTAACCTTCAGCACAGTAGAAATTTTTATGAATTGCTTCCTTTGCCACTGCATTATGTATTAAGGGGAGATTACTCTATCAGTGACTTAGTGCACCTGGAGCCTCCAGAAGATTAATGCACTGCATTGGTGAACATGTATTTCCTTGCAGCAGAGTATTTAAATCTTTTTGATACCAAACTGATTCTGTTTTTATTAGATAAAGAAGTTTTTTATTTTAACCCTTTAGTATTTAAACCAGCCATATCAGGTCGGAATTCTCTCACTTCTTTCTGTTCAAACTGGCTACAACCAGCTGCTCATACTTATGTTAAGGTGTTGTTCTCAAAATAAATAATATCAAAATCTCATAGATTTGATATTATGTGAGATAAAACCTTTACTATGGAAATACAATAGTAAATATAGAATAATGTAAATGCTAAAGGGTTAAAGTGTTTATATTTATCTTAACACTTTCCATCATAATTTTTATTAAGTTATGTAAAAAAAGCCGATCAACTTAATAATGAGAATGTTAGTTATATTACTAAATCGATTATTAAATAAAATCTTTTTGAAATTGTAAGCATCTTTTATTAGAAATATGATAGTGAAAGAGTTTAAAAAGGTTTTTATTGTTCCATGTAACATACGTTTTACAACGAAAAATTATAGTACAAGGTACAAAAATGAGAGTAGAGCATACAAAAATAATAGTATTTATGGAGTTGTAACTCCTGATGGAGTAGTAGAGGCCAGAACCCACCCCCACTGCAGATCTAAACACAGAGAAGGTGAGAAAGAAAAAGTGATAGAGAGTAAGTGAGAAAAGGTTATCGGAGAAGAATTAACCCTAGTACTGGATTGGTACTTTTTTTTTTATTGACCTTGAAAGGATGAAAGTTCAAGTTGACTGTGGGAAGTTTTGAACTCAGAGAGCAGGAATGAATATCATAAGGCATTCTCTCCCATGTTTTAATGACTGTCAAGTCAGTACCTTAAAATAATAGTACAATGTATAAAAATGATAGTATAAGACATATTCAAGATGAGCTGAACACTGAGTGTTGCTGTGCATTGAGTAGTAGCAGTAGTAGTGATAATAGTAGTGATAGTAGTTTTAATAGTAGTAGTGGTAATAGTAGTTTAGGCAGCCAATTAGCAGAGGCATTAGAGTGTTGAATATTTGTTCCAGATGTCTGCATTTTGAGTTCAAATCTTGCCAAAGTTGACTTTGTCTTGGTGGGACTATTGCAGCCCATTTTTCCCTACCAACTGTCACATCCTGGATATTCCACTGGATCAAGGGAGGCAAGATCAAGACAGTGTCTCTGTTTGCTGACAACTACATAGGCACCTAAAACCCTTAGTGAAAGAAACCATGGTATATACGACCAAATCATACTCGATTGCAAATGGTGGCTGTAGTAGTTGTATTATTATTATTATTGGTAGTAGTAGTAGTAGTAGGGCGGCAGATTAGCAGTATTGGGAGAGCGTCGGACAATATGCTTTGTTCTGAGTTCAAATCCCGTCGAGGTTAGCTTTGCCTTTCATCCTTACAGTGGTCGATAAATAAAGTACCAGTAATGCACTGGGGTTGATTTAATCGATTTTCCCTTCCTCCAAAATTGCTTCCCTTGTGACTATAATAGAAATAATAATAATTATTAGAGTTCAAATCCCGCCAAGGTTGACTTTGCCTTTCATCCTTACGGGGTCGATAAAATAAAGTACCAGTAATGCACTGGGTAATTGCTGGCCTTGTGCCTAAAGTAGAAACAATTATTAGTAATAGTAGTAGTAAAAACCCTGTGAGAAGTAGGGAGAGAGAAATGGTAACTATGAGAAATAGTGAAACAAGCTGGATATTTGCGTGACAGCAGTTGCAGATGCAGCAACAGAGTGCACTGACTAGAAGCAAATGCAATGCAGAGAAGCGATCTGAGTGGATGGTGGCTGCAGATGTCACAACACTAGCAGAAATGGTCTTGAGAGGGCGACAATGACGTTGATGCCATCTGCCATTTCTCTCTCTCCTCCTCTCTGGTGTTGATGTGACTACTAAAAATAGCCGGGCGATGATTATTCATAGTCGCAGTAGTTGCAGATATTGCATCAATGTTACCGTATCTATGCAATCATTGCCATAATAGAATCATTAATACTGATTAGAAATTATAACCTGCACAAACACTTACGCTAACATATGCACCAATTCACATACACATATATATACATGCACTTGCAATGCACAATACAGATCTGCATAGGAAGACAGATGCAAGCTTGCATACATATGCAGATAAACATATGCAATGTCACGAATGCATACACACATGGATTAATACAAATGCACACACTCACACACACATATATACACATACACACAAATATATACACCAATGCTTATATATTAATTCCATTCTTGCATATACCACATACTGTTGATGCATTCATGCATACACACACACACATACACACTGGGTCAAAAGTGTAAACACATATGCAATCATAAATGCTTGCGCATGCATTTACACATCCACATATACATACATGCATAGCCACACTCATATGTTAATGTATTCACACATAGATGCATAACCACAGATGTATCCGTATGCAGATGAGTAAAAGTAACACACACACACTAGTTGTCATAATAGCACATACATACATAGTCATAATAGCCCACACACAAAACTAGATACATCCATCCATACACAGTTACACAGACATACACACATATACATTACAACTACATACATAACCATACAGAAACATGCACACACACACACACGTTTACAAAAATGCAGGTGCACACACACATAACTATAGATGCATACATACACAAACAACCATACAGAGCTACATGTGTAGATACATACACATAACCTAAATGTATATTCTCCTCACACACACAGCAACACCCATACATAAACATGTACACACAGCCACATGTCACATGTGCACACACAACCACACCCACACAAAAACACAGGTGCACACACACAAACAACCATACACAGCCACATATGTATAGACACACACAACCTAAATTCATATTTCCCTCACACACAGCTACACCCATACATTAACACACACAACTATACACTGCCACATATATATATATATATACACATACATACACATAACCTAAATGCATATTCCTCGCACACACACACACAGCTACACACATAACCACACACACACACATATAACCTAGATGCATTTTCCACATCACACACACACACACACACAGAAGTACTCACTACTGCCCACACATATGCATGCACAAATATTGCGTTGACATTTCTAGGTCAAGTTAATTACAGCTGTTGCAGTGTGGGCACAGATGATGATGATGATGATGATGATGGTGATGATGATGATGATGATAGTAGTGATGATGATGATGATGATAGTCGTGATGATGGTGATGATAGTGATGTTGATGATGATGGGGGTGATAATGATGATGGTGGTTGTGATAATGATGAAGATAGTGGTGATGATGATGGTGGTAAGCTGATGATAGTGATGATGATGGTAGTGGTAGTGATAATGATGAAGATAATGATGATTGATGAGATGGTGATAGTGGTGATGCTGATGATCTTAATGTGGTGAAGATGATAATGGTGGGTGAGAGAAAGAGAGAGTGAAAAAGTGATAGAGAGAGTGAGTGAAAGAGAGAGTGACAGAGTGTGTGAATGAGAAAGAAAGTGAAAGAGAGATGGAAAATTAGATAAATGAGAAGTGCATGGTGGTGGCTGTGGGGTGTGGTGTCAGAGAGAAAGGAAGAAATAGTGATGAAATGAAGAGGAAAGGGAGGAATGAGAAAGCTAGGAATGAATGAGGGGAGGAGGAGAAGGAAGAGGAAAGTAAGAACCTCTTTCTTGAGTTATACTCAAAACACCAGTTTAATAATTTTTTCTAACATTTGGCACAAGGCCAGCAATTTGTGGGGAAGGAGAAAGTCAATCATATCGACCTCAGTACTTAACTGCTATTTTATTTTATTGACCCTGGAAAGATGAAAAGCAAAGTTGACCTTGGTGGTATTTGAATTTAAAACGTAGAACGCATTTTGTCTGATGCTCTACCGATTCTGCCAATCCACTGCCCTACTCCAGTTTAACCCTTGAGCATTTACATTACTCTATATTTACTATTGTATTTTCACGATAATCACTTTATCTCACATAATATCGAATCTACGAGATTTTGATGATATTTATTTTGAGAACAATATCTTAACATAAGTATGAGCAGCCGGTTTGAACAGAAAGAGGTGAGAGAATTCTGGCCAAATACAGCTGGTTTAAATGCTAAAGAGTTAATAAGTTAATTCCTCTAAATTTTGCATTATTTTCAAAATGAATTGAAAATCATTGGAAATGTGTGAGGAAAGGGTTAAAGAGGTGACAATGATTTAAGTCTTTTGATATCAAACATTCTGAAAACAGGCCTCATTGTAAAATATGAGAAACTGTTTATTTTAAAATATTTATATTTATCTAAAAACCTGCTGTGATTTCATGTTAGAACGTAACTTAAAGTTATGTTTAAAAAATCAGCTTAATGAGAAAGTTATATAAAATTCTTCATTATTATCAAAATAATTTAACCATATCGATATAAAATAGCCTAAAACCAACCCTGCTTTTATTATACAAGGCTGTTTAATATTCATCTAAACTCTAAAACACCAGCTTAATAACGAGAAAGTTAGTTATATTACTAAATCCCTCTAAAATCATCATCACCGTTTAACATCCATTTTAACATCCATGGGTAGGACGAGTTGTCCTGTTGTGAGACAAGTGAATCAGATGACTGTGCCATGCTCATACAGAACTGTTTCTGACTTAGTTTCTATGGCTGGAAGCGCTTCCTAATGTCAACCACATTTTTATTGTGGCACCTAAACAACCACTTTACAGTGTGGACTGGGCGCTTTTTATTGTGACACCAGCACGACCACTTTACAGTGTGGACTGGGCACTTTTTGTTGTGTCACTAACACATGGATTATTTTCAAATTGATTAGAAAATCATAGGTAATACATGATATTCATCAAACCTCATATTTTTCATCTTGATTAGTCAATACCAAGAGTCTCAAACATGCGGCTACTTTTCTATGGATTGCGTCAGAACAATTTTCATGACTAATTAAGTAAAATTTGAAACGGAAAATTTGTCCTCATATATTTTGTACTAATTCATATATCCCACTATCTTGTGTATATTCATTTTGATAGAAAACAAAAAAAATAGTAGTTTATCAGCTTTATTGCAGATTAGCATTATAACTGGTGGAAATCACATCCCTCCACCACCTCATCTCACCTTTGGCCCTCGGTGCCTCTTCTCCAGGACAAAATGGCCCTTTTGAGTCATTGAGTATAAGATCTCTGGTCTACACTGTAAAATGGATTTCCAGTGAGTATGACAATGGGTATACTAGTCTTTGTGTTATAGCCTATTTGGCTGAGTATTCCACAGACATGCTGACCCTTAATGTAAATCTTGCTTTCTTTAGGCAGTATCAGCCTAGCACGATGTAAAAAAGCTGCACCTTTGGATTACAGATACAATTGATTTGACAGGCTTCCAAACAGTTTCTGCCTACCCAATTCCATTTTTAAGGTTTAAGATGACTCAAGGATACAGTAAAAGATACCTGCTCAAGGTGTCACCCAGGATCTGAGGATTGCAAAACAGCATTTCTTACCCACTTAACCATGTCTGAATCATGAACACTACACTGAACACTCAGATAATTGCATGCACACATATACATAGCTACATACACTCTCATACACATCACTATAACAAAGATTGCTTCTCTCAAACATGTAAGCACACAGTTACATCCACATAGTCAGACAAACAGACATTCTCTTTCACACACAGACACACGCACATGCTCTCAAATACACAGGCACACATACTATATCTCACAAACAATCCTTTATTTTGTTGTATAGCATAGTCAAACAGTCTGACCACATCAGCTACTGTTGTCAAGGTAGCCATGTCCAGTGTCCAGAGAAAGTTGTTTACTTTAACAATGCAATGTACACTGACCTATCAAACAACCAGACAAGTTGGTATCCAGATAACTGGACTGGACTTGACAGGACAGTTGGTTGTCTGGTTTAGCTGCCCACGAGATAGCATCTCATAGGTTTCTTGGGTGTTTAGATGATAGGAGCCCCAGTCCTATCATGAAAGGCCACATTAAATGAAGTGTCATGCTGAAGACATCAACGTGTCACCCAGTCCAGGAATTAAACTCATTGCCTTATGATTGTGAGTCAAGCATTAGGCCATGTGCCTTCAAGTATATATATCTACTTCCCATGGGCACAGGCCAAAGCTGAAGCATATATAGAGTATGACTCACCACACCCTCCCACTGTAAAGTGGTCGCGTAGGTGTCATGACAAAAAGCATCCAGCCAACATTGTAAAGTGAACATGTAGGAGTCACAACAAAAAGCACCCAGCACACACTGTAAATGTGGTTAGTGTTAGGA
Organism: Eledone cirrhosa; assembly: GCA_964016885.1. Classification (NCBI taxonomy): domain Eukaryota; kingdom Metazoa; phylum Mollusca; class Cephalopoda; order Octopoda; family Eledonidae; genus Eledone; species Eledone cirrhosa. The sequence goes on along the minus strand of OZ024743.1, from coordinate 271,011,942 downwards.
AGGGCATCCAGCCATAGAAAACCAGCCAAAAACAGTCACCTGACCCAACTTCCCTCTATTGGGACAAACTCGTTTAACCCATGCTAGCGAGGAAAACAGACAAACGATGATGATGATATATCTGTATATACAATATGTCTGCCCTTAACAGTTAGCAACATTACAACACTCGTTAGCAACAACACTAGAACTGACACAGCTGTAATTAGCAAAAAACATTAAAACTGACAGTGTTGTAGTTAGTAACGACACAAGAGCTGGCAGTGTTGTAGTTAGCAACAATACAAAAGTCTAGACTACTGTAGTTAGCAACAATACAAAAGTCGAGACTAGTGTAGTGAACAACAATACAAAAGTCTAGACTACTGTAGTTAGCAACAATACAAAAGTCGAGACTAGTGTAGTGAACAACAATACAAAAGTCGAGACTACTGTAGTTAGCAACAATACAAAAGTCTAGACTACTGTAGTTAGCAACAATACAAAAGTCGAGACTAGTGTAGTGAACAACAATACAAAAGTCGAGACTACTGTAGTTAGCAACAATACAAAAGTCTAGACTACTGTAGTTAGCAACAATACAAAAGTCGAGACTAGTGTAGTGAACAACAATACAAAAGTCGAGACTACTGTAGTTAACAACAATACAAAAGTCGAGACTACTGTAGTTAGCAACAATACAAAAGTCGAGACTACTGTAGTTAACAACAATACAAAAGTCTAGACTACTGTAGTGAACAACAATACAAAAGTCGAGACTACTGTAGTGAACAACAATACAAAAGTCTAGACTACTGTAGTTAGCAACAATACAAAAGTCGAGACTAGTGTAGTGAACAACAATACAAAAGTCGAGACTACTGTAGTTAACAACAATACAAAAAGTTGAGACTACTGTAGTGAACAACAATACAAAAGTCGAGACTACTGTAGTTAACAACAATACAAAAGTCGAGACTAGTGTAGTGAACAACAATACAAAAGTCGAGACTACTGTAGTGAACAACAATACAAAAGTCTAGACTACTGTAGTTAGCAACAATACAAAAGTCGAGACTACTGAAGTTAACAACAATACAAAAGTCTAGACTACTGTAGTTAACAACAATACAAAAGTCTAGACTACTGTAGTTAACAACAATACAAAAGTCGAGACTAGTGTAGTTAACAACAATACAAAAGTCGAGACTACTGTAGTTAACAACAATACAAAAGTCGAGACTAGTGTAGTGAACAACAATACAAAAGTCTAGACTACTGTAGTTAACAACAATACAAAAGTCTAGACTACTGTAGTGAACAACAATACAAAAGTCGAGACTAGTGTAGTGAACAACAATACAAAAGTCGAGACTAGTGTAGTGAACAACAATACAAAAGTCGAGACTAGTGTAGTGAACAACAATACAAAAGTCTAGACTACTGTAGTTAACAACAATACAAAAGTCGAGACTAGTGTAGTGAACAACAATACAAAAGTCGAGACTAGTGTAGTGAACAACAATACAAAAGTCTAGACTACTGTAGTGAACAACAATACAAAAGTCGAGACTAGTGTAGTGAACAACAATACAAAAGTCGAGACTAGTGTAGTGAACAACAATACAAAAGTCTAGACTACTGTAGTTAACAACAATACAAAAGTCTAGACTACTGTAGTTAACAACAATACAAAAGTCGAGACTAGTGTAGTGAACAACAATACAAAAGTCGAGACTACTGTAGTTAACAACAATACAAATGTCTAGACTACTGTAGTTAACAACAATACAAAAGTCGAGACTACTGTAGTGAGCAACAATACAAAAGTCTAGACTACTGTAGTTAACAACAATACAAAAGTCTAGACTACTGTAGTTAACAACAATACAAAAGTCGAGACTAGTGTAGTTAACAACAATACAAAAGTCGAGACTACTGTAGTTAACAACAATACAAAAGTCGAGACTACTGTAGATAGCAACAATACAAAAGTTGAGACTACTGTAGTTAACAACGATACAAAAGTCGAGACTACTGTAGTTAACAACAATACAAAAGTCTAGACTACTGTAGTTAACAACAATACAAAAGTCGAGACTAGTGTAGTTAACAACAATACAAAAGTCGAGACTACTGTAGTTAACAACAATACAAAAGTCGAGACTACTGTAGATAGCAACAATACAAAAGTTGAGACTACTGTAGTTAACAACGATACAAAAGTCGAGACTACTGTAGTTAACAACAATACAAAAGTCTAGACTACTGTAGTTAACAACAATACAAAAGTCTAGACTACTGTAGTTAACAACGATACAAAAGTCGAGACTACTGTAGTTAACAACAATACAAAAGTCAAGACTAGTGTAGTGAACAACAATACAAAAGTCGAGACTACTGTAGTGAACAACAATACAAAAGTCGAGACTAGTGTAGTGAACAACAATACAAAAGTCTAGACTACTGAAGTTAACAACAATACAAAAGTCGAGACTAGTGTAGTGAACAACAATACAAAAGTCGAGACTAGTGTAGTGAACAACAATACAAAAGTCGAGACTAGTGTAGTGAACAACAATACAAGTCTAGACTACTGTAGTTAACAACAATACAAAAGTCTAGACTACTGTAGTTAGCAACAATACAAAAGTCGAGACTAGTGTAGTGAACAACAATACAAAAGTCTAGACTACTGTAGTTAACAACAATACAAAAGTCGAGACTAGTGTAGTGAACAACAATACAAAAGTCGAGACTACTGTAGATAGCAACAATACAAAAGTCGAGACTACTGTAGTGAACAACAATACAAAAGTCTAGACTAGTGTAGTGAACAACAATACAAAAGTCGAGACTACTGTAGATAGCAACAATACAAAAGTCGAGACTACTGTAGTTAACAACAATACAAAAGTCGAGACTACTGTAGTTAACAACAATACAAAAGTCTAGACTACTGTAGTGAACAACAATACAAAAGTCGAGACTACTGTAGTGAACAACAATACAAAAGTCGAGACTACTGTAGTGAACAACAATACAAAAGTCGAGACTACTGTAGTGAACAACAATACAAAAGTCGAGACTACTGTAGATAGCAACAATACAAAAGTCGAGACTACTGTAGTTAACAACAATACAAAAGTCTAGACTACTGTAGTGAACAACAATACAAAAGTCGAGACTACTGTAGTGAACAACAATACAAAAGTCGAGACTACTGTAGTGAACAACAATACAAAAGTCGAGACTACTGTAGTTAACAACAATACAAAAGTCGAGACTACTGTAGTTAACAACAATACAAAAGTCGAGACTAGTGTAGTGAACAACAATACAAAAGTCGAGACTACTGTAGTGAACAACAATACAAAAGTCTAGACTACTGTAGTGAACAACAATATAAAAGTCTAGACTACTGTAGTTAGCAACAATACAAAAGTCGAGACTAGTGTAGTGAACAACAATACAAAAGTCGACTACTGTAGTGAACAACAATACAAAAGTCGACTACTGTAGTGAACAACAATACAAAAGTCTAGACTACTGTAGTTAGCAACAATACAAAAGTCGAGACTACTGTAGTTAACAACAATACAAAAGTCGAGACTACTGTAGTTAACAACAATACAAAAGTCGAGACTACTGTAGTTAACAACAATACAAAAGTCTAGACTACTGTAGTTAGCAACAATACAAAAGTCTAGACTACTGTAGTGAACAACAATACAAAAGTCGAGACTACTGTAGTTAACAACAATACAAAAGTCGAGACTACTGTAGTTAACAACAATACAAAAGTCGAGACTAGTGTAGTGAAAAACAATACAAAAGTCGAGACTAGTGTAGTTAACAACAATACAAAAGTCGAGACTACTGTAGTTAGCAACAATACAAAAGTCGAGACTACTGTAGTGAACAACAATACAAGTCTAGACTACTGTAGTGAACAACAATACAAAAGTCTAGACTAGTGTAGTGAACAACAATACAAAAGTCGAGACTACTGTAGTGAACAACAATACAAAAGTCGAGACTAGTGTAGTTAACAACAATACAAAAGTCGAGACTACTGTAGTGAACAACAATACAAAAGTCGAGACTACTGTAGTTAACAACAATACAAAAGTCGAGACTACTGTAGTTAACAACAATACAAAAGTCGAGACTACTGTAGTGAACAACAATACAAAAGTCGAGACTACTGTAGTTAACAACAATACAAAAGTCTAGACTACTGTAGTTAACAATACAAAAGTCTAGACTACTGTAGTTAGCAACAATACAAAAGTCGAGACTACTGTAGTGAACAACAATACAAAAGTCGAGACTAGTGTAGTTAACAACAATACAAAAGTCGAGACTACTGTAGTTAACAACAATACAAAAGTCTAGACTACTGTAGTTAACAACAATACAAAAGTCTAGACTACTGTAGTTAACAACGATACAAAAGTCGAGACTACTGTAGTTAACAACAATACAAAAGTCGAGACTACTGTAGTTAACAACAATACAAAAGTCGAGACTACTGTAGTTAACAACAATACAAAAGTCGAGACTAGTGTAGTGAACAACGATACAAAAGTCGAGACTACTGTAGTTAACAACAATACAAAAGTCGAGACTAGTGTAGTTAACAATACAAAAGTCGAGACTACTGTAGTTAACAACAATACAAAAGTCGAGACTACTGTAGTTAACAACAATACAAAAGTCTAACTACTGTAGTTAACAACAATACAAAAGTCGAGAATAGTGTAGTTAACAATACAAAAGTCTAGACTACTGTAGTGAACAACAATACAAAAGTCGAGACTAGTGTAGTGAACAACAATACAAAAGTAGAGACTACTGTAGTTAACAACAATACAAAAGTCTAGACTACTGTAGTGAACAACAATACAAAAGTCGAGACTACTGTAGTGAACAACAATACAAAAGTCGAGAATAGTGTAGTTAACAATACAAAAGTCTAGACTACTGTAGTGAACAACAATACAAAAGTCGAGACTAGTGTAGTGAACAACAATACAAAAGTCGAGACTACTGTAGTTAACAACAATACAAAAGTCGAGACTACTGTAGTTAACAACAATACAAAAGTCGAGACTACTGTAGTGAACAACAATACAAAAGTCGAGACTACTGTAGTTAACAACAATACAAAAGTCGAGACTAGTGTAGTGAACAACGAAACAAAAGTCGAGACTACTGTAGTTAACAACAATACAAAAGTCGAGACTAGTGTAGTTAACAATACAAAAGTCGAGACTACTGTAGTTAACAACGATACAAAAGTCGAGACCACTGTAGTTAACAACAATACAAAAGTCGAGACTAGTGTAGTGAACAACAATACAAAAGTCGAGACTAGTGTAGTTAACAAAAATACAAAAGTCGAGATTACTGTAGTTAACAACAATACAAAAGTCTAGACTACTGTAGTTAACAACAATACAAAAGTCGAGACTAGTGTAGTGAACAACAATACAAAAGTCGAGACTACTGTAGTTAACAACAATACAAAAGTCGAGACTACTGTAGTTAACAACAATACAAAAGTCGAGACTACTGTAGTTAACAACAATACAAAAGTCGAGACTAGTGTAGTTAACAACAATACAAAAGTCGAGACTACTGTAGTTAACAACAATACAAAAGTCTAGACTACTGTAGTGAACAACAATACAAAAGTCTAGACTAGTGTAGTTAACAACAATACAAAAGTCGAGACTACTGTAGTTAACAACAATACAAAAGTCGAGACTACTGTAGTTAACAACAATACAAAAGTCTAGACTAGTGTAGTTAACAACAATACAAAAGTCGAGACTACTGTAGTTAACAACAATACAAAAGTCGAGACTACTGTAGTTAACAACAATACAAAAGTCGAGACTAGTGTAGTTAACAACAATACAAAAGTCGAGACTACTGTAGTTAACAACAATACAAAAGTCTAGACTACTGTAGTGAACAACAATACAAAAGTCTAGACTACTGTAGTTAACAACAATACAAAAGTTTAGACTACTGTAGTTAACAACAATACAAAAGTCGAGACTAGTGTAGTGAACAACAATACAAAAGTCGAGACTAGTGTAGTTAACAACAATACAAAAGTCTAGACTACTGTAGTTAACAACAATACAAAAGTCGAGACTAGTGTAGTGAACAACAATACAAAAGTCGAGACTACTGTAGTTAACAACAATACAAAAGTCGAGACTAGTGTAGTTAGCAACAATACAAAAGTCGAGACTACTGTAGTTAGCAACAATACAAAAGTCTAGACTACTGTAGTTAACAACAATACAAAAGTCTAGACTACTGTAGTTAACAACGATACAAAAGTCGAGACTACTGTAGTTAACAACAATACAAAAGTCAAGACTAGTGTAGTGAACAACAATACAAAAGTCGAGACTACTGTAGTGAACAACAATACAAAAGTCGAGACTAGTGTAGTGAACAACAATACAAAAGTCTAGACTACTGAAGTTAACAACAATACAAAAGTCGAGACTAGTGTAGTGAACAACAATACAAAAGTCGAGACTAGTGTAGTGAACAACAATACAAAAGTCGAGACTAGTGTAGTGAACAACAATACAAGTCTAGACTACGGTAGTTAACAACAATACAAAAGTCGAGACTAGTGTAGTGAACAACAATACAAAAGTCTAGACTACTGTAGTTAACAACAATACAAAAGTCGAGACTAGTGTAGTGAACAACAATACAAAAGTCGAGACTACTGTAGATAGCAACAATACAAAAGTCGAGACTACTGTAGTGAACAACAATACAAAAGTCTAGACTAGTGTAGTGAACAACAATACAAAAGTCGAGACTACTGTAGATAGCAACAATACAAAAGTCGAGACTACTGTAGTTAACAACAATACAAAAGTCTAGACTACTGTAGTGAACAACAATACAAAAGTCGAGACTACTGTAGTGAACAACAATACAAAAGTCGAGACTACTGTAGTGAACAACAATACAAAAGTCGAGACTACTGTAGTGAACAATACAAAAGTCGAGACTACTGTAGATAGCAACAATACAAAAGTCGAGACTACTGTAGTTAACAACAATACAAAAGTCTAGACTACTGTAGTGAACAACAATACAAAAGTCGAGACTACTGTAGTGAACAACAATACAAAAGTCGAGACTACTGTAGTGAACAACAATACAAAAGTCGAGACTACTGTAGTTAACAACAATACAAAAGTCGAGACTACTGTAGTTAACAACAATACAAAAGTCGAGACTAGTGTAGTGAACAACAATACAAAAGTCGAGACTACTGTAGTGAACAACAATACAAAAGTCTAGACTACTGTAGTTAGCAACAATACAAAAGTCGAGACTACTGTAGTTAACAACAATACAAAAGTCGAGACTAGTGTAGTGAACAACAATACAAAAGTCGAGACTACTGTAGTGAACAACAATATAAAAGTCTAGACTACTGTAGTTAGCAACAATACAAAAGTCGAGACTAGTGTAGTGAACAACAATACAAAAGTCGACTACTGTAGTGAACAACAATACAAAAGTCGACTACTGTAGTGAACAACAATACAAAAGTCGACTACTGTAGTGAACAACAATACAAAAGTCTAGACTACTGTAGTTAGCAACAATACAAAAGTCGAGACTACTGTAGTTAACAACAATACAAAAGTCGAGACTACTGTAGTTAACAACAATACAAAAGTCGAGACTACTGTAGTTAACAACAATACAAAAGTCTAGACTACTGTAGTTAGCAACAATACAAAAGTCTAGACTACTGTAGTGAACAACAATACAAAAGTCGAGACTACTGTAGTTAACAACAATACAAAAGTCGAGACTACTGTAGTTAACAACAATACAAAAGTCGAGACTAGTGTAGTGAAAAACAATACAAAAGTCGAGACTAGTGTAGTTAACAACAATACAAAAGTCGAGACTACTGTAGTTAGCAACAATACAAAAGTCGAGACTACTGTAGTGAACAACAATACAAGTCTAGACTACTGTAGTGAACAACAATACAAAAGTCTAGACTAGTGTAGTGAACAACAATACAAAAGTCGAGACTACTGTAGTGAACAACAATACAAAAGTCGAGATTACTGTAGTTAACAACAATACAAAAGTCGAGACTACTGTAGTGAACAACAATACAAAAGTCGAGACTACTGTAGTTAACAACAATACAAAAGTCGAGACTACTGTAGTTAACAACAATACAAAAGTCGAGACTACTGTAGTGAACAACAATACAAAAGTCGAGACTACTGTAGTTAACAACAATACAAAAGTCTAGACTACTGTAGTTAACAATACAAAAGTCTAGACTACTGTAGTTAGCAACAATACAAAAGTCGAGACTACTGTAGTGAACAACAATACAAAAGTCGAGACTAGTGTAGTTAACAACAATACAAAAGTCGAGACTACTGTAGTTAACAATACAAAAGTCTAGACTACTGTAGTTAACAACAATACAAAAGTCGAGACTACTGTAGTTAACAACGATACAAAAGTCGAGACTACTGTAGTTAACAACAATACAAAAGTCGAGACTACTGTAGTTAACAACAATACAAAAGTCGAGACTACTGTAGTTAACAACAATACAAAAATCGAGACTAGTGTAGTGAACAACGATACAAAAGTCGAGACTACTGTAGTTAACAACAATACAAAAGTCGAGACTAGTGTAGTTAACAATACAAAAGTCGAGACTACTGTAGTTAACAACAATACAAAAGTCGAGACTACTGTAGTTAACAACAATACAAAAGTCGAGACTACTGTAGTTAACAACAATACAAAAGTCGAGAATAGTGTAGTTAACAATACAAAAGTCTAGACTACTGTAGTGAACAACAATACAAAAGTCGAGACTAGTGTAGTGAACAACAATACAAAAGTCGAGACTACTGTAGTTAACAACAATACATAAGTCTAGACTACTGTAGTGAACAACAATACAAAAGTCGAGACTACTGTAGTGAACAACAATACAAAAGTCGAGAATAGTGTAGTTAACAATACAAAAGTCTAGACTACTGTAGTGAACAACAATACAAAAGTCGAGACTAGTGTAGTGAACAACAATACAAAAGTCGAGACTACTGTAGTTAACAACAATACAAAAGTCGAGACTACTGTAGTTAACAACAATACAAAAGTCGAGACTACTGTAGTGAACAACAATACAAAAGTCGAGACTACTGTAGTTAACAACAATACAAAAGTCGAGACTAGTGTAGTGAACAACGATACAAAAGTCGAGACTACTGTAGTTAACAACAATACAAAAGTCGAGACTAGTGTAGTTAACAATACAAAAGTCGAGACTACTGTAGTTAACAACGATACAAAAGTCGAGACCACTGTAGTTAACAATACAAAAGTCGAGACTAGTGTAGTGAACAACAATACAAAAGTCGAGACTAGTGTAGTTAACAACAATACAAAAGTCGAGATTACTGTAGTTAACAACAATACAAAAGTCTAGACTACTGTAGTTAACAACAATACAAAAGTCGAGACTAGTGTAGTGAACAACGATACAAAAGTCGAGACTAGTGTAGTTAACAATACAAAAGTCGAGACTACTGTAGTTAACAACGATACAAAAGTCGAGACTACTGTAGTTAACAACAATACAAAAGTCGAGACTAGTGTAGTGAACAACAATACAAAAGTCGAGACTACTGTAGTTAACAACAATACAAAAGTCTAGACTACTGTAGTTAACAACAATACAAAAGTCGAGACTACTGTAGTTAACAACAATACAAAAGTCTAGACTACTGTAGTTAACAACAATACAAAAGTCTAGACTACTGTAGTTAACAACAATACAAAAGTCTAGACTACTGTAGTTAACAACAATACAAAAGTCGAGACTAGTGTAGTTAACAATACAAAAGTCGAGACTACTGTAGTTAACAACGATACAAAAGTCGAGACTACTGTAGTTAACAACAATACAAAAGTCGAGACTACTGTAGTTAACAACAATACAAAAGTCTAGACTACTGTAGTTAACAACAATACAAAAGTCTAGACTACTGTAGTTAACAACAATACAAAAGTCTAGACTACTGTAGTTAACAACAATACAAAAGTCGAGACTAGTGTAGTTAACAATACAAAAGTCGAGACTACTGTAGTTAACAACGATACAAAAGTCGAGACTACTGTAGTTAACAACAATACAAAAGTCGAGACTAGTGTAGTGAACAACAATACAAAAGTCGAGACTACTGTAGTTAACAACAATACAAAAGTCTAGACTACTGTAGTTAACAACAATACAAAAGTCGAGACTACTGTAGTTAACAACAATACAAAAGTCGAGACTAGTGTAGTTAACAACAATACAAAAGTCGAGACTACTGTAGTTAACAACAATACAAAAGTCTAGACTACTGTAGTGAACAACAATACAAAAGTCTAGACTACTGTAGTTAACAACAATACAAAAGTCTAGACTACTGTAGTTAACAACAATACAAAAGTCGAGACTACTGTAGTTAACAACAATACAAAAGTCGAGACTACTGTAGTTAACAACAATACAAAAGTCTAGACTACTGTAGTTAACAACAATACAAAAGTCGAGAATAGTGTAGTTAACAATACAAAAGTCTAGACTACTGTAGTGAACAACAATACAAAAGTCGAGACTAGTGTAGTGAACAACAATACAAAAGTCGAGACTACTGTAGTTAACAACAATACATAAGTCTAGACTACTGTAGTGAACAACAATACAAAAGTCGAGACTACTGTAGTGAACAACAATACAAAAGTCGAGAATAGTGTAGTTAACAATACAAAAGTCTAGACTACTGTAGTGAACAACAATACAAAAGTCGAGACTAGTGTAGTGAACAACAATACAAAAGTCGAGACTACTGTAGTTAACAACAATACAAAAGTCGAGACTACTGTAGTTAACAACAATACAAAAGTCGAGACTACTGTAGTGAACAACAATACAAAAGTCGAGACTACTGTAGTTAACAACAATACAAAAGTCGAGACTAGTGTAGTGAACAACGATACAAAAGTCGAGACTACTGTAGTTAACAACAATACAAAAGTCGAGACTAGTGTAGTTAACAATACAAAAGTCGAGACTACTGTAGTTAACAACGATACAAAAGTCGAGACCACTGTAGTTAACAACAATACAAAAGTCGAGACTAGTGTAGTGAACAACAATACAAAAGTCGAGACTAGTGTAGTTAACAACAATACAAAAGTCGAGACTACTGTAGTTAACAACAATACAAAAGTCGAGACTAGTGTAGTGAACAACAATACAAAAGTCGAGACTACTGTAGTTAACAACAATACAAAAGTCGAGACTAGTGTAGTGAACAACAATACAAAAGTCGAGACTACTGTAGTTAACAACAATACAAAAGTCTAGACTACTGTAGTTAACAACAATACAAAAGTCGAGACTACTGTAGTTAACAACAATACAAAAGTCGAGACTAGTGTAGTTAACAACAATACAAAAGTCGAGACTACTGTAGTTAACAACAATACAAAAGTCTAGACTACTGTAGTGAACAACAATACAAAAGTCTAGACTACTGTAGTTAACAACAATACAAAAGTCTAGACTACTGTAGTTAACAACAATACAAAAGTCGAGACTACTGTAGTGAACAACAATACAAAAGTCGAGACTACTGTAGTTAACAACAATACAAAAGTCGAGACTACTGTAGTTAACAACAATACAAAAGTCGAGACTACTGTAGTGAACAACAATACAAAAGTCGAGACTACTGTAGTTAACAACAATACAAAAGTCTAGACTACTGTAGTTAACAATACAAAAGTCTAGACTACTGTAGTTAGCAACAATACAAAAGTCGAGACTACTGTAGTGAACAACAATACAAAAGTCGAGACTAGTGTAGTTAACAACAATACAAAAGTCGAGACTACTGTAGTTAACAATACAAAAGTCTAGACTACTGTAGTTAACAACAATACAAAAGTCGAGACTACTGTAGTTAACAACGATACAAAAGTCGAGACTACTGTAGTTAACAACAATACAAAAGTCGAGACTACTGTAGTTAACAACAATACAAAAGTCGAGACTACTGTAGTTAACAACAATACAAAAATCGAGACTAGTGTAGTGAACAACGATACAAAAGTCGAGACTACTGTAGTTAACAACAATACAAAAGTCGAGACTAGTGTAGTTAACAATACAAAAGTCGAGACTACTGTAGTTAACAACAATACAAAAGTCGAGACTACTGTAGTTAACAACAATACAAAAGTCTAGACTACTGTAGTTAACAACAATACAAAAGTCGAGAATAGTGTAGTTAACAATACAAAAGTCTAGACTACTGTAGTGAACAACAATACAAAAGTCGAGACTAGTGTAGTGAACAACAATACAAAAGTCGAGACTACTGTAGTTAACAACAATACATAAGTCTAGACTACTGTAGTGAACAACAATACAAAAGTCGAGACTACTGTAGTGAACAACAATACAAAAGTCGAGAATAGTGTAGTTAACAATACAAAAGTCTAGACTACTGTAGTGAACAACAATACAAAAGTCGAGACTAGTGTAGTGAACAACAATACAAAAGTCGAGACTACTGTAGTTAACAACAATACAAAAGTCGAGACTACTGTAGTTAACAACAATACAAAAGTCGAGACTACTGTAGTGAACAACAATACAAAAGTCGAGACTACTGTAGTTAACAACAATACAAAAGTCGAGACTAGTGTAGTGAACAACGATACAAAAGTCGAGACTACTGTAGTTAACAACAATACAAAAGTCGAGACTAGTGTAGTTAACAATACAAAAGTCGAGACTACTGTAGTTAACAACGATACAAAAGTCGAGACCACTGTAGTTAACAACAATACAAAAGTCGAGACTAGTGTAGTGAACAACAATACAAAAGTCGAGACTAGTGTAGTTAACAACAATACAAAAGTCGAGATTACTGTAGTTAACAACAATACAAAAGTCTAGACTACTGTAGTTAACAACAATACAAAAGTCGAGACTAGTGTAGTGAACAACAATACAAAAGTCGAGACTACTGTAGTTAACAACAATACAAAAGTCGAGACTAGTGTAGTGAACAACAATACAAAAGTCGAGACTACTGTAGTTAACAACAATACAAAAGTCTAGACTACTGTAGTTAACAACAATACAAAAGTCGAGACTACTGTAGTTAACAACAATACAAAAGTCGAGACTAGTGTAGTTAACAACAATACAAAAGTCGAGACTACTGTAGTTAACAACAATACAAAAGTCTAGACTACTGTAGTGAACAACAATACAAAAGTCTAGACTACTGTAGTTAACAACAATACAAAAGTCTAGACTACTGTAGTTAACAACAATACAAAAGTCGAGACTACTGTAGTTAACAACAATACAAAAGTCGAGACTACTGTAGTTAACAACAATACAAAAGTCTAGACTACTGTAGTTAACAACAATACAAAAGTCGAGACTACTGTAGTTAACAACAATACAAAAGTCGAGACTACTGTAGTTAACAACAATACAAAAGTCGAGACTAGTGTAGTTAACAACAATACAAAAGTCGAGACTACTGTAGTTAGCAACAATACAAAAGTCGAGACTAGTGTAGTTAACAACAATACAAAAGTCGAGACTACTGTAGTGAACAACAATACAAAAGTCGAGACTACTGTAGTGAACAAAAATACAAAAGTCGAGACTACTGTAGTGAACAACAATACAAAAGTCTAGACTACTGTAGTTAACAACAATACAAAAGTCTAGACTACTGTAGTTAACAACAATACAAAAGTCGAGACTAGTGTAGTGAACAACGATACAAAAGTCGAGACTACTGTAGTTAACAACAATACAAAAGTCGAGACTAGTGTAGTTAACAACAATACAAAAGTCGAGACTACTGTAGTGAACAACAATACAAAAGTCGAAACTAGTGTAGTGAACAACAATACAAAAGTCGAGACTACTGTAGTGAACAACAATACAAAAGTCTAGACTACTGTAGTGAACAACAATACAAAAGTCGAGACTACTGTAGTGAACAACGATACAAAAGTCTAGACTACTGTAGTGAACAACAATACAAAAGTCTAGACTACTGTAGTTAACAACAATACAAAAGTCTAGACTACTGTAGTTAACAACAATACAAAAGTCGAGACTACTGTAGTGAACAACAATACAAAAGTCGAAACTAGTGTAGTTAACAACAATACAAAAGTTGAGACTACTGTAGTTAACAATGATACAAAAGTCGAGACTACTGTAGTTAACAACAATACAAAAGTCAAGACTAGTGTAGTGAACAACAATACAAAAGTCGAGACTAGTGTAGTGAACAACAATACAAAAGTCGAGACTACTGTAGTTAACAACAATACAAAAGTCGAGACTACTGTAGTTAACAACAATACAAAAGTCGAGACTACTGTAGTGAACAACAATACAAAAGTCGAGACTACTGTAGTTAACAACAATACAAAAGTCGAGACTAGTGTAGTGAACAACAATACAAAAGTCGAGACTACTGTAGTGAACAACAATACAAAAGTCGAGACTACTGTAGTTAACAACAATACAAAAGTCGAGACTACTGTAGTTAACAACAATACAAAAGTCGAGACTAGTGTAGTGAACAACAATACAAAAGTCGAGACTACTGTAGTGAACAACAATACAAAAGTCTAGACTACTGTAGTTAGCAACAATACAAAAGTCGAGACTACTGTAGTTAACAACAATACAAAAGTCGAGACTAGTGTAGTGAACAACAATACAAAAGTCGAGACTACTGTAGTGAACAACAATATAAAAGTCTAGACTACTGTAGTTAGCAACAATACAAAAGTCGAGACTAGTGTAGTGAACAACAATACAAAAGTCGACTACTGTAGTGAACAACAATACAAAAGTCGACTACTGTAGTGAACAACAATACAAAAGTCTAGACTACTGTAGTTAGCAACAATACAAAAGTCGAGACTACTGTAGTTAACAACAATACAAAAGTCGAGACTACTGTAGTTAACAACAATACAAAAGTCGAGACTACTGTAGTTAACAACAATACAAAAGTCTAGACTACTGTAGTTAGCAACAATACAAAAGTCTAGACTACTGTAGTGAACAACAATACAAAAGTCGAGACTACTGTAGTTAACAACAATACAAAAGTCGAGACTACTGTAGTTAACAACAATACAAAAGTCGAGACTAGTGTAGTGAAAAACAATACAAAAGTCGAGACTAGTGTAGTTAACAACAATACAAAAGTCGAGACTACTGTAGTTAGCAACAATACAAAAGTCTAGACTACTGTAGTGAACAACAATACAAGTCTAGACTACTGTAGTGAACAACAATACAAAAGTCTAGACTAGTGTAGTGAACAACAATACAAAAGTCGAGACTACTGTAGTGAACAACAATACAAAAGTCGAGACTAGTGTAGTTAACAACAATACAAAAGTCGAGACTACTGTAGTGAACAACAATACAAAAGTCGAGACTACTGTAGTTAACAACAATACAAAAGTCGAGACTACTGTAGTTAACAACAATACAAAAGTCGAGACTACTGTAGTGAACAACAATACAAAAGTCGAGACTACTGTAGTTAACAACAATACAAAAGTCTAGACTACTGTAGTTAACAATACAAAAGTCTAGACTACTGTAGTTAGCAACAATACAAAAGTCGAGACTACTGTAGTGAACAACAATACAAAAGTCGAGACTAGTGTAGTTAACAACAATACAAAAGTCGAGACTACTGTAGTTAACAACAATACAAAAGTCTAGACTACTGTAGTTAACAACAATACAAAAGTCGAGACTACTGTAGTTAACAACGATACAAAAGTCGAGACTACTGTAGTTAACAACAATACAAAAGTCGAGACTACTGTAGTTAACAACAATACAAAAGTCGAGACTACTGTAGTTAACAACAATACAAAAGTCGAGACTAGTGTAGTGAACAACGATACAAAAGTCGAGACTACTGTAGTTAACAACAATACAAAAGTCGAGACTAGTGTAGTTAACAATACAAAAGTCGAGACTACTGTAGTTAACAACAATACAAAAGTCGAGACTACTGTAGTTAACAACAATACAAAAGTCTAGACTACTGTAGTTAACAACAATACAAAAGTCGAGAATAGTGTAGTTAACAATACAAAAGTCTAGACTACTGTAGTGAACAACAATACAAAAGTCGAGACTAGTGTAGTGAACAACAATACAAAAGTCGAGACTACTGTAGTTAACAACAATACAAAAGTCTAGACTACTGTAGTGAACAACAATACAAAAGTCGAGACTACTGTAGTGAACAACAATACAAAAGTCGAGAATAGTGTAGTTAACAATACAAAAGTCTAGACTACTGTAGTGAACAACAATACAAAAGTCGAGACTAGTGTAGTGAACAACAATACAAAAGTCGAGACTACTGTAGTTAACAACAATACAAAAGTCGAGACTACTGTAGTTAACAACAATACAAAAGTCGAGACTACTGTAGTGAACAACAATACAAAAGTCGAGACTACTGTAGTTAACAACAATACAAAAGTCGAGACTAGTGTAGTGAACAACGATACAAAAGTCGAGACTACTGTAGTTAACAACAATACAAAAGTCGAGACTAGTGTAGTTAACAATACAAAAGTCGAGACTACTGTAGTTAACAACGATACAAAAGTCGAGACCACTGTAGTTAACAACAATACAAAAGTCGAGACTAGTGTAGTGAACAACAATACAAAAGTCGAGACTAGTGTAGTTAACAACAATACAAAAGTCGAGATTACTGTAGTTAACAACAATACAAAAGTCTAGACTACTGTAGTTAACAACAATACAAAAGTCGAGACTAGTGTAGTGAACAACAATACAAAAGTCGAGACTACTGTAGTTAACAACAATACAAAAGTCGAGACTAGTGTAGTGAACAACAATACAAAAGTCGAGACTACTGTAGTTAACAACAATACAAAAGTCTAGACTACTGTAGTTAACAACAATACAAAAGTCGAGACTACTGTAGTTAACAACAATACAAAAGTCGAGACTACTGTAGTTAACAACAATACAAAAGTCGAGACTAGTGTAGTTAACAACAATACAAAAGTCGAGACTACTGTAGTGAATAACAATACAAAAGTCTAGACTACTGTAGTTAACAACAATACAAAAGTCTAGACTACTGTAGTTAACAACAATACAAAAGTCTAGACTACTGTAGTTAACAACAATACAAAAGTCGAGACTACTGTAGTTAACAACAATACAAAAGTCGAGACTACTGTAGTTAACAACAATACAAAAGTCTAGACTACTGTAGTTAACAACAATACAAAAGTCGAGACTACTGTAGTTAACAACAATACAAAAGTCGAGACTAGTGTAGTTAACAACAATACAAAAGTCGAGACTAGTGTAGTTAACAACAATACAAAAGTCGAGACTACTGTAGTTAGCAACAATACAAAAGTCGAGACTAGTGTAGTTAACAACAATACAAAAGTCGAGACTACTGTAGTGAACAACAATACAAAAGTCGAGACTACTGTAGTGAACAACAATACAAAAGTCGAGACTACTGTAGTGAACAACAATACAAAAGTCTAGACTACTGTAGTTAACAACAATACAAAAGTCTAGACTACTGTAGTTAACAACAATACAAAAGTCGAGACTAGTGTAGTGAACAACGATACAAAAGTCGAGACTACTGTAGTTAACAACAATACAAAAGTCGAGACTAGTGTAGTTAACAACAATACAAAAGTCGAGACTACTGTAGTTAACAACAATACAAAAGTCGAAACTAGTGTAGTTAACAACAATACAAAAGTCGAGACTACTGTAGTTAACAACAATACAAAAGTCGAAACTAGTGTAGTGAACAACAATACAAAAGTCGAGACTACTGTAGTGAACAACAATACAAAAGTCTAGACTACTGTAGTGAACAACAATACAAAAGTCGAGACTACTGTAGTGAACAACGATACAAAAGTCTAGACTACTGTAGTGAACAACAATACAAAAGTCTAGACTACTGTAGTTAACAACAATACAAAAGTCTAGACTACTGTAGTTAACAACAATACAAAAGTCGAGACTACTGTAGTGAACAACAATACAAAAGTCGAAACTAGTGTAGTTAACAACAATACAAAAGTTGAGACTACTGTAGTTAACAATGATACAAAAGTCGAAACTACTGTAGTTAACAACAATACAAAAGTCAAGACTAGTGTAGTGAACAACAATACAAAAGTCGAGACTAGTGTAGTGAACAACAATACAAAAGTCGAGACTAGTGTAGTTAACAACAATACAAAAGTCCAGACTACTGTAGTTAACAACAATACAAAAGTCTAGACTACTGTAGTTAACAACAATACAAAAGTCTAGACTACTGTAGTGAACAACAATACAAAAGTCGAGACTAGTGTAGTGAACAACAATACAAAAGTCGAGACTACTGTAGTGAACAACAATACAAAAGTCGAGACTACTGTAGTTAACAACAATACAAAAGTCGAGACTAGTGTAGTGAACAACAATACAAAAGTCTAGACTACTGTAGTGAACAACAATACAAGTCTAGACTACTGTAGTGAACAACAATACAAAAGTCTAGACTACTGTAGTTAACAACAATACAAAAGTCGAGACTACTGTAGTGAACAACAATACAAGTCTAGACTACTGTAGTGAACAACAATACAAAAGTCGAGACTAGTGTAGTGAACAACAATACAAAAGTCGAGACTACTGTAGTGAACAACAATACAAAAGTCGAGACTACTGTAGTGAACAACAATACAAAAGTCTAGACTACTGTAGTGAACAACAATACAAAAGTCTAGACTACTGTAGTTAGCAACAATACAAAAGTCGAGACTAGTGTAGTGAACAACAATACAAAAGTCTAGACTACTGTAGTTAACAACAATACAAAAGTCGAGACTACTGTAGTGAACAACAATACAAGTCTAGACTACTGTAGTTAACAACAATACAAAAGTCTAGACTACTGTAGTTAGCAACAATACAAAAGTCGAGACTAGTGTAGTGAACAACAATACAAAAGTCTAGACTACTGTAGTTAACAACAATACAAAAGTCTAGACTACTGTAGTTAACAACAATACAAAAGTCGAGACTACTGTAGTGAACAACAATACAAGTCTAGACTACTGTAGTGAACAACAATACAAAAGTCGAGACTAGTGTAGTGAACAACAATACAAAAGTCGAGACTACTGTAGTGAACAACAATACAAAAGTCGAGACTACTGTAGTGAACAACAATACAAAAGTCTAGACTACTGTAGTTAACAACAATACAAAAGTCGAGACTACTGTAGTTAACAACAATACAAAAGTCGAGACTACTGTAGTGAACAACAATACAAAAGTCGAGATTACTGTAGTTAACAACAATACAAAAGTCTAGACTACTGTAGTTAACAACAATACAAAAGTCGAGACTACTGTAGTGAACAACAATACAAGTCTAGACTACTGTAGTGAACAACAATACAAAAGTCGAGACTAGTGTAGTGAACAACAATACAAAAGTCGAGACTACTGTAGTGAACAACAATACAAAAGTCGAGACTACTGTAGTTAACAACAATACAAAAGTCGAGACTACTGTAGTTAACAACAATACAAAAGTCGAGACTACTGTAGTTAACAACAATACAAAAGTCGAGACTAGTGTAGTGAACAACAATACAAAAGTCGAGACTACTGTAGTGAACAACAATACAAAAGTCGAGACTACTGTAGTTAACAACAATACAAAAGTCGAGACTACTGTAGTTAACAACAATACAAAAGTCGAGACTACTGTAGTGAACAACAATACAAAAGTCGAGACTACTGTAGTTAACAACAATACAAAAGTCGAGACTAGTGTAGTGAACAACGATACAAAAGTCGAGACTACTGTAGTTAACAACAATACAAAAGTCGAGACTAGTGTAGTTAACAATACAAAAGTCGAGACTACTGTAGTTAACAACGATACAAAAGTCGAGACCACTGTAGTTAACAACAATACAAAAGTCGAGACTAGTGTAGTGAACAACAATACAAAAGTCGAGACTAGTGTAGTTAACAACAATACAAAAGTCGAGATTACTGTAGTTAACAACAATACAAAAGTCTAGACTACTGTAGTTAACAACGATACAAAAGTCTAGACTACTGTAGTTAACAACGATACAAAAGTCGAGACTAGTGTAGTGAACAACAATACAAAAGTCGAGACTACTGTAGTTAACAACAATACAAAAGTCGAGACTAGTGTAGTGAACAACAATACAAAAGTCGAGACTACTGTAGTTAACAACAATACAAAAGTCGAGACTAGTGTAGTGAACAACAATACAAAAGTCGAGACTACTGTAGTTAACAACAATACAAAAGTCTAGACTACTGTAGTTAACAACAATACAAAAGTCGAGACTACTGTAGTTAACAACAATACAAAAGTCGAGACTACTGTAGTTAACAACAATACAAAAGTCGAGACTAGTGTAGTTAACAACAATACAAAAGTCGAGACTACTGTAGTGAATAACAATACAAAAGTCTAGACTACTGTAGTTAACAACAATACAAAAGTCTAGACTACTGTAGTTAACAACAATACAAAAGTCTAGACTACTGTAGTTAACAACAATACAAAAGTCGAGACTACTGTAGTTAACAACAATACAAAAGTCGAGACTACTGTAGTTAACAACAATACAAAAGTCTAGACTACTGTAGTTAACAACAATACAAAAGTCGAGACTACTGTAGTTAACAACAATACAAAAGTCGAGACTAGTGTAGTTAACAACAATACAAAAGTCGAGACTAGTGTAGTTAACAACAATACAAAAGTCGAGACTACTGTAGTTAGCAACAATACAAAAGTCGAGACTAGTGTAGTTAACAACAATACAAAAGTCGAGACTACTGTAGTGAACAACAATACAAAAGTCGAGACTACTGTAGTGAACAACAATACAAAAGTCGAGACTACTGTAGTGAACAACAATACAAAAGTCTAGACTACTGTAGTTAACAACAATACAAAAGTCTAGACTACTGTAGTTAACAACAATACAAAAGTCGAGACTAGTGTAGTGAACAACGATACAAAAGTCGAGACTACTGTAGTTAACAACAATACAAAAGTCGAGACTAGTGTAGTTAACAACAATACAAAAGTCGAGACTACTGTAGTTAACAACAATACAAAAGTCGAAACTAGTGTAGTTAACAACAATACAAAAGTCGAGACTACTGTAGTTAACAACAATACAAAAGTCGAAACTAGTGTAGTGAACAACAATACAAAAGTCGAGACTACTGTAGTGAACAACAATACAAAAGTCTAGACTACTGTAGTGAACAACAATACAAAAGTCGAGACTACTGTAGTGAACAACGATACAAAAGTCTAGACTACTGTAGTGAACAACAATACAAAAGTCTAGACTACTGTAGTTAACAACAATACAAAAGTCTAGACTACTGTAGTTAACAACAATACAAAAGTCGAGACTACTGTAGTGAACAACAATACAAAAGTCGAAACTAGTGTAGTTAACAACAATACAAAAGTTGAGACTACTGTAGTTAACAATGATACAAAAGTCGAAACTACTGTAGTTAACAACAATACAAAAGTCAAGACTAGTGTAGTGAACAACAATACAAAAGTCGAGACTAGTGTAGTGAACAACAATACAAAAGTCGAGACTAGTGTAGTTAACAACAATACAAAAGTCCAGACTACTGTAGTTAACAACAATACAAAAGTCTAGACTACTGTAGTTAACAACAATACAAAAGTCTAGACTACTGTAGTGAACAACAATACAAAAGTCGAGACTAGTGTAGTGAACAACAATACAAAAGTCGAGACTACTGTAGTGAACAACAATACAAAAGTCGAGACTACTGTAGTTAACAACAATACAAAAGTCGAGACTAGTGTAGTGAACAACAATACAAAAGTCTAGACTACTGTAGTGAACAACAATACAAGTCTAGACTACTGTAGTGAACAACAATACAAAAGTCTAGACTACTGTAGTTAACAACAATACAAAAGTCGAGACTACTGTAGTGAACAACAATACAAAAGTCTAGACTACTGTAGTTAACAACAATACAAAAGTCGAGACTACTGTAGTGAACAACAATACAAGTCTAGACTACTGTAGTTAACAACAATACAAAAGTCTAGACTACTGTAGTTAGCAACAATACAAAAGTCGAGACTAGTGTAGTGAACAACAATACAAAAGTCTAGACTACTGTAGTTAACAACAATACAAAAGTCTAGACTACTGTAGTTAACAACAATACAAAAGTCGAGACTACTGTAGTGAACAACAATACAAGTCTAGACTACTGTAGTGAACAACAATACAAAAGTCGAGACTAGTGTAGTGAACAACAATACAAAAGTCGAGACTACTGTAGTGAACAACAATACAAAAGTCGAGACTACTGTAGTGAACAACAATACAAAAGTCTAGACTACTGTAGTGAACAACAATACAAAAGTCGAGACTACTGTAGTGAACAACAATACAAGTCTAGACTACTGTAGTGAACAACAATACAAAAGTCGAGACTAGTGTAGTGAACAACAATACAAAAGTCGAGACTACTGTAGTGAACAACAATACAAAAGTCGAGACTACTGTAGTGAACAACAATACAAAAGTCTAGACTACTGTAGTTAACAACAATACAAAAGTCGAGACTACTGTAGTGAACAACAATACAAAAGTCGAGACTAGTGTAGTGAACAACAATACAAAAGTCGAGACTACTGTAGTTAACAACAATACAAAAGTCTAGACTACTGTAGTTAGCAACAATACAAAAGTCTAGACTACTGTAGTGAACAACAATACAAAAGTCTAGACTACTGTAGTGAACAACAATACAAAAGTCGAGACTACTGTAGTTAACAACAATACAAAAGTCGAGACTACTGTAGTGAACAACAATACAAAAGTCGAGACTAGTGTAGTTAACAACAATACAAAAGTCGAGACTAGTGTAGTGAACAACAATACAAAAGTCGAAACTAGTGTAGTTAACAACAATACAAAAGTCTAGACTACTGTAGTGAACAACAATACAAAAGTCTAGACTACTGTAGTTAACAACAATACAAAAGTCGAGACTAGTGTAGTGAACAACAATACAAAAGTCGAGACTACTGTAGTTAACAACAATACAAAAGTCTAGACTACTGTAGTTAACAACAATACAAAAGTCGAGACTACTGTAGTGAACAACAATACAAAAGTCGAGACTACTGTAGTTAACAACAATACAAAAGTCGAGACTACTGTAGTTAACAACAATACAAAAGTCTAGACTACTGTAGTTAACAACAATACAAAAGTCGAGACTACTGTTGTTAACAACAATACAAAAGTCTAGACTACTGTAGTTAACAACGATACAAAAGTCGAGACTACTGTAGTTAACAACAATACAAAAGTCGAGACTACTGTAGTTAACAACAATACAAGAAGAGCTGACACTGTTGTAGTTAGCAACAACACAAGAGGAGCTGACACTGTTGTGATGAGCAACGAGTTAGCAACACAGTAGCAGTAATACTAGTTTGCAACTGAAGAGGAACCGGCATAGAAATGCTGTCAAAATTAGTTTCCCCTCAACCCACAACACTGTTCAGTATTAACAAAAGGACAGTAGAAGCTGTACTGTGAAAGAGACTTGATTATCAGCTGAAGACTTTCATAGAATTGAATTGAATAACTTAAAGACTGGTGCCATCACTTGCAGCAATAGGCCTGTTTACCAGAACTTACTGCAATGACGCTGCTGCACCAAACCAATTAGCAACTCAATTTAAAGCAGCCGTGTGCATTAGTGTAGATCCTGAAGCCTTCATTATCATCATCATCATATCTATGTCCAATACCACCACCCCCATCACAAACACCACCACTAACATCATCATCATCATCATCATCATCATCAATAACACCATCGTTATCACATCAATCACTAACCCCATCGTGATCACAACCACTACCATCACCACGGACACTATCATCATCACAACCACCACCACTACTACCACCACCATCACCAACACTATCATCACCACCACCACTAATGCCATAACCACTACCACCACCACCACTATCATCATCACAACCACCACCACTAATGCCATAACCACTACCACCACCACCACTATCATCATCACAACCACCACCACTAATGCCATAACCACTACCACCAACACTATCATCATCACAACCACCACCACCAACAACACTATCATCATCACAACCACCACCAACAACACTATCATCATCACAACCACCACTAACATCAACACCATCATTATCACATCAATCACTAACAATCATCATCACAAACATCACTACTACCATCATTATCATTACCACTACTACCATCATTATTATTATCACTACCACCATCAACACTGACATTAACACCACCACCACTGCCCTTAACAACACCACCACCACCACATCACCATGATTTTCATAAACTCCTGCATACAGCCCCTCCCCTACCTATGACCTACACTTCTAAAGTCATGCCACATCACCCACCAGTAACTTACTATAACTCACCACCATCACTACAACTACTACTACTACTACCACTACCATAGTTCTTTCTACAAGAGACAAAAGTTATAGTTCCAAGAAAACCAAACAATCACTACTATCATCACCACTTTATCATCATCATCTGATGCCAATATCATCCCTACCACCACCACCACCACCACAGTCATTACTTCCATCACCACAGCCATCAGTCATTACCACCACCACCAACACCACTACCACCAACACCACCATCTATTTATCTAATTGGTCAATGTAGTGGAATGCTAATAACTTCTCTTTCAGCAAATGATTGGATTTTGAAAATTGAATTAAGTTATACATAGTGGTGGTGGTCTATGAAATAACCAGCTTGATGGGTCTACAATCTATTTCTAGTCAACATTATTATTAAATCGGTAGAGGGTCGGACGCCATGCTTTGACGCATAGAGTTACGGCTCTTTATGATCTGAGTTCAAATCCCGCTGAGGTTGACTTTGCCTTTCATCCTTACGGGGTCGATAAAATAAAGTACCAGTCATGCAGTGGGGTCGATTGAATCGACTTTCCCCTCCCTCAAAATTGCTGGCCTTGTGCCTATATAAGAAACCATTATTATTATTATGAGGGCAGTGGATTGATAAAATTGTTAGTGTTGAACTAAATACCTAGCAGCATTCAGATTTGTCTTTTTACATTCTGAGTTCTAATCCTGTTGAGATCAACTTTGTCTTTCATCCTTTTCAGGGGAGGGGAGGAGAGGGGGTGTCAATAAAATATAGTACCAGTCAACTACTGGGATTGATTTAATCAACTTTCCTCTACTCCCAAATCGCTAGCTGGCTTTGTCAAAATTAGAAAATACATGCAAAACCCACACACTCCATGTTTTGTCCTTTGCCATCCTTAATGTTTTCTTTAATGTAAACTCTGATAAAGAAATTATTAAGCCAGCCCACACTGTAAAGTGGTCATGTAGGTGTCATGACAAAAAATCACCCAGTCCACACTGTAAAGTGGTCGTGTATGCCACAATAAAAAGCACCCAGACCACACTGTTAAGTGGTTGTGTAAGTGTCACAACAAAAAGCACCCAGACCACACTGTAAAGTGGTTGTGTAAGTGTCACAACAAAAAGCACCCAGTACTCACTGTAAATGAGGTTGGCGCTAGGAAGGGCATCCAGATGTAGAAACTAAGCCAAATCAGTTCTGTATAAGCAAGGCATGGTCACCTGACCTAGCACTGCCCACCCACAACAGGACAACTTGTCTAACCCATGCTAGCGTGGAAGAATGGGCGTAAAACGGTGATGATATTAAGAGGGCAGTGGATTGGCAGAATTATTAGTGTTGAACAAAATGCCTTGTGGTATTTGTTCTGGCTCTCTACATTCTGCGTTCAAATCCCGCCGAAGTCACCTTTGCCTTCTATCCTTCTGGGGTTGATAAAATAAAGCGTCAATCAAGTACTGGGGTTGTTTTTTATCAACTTTTCCCTACTCCACCACCAAAATTTCTGACCTTGTTCCTGAATTAGAAACCAATATCATTTTTGTTGAGTTGACAAATGATCCAGTGCTCAACTGAAGTGCAACTTGTGGCAGATATGTCAAGGATAGCTTTTGAAATTCAAACATATAACTGACTTTATCAGTTCAAATCTTAGTGGGATTAAATTTGTCCTTTCATTCATCCTAGGGGTTGATAGAATGAGATATTGTGACAGGTTTAATTGATCAGGTCCTTCCCACATCAAGTGTTTTAGAAATTAGAATATTTTTATTAACATGAGATCAACCTTGGCTTTTATCCAGGGTCGATAAAATTCTGTTACAGTCTTTATGTTCTGAATTCGAATCCCGCTGATGGAAATTTTGCCTATCATACTAAATTGCAGGCGTTGCACCCAAATTAGAAACTATTATTATTATTACTAAGGCAGTAGGGTGGTGGATTGGTAGTATCGGTAGAGAGTCGGAAACAATGCTTTGCAACATAGAGTTACGGCCCGAGTTCAAATACCGCTGAGGTTAACTTTGCCTTTCATCCTTACGGGGTCAATTTAATCGACTTTCCCCACCCCCTAAATTACTGGCCTTATGCCTATGCTAGAAATCATTATTACTAAGTCAGTGGATTGGCAGTATCAGTAGAGCCAAGGACAAAATGCTTTTGTCCTAACATCTAACTTCAAATCCCACCAAGGTCAACTTTGCCTTTCATCCCTTTGGGGTCGATAAAATAAAGTACCAGTTAAGTACTGGGGTTGCTATAATTGACTTTTCCTTCTCTAAAATTACTTAACTTGTGACTTAAGTAGAAATCCTTACTAGTAGTAGTAGCTGATGCCATGGAAATTCCATGGTTTCATTAGAAACAACTATCAAGTATTGAAGATCAATACATTTTAAGTGTTTTGTTTATATTATAGAAATTACTTCTACAGGACTAGAACTGTTTCATTCCTGACGATTTCATACAAATGATCAATGTATTGAGTACCTTTTTAACTGTGGTTACTCCTTCCCTCTGGCACAACTTAAGATTTTACACACACGTATATCACTATCCAAGATAGCTAACTAAATACGCACGTGTGTGTTTTTACTGCCCCTTTTCTTTCTTCAATATTTCCCCCCCCCCATTCCTTCCTCTTATCACTCTTTACTATTTATTTATCTTTTATTTCTAAGTATCTTCTGATGAAGGGCTAGTGCCCAAAACGTTAAGGCTCTCTCCCTGCTATTTCAAGTGTTAAACTAATATATTTCTTCCATGTACTGCGCAGTTTCTTTTGTTATTTCTGTTTATTTCTTACATACACATATATATATATACATACATACATACACACACAAATAATATAAACAGCACTTCAATTAAATATTAATCATATAAATTTAACAAATGACTGAAACTCCCAAAATGGAATATTTTACACATTTATAATTTGAGAAATAATATTGTTTGTACAGCGTAGGTTTTTAAAACAATATTTCGACATCACCACCACCACTATCTCTCTCTCTCACACTTCTACCATCCTCTTTCCACAGTGATTGAAGTTTTAAAAAGTAATTTGTCTTTTAGTTCTCTCTCTCCCTCACACACACACTCTTACCATAAAGATGTAAGATTGAAAAATAATAAATTTTGGAGTTAGTTGCTGCTGCTGCAACCACCACTACAACCCCCACCTTTCTCTCTCTCACACACACTTTTGCTGTCCCCTTTCCACAGTGTGACCAACAATTTACACCACACTTAATCTATTATTAGCACTTTAATATAATAGATTAATATTATTATTATCATTATTGTGATGAAATTGTTGATTTGAAAGAAATGATACAGCACTGGAACAAGTCTGTAAATACAATCATCCTTTTATGCATATGTTTTCATGTTTGGATGGGTTGGACAGGTCTTCTTCAGAACAACATCTCACCAACTGCGATCTTTTTTCATTTCCTTTGTGAGGTCCAGCTTTCACCACTGCATGATCCTTCAACTTGGATCACTTGCCAGTTTCTATTTTTATTCCACTGTCAAACACCATACACATCACATGTCTATACTAGTACAGACTACTCTATTGTACACTAAAACACTATACACATATGTATATACTAGTACAGACTACTCTATTGTACACTACAACACTATACACATATGTCTATACAAGTACAGACTACTCTATTGTACACTGCAACACTATCAACCACTATACACATCATATGTATATACTAGTACAAACTACTCTATTGTACACTACAACACTATCAACCACCATGTCTATAGTAATACAATCTACTCTATTGCATACAACTGATTCCTATTATACCCAGACTGAATCTGATAGAACCTAAAGCCATGTGAATTTAACCACATAGGTGCCATGATAAAATGCACCCAGTTAACTCTGTAAAGTGGTAGCGCTGGTACCACAATAAAATGCACCCAGTCCACTCTATAAAGTGGTATGACTGGTGCAATGATTAAATACACCCAGTACATTCTGTATATTGGTAGTGATGGTGCCATGATAAAATACATCCAGTCCACTTTGTAAAGTGGTAGTGATGGTGCCATGATAAAATACATCCAGTACATGCAATAAAATGGTTAGCATTAGGAATGGAATCCAGCAGAGGAAACTGTGCCAAAATGAAATGTATGAGTACGATGTGGTCAGCTGATCTGTCTAGTCTTGAAACATGGCAACCCATTCACTCCATGCCAGTATGGAAAACAGACGTAAAATGGAGATGATGGTAGCCATGGCTGAATCTAAAACTTGCATAGGTTCCACACATTAGGATAAAACCTAAAGCCACATGGTTACAAAGCCAACCTCTTCACCACATAGCCATGCTTGAACTTAAGACTTGCCCAAGGTTTAACACAGTGGGATAGAACCAAAAGCCACACACACCTGCAACTGATATATCAAAATGGGTTGGATGGGCAGTTACAGATTAATCTTTTAGCATATCCAGCTATATCCAGCCAGAATTATCTCATCTTTTTTTTGTTCAAACCAGCCGTAACCGGTCACTCATACTGATGTTAAGGTATTTTTCTCAAAATAAATAATATCAAAATCTCATAGATTTGATATTGTGTGAAATAATTATGTGAGATAAAGTGTTTACTGAAATGTAAATGTTAAAGGAGCATATGGCTTAGTGGTTAGAGCATTGGCCTTGCAATCGAAAGGTTGTGAGTTCAATTCTCGGACCGGGTGATGTGTTGTTTCCTTGAGCAAGAGACTTTATTTCACATTGTTCCAGTTTACTCAGCTGTAGAAATGAGATGGTAGGGACTGAGGTCCATATCATTCCACTGGAAAGTGGTCGTGGAGGTGCCACGGCAAAAAAGCACCCAGCACTCACTGTAAATGAGGTTGGTTAGGAAGGGCATCCAGCTGTAGAAATCAAGCCAGAATCAGTTCCCGTTCCACCCTTGCAAGCAGGGAAAAGCGGACGTAAAATGATGATGATGAAAGGGTTAAGTCTGTACTTAACAGAGCTACTCTCTTCCTAAATGGGCTAGGGTATGCCTCACTTCACTTACATATATTCTAGTTATGGTATGGTTTCTACATTTGTATGCCTTTCTAAATGTCAACCACTTTACAAAGTGTACTGAATACATTTTATCTTGGGACGAGCACTAGGGAAGTTGTCATGTCCTTGATATGACGGAAAAGTTTTCTCAACCCTTTTTGGTATGTTTTCTACAACTAAATATTTTTTTTATTATCTTGTCGATGTTTCAAATCTTGCCACAGTCAACTTTCTCTTTCACACCTCCTCCAGGGGTATTGATGAAATAAAGTATCAGTCATGTACTTCGGTTGATATTTTTGAGTGCTCCATCCCATATAGTGACATCCTTGTAGCTATGTTGGAAATCATTATCTATAATATTGTCGCAACATGTGTTCAAGCTTTACGCAACCTTAACTACAGAATAAAATTGAAGACAATCAAAATCTTAAATGTAATTAACCAAGTTTTATGCTTTAACTATTAACTTCCTTTCCAGGAAAGACAAGATGGAGTAAATAAAACAAAATCAAAACGAAGAGACACACAGGAGAAAGAAAAGTCATTGAG
Organism: Eledone cirrhosa; assembly: GCA_964016885.1. NCBI lineage: Eukaryota > Metazoa > Mollusca > Cephalopoda > Octopoda > Eledonidae > Eledone > Eledone cirrhosa. The sequence goes on along the minus strand of OZ024743.1, from coordinate 270,981,585 downwards.
AAGGTCCCAGAATGTGTGATGAAAGAGCTTTGACAATAAAATATGACAAATAACCATCTAATTACTAAACTAACAAAGGAATGGATTAGTTACTTAACTCATGATAAAATTAATGTATGGTTTTTATTGGCAGAATGACCACCCCCTCCCCCAATATATGTTTCAACACACAATTTCACATCAAGAATCTTACAGAACAAATATAAAAGCAAAGTTTTAAATAAATTCTGAAAAAGACAAATAGACAGAGAGTAAAAAAAAAAAAATCTTACCTTTTTCCCGTTCAGTATTTTTTATAATGGAATGGTAATCATCCTCATTAGCATTGTTTTCATCGACTGATTCTTGAACAGATGAACTCAAATAACGGGTGGAACATATACCGCGTAATGGGCTGCAGAAATTCTTTGTAAAGAATCTTGGTCGCAAAGCTTGGTCTTCGGCTAAACTAATGGATTTATAAACTTGAGCTGTCAAAGAAGAAACGGTAAAAAAACAAACAATTATATATATATATATATATATATATATAAATAGATATACACATACATGCATATAAACATACAAACATATATATATAAAATGGGTGCATTTTGATTTCAAGAACTACCATCCCTTGACCTTTTTCTTATATATGGATTGCAAAAATATGACTTTGTAGCCTTTCCAAGGACTTAGATTCCTTTCCACATATGCTGCAGTGAAAGAAGAAAAGGCTGTGCTCATGCAACACAAGTCAATGTTGTTTAGATCAAGTGATGCCTGTGCTTGAAGCTTTTTCAATTGAAGAAAGGCCTTGCTCTAGACCAGTCCCATTCTCTGAACAACAGTGACAGGTATCCAAAAAGAAATCACAGGTTTTACTTTTACATCAGAGTTTTCCTCCTCCTAGAATGATGTCCTAACATACAGATGTACATACACACAAACATATATATATATATATATATGCATACTCGTCCCATGAACTGAGTGCTCTACTACTACTACTACGGATATAACCCACCAGTGTTCTACTATTATGTATATATATATATAATAAAGAATTAGAAATAGAAGCCATGACTATCCATCATCAGTGGTCTACTAGCCATCAAAGGTATTTCTTCGCATTACAGACCATATACCTCAGGCTAGGGCGATGCAATAATTAAAATAAGTTATTGGGATAAAAAGAGTTGGGTGGAGAGAGACAGGTAAACAAATACGAATGGTGAGCCAACGTAAAGAGAGGAAAATACACACATACATATATATATGCAGAAAAATCCCAGTTGCAGGGACTCATGGAAGACATGGGATGAGGTTGTGAAGAACCAACTTGAAAAAGCTAACTGCACAACTGTGGGGCTGAAGAAGACCTGACCTGCAACATACAAGGTGGCCTGGTTCCCTGCCTCTTCCACCACAGCTACCATAAACACCACTACACCCTCCTCACCCCCCACACACACATGCTCCTAGCTGCTTCCCCCTTATGAAATGGTTGGTGATGAGAAGGGCATCCAGCTGTGGAGGGCTTGCCAAACAAAGGGTTGGGAGGACTCTCAGTTGTGTCAAAAACATGACAATGACTCCCGTGCGCTTGGTAGCGAGACGATGGATTCCTGGCTTGTCTAGATCAATAGCCACCGCTTCAGTACTGACAGCCCATATAGACCCATCAAACCCTTATTACAGACAAAATGCACATTAAAATGACGATGATGATATATATATACATACATATGTATATATATATATATATATATATATGTACATATATACATACACATATATACACACATATATATATATACAAACACAAGTATACATATATATATATACAAACACAAGTATACATATATATATATGTTGATTGCTACTTCTTGTCAGAAGAGTGCCATCCTTTCATTGAACATTGCATGATCATGTGTACACAGGTGACTTTTCAGACCCACTTTTGTTTTGCAGGTACGTTCACAGATGTGACACTTGAACTGTCTGTCTCCTGGCAATAGTGGCTGGGGTGTGCCTTCATATATTCTACCATCTCTGGTCAGTCTACTAGCTGACTTGCAAATTAAGCCACACTCATTAGGAATGTACCGCAGAGGGTGTGACGGTAGAACCATCTCATTATTTCTCCAAAGTAACTCATATATTTGACCTTTTATGTCATTTGAACATATACGCAGAACATTTTTGTAATTAGATCTTACATATAAATTATTAAAATGTCATTCATATTTTATTATCCCTTGCCAGTAAACAAGAAACTATCAGATTTCACTTATGCAAACCATTAATTTATCAAAACACAAATTTCCCAGTTTGTATGATTGTTCACTGGTCCTCTAGTTTATATATCATCATCATCATCTTCACTGTTTTAACGTCCATTTTTCATGCTTGCATGAGTTAAACGGGTCGTCCACGTTGGGTGACAAGTCTGGTCAGAATTGGCCATGTCATACCTTGTTCTGATGGGACTGTAAATTTGGCTGGAGATTTTAGAGCTGCATGTCCTTCCTAACACCAACCACATTTAATATATGTGTATATATATATATATGTGTATATATATATATATATGTATTTAAAAGGTAAACAGAAATAACAACACAATCAGTACAGTATATGGAAGGAATATATTAGGTTAATGCTTGAAATAGCAGGAAGAGGGTCTTAACGTTTCGGATGCTAGTCCTTCATCAGAAGAAAGAATGAGAAATTAGATAGATTGAAGGGATAGGTGGGGTGGAATTGGAAAAAATATCTTTAGATAAAAATAACAGGTCTACTCATGTTGCCATCTCTTGGAAAACTGTTGATGCTGGCATTTTGTGTATGATATATTTTTTTAGAAAAGTGTAATCAAGTATGCTATGTTGGATATATATATATAATTGTTTCTACTTTTGGCACAAGGCCAGCAATTACCCAGTGCATTACTGGTACTTTAATTTATCGACTCCGTAAGGATGAAAGGCAAAGTTAACCTCGGCGGGATTTGAACACAGAATGGAAAGGGCCGTAACTCTTTGCGTCAAGCATGGCGTCCTAGTGTGCCAGAATAACAAAGGACAAATGAGCTGAGAGTAAAACTAGGCATAAGAGGAATCAGATGCAGTGTGTAAAAGAGAAGAATGTACTGGTACGGACAAACAATGTGCACAGATGAAGATTGTTAGGTGAAGAAGTGTCATGTGTTCTTAGTGGAAGGAAGTTGCAGAAGAGGAAGACTAAGGAAAGCCTGGGCAGAAATGTTGAAAGCTGATCTCAAAACCTGGGCAGAAGATATGAGAACAAATCTTGAAATGCTGAATGTCAGAGAGTAGATGAAGGAATGCAACATGTGAAGGGAGGTTGTGTGGGAGAAGACCTGCCCAACCCATGCAAGCATGGAAAAATGGGTGTAAAAAGATAAGGTGTGATTGAAAGGACACCCAGTCGTAGAAAGATTGCTAAACAAAGGGTTGGGAGGATCCTTCAGTTGTATCAAAGACATGACAACCTCTCCTGTGCACTCGGTAGAACGAGACAATACATAGGTAATATGCAGACCTCCCCAGCTTATCTGGTACGTTAGTAAACTCGTTTCAGTACTGACTTGGCCAATGTAGACTCGTCCAAGCTTTATTAGAATGGAAAGCGGATGTTGAATGTTAAATGTTGATTATGATATATATATAATCATCATCATCGTTTAATGTCCATCTTCCACGCTAGCATGGGTTAGACGGTTTTGTTCCATTTGATGCAGGAATGGTTGGGAGACCATGTCTCGCTCGTACAGAAGTGTGTCTGGCAGGTTTTTTACAGCTGGATGCCCTTCCTAACACCAACCACATTTACAGTGTGGACTGGGAGCCTCGTTACCGTGTCTCCTACACGGCCACCATAGAGTGTGGACTGTTGTGTCATCGACACTGGATGGAACGGAAATGGGAGGATGGGGTAGGGTGTAGATTTATATATATATGGTAATGGCTACCTCTAAAAGAACTCAATGTATGTGTAAATTATAGATTTTTTTTATTGGGGGAGGTGAGATTTCTCAGTGACTATTTTCCTCTAAAAAAATATTAGTTACCACTTAGGCTCATAACCATTCTCTTGAGCCCTGTTGATATAAAATCATCCGAAATCACACTTGGTTCTATGATACAAAGCTGTTTATTACTCTATTACAGAGGTTCTCAAAGTTTTGGGGCGACAGCCCCACTCACGGCCATATAATACTCTCAGCACCTCCAACCTTATTTCCAGAGACCTGCCTCCATGCAAATTGTAAATAATATATAATAAATAATATAATATATACTATGTATAAATAAATATCATATATCTTTTATTTTATTATATTTATATATAATATACTATTATATCATCTCTACCCGGACCATCTCAATGACCACTGAGGGGGGAGGGGTAGTGCCCACTTTCAGAACCTCTGATCTATTACGTGCTCCAGATGACAGGCTGAAGCCTTCTAAACTTGATATTTATCTAAAAAACTACCATCAAATTTTATGTACAAACCTTTGTTCAGTTATGTTCCAAAGGCCAGCTTAATAATGAGAAAGTTAGTTATATTACTAAATCCTTCAACATTCTTGATTATTATCAAAATAATTTAAACTTTTTGATACATATTCACATAAAACTGCCCTTGGTTTTATGATACAAAGCTGTTTATTTTAAAGTGTTTAATATTTATCTAAAATCTTTCCAGCAACATTTTATGTAAGAACTTGGTTTGCTTGGTTGTGGCTAGTCTGGAGCTAAACATCAACAACCCATATTAGCAAGACACAGACAGAGCAATCCTTTGTGAGAAATGGAAAGTTGTCATCATTAACTACTGAATGATGACCAACTTGACGCCAGTGATATCATCATAACCACCATACAATTCTTTTCTATTTCTAGATGATCTACTGAATAATATATATTCAGTAGGACAAGTGAGGCCAGCATTTCACAGGTCATCATTATCATCATTTAATATCTGCTTTTCTTTCTAGGGACAAATTTCTTAACAATATAGCCACAGAGAGAGAGTCCACAGTACTGAGAACGAGAAGACCACTAATCATGGGAGTACTTGACGCATATTTACTTTTTAGGCCATCATGGGGTTGATGTGGCAAGGAAACTAAATATCTGATCTGGTGGGAGTGAAGTGGGGGCAAATAGATAGGAAGGTTAGTACCGATTGGGCATACCCGTAATGATGAGTCTTGTAGCTGTGGTCATTCCATTTATTCCTATACTGTCCATTCTTCTTTTAAGGAAGTAGAAGGTAAATACCGCCTTTGGTCACGAATGACCATGGGATTTGCACCTAGAAAGTTCCCCTCCGAGGCACAAGTCTGGGCAAGGTTGTTTGTAGAAGACCAGCAGTCGACCATGTATACCAGCCTCCCCTCTCCACGCCACCAATGTTGTCCAAGAGAAAGAAAGGCCGATACAGCTTGGCACCAGTAACGTCGCAACATATTTCTAATGAACTGGAGGAACATGAAATAAAGTATCTTGCTCAAGAACACAACGCAAAGCCCGGTCCGAGAATCGAACTTACGACCTGACTATTGTAAGCCGCACGCTATAACCACTAAGCCATAATAGGGTTTGATTTTAAGGAGATTTAGCTGCTATTTCTATTAATTCAAACGACCAGTTTAGAGTTGGCCCGTTAATGTTTTGAACCAAGTCAGCCCCTAATTTAACAGACGTTAATTTAGACGGCGTTCCAGGTTTGACCATCCAATCTTTCTTTTTCTTCGCAGGCATGATGTTATTTATGATTACTACATTCAATGTGGCCTTCGTATTTTCTTTAAGGCTGCAGTTTTAGGAAAATTTGGCTGCTATTTCTAGCAGATAGAGACCTCGTAGAAGCTACTGAAGGACTGGTGGCAAGGAGAAACTAATACATACTACTGTAATGTTAGTAGTAGTTACATAATTAGTTGTTAGCCCTAGGCCTGTCTTGAGTGAACAGACGTGATCAAATATGTCTGTCATACCCTCCATGTGTATTATTTTAGACACAGTATATACTGGATCACATAGTTTAACGAGTTCGTTTTAAGGGTGGGTGGGTATGATTTAAGAAGGTCGAACGACGGTACAGAAGTCGATAAATGGGACTCCAAAAAAAGGGGAACGGTAAATAATTGAGTTGGTTGGTAGAAAGGTCGATTTTTTGAAGGGTAAGGCAAGCAAACACGTGAGAAAGCCGAAACTGTTAGAATAATAACATAGATAGGATAAAGAGACACAGACATAGGTAGATAGAGAGACAGACAGACAGACATAGATAGGAAAATAGGCAAACGGATGGATAGATAGATAGACAAATAATATCAATGTAAATAACCGACTGGATATTAAGTTAAGACATGCATTTATTTAAACACTAACTACACCGATATTTACGTCTATTAATACGTATAGCTATATGAGTATATGTTAAATGTTTGCATAGGTATAAATATATGTGGTAGTATATATATATATATAAAGGGAGAGATAGTTACACGGTGATTGTATACTTTAAACAGAAGAAAGACAACACGAGAAGACCGTGGACGGATTCTGCGACAGGTTTTTCGGTTTCGATTCTTAGTTGTAGCAAGTTCACATCAGTATCTAGGTTTCTAATTCTCTAACCAAATGCTTTATTTTATTTTATTTTTACGAAAGTCACTCTCTTATCACTTCTCTCACTCCTACACACATACATACATACATAGGTGTGGATTTGTTGCAACGTAATAAAATATCAATAATAATTTATTAATTAAAGAACACCAATAAAATACGATTATATAGGCATATGTGTACACACACATGATAAACATCTATCTATCTATATTCATATACACACAGACGGATATTTTACTTTGGTGGTAAACACGTGTGATATACACATGTGTGTGTGTATATACATTATATATATATATATATATATATATATATATATATATACATATTTATATATATATATACATTTATTTATATCCAGAAGCACATATATAGACACAAACTATAGAATATATGGTTCTAACTGTAGAGACGGTGATAGAGTGGAGTATTTACAATTAAAATGGAATGTAAGAAAAACAGAACGATATATGAGGTAACAATGGTGATGATGGTGGTAGAACTGATGATGAGGACAGGGATGGGATATTTTTTTGTCCTTACCGACAGACCGAGACCTAGTGGTGTTCGTGTGCTGAGCAACAGTTCGAAGAGGACGCACACAGGTTGAAAATTTTCTCATTGTTAAGCAACGGTAGAAAGGCACACATGTACGGATAGAAGTCGCCATTTTGATACAGCCTCTTTCTGAATTAGAAATGACCTCTTAGAGGTCACTCACAGTTTCTTTAAAAGAATGAAACTGCAGTCAGCTGGCATCGGAGCTAGAAAAAGAGATTAATGAATGGAAGAGTGTGTGTGCATATATGTTTGTATTTGCGCACACGAATACGAAAACATATCAACGTATTCATATATATATATATATATATATATATATATATATATATATATAATATTGATATATATATAATAGAAAAAACGAGGAAGTTTCGTTTACATATGAAAAATATTTATTGCGTATCGACCTTTTACGCGCGTTTCGCCGAGGATTGGCACAAGGTGACCCATAGGAGTTATGGACCCAACTCCAGTATCGATCTGCTCCTGAAACTGGTGATGCGACAAAATATATATTTTCGTTGTGGTATGTGGGCCGAGAAGGTATATATATATATAGGGCTCGGCACTGGAGCAGAATAATGGTCTTACTAGGTTAATACTGGTTTAATCCATATATATATATATATATATATATATATATATATATATATATATATATATATATATATATAGGGAAACAATGAAACGAAATTTCATTTCTCACTCTTAGTACGGCTGTTACTTAAATATAAGTATGTATACGTACATACATATATGTATACAGACGTACAGTAGTATGTATATATATATACATACATGCACACACATATATATATGTACGTATGGATTCACCGAACATTTATTATAATGCTCGGTGTGTTTGTAAACAAACATCCCGAATTAAGCCGTACAGTGTCTAGCAACCATCGTTGCTCATTTGTTCAACACTGACAAAGGAACGCTGTACTAGTTTCAAACTTATTAGCTATCGTCAGCAACGTATACCTTCCTGCCAAATGATTGAACGTCTGAAAGTATATACTTTTCTTATGCATATTAACGGCTAGCAGCAAAGGTTAAACAAGGTTAAACATCTCAGGGTATGTCATGTATCATTATATTTTGTCTGATGAGGACGTACTGTTGTACCTCCGAAATATGTATAATAAAATGTAATTGATCAAAAGAACATCTATTTTATTAATATTTGTATTTTAATATTAATAACGCTGGAAATTTATTTTTCCGTAGAGTGCTCCAATCTACTGTAAAACTCATTCTCTGATATACTCATTGAATCTAGTTTAACTCTTTAATATATATATATATATATATATACGATATTAAACAAATGGAAACTATATTTATAAAACCATATTTATTTCATTATACATATTTCAGGGATACCATATTAAAAATATGGCATGCCTTCTTCAGATAAAATACAATATATAATTTTTAATATGGTATCCCTGAAATATGTATAATGAAATAAATATGGTTTTATAAATATAGTTTCCATTTGTTTAATATCGTATATCTACTCCAAAACTTGTTGAGTGCTTTATATCAGTTATAAATTATTTACTCGTTGTAACCCAACAATTTTAAATAAAACTTTTGCATATATATATATATATATATATATATATATATGTGTATATATATATATGTGTGTGTGTGTGTGTGTGTTATACTTTGGGAGGGTCTTGCTGCCAATAAAAGCGCATACGCCTGTTGCTCTTCACTTCAGTTTATTATAAATTTCTAGTTGATTGTTTTTTTTAATTGGATGGTTATTTATTTATTTATTTATTGTCAAAGTTCTTTCGTCACACATTCTGTGACATCCTCAGTTATTTTGTGTCTCCCCTTTGTTCTGCTCTACACCATCTTGCTTTTGTGTGGGGACAACAAATATCGCTTTTAAAATAGAATGACATAACGACAGCACCTGAAAACGTTCAATTGCGTTACAGCTATTTGTAAAACGAAAGGTTGGTGGATTGGACACCCTGCTTTGCGACAGAGTTACGTCTCTTTACGTTCTGCGTTCAAACCCCGCCGTGGATAGATTGGCTTTTTATTCTTATGGGGTCGATAAAATAAAGTACCAGTAACGCACTGGGGATGATTTATCGACTTTCCCCTCTTCCAAAGTTGTTTGCCTTGCGTTATTTATTTGTTCAATAATATTTACATTTAAAAAATTAATAATACTTAAATGAAGCAAAAAAAGAAAACGAGAAAAGAGAATTAAGCAACAAAAGAAAGAGAGAGAGAAAGGAGCAGACTCTACACCCCAGACTGATCGAAACAAAATGGCAATGCCCCGGAAAATGGCCAGTAACACCTGCTGCGACAGCCACCTGGTCTCATGGCGGTTCTTCCTCAAGTGAACTGCTGTCTTTCGGATTTTGTGGAGAAAATCGGCAGAGCAGAGACCGAGGACACTAGAGGTATCGGCGGCGACATGTCAAACCCCGGTATTTGTTTATCTTCCTCTCCACCGCGTTGCAGGAGGCAGTGTCTGGGTTTTAGGCCGAAGCGACAAGGTTGTAGGCAGAGAACAACTCGCAATACGGCCAAGGCCAGCTGGCTCCAGTATTGACAGGAAGCTGGCTGCATCGAGGCTCCGCTTGATGATGTCGTTCAGGGTGGCATGTCGGAAAACCAGCCTGCGTTAAGCCGGCATGATATATATATATATATATATATATATATATATATATATATATATATATATATTCTGTTGCTTCACTATTTTGTTTGTTTACCCTCGCGTCCCCTTTATTTACGTGTCCCAACGACTTTTTTTAGCCGTTGCTCGCACCAACCGGAGGTATATGGTCTTTAAAGCGATGAATGCCTATGATGGTTGGAAGATCACTGATGAAGGACAAACTTTTTTCATATGTAACCCATTTGCAACGCCGCACCTCCATTATTATCATATATATATATATATACAACGAAATCACTAAGACAACAATATTACTAAACCGACTACCGTCGGTTTAGGATATATATATATTATTTGCTTGTTAAAATAATCTAATTAAATTAATTCAACAGTTAAACACACATAGGAATAATAGGAGAGCCAGAAGATTGACAAGTCATCCCTAAATATGACTAATACATCTAGGAAAGCCATGAACGACACAACATCTTTTTAACTTTGATTTTGAAAGTAGGTTTATAATTATTAATTTTCATTATACTTTTGTAGCTGTATTGGCGTCCTAGTTGGAGGAATCATAGACGATGGCGATCTTGGTCTGAAGTTCGATCCTGGTCGTGAGAAGGGTTACCGGTAAGCCTTTTCAGTTTTTTTCTATGGGATGTAAAATAAAAACCGAAACAGATTACATATACCTCTCGAGCAGGATTGAACCCAAGACCAGCATCTCCACCGTGTCTAGTACCTACCGCCAGTCCACTGAGACAACTACGAAAAACTTATGAAAATTTAAACTTATAAACTTACTTTCAAAATTTCAAACGAAAGTGTTGTGGTGCCGTTCATGTCTTTCTTAATGTTATTGCTTCTACTTAAGGTCGACTTCTAAATCATTTGGGTGTTCCATAAACTACATCTTCGTTTTGTTTCTTGTCTATCTAGACTATATTTTAACCTGTAATCAATGTTTCATTTCGGTTTCTCTCGCCTCTGCCTCTTTTTCACCTACTCTTGCGGAGGTCAGACCTGTTTTTTTCGCTTTCCGATTCACCGTCAATACAGTCTCGGTCTTAAGTCCAGTAACTGATTTTGAATTTCCTTACTCTCTCTTCGGTTGCTTACATACAAGTGCTTTTCGTGTTTCCGTCTTCGGTATGTTATTTTTCCGTTTTTTCCCCTTTTTTACCTTCTGTTATATTTTTTTCTCTCTCTCCTTTTCCCCCAATAACTTCCTATAGTTATTGACGCACTGGAGCTAGACAGTCTTTAATGCGTTGAAATGTCCATGATCTCCAGCAGACAACTGATGATGGGAAATATCCCCCGTTTGTGCTTTCCTCTTATATATATATATAAAGAGGGAGAGATAGAGAGAAAAGTGAAGAGGGAAAGGGAGGAGAGCCGTGAAACCCCATCAGTGACTTTAGGGGCTTTAATTTCACGTTTTAAGCACGAAATTCAGAGTCCTTGAGTCACTGGTGTAGCTTCCCCCCACACACATACTCTACTTTATATATTTAGTTATATGTCTGTTGTTTGTACAACCAAATCTACACACACAGACACACATATGAACGCAAGCATATCTTTCAGTCTTTCAGGAGATCATTTAAAACATGAGGTTTCGTGTTCAATACCACTGCATATAACACAGAGTAAATGTTTTGTTTATTATAACTTCACATCCACCCAGCCCCATACCACCACCGTTGTCATTTATTTTCTGTTAAATCTGAAGTATAAATATGCATCAAAGGACACCAGATGATTTGAGAATTATGTTAAGAATTGTGGGAAAATTCTGACATTTTCATCAAGTTTACATGCGAAGCTAAATTAAAAGATGAAAAGCAATATTGAGTAGTAAAAGCAATAGTTAGTGTCCGCATTTTTAACCTAATAAAAAACATTAGTTAATGCTATCATATTTAATATAGTAAGACATTAGTTAATGCTACCATATTTGATATAGTAAAAACAATTCTAGTGTCCCCATATCTAACGTAGTAAAAACAATAGTTAAGTTAATGTTAGCATATTTAATATAGTAAAAACACTAGTTAGTGTTATAATATTTAATACAATAAAAAAAATTGTGTTATCATATTTAACGTAGTAAGGGCGGTGGATTGGCAGTAGCGGTAGAGTCGGACGCCATGCTCTGCAGCATATAGTTATGGTCCTTTACGGTCAGAGTTCAAATTCCGCCGAGGTTAACTTTGCCTTTCATCCTTACGGGGTCGATAAAATAAAGTACCAGTAATGTACTGAGGTCGATTTAATCAACTTTCCACTCCCCCCAAATTACTGGCATTGTGCCTATAGTAGAAATCGTATTTAACGTAGTAAAACAATAGTTTGTGTTATCATATTTAACGTAGTAAAAAGAATAATTAAGTTAGTGTTACGATATTTTATATAGCAAAAAACAATAGTTAGTGTCATCATATTTAACGTAGTAAAAACATTAGTTACTGTTATAATATTTAATATAATAAAAAGAATAGTGTTACTATATTTGATATAACAAAAACAATAGTTAGTGTTATAATATTTAATATTGAAAAAACAATAGTTAGTGTTATAATATTTAATATAGTAAAACAATAGTTAGTGTTACCATATTTAATATAGTAAAAACATTAGTTAGTGTTATATTATTTGATATATATGACAAATTTTCACAATGATCTGTTCACTATTAAAGATACTATAAACATTTGAATTAAGAACCCGGTTTTTAGGTATAGTATGCTAAATTATTACAGGATGGTAAGAGTTAATTAAAACCTTGGCATTCGTAACATTATTTTCAGAAAAAATAACTGCATCATCACATTAGAAATTATTAATGTCTACATTAATTTTACAAATTTTCCTAGCGATTTGTCCACTAGTAAAGATTTTATAAACATTTGAATAAAGCAACCCATTTATAGATATTTTCTACTAAACCATGACAGGATGTTAAAAGATAATTAACTACTACTACTACTACTACTACTACTACTACTACTACTACTACTACTACTACTACTACTACTACTTCTTCGCCCACTTATTCCTGAAAAGGTCGTGGGGGTAGAGTCCTCAAACACTCCTTCCAGCGAGTCCTACCAGAAGCAACCGATCCGACTGGATCCATAAGCAAGACTAGCCGAGCTCATGGATGTTATTCAACCATCGTCCTCGGGGTCTACCCCTGAGTTTCCTGCCGGCTGGTTTTGCCTGTAAAATCTGTCCAGCGATTCTTTCCTGAGACATTCTAACCACATGTCCATAGTATCGGAGCTGTGATCTCTTAATTCGGAGAAATAGCAGATCTACTTTGAATAACTCTCTGATTTCCGAGCTACGTACTCTACTGAGTAACGTTACTCCAAAGACCCTTCGGAGGAACCCCGTTTCGGCCGATCGTATTTTTTCGGTTATTACTCAAGATTCATGACCTTAGGTAAGGGTTGGCACGAATACCGAATTGAAGATAGCGAGTTTGGCTTTTACACCTTCTGATTACTGGATGCTGAAGCTGGCGCATTACTGCACCAGCTTCTGTAATTCTTGCACTTTTCCAGCCTCCTGCCTTCCATCACTCGTGAACACGGCCCCTAGATATTTGTTCTTCACCTGCTTCAGTGGAACTCCACTCACATGTAGAATCCACTGCAGAGACTTCCTTGAGAGGACTAGTGTCTCAGTTTTCGCAGCACTGATTTTCATTCCAGCCATGCAACACTCAGCATCAAACCTATCAAGTGCAAGTCGGAGATCACCTTCTGTCGAGTTAATACCATGTCTCTCTGAAATACCTGTAACAGTGTGAATATATGGCGGGCTGAACTGCGTCCGGAGAGAAAACCCAACTGCTCATCAGCTAGCTTGGCCTCGACAATTTCCCTACATCTCTTTGCCAGACACTTAGTATAGACTTTGCCGGGGTAGCTTAACATGGAGATCCCTCTATAATTGAAGCAATCTCTCTTGTCTTCCTTTTTAAAAATTGGGATTATCACATCCGATTGTTGTTGCTTAGGTGCCTTTCCAGAGATCCAGGCCACCCGACACACACGAGTCAGCCAGAGAACTTTATTGAGCAAACCCCGACTATATCTAGCGTCCAGCCTCCTCCACTAGTTCCCTCTCCTTACATGTAAGGGTTGTGATGTTCCAGGTTCCGATTGTCAAGGTTTGCTCCTTGCGAACTCTCTTTGGTGTCTCGGGATACGCAATCTGTGTGTCCATCCCACGCCACCCAGGACAGGTTTCAGACTCATCACCAGTTTTCACAGCATGAAATGGAGACTGCAATATATTTTTCGAACAGGCTCCTCTACCTAAGGCCTGAACGCGTCCTTTGTTAACCCGTACGAAGGACGGGGCGATATGGTTCCTTTTCTGACCTCTTATCATATAGCAGTTTTGGTGGTCTTAATCGCGTCAGTCACCAATCTGGTACTTTCTCAACCCGCGAAGACTAGGCTTTTTTTAGAGGCGGCCTTTACTCGCCTCGTCCTAGCTATATCACTGGGTTGTGAGAGTTTTTTGTGGGGCGAACTACATATGTCACCCATTGCTCCATCTCCCCTAGTAGTTTACTGCTATTGGTCCTGGGTTGCTTATTCGTCCGGCAGCTGCCTGTCTATATAGAAACTAACCATCATATCCGGTGGCCATATCACTAACCACCACCTGTAACCCATTCTTTAGCAGAACAGCTCTGTCGAGAAAAACTTTATATATGTAATAATGTTTTAAGACCCCCCCCCCCCCCCCAAAAAAAAAATGACTCACAAATTTTCACAATGATCTGTCCATTAATAAAGTGACTATAAATTGAACTAATGAACTTATAGATAATTTCTGCTGAAACATTCTGCTGAATCATTTCTGAGTTGTGAAAATACACATTCTTATGACAATGTCAACTAACTTTTGGAAGTTATAGCAAAAATGGGAGAGAGAAAGAAAGAGAGAGAGCGAAATAAAAATGTTTCGGGGGGGGGGGGGGGGTCAGATGTTAGATCTGTACAGTTGAATGGAATATAGTTAGAAAGAGCGAGCTTTAGCAACATAGAGTTAATGGCATAAAGCTTATGGCATGATTGATTAAGAAAATACATGCAGAGCGGTAACCAGCATTGTACATTGGTGTTGAAACATCTAGATATTTAATGCTGATCCAGCTAGTAGATCATCTTGTTAATGGTGCTTACCTGCGATAGACCAACATGATTTATTTATTTATTTTATTTTATTTATTTATTTATGGTGGACCCCGTGATTCTTAACGCATGAATAAAAGAAAGTATATCGAACATTATGCTCTCGCCCTTTCGTTCATGCGAAAGAGCAAACTATGTTCATGGTGGATATTTTTGCGTGTAAAGTCAGAGCGAAATTAATGGCGTGGAATTACAAGCATATATATATATATATATATATATATATATATATATATATATATTTATATTTATTTATTTATTTATTTATTTATTTATTTATTTATTTATTTAGTTATGCATACATTCACACACACACACACACACACACACACACACACACACACACACATATTTATATACATATATGAATATGTGTGTGTGTATGTGTATGTGTGTGTGTGTGGGGGGGGGGTATGGCCGAGTGGTTACGGAGTTCGTATCTGAACCATGAGATTCTGAGTTCGGTCCCACTTCATAACATCTTGGGCAAGTGTCTTCTGCTATAGCCTCGGTTTGACAAATGCCATGAGAGTAGAATTTGGTAGACAGGAATTTTGTATCTTATATATGTGCATAACAAACTCCATTACCGGATTTAAACATTCAGACAGAAAACAAGAGATTCATAACATCTTTTTACTCACAAAACACTACAATGCGTATACTTACATAGAATGGACTTTCGTCGGTTTCGATGATGAGTGTTCTAATTATTGGACCCATTAACGTATAAGTAAGTGACTAAGCTTTCCACGGATATGTGTACGCTTAATGTAAATTTTCTTGTAGATTCAGTGTGACATTGTGCAAACCTGCCAACCTCTAAAAACCCAAACGGGGAGTACCATGACAAAAAGTACCCCAAAACGGGGAGAAATGAGGCAAAAGGGGGAGATTTTATATAATGAAAGCTATACCCATTTTCACAAGAGAAGACATCTCTCACCCACCCCACAGTGGGTGGGAGATCTCCCCGTCGGACGGGGAGAGTTGACATGTCTGCATTGTGTGTGGTGAAAGTGGTCTTTTGAATTATAGTTCAGTCTATCCGACAGGCTTCCAAGCAGTTTTCATCTATTAAAATTTTACCCACAAGGTTTGGGATGACCCAAGATGCCACGTAGTGTGATCGAACCTGGAATTTAATGATTGCAAAGCAAACATCTTGACAATTCGACCATACTGCGCCCACTCTTACATAGAGACAGCAAATGTTTACAGAAACAAACACAACAGACGTTACAGAAATACATCGCAACAAACACAACAGGCGTTACAGAAATACATCGCAACAAACACAACAGACGTTACAGAAATACATCGCAACAGACACATCAAACATTATATAAATAGATTGCAACAGACACATCAAACATTAGAGAAATACATCGCAACAAACACATCAGACATTACAGAAATACATTGCAACAGACACATCAAACATTATATAAATAGATTGCAACAGACACATCAAACATTATATAAATAGATTGCAACAGACACATCAAACATTACAGAAATACATCGCAACAGACACATCAAACATTATATAAATAGATTGCAACAAACACATCAGACAATACAGAAATACATCGCAACAGACACATCAGACAATACAGAAATACATCGCAACAGACACATCAAACATTACAGAAATACATTGCAACAGACACATTAAACATTATATAAATAGATTGCAACAAACACATCAGACAATACAGAAATACATCGCAACAGACACATCAAACATTACAGAAATACATTGCAACAGACACATCAAACATTATATAAATAGATTGCAACAAACACATCAGACAATACAGAAATACATCGCAACAGACACATCAAACATTATATAAATAGATTGCAACAAACACATCAGACAATACAGAAATACATCGCAACAGACACATCAGACAATACAGAAATACATCGCAACAGACACATCAAACATTACAGAAATACATTGCAACAGACACATTAAACATTATATAAATAGATTGCAACAAACACATCAGACAATACAGAAATACATCGCAACAGACACATCAAACATTACAGAAATACATTGCAACAGACACATCAAACATTATATAAATAGATTGCAACAAACACATCAGACAATACAGAAATACATCGCAACAGACACATCAAACATTATATAAATAGATTGCAACAAACACATCAGACAATACAGAAATACATCGCAACAGACACATCAAACATTACAGAAATACATTGCAACAGACACATCAAACATTATATAAATAGATTGCAACAAACACATCAGACAATACAGAAATACATCGCAACAGACACATCAAACATTACAGAAATACATTGCAACAGACACATCAAACATTATATAAATAGATTGCAACAAACACATCAGACAATACAGAAATACATTGCAACAGACACATCAAACATTATATAAATACATCGCAACAAACACATCAGACATTACAGAAATACATCGCAACACACACATATCAAATATTATATAAATAGATTGCAACAAACACATCAAACATTACAGAAACACATCGCAACAGTCACATCAGACGTTACAGAAATACATCGCAACAGACACATCAAACATTACAGAAATACACCGCAACAAGCACATCAGACAATACGGAAACACATCGCAACAGTCACATCAAACATTACAGAAACACATCGCAACAGTCACATCAAACATTACAGAAACACATCGCAACAGACACATCAAACATTACAGAAATACACCGCAACAAACACATCAGACAAAACAAAAATACATCGCAACAAACACATCAAACATTACAGAAATACATCGCAACAAACACATCAAACATTACAGAAATACATCGCAACAAACACATACGATATTTCAACCATAAGAACTACCGTATTTCCCGGCGTCGAAGACGCTGCTTTTTCCCTAAAATAAGTCTCAAAAATATAGCATGTGTCCTGGAGACCGAAGTTTGTTTATTATTATTTTTTTAAATTTTTGTTGTCAAAATTAGGGTGCGTTCTCGAGGACGAAGCGTCTTCGGCGCCCGCAAATACGGTATGTTGCAACAAACACATTAGACAGTACAAAAATACATCACAACAGCCAGAAATAGATCACAACAAGCACATCAGATAATACATAAATAGATCACAACAAGCACATCAGATAATACATAAATAGATCACAACAAGCACATCAGTTCAGCCAGTAGAAATACAGAAACCACATATATAGTCTACTATATGAATCAAATGATATACTAACTATAAAATAGATGAACATATCATTAAAAAAAAAAAAAATAAATAATAGAATTCGTCCCCAAAATCGATAAATAATAATTATTTCTACTTTTGGCATAAGGCTGGAAATTTGAAGGGACCGGGAAGTCGATTAAATCGACCCCAGCGCGTTACTGGTACTTTATTTTATCGACCCCGTAAAGATGAAAGACAAAGATTACTACGGCGGGATTTAAACTCAGTACGTAGAAAGTCGTAACTAAATACCACAAAGCATTTTGGCCGACGCTCTCCCGATACTGCTATTCCACTACCCTAATGATTTTTAACATGGAGAATGGCCAGAAATCGATCTCCATACTTGACTGGTACTTTATTTTAGTGACCGCGAAAGCATGAAAGGCAAAGCTAACTTCGGTGTGATATAAACTCAGAACGTAAAGAGTTGGAACAAATATTACTAAGTATTTGTTCGACGCACTAACGACTATGCAAATCCACCAAACTTATATAAACTAATAACATAACTACAAAATACAAAATAAAAAAAAATGCTTTTGTATCAATAACAAACCCCGAGCTCAGGCCTTTCAAACAGATTCGAACCCATACCGATTTTTTTATCGACTCTCCCATATTCCATAGCTTTTATTCTAGGATGGCGCTATGTAGTGAATCACTTATAAGATAGAAGGGAAAAATTCTTTCGTGGCGGGATATGGGTGATACGAGCTAGCAGCATCGTAGATTACCAGGGTTTTAACTTAATTGAGTGGCAAACGGAAAATAGCGAAGATATACGTCAGCAAGGAGAACAATATTTGCTCTAGGGTTCTTAAATATTTGATATATATTTATCCTTATCGAGCCTCGTGAAATAAATACGTTTGTTTATATTTTGTTATTCTGTATGCAAAAATATCTGTACACGAATATATATATATATATATATATATATATATGAGAGACGTAAAATAAGAAAATTATAAAAATTAACTTTGCTGGCAGAAGTATGCATCTGTATATATATGTTAGTAGATATACTAATTCTTTATATATATATATATATATATATATATATATATATATATATATATATATATATATATATATATATATATAGATATATGTATATATTAAAATAACAGATTAAAGTTTAAGCAAATAATCGCTGCTTTCACCCTTAACGGCATCTTCTGAAACTAAAAAAATCAATCTGTGAACGCAGAAGTAAATATTTCGAAAAACGTTACACACACACTATATATATATATATATATATACACACAATATATATACATACACACACACACACACAGATAGTGTCATAATGTCGTAATGCAGACAGCAGACATCAGACATGCAGACATATTATAAGGGCGCGTGGATTGGCAGTATCGGTAGAGGGTTGGACGCCATGCTTTGAAGCATAGAGTTACCTCCCTGTATGATCTTAGTTCAAATCCCGCTGAGGTTAACTTTGCCTTTCATCCTTACGGGGTCGATAAAATAAAGTACCAGTAATGCACTGATAATTGCTGGCCTTGTGCCAAAAGTAGAAACAATTATAAGGGCGGGACGTTATACTTATCTAATGCCGTCCCTAGGGCATTGAAAATTGGAAATATTTTTTGCTCAAAACACTCACAAGACCATAGTATATTACATGAGTAAAGTTTGAAAAAAATCGGTTGGGTGGTTCTCAAGTTTTAGGGAGTCAAACAGACAGACAGATAAAGAGGGAGAGAGTTTAGTGTCATTTGATATAGAGAGGGGATTGGAAGAGTATGTTGTATGGTTGATGTAGAGAGGGGAAGAGATTGGTGGTAATGAATAGAGTGAGAGGATTGATAGAGATAGGTATTGATAGATATAGAGAGGGGGAGAGTTTGGTAGTGATAGCTAGAGTGAGAGGGAATGAAAGAGAGTGTGTTGTATGGTAGATATAGAGAGGGGGATAGTTTGGTGTTAATTGATATAGGGAGTGTGATTCGGAGAGTATGTTGTATGGTTGATGTAGAGAGGGGGAGAGTTTGGTGGTAATTGATTTAGAGAGGGGGATTGGGAGAGTGTCTTGTATATTAGATATAGAGGCAGGGAGAGATTGATGTTTATTGATAGACGGAGGGGGATTGGAAGAGAGTATCGCGTAGTAGATATAGAGAGGGGGAGAATTTGGTGGTTGTAGATATACAGAGAGAGATAATGGGAGAGTGCCGTTTAGTAGATATAGGGAGGATGAGAGTCTAGGGGTGATTAATATACAGAGGAGGATTGGGAGAGATAAGTGTAGATATTTATAGTGTGAAAGTGTATTAGTCTTAGCTATAGAAAGTAGGATAAGACAGGCGGTGTCGTGGTAGATATAGAGAGGGGTAGAGTTTGGATTTAGTAGATACAGAGAGGGGGGATTAAAAGAGAATTTTGTGTGCTAGACATAGAGAGGTGGAGAATTATCATTCTCGGGTCCCAAATAACAGGAAAGGTGGTAATAATGGGGGGGGGGGGGCTTGTGAAATCAATAATTGTATAGTGTATGTTCGAAAATATGGGATTTCTTGTAATGTTCTTCTTTTGTCATATATAATGTTTTTTTAAAAATGTAAAATAAAATTATTAGATTCTCCAGCTATGAATTACTTACTATAATAAAAACCGGGGCGGAGGGGGGTATGACAAATTAATAAGCGGAGGGTGGGGACGATTATTCAAGACCTGACATAAGAATGAAAACTGAAAACTCAATACCGAAGTAAAGTTTGAATATTCATTTATTATTGCTAAGCATTGATACATATATATATATATATATATATATATAAAGGTTTACATATATATAAAGTCATAGATATATATGTGTTTTGCAACGGGTCACGTTGTGGCTCAATGAAGAATTAATAAATTAAATAATTGTTTCTACTTTTGGCACCAGGCCAGCAATTATCCCAGTATATTACTGGTACTTTATTTTATCGACCCCGTAAGGATGAAAGGCAAAGTTAACCTCGACGGGATTTGAACTCAGACCGTAAAGGGACGTAACTATGCTAGAAAGCATGGCGTTCAACCCTCTACCGATACTGCCAATCCACCACCATTAATAAATTAAATAATCAGAGCTATATATCATAAAACATGTCTTTAGAATCACTAGATATAATATATACCATTTCCTCTCCCAATTAGCATAATTAACCATATAAAAAATC
>OZ024743.1:270940028-270955028 GCA_964016885.1 Eledone cirrhosa | reverse complement strand
ATACTGTCAACCCACCACCCTTACGACCCACCTAAATATTGCCACAGGTTTACATCGTATGGAATTCTTCCTACATACACCTGTTCGGTACATCGAGCATGCCACATCCTGTATGGCATCAACATCTGATGCCCTTCCATTCCTTTTTTCGTTTTGGCTAACATTTGATACTTCTCAATTCTAGATTATGTTATGGCCTGGATAGTGACTATACGCATAAAAACAATGAGACACCTGGAATGGACCTCCGTCAGTTTGGGAGATGAGCATTCCAGTTGTTTGATGAAATTAACGTATAATGGTTGAGCATTCCACAATCATGTATACCGTTGACCCAACTCTAAGGGATATTCAGCGTGGTACACACACATAATTAGAACGGAAAAGAACCACAGTTAAATAAGATACTCAGTAAACTAGTATAGAGGAAGCAAACAGCGGTGCCGCAGCATGGCCTCAGCCAGTCGGCAAAAAAGTAAAGCAATAATGAATTCTACACGACTAGAATTGTTTAATTCGTTTGAAATTACTAGGAAAGTCCGGAGGGATTGGTAATATCTTTAAAACACCGAAACAACGAGGAATTCCACGAGTTGGCTAGTGAGAAGGGATATATCCGTGTTTTTTTCATTGTCTTTGTCTTATACATCACTATTTCAATATATATATATATATATATATATATATATATATATATATATATATATATATATATATATATATATATATATATATATGGGATAGCAAGTTATCGTTATAGGTAATCCAGTTAGAGGTTGTGAGTACTCTACGTCGTGGATAGTTTTAACGTGCGGCTTTTTTTTTGACTCAACAAGATGCTTCCATAGTTATGCAGCGAGTTCGCGGTAATTTTTATGCAGGTTATACTTCGAGTAATAATAGTTAAAGAATGAAGATTAACATGGTTGGCTGTGCAATAAGGGCTTTATTTAAAGTACTGACAATTGTTTCGTTGATCATGTGGTTCTAGAGTTCGCTAATCGCTTGATGTTGCGTTATTCGATCTCCAATACATTATTCACCTATGGTCAACACATCAGAGTATGTAGATATGAAAATAATTCACTCGAGGTAAGAAATAGCGTATAATTAAAACAATAACATCAATAATAAAATAGCGTATTATACAATTCGACATTAATGACTACTACTCATCCATATCCCCAGTCACCCTGGGTAAAGCGCTAACCTTTGCCCCCCAAAATTCGGACCTTACCTCGGATGAAATTAAAATAATACTAGCTGCTAGAAGGACTATCATTAGATTCGAAAATAGTTACTGGGAACGAAAAAACAGACAGAATAACTTCGATATCACAATGGGATCTAACGACTCAGCGCAAATAACGGACTTGGTGGGAATATATATAGCGCACAACTTACATAAGGAATTCAATAACCTCCAAGGAGGAATTTACAGAGACGATACACTCCTTCTAGCCAAAAACTTAAACAATCAGAAAATGGAAAGATTAAGAAAAAACATTAGAGTATTCTTCAAAAAACTAGGCCTAGGTATCACTTTCGAACTTAACTCTAAAAAAGCAAATTTCTTAGATGTTACTCTCAACCTAAACACAGGATTAATAGAACCCTTCCATAAAAATAACGAAAATCTAGCCTACATTAGTTATAACTCAAACCACCCCCGATCCATAATTAACTCCATAGCACATAGTATATCCGTCAGAATATCCCGCCTATCCTCGAACCTAGAATTTTTTAACGAACACGCAAACTATTATAACATAGCTTTACATAAGGCTGGACATAATGAGAAGCTGGAATACATACTAGATAGAGACAACAATAACAAACCTAACAACAACAACACTACCCGCTCATATAGAAATAAGAAGCATAGGACTAAACATTGAGTTAGACAACGAGCACCAAAAATAACCGAACAGAACACTAATATAAGGACCCCCAAAAACTATAGAAGATCCAGAGATAGAAAGTGCCTATGGTTCAATTCAATATTCAACTCCTCTATAAAAACTAAACTACCTTCTACATTCTTTAAACTAATAGATAAGCACTTCCCTGCACTACACAAATACCATAAAATCTTCAATAGAAAAACTATAAAACTTTCCTACTCTACTGCATAGAATCGCATAGATCAACCTCAAAAATATCTCTAAAGAAATTAACCTACCAACACGCACCATAGCTCCAAATAATAAACACAAACACATAACAACATCACAACCACAAACGCATCAGAACACATCACAACAAAACATTAATAAGCCTAAATCACAACCCACCGACAACAACTTACAAAACCGCAACTATGAACCTGCACAAAATAAAACCTCAAATTGTAATTGCCACCTACCGGATAAGTGCCCACTACGGAATAGATGTCTGGATTCAAGTATGGTATACGGGTGTACTGTGAATTCAGGCAATTCTACCTGGCACTACATAGGTTCCACGGCTGGGAAGTTTAAGAAAAGGTTGTACGTCCACAGACACTCCATGAAGAACCTTGCACTGGAGAACTCTACGACGCTCGCCAATAAAATCTGGCAGCTTAAGGACAGAAACCTAGAATATAAGTATAAGATCAGCTGGTCAAAATTATCGGTAGTGAAAGCCTACAGCAACGGTATGGCCCACTGCGGGCTTTGTATTTTAGAACTACTACATATCTTAAGGTACGATGGGATGCTGCTTAACAGCAAAATAGAAAGATCTATTTTCTCTAGGCATAAAATAGCTACTAGATTCACAAACTTCAAACCACCATGATTTGAACCAACAATCCCCAAAATAGTACTGAACCACCTAGATTTTAACATATAGAATACACACCATCGCACTGCTATTAGCTATCAAACGACCAACTGGTCACTGGATCATAAATCTCTGAACATTTCTTTCACCCTCCCTCCCCGAAACAACATCAACCCCATTAAGATAGAATAATCAGCAAAACATTTACAACAAGCGTTTATCAAATGTCCCGTCATCCCTAGCCCATAAATATCATACATACAATTAATCTCTAATTTATTGTCTCTTTTATCGGACCCTCTACACGTATCTATGTACATCTCGAATCTAGTTTCCCACCAACGAATCCTTATAAGAACACTTACTCAAAAACTACTACTATGTACTTACAAGATCTCACTTATTTATTTATTTACCTCTTTATATTTTCCATTCTCTCATTTTCTTGCTTTTTTATGTACCCTATCTTATATTCTACTTTTACTTTTTACATCTGTAACTTCTCTACCTATTTACCATACATGTATTATTATTGATGTTATTGTTTATATTATACGCTATTTTATTATTGATGTTATTGTTTTAATTATACGCTATTTCTGTATATAAGTCTTGGCTCGAGTGAATTATTTTCATATCTACATACTCTGATGTGTTGACCATAGGTGAATAATGTATTGGAGATACACCATCAATCGATTAGCGAACTCTAGACCCACATGATCAACGAAACAATTGTCAGTACTTTAAATAAAGCCCTTATTGTACAGCCAACGATGTTAATCTTCATTCTTTAACTATATATATATATATATATATATTGAAATAGTGATGTATAAGACAAAGACAATGAAACACACACACACACACACACACATATATATATACAAAATATAAAACAATCAAATTTTAGTTTAATACATTTAATTGCTGACAATTGTTTCTCCCAGACTGGAATCATCGGAGCATACACAATGTTTAAACAAGTAATTATAATCCTAGTCCTCAGAATATTGATAAAGATACATAACTATTGACAGAATCAGTGACATCATATTGATAAGCAGGAGTGACAAAAAGATGTTACGTTACAGATATCACAGTATAAGGAGCAATTGTGAAGAGGGAAATATTGAGCATATTATATATAAAGATATTCTGTAAGGTAATACAGGTGCAAGAGATACCAAGCAAAAAGGTCTCGCAGAAGATAGATAAAAGATATCATAGCATTAAAAAAGGGTTTATAATGCAAAAAATTAATAAAGGCATGCATGAGGTAAGAGTTATAAAATGAATAAATCAAGCATTTTTCATACAGAATGTTAAAGGTGTTAAAGATGGCATGCATTATGGCAAAGAAAAACGTAATGATAAGGTTAATAAATGTTGTATAATTTATACTATATTATTTGCATTCGGCATTAAACAACATTTAACCTTATCATTACGTTTTTCTTTATCATAATGCATGCCATCTTTAACACTTTTAAAATTCTGTATGGAAAATACTTGATTTATTTATTCAACAGCCACTACTAGCATTACAACTCCCACTAGTACTACAACTATAACAACAACTACCACCACCACTAGCACTACAACTACCACCACAACTATAACTACCACCTTAACTACAACTACCACCACAACTACAACTATTACCACAACTACAACTACCACCATAACTACAACTACCACCTTAACTACAACTACCACCATCACTAGCACTACAACTACCACCACGACTACCACAAGAACCAATATCACTAGCACTACAACTACCACCACGACTACAACCACCACCACCACCACCACCACCACCACCACCACCACCACCACCACCACCACCAGCACTACAACCGCCACAACTATATCCACCATTACAACAACAATTAGTACAACCATAACTATAACAATAACCACTACAACTACAACTATACATACAACCATGACCACTAGTACTACAACAACCAGTACCACAATTATAACAACAATCACCACTAGCACAACTACAACCACAACTACAACCACCACTACAACAACAACCACTAGCACAACTACAACCACAACTACAACAACCAGTGGCATTACGATTACCTCCGTAACTATAGCAACAATTACCACTACCACTACTACAACTACCACCACAACAATCATCACAACTACCCCATGACTATTGCCACAACTACATCTAGCACTACAACAAACACCAAAACTACAACTACCACCACAACAACCACCAAAACTACAACTACCACCACAACAACCACTACAACAACCACCCAAATTAAAACTACTATCACAACAACCACTAGAACAACCATCAAAACTACAACTACCACTACCACAACAACAACCACTACAACAACTACCAAAACTACAACTACTATCACAACAACCACCAAAACTACAACTACTACCACAACAACCACTACAACAACCACCCAAATTAAAACTACTATTACAACAACCACTAGAACAACCATCAAAACTACAACTACCACTACCACAACAACAACCACTACAACAACTACCAAAACTACAACTACTATCACAACAACCACCAAAACTACAACTACTACCACAACAACCACTACAACAACCACCAAAACTACCACCACGACTATCACCCCAGCAACCACCACAACCACCACTACAACACACACCACTAACACTATAAAAACCATAGCCAATACAATTATGGCCATTACAACTACTACCACAACCTCTACCAATACTACACCAGCCACCACAACAACAACTACCACAACAACTACCAGCAGTACCACAACCACCACTAGTACTACAACAACCACCACAACAACCACCACCAGTACTACACCAACTACAACCCCAACCACCACTAGTACTAAACAAACTACAACCCCAACCACCACAGCAACCACCACTAGTACTACAACAACTACTACACCAACCACCACAACAACCACCATCAGTACTACAACAACCATCTCAACAACCACCACTGGTACTACACCAACTACAACCCCAACCGCCACAACAACCACCACTAGTACTACAACCACCACCACAACAACCACCACTAGTACTACAACCACCACAACATCCCCACCATTAGTACTACAACAACCACCACCAGTACTACATCAACCACTAAAACCACCACCTCCAGTACTACAACAACCACCACTACTACACCAACCGCCACAACAACCCACCACTACTACTACACCAACCAGCACAACAACCACCACTAGTACTACAACAACCACCACCAGTACTACAGCACCCACTACAACAACCACCACTAGTACTACAACCACCACCACAACTACAACCCCAACCACCAAAACATCCACCACTACTACTACACCAACCACCACAACAACCACCACTAGTACTACAACAACCACCACCAGTACTACAGCACCCACTACAACAACCACCACTAGTACTACAACCACCACCACAACTACAACCCCAACCACCAAAACATCCACCACTACTACTACACCAACCACCACACCAACTACAACTACAACCCCAACCACCACAACAACCACCAAAACAACAACCACAACAACAACCACCACTACCACCACAACTACCACAACAACTACAACCCCGACCACTACTAGTACTACACTATCTACCACAACAACCACCACTAGTACTACAACAACGACCACAACCACCACCACTACCACTACAACTACCACCACAACTACAACCCCAACTACTACACCAACCACAACTAGTACTACAACAACGACCGCAACAACCACCACTACCACTACACCAACCACCACAACTACAACCCCAACCACTACACCAACCACCACTAGTACTACAACAAAGACCACAATAACCACCACTACCACTACACCAACCAACACAACTACAACCCCAACCACTACACCAGCCACCACTAGTACTACAACAACGACCACAACAACCTCCACTACCACTACACCAACCAACACAACTACAACCCCAACTACTACACCAACCACAACTAGTACTACAACAACGACCACAACAACCACCACTACCACTACACCAACCAACACAACTACAACCCCAACCACTACACCAGCCACCACTAGTACTACAACAAAGACCACAACAACCACCACTACACCAACCAACACAACTACAACCACTACACCAGCCACCACTAGTACTACAACAACGACCACAACAACCACCACTACCACTACACCAACCACCACAACTACAACCCCAACCACTACACCAGCCACCACTAGTACTACAACAACGACCACAACAACCACCACTACCACTACACCAACCACCACAACTACAACCCCAACCACTACACCAGCCACCACTAGTACTACAACAACGACCACAACAACCACCACTACCACTACACCAACCAACACAACTACAACCCCAACCACTACACCAGCCACCACTACCACTACACCGACCAACACAACTACAACCCCAACCACTACACCAGCCACCACTAGTACTACAACAACGACCACAACCACCACCACTACCACTACAACTACCACCACAACAACAACCCCAACCACTACACCAGCCACCACTAGTACTACAACAACGACCACAACAACCACCACTACCACTACACCAACCAACACAACTACAACCCCAACCACTACACCAGCCACCACTAGTACTACAACAAAGACCACAACAACCACCACTACACCAACCAACACAACAACAACCCCAACCACTACACCAACCACCACTAGTACTACAACAAAGACCACAACAACCTCCACTACCACTACACCAACCACCACAACTACAACCCCAACCACTACACCAGCCACCACTAGAACTACAACAACGACCACAACAACCACCACTACCACTACACCAACCAACACAACTACAACCCCAACCACTACACCAACCACCACTAGTACTACAACAAAGACCACAACAACCACCACTACCACTACACCAACCAACACAACTACAACCCAACCACTACACCAACCACCACTAGTACTACAACAACGACCACAACAACCACCACTACCACTACACCAACCACCACAACTACAACCCCAACCACTACACCAACCACCACTAGTACTACAACAACGACCACAACAACCTCCACTACCACTACACCAACCAACACAACTACAACCCCAACCACTACACCAACCACCACGAGTACCATGAAACAAAGACAAACGACCAAAATGAGGAATATTCCAATGGAACACGGTATTAGACTTTGTAGTAATTAGCCGTAAGAAATTCTTGTACATTTGCATTCGTAAATAGCTAGCTGCCATGCCAATTCCTAATTCTTGCACTTTGGCAAGCGCTGGAATTCGATTTGCCTGGTTCGATAAGCGTTGCCTTGGTAGCCAGAACGAAGAGGTTAGATAGAATTTCCTTCTTCCCCCACTCTACCTCTCTCTCTCCCTTCTCCTACTCCTCCTTTTCCTCTTCATTCTCTCTCACTATCTCCATCCCCACTGTCCTCTCTCTCTCTCTTTCTTTCTAGTTATGCTGGAATGTATTATAGAGAGGGGAATAGCTATATATGAAAAGACAGCCAGCGGTAGTGGTTTAACTGACCGCTAGTCGTTCCTCCAATGTTGAGTGATTTTGGCGTTTTTCGTTTGTACACTTCTCATTCCCTCTCTGTCTGTCTGTCTCTCTGTCTCTCTGTCTCTCTTTCCCTCCTCACTCTCTCTCTCCTTTTCTCACTCCTTCTCTAGTATATCTCGTTCTCTGTCGATATTTTCACTCGATTCTCTCTGTCTCTGTCTCATCTCTGTAAAGTCTTCCACATCTCTCACTCTCACCCCCTCACTCACTCACTTTCTCTCTCTTTCTCCCTCTATCTATCTCACCCCCCCCCCTCTCTCTCCGAGGCAGGTAACGAAATATATAAGACAGATCGCTAGATTGAAAAAATAAATAAAAATAAATTCAAGCAAATAATCAGTTAGATAAATGTACGGACAACTGGACATATAGACTAGCAGAGCCAGCCAGATGGTCAAACAAAGAAGACAGGCAGACAGGTATGCAGACAGACAGAAAAGCATGGTTGGCTGGCTGAAGTGGAGGTGAATTTGGGAGAAGTTTGAACGTTAATATAGTGATAGTAAAGGTACGTAAGTAGGAATTTAGATAGAAAACTCCACACACACACACACACACACACACACACACACACACACACACACACACACACACATACATACACACAAACTCTCTCTCACACACGTATATATTTATTTATTGTACTGTGTCGTTTGTTTTGTTATTTCTGTTTACGTTTTACACACACACACACACACATATATATATATATATAGAGAGAGAGAGTCTGCAGAGCTGAGACCACTAATCATATGAGTACTCGATACATCGATACATTGGGAGATGTAATGTGGGTATAAAGATATGTCAAATCCTGACCGCGGCGCCAAACGGTTTCGGCTTCGCTTTTCTGTCGGGTTTTTCATCTCTCTCTCTCTCTCTCTCTCTCTCTCTCTATATATATATATATATATATATATATATATATAAAATCAACATAAAATATAACAAAAGAAAACAATGCGATGCAATGAAAGTCTTTTAGTTTAACGCTGGATATAGTTAATAAAGAGACTTAATGTTTGGACGCTCGTCCTTCATCGGAAGAAATATTGGGAGAGAGAGAGTAGAAAGAAGAAGAATATAGATATGAGTAAAAAAAGAAAACGAGGGAAAGAGTGGATAGGAGAGAAAGAACGTGTTGTTAATCAGCCATCTTGAAATGTGAACAATTCAGAACAGGGCTACAGTGTTGAAGAGTTTTAGAAGGGGAGATAAGCATTAAAAGTGATAGAAAAATTGTGTGTGTCAGTACAAAGTTGTCAGGATCTGAAGGTTGTGATGTGGGACGGACTGTGATTATATTTGAGGGGTTATTGTGTAGACTGAATATTTTTTACTGAACTTCCCCACAAATTTGACGGGTATTATGCTAGTGTATATATATATATATATGGGTGTTTAAAATATTGTAGAACTTAAAACATTCAAACTTTAACTGAATTAGTACACAATGTGTGTAGGTATAGTGTACATTTTATTTTCTGAATAGAAAAGTGGCAGCGAGGTGGAAGTTTCAGCCTAGTCGCTTTATTAAATATGTATGTCTTTCAGTACTATGTAAACTTTCCTGTAGTCACCTTTCCCGTACCAGATACCTTTGAGTGTCCTTGCATTTCTTATTGGTGAGCTAGAAACAGGTGGACAGAACATGAATTATTTGTCGGACATTCTATTTACCACAACTCCCTTATTTGATTTCAATAGTTTCTCTTCTAAGTATCGGTAGAGCGTCAGACAACATGCTTTATGACATAGTGTTACCCCCCTTTACGATCTGAGTTCAAATCCTGCTGAGGTTAGCTTTGCCTTTCATCCTTACGGGGTCGATAAAATAAAGTACCAGTAATGCACTGGGTTCGAATTAATCGACTTTCCCCTCCCCCCAAATTGTTGGCTTTGTGCCTAAACCAGAAACCAATATTTCTCTTCTATAGCGGTCCACCGATTAGGCATCAACATTTTTTTTCATACATGGGAGAGAAGCAGGTGAAAATGCGAAGAATTTGTTTTCTTTTCCAAATAATCCAAAATGCTATGTTAATACACCATTTTGATACCAAACCATCCTAGTTTTACGATATAAAACTATTTATTTAAAAGTGTTTATATTCATCTAAAAACCTTCCACCCTACTTTTATTTAAGAACTTTAAATATTTAAGGAATTCTACTTTACAGTGAATATATAATATACATTTTTCTCTGAAAAGCAGCCAACATCGCTACTCCAGTGATGATGCCCGGGGGTGTCGGGGAGTAATCTCTTGTGTGTGGGAGTGTATGGGGTGTGTCAGAAAAATAACAGGACTTAGTGTGTTGTGTGAGCTATGAGTGGGGTAGGGATAAGCGGGTTGCATCATCATGTGACTTAATATCCGGAAAGTATGTAACTGCGATCTCAGCTCTCTGCAGCCATATGTTTTTTCTCGTGTTTTTGTAAACAGTTCCTCAATTTTAGGCCGTCGAGCGAACGGAGATGAAACGATGTTGCACTCACGGGTTTTCAAGAGACACAAAAGGTGGATGAAGACCCCAGTAGCGGAAGTCCTTCAAGGAGCAGGACTGAGGCCAGCGTTGAGCGAGAGGCAGGTGGTGCGTGGAGACCGTCGGCTGACTGTTCAGCTAATCGCAAGTGAGCTGGGCATGAACAACGACAGCGTTTTGAAGATTATCACCGAAGATTTGGCCATGTGGAAGATCTGTGCAAAGATGGTGCCAACATTGCTGAACGATGACCAGAAGGAGCGACGCATGTAGGTGGCAGGACATCCTCGAGCGTCTTGAAACCGAACCAAACATGCTGGAGAGAGTCATCACCGGTGACGAGTCATGAGGACCCGTTTTATGACGTGGAAGCTACCAAGAGCGCCGTAACGACGGAGCTGTGGAGAATCCAGTGAGAATCTTTCCAGCAATGCATGGAGGTTTAGAATTTTTTTTTGCAACCCCAGTCCATTTTCTTTTCTGATTTCTCGTATGTGCAGGATGCCTCGTGGCCCCAGCGTACGGAATAGTAAAAAAGCTGCCCCGGAGTATGGCAAGGGAAATGCGTTGAAATAACCATTCAGACACGTGCGGCTCACTCTTGCGGGTAGCCAACTCCTCCACAAAGAACACTGGATGTCTCCATTGCTAATTGTGTTAAGTTATTTGCCAAATACCAGCTTAATAACGAAGATATTTACATGCTTCAGCGGTTTCTTGACCGTCTGCGCATCTCCTTTTGGGGACTCAATGCGCATCTCCTTTTGGGGACTCAATGCACACCCATACCACATGGGAAGGGTCTAGAAAAGGTGACCTAAATAAAGCCTGTTCAGTTATTAAACTAACCAGCAGCCTGTAGTTGGTGGTGGTTCATAATAGCAGGGAATTTGTTGAAGAGATGGCCGTCTTTGTAAAGAAGCGGCAGTTATCACGTATGTATGTATGTATGTATGTATGTATGTATGTATGTATGTATGTATGTATGTATGTATGTATGTATGTATGTATGTATGTATGTGTGTATGACTGTATGTGTGTATGACTGTATGTATGTAGCTGCTTCCAAATGTACTTTTCTTTAGTATCCAGTGGATTCTCTCATCTATCAACATCTATTTTTACCAGATCAGCATCATCGAGCACCAACTACACTTATAATCAATATAGACACAGAGGATAAGATAGTTAGTGAGAGAGGAGGGTGGGAGTGGTAGATAGAGAGTAAGTAAGAGGGAGCGGTGGTAATGTAGGAGGAGAGAGACTGAGGGGGGAAATGAAGAGGACGAGTGAGAAAGAGAGAGTGGTAGGAATGAAGAGTGAGAGAATATGAGACGAGAAGATAGATAGACAGATAGATAGATAGAGAGAGAGAAAGGGTGAGAAGGGAGAGATGGGGGTGGGGGAAGGAAGATAGAGTGAACAAGTGAGAGACAGAGGTAAGATAGAGAGTGAAGGATAGGTAGGTAAGAAGGTAGAAAGATGGGAAGGTAGAGAGAGAGAGAGAGGGAAGGAGAGGGAGAGAGAGAGCGGTAAAGGGAAAGAGGGAGAGAGAGAAAACGTATGTGTGTGAGTGAGTGAGAGAGAGATAGAGAGTGAGAGAGGAAGAGAAAGAGAGAGGCAGTGTGAAAGGGAGAGAGAGAGAGAGAAAAGTGTGTGTGAGTGAGAGAAGGAGAGAGAGAGAGAGAGGAGAGAGAGAGAGAGGGAGAGAGGCAGCGTGAAAGAGGTAGGGAGAGAGAAAAAGTGTGTGTGTGTGAGAGAGAGAGAGAGAGAGAGCGAGGGAGGGTGAAAGAGGGAGAGAAAAAAATGTGTGTGTGTGTGTGAGTGAGAGAGAGGGTGTATGGAAAAAGGGAGGGATGTCTTTGTACCGAAACCCGAAAATGATGTGATTTATCGAGACGTGATGTTATCGAAGAGTTAACCTGGGCTCTTCACTTCTTCGATATGGTCTTTCTAATATTTATTACTCTTTCTCTCTCTTTTTACACATACACACACGCACACACACGCACACACACACACACTACACACACACACACACACACACACACACACACACACACACACACACACACACACACACACACACACACACACACACACACACATATATATATATATATGTATATATATTTCATAGGGGTATATATGAAAGCATATACGATATGTTTATGTAAAGTGTGCATTGCTATGCATTTTTTTAAAGCCGTGATCATGTCACTGTTATCTCTGTAGCGGTGAGTCTGCCAGACAACTGGTTCTAGATTTGAATCTGCCATCAATGACATTTATTTATTCGCTAAAGGATTTATGGGTTTTGTTTATGAAACATCGGCTGGAGAAGCTCATTTGCATATAGCGTGAACTTGACTGGTTAGAAATATAAATACCCCCCCCCCATACACACCTATATATATATCTAGCTGTCTTAACGGCCGGAGCTCACCCGTCGGGGTCCTGACTCTTTTCCTATTACCCACTCTACTACCCTAAGTATTGAATATATAACGCACCAGAGTATTCAATACTTAGGGTAGTAGAGTGGGTAATAGGAAAAGAGTCAGGACCCCGACGGGTGAGCTCCGGCCGTTTCGACAGCTAGATGTAGCAGTTCGGATCTAGCTGTCGAAACGGCCGGAGCTCAGCCGTCGGGGTCCTGACTCTTTTCCTATATATATATATATATATATATATATATATATATATATATATATATATATATATATATATATATATATATATATATATATATATCAATGATATTAATGAATGGAAACTATATCAAAAAACTTTGGTACGCTCTCATCAGATAAAATACAAAATTTGTTTTATAAATAGTGACATACCCGATAAACCAAACCTTAACGGTTCAGGTTCCATTTGGATAGTGGAAGAAAAAGAGAAAAATTTCCAATATTTAGGATGGATATGCAAATGAAGTAGAAGCGTAGACTGAAAAAATCGTTATATTTAGACGCTAGGTAAATTTAAATAATTATTAGGATACTTTATAAAAGAAGAAGATGAAGAAAAAGGAAGAAAGATAGGCTAATATTATTATTAGGGTGCAAGTAGATGTAAAAATAAAAAATTAAAAATGTGTTGAAGTGGTAAAATACTGATCCAAAAAAATTAAAATATATAACCAAATCATGAGTTATAATATCATATATATAATGTATATAATTATATTTTAAGGAATTAAGGTTGTAAGTACACTTTAGCTTATTATATTACAACCAGTCAATTATATACATATTTATATAAATAGATAAAAATATAAATATTATTGGTGATTATACATGCTGTTATTAATTCAAATATAATTTAAGGGTTACGAAGGATATTGTGTTTACATTTTCAATATATAGTTAAGAAAAAGACGTAGTTCGAATTTTATTATAGAAGAACTTTTTTGTACCTTCAAATAGTTCAATCAAGTAGAAAACATTAAGTTAACGAAAATTATAGAGACTTTAGTATTTATGTTGTTAAGAAGAGAGGATGTTTTATGCGTGCTAGAATATAAAGGAAAAGGAAAAAAAGGAAAAGATAACTCCAATGTTTATTAGTTACACTATTTACGTTAGATTTTAGAATTTACTTAAAATGTATGTGGAGAAAATTTTATATATTATTTTATGTATGATTATAAGGTATTTTATATTACATGTTTTCAAAGATGAGAATTTCTTTTATATATGTATTTAGATATTATCTATATAGTCAATTAGGAAAGAACATATTATTAGAGACCTCATGAGTGTTTTTAGAAAACTATCACGAAAAAGGATATATTTCAAAATATGAATTAAGAAATATCAATTAAAAAATATAAAAAATATATAAAGGATATCAATTAAGAAAACTAAGAAGAATATCAATTGGAAAAGAATATCATTTGTAAAAAAATATATTACATAAAAAGAAAAATAATTTAAAAATCACAACTAAACATTGACAGAAGAATAGTGAAGACATATAGAATGTGAATAAATGAATTATATACTATAGATTATAAATACTTCGGAAAGTCATTTTTTGGCGAATTCTGCAGGAACTGAATATTTCTTTTTTTAGGTTGATAGAATTTTGGCAGATGAGTATATAAAAAATTTCTTCAATACACAAA
>OZ024743.1:270927528-270935028 GCA_964016885.1 Eledone cirrhosa | reverse complement strand
AACATCACCACCACCAGCACTACCACCATCATCACAACCACCACCAGTACTAACACCAGCACCACCACCTCCACCACCAACACCACCATGTGACCTAAACATATCATATTTGCTGTTTCCCTCCCAAATTTATCCAGAGGTCATGAGAACTATTAATGAATAATAAATAAATACTCTATACTCTGTCTCTCTCTCTCTCTCTCTCTCTCTCTCTCTCTCTCTCTCGCCCTACCTCTAAATCACTCACTCAATCTATCTATCTATCTATCTATCTATCTATCTATCTATCTATCTATCTGTCTGTCTGTCTGTCTGTCTATCTATCTATCTATCTATCTATCTATCTATCTATCTATCTATCTATCTATCTGTCTGTCTGTCTGTCTGTCTGTCTGTCTGTCTGTCTGTCAGTTCTGTGACCGGGGGCGTAGTCACACTAGTCAGGAAAGACGAGATTAAGGGGGATGACATAGGCAACTTCCGGCCCATAACTCTGCTAAACACAGAGTTACAGATTTTGGCCAAGGTGTTGGCAAAGAGGCTGGCGCTTGTCGTCGAGAACCTGGTGGGAGAAGCGCAGACATGCGCAATCCCGACCAGGTCCATACACGACAACCTCCACCTCATGCGATACATCATAGAGAGGGTAGGGTGTAAACCCGGCTTCGGTGGGGCCCTGATCAACTTGGATGAGCCTAAGGCTTTCGATAGGGTTGACCATCGTTACCTGGATGCGGTGCTCGAGGCGGCAGGCTTCCGACCCGTGTTCAGGGGCTGGATTGCTGCAATGCATAACAGCAACATCTGCTCAAGGGTCAAGGTGAACGGCTACCTCTCGGAGCCGTTCCATATCACGCGATCCATTCGACAGAGATGCCCTCTCTCCTCCCTTCTGTACGTATTGACTCTCGAGCCACTACTGCGGAAGTTGGAGCTATTGCAGGGCATCCCTCTGGAACCGGGACTGCGGAAAGCGGCGTCGGCCTACGCCGACGACGTGACAGTAATGGTGTCGAGCGCCTCGCAAATCGAGTAAGTCGGCACCTTACTGAAGGAATACGAAAGGTTCACAGGACCGAAGCTGAACCCGGACAAGTCTGCAACTCGGATCGTGGAGAGGCAAACCGATGCCTTCCGATGACGTCGTCGGACGCTGGACGGAAGGACCAGTAAAGCTGCTCGGGGTCTGGTTTGGTCCGGACCTCCAGGTCGAGAAGAACTGGAACGAGGTGTCGGCCAAGGTGTTTGCACTCACCCAGAAGTGGGCCGAGTGCAAACTATCCTTGAAAGGTCGAGCGGAGGTGGCGAACACTTTTATAGCGTGCGCCATCTACTACCGCTTGACCGTCGTGCCTTGTCCAGCCAAAACGCTTGCCAAAATGGAGCGCGCGCTCTTCCAATTCCTTTGGAAGAGGCGGGCTCCTTTGGTGAGAAGATCCATCTGCTGCCAACGCCCTTCCAACGGAGGGTTGGGGATGCCGTGGCTGATGATGCGCAAACACGCGGTCAAGCTGCGGCATCTCTACGTATTCCTCACCGGACAACCGGTGTGGGCCCCGTTCGTGAGGCGAGCCTTCCCACGACTCGTCTCGCACACCGAGCTGCAGTCCTGGGTCAAGAAAAAACCGAGGAAAATGGGCGACTGGCACACCGAATGTGCTCAGGCGCTCACAGCCCTCTGGCAGGCGGACCCGGCGATCAGTGGAGACTCCACTTCGTCATTCTATAGAGGGTTGATCCGCAGCAAGTACGACGACGTGCTCGGTGAAACTCTGGGCGTAGAGGAAGACGAACTGGCCAGTCTGTTCGGTAGGACCTTCCGCCCGGGACCGATGGACAACTTCCAAAAGTCCCTGGCCTGGCAGTGCTACCGAGGAGCTCTACCAGTTCGAGACAAGCTCTACAGACATGGGCGCCCGGGCATGGACCATGCAAAAAAGATCTGTCCGAGGTGCGTACGAGACGAAGAAACCGTCGCGCACGCATTCATACACAGCCCGGGCGTCACCGACCTGTGGGGCTATGTGGAACGACTATTGTCGCGGGTGGGACCAATCCAGTTGACCTCCGAGTCCATTGTCATGATCAAACCGCCACCCTCCTTCAACAACGAAGGAGAGGCGGTTTTCCTTTGTGTGATAGCTATGGCGAAAGAGGTTGTATGATGGACAAGGTTGAAAGGGTTGAGGTCAGACACCTTTCTCTCCGGCCAACAACTGATTCTTTTTTTCAAATACCACTTTGGAAGAAGAATCAGGATGGAGAGAGAGGTGCTGTACCCCAGCAAGTTTTATGAAAGGTGGGTGAAAGTGGTGAGAATGGCCCGAGTGAATGGGCCTTCTCTCTATATCAGCCTGTAGGTTGAGGAAAAAGAAGAAGAGAGGAAAGGGGTACAAACTCTCGTACTCCTGGAGATGAGGGTTGCACATTTTTTTTTCGGGGGTATGTGTTACCCATATGTAATGTCTCCCCTTATTGGAGAAATCGATTAATTTTTAAATTGCATGTGATAATATTTTACACGTTTTTATTGTATGTAAACTTCTCTCTCTGTATTTGTCCCCTTCTTTTGTGCCCCTGTGGCTAATAAAGAAACATATCTATCTATCTGTCTGTCTGTCTAGCTAGCTAGCTATGCATCTATCTATCTATCTAGTTTATTTATAATTGTTAAATTTGTTTACACGATTATTTGTAAAACCCCCGCCATCACGTCTTGTAATGTTCCATTTCTTGTGCACCCTTGTGGCAAATAAAGAAATATATCTTTCTATCTATCTGCATGTCTGTCTGTTTGCCTCTGTGTGTGTGTGTGTGTGTGTGTCCGTCTAACCTCATCACCAACGACCTAACCTAACCTATTAGTAGATTAGATGCCAGTTCTCACTTACACAGCTGAGTTCCCCTTACAAGGAGTGTCTCGAAAATGTCAACCAAATCCAAAAGTGGAGAGAAAGATTTTGATTTGCTTCTCTACTACTATTACTTCTACTACTACTACTACTACTACTACTACTACTACTACTACTACTACTACTATTTATTTAGCTTTAATTAGGCGGGTCTCGTAACTGGTTGCGGGTGGGTGAGGCGACTGGGTAGGGTGTTAGGGCCATTATTCAACTAAGTCTTTTGTTTGTGTGTTTAACATCACAAATGACCCTTAAAAATGTTACGGCAATCACACATAGTAAGGTAAAGCAAATAAAAATGAGTGAAACTATCAACAGAAAGTTCCCACCCAACCATATCTCAGAAAACACACAGATACATACATATGCCCCCCCCCCCGCACACACACATACATACATACATATGCCCCCCCCCCCACCCGCACCCACACACACACACATACTCTCACCCACACACAATTACATAATGTAAATATATAACTGGCTGTTTCGCAACACACACACACACACACACACACACACACACATACTCTCACCCACACACAATTACTGTACATATAAATATATAATAAGCTGTTTCTTGACTTGCTAGATATAACAGCCAAATTTCCCTTATTGTCTTATAAAGGGAAGGGCACCTTTGATGACGTATTTCAGTGGATGACATCCGTTCCATCTCCTACCAGATATCCCACGGATCTAAGTCCTTTTAAATGTTTGCCTACTCAACAAACTTACGGACCCCCAGTACTTTCTTTGCAAGCTCCAGGGGTCCGCGGACTACAGGTTAGAAACTGCTGAGGTAGGCCTATAAATGTTTTGTTTTAATAGTTCCGAGAGAGAAGATTTCAGACCGTTTCTTTGATTTCAAAGACTGCTTCATTTGATTCACCAAATGAACAGAGATCGCAGGTCACTGGATTGAACATCTTCCTGAATTGTTAAACGGTAGTATCAAATGGTTAAATAGATAGATGGTTGGATGGATAGTTAGAAAGAATGATGTACGAAATCTCTGTTATTATTATTACTGCTAGAGGATCTGATGATCATAAAGTAATAAATATTAGATAAAAGAAATTTTTAACAGCTTACTGAGAAATATAACTGTTTGATATATATATATACACCAGGTCCGAACACAAAAGAGCCAAACTCCCATTGTCACTGCCTCCGTCTCTCCCGCTCTCCCCATCTCTCACTATTATAAGCAAATGGGGGACCACACGCTGGACGCCCGCGGTCCTGATGGACTGAATAGAGAAGGCAAACTATGAGTTTGTTGTTGCTGATTCAATAACCGATACCATTAAACAAAGATCTTTCGTGATCTTGTTGGATATTACACTCACAATAGATGAAGTAGCAACGGTAATAAGTAAACTGAATCATGGCAATGATGGAATTTGCGCTGAGGACTTACGCTTTGGTGGCAGTCGTAGAACATGGAATCTTCACAAGCTTATTTGCCTAGTGTGAAGAGATGTTGTTCCAAGGTCAGGAAAGATGCAATTATATTTCCTCTTTATAATTGAAAAATTGTCAGAATAAGGTGCGACAACTACAGATACATTGCTCTACTGCCAGCTGCTGGTAAGTTTCCTTAGTCGCGTGAATAATTCCCCTGTAGTTGATGGGACAGTAGGGACAGCTCCGTCTTCAGATTAGTGAAATAACATGACATCACGAGGTTAACAAAAATTGTAAATCGTACATGCACATTGCCTTCTCTTCTTTAATCATGTAAAATATGGGTCCTTTACAAGCCTCATGCAAAGTTTCTTGAATGTTTTCCCTAGAGATGTTTAAGATATATTGTGAATGTTACCTGGTTGTCGTAGGTGGTGGTGGTGACGTCTTGAGTATTGAGGAAAAGGTACGCAAACACAATTTACGTTGGACTGGATATGAATGGAAGATG
Source organism: Eledone cirrhosa (assembly GCA_964016885.1). Lineage (NCBI taxonomy): Eukaryota > Metazoa > Mollusca > Cephalopoda > Octopoda > Eledonidae > Eledone > Eledone cirrhosa. Next base: position 270,930,195 of record OZ024743.1, on the reverse strand, counting down.
AGACAACTAAAGCAGATGCTGTATGGTGAGTTTGTATGTAGAAAATATCCCACAGGACAAACCCATGGTTTTGGTTTAAAGACTGTGTAAAGACAACGTTGAAAGCATTTGAAATACATGAAGCAAACTGGAAAGAAATAATTTTCATCGCCACCAATAGAGAAAATGCATAAAAGATGACGCAGATGTTTTTGAAAAATTACATATCTTTCATGTAGAATATAGGTGAGCTGCACGTAAGCGAGCGGCACAAAAATGTACAATTTTTGAAAGGGGTGAGGTAAATTTGATCTGCGGTATTTATGGTCGTATATTCAGTCTATGACTGGTTTGATTAGTTACCAATAAATTCGTAACTCCAGACATGTATAACATGCAGTACAAGCTGGAGTGCTAGCAAATCTATTGGTTGATTAAACAGATATCGTGTTATACATCAGATGTATTCTGATGTGTACATATGCAGGTTTAATTGTAAGATCCGCCAAATAAAATGTCTTGCAAGCACACTCCTTTTGTTACCATATTTATCACGAAATACATAGCCCACATGTTTCAATGTATCTTGAAAGTTATGAAGAATTTGGAAGAATTTAATGATATGATTTAACTTTTACATTATGAAGCTGATGTTTTGATCCCAACTTAATAGAAAGTGCTTATATTAAAATATAATGGAAGGATTATATTAAAATATAAACCCGGGCACGTCCCTAAGGAAGGGCGGGAGTACTAGAAGGCATTGTTTTCCGTCTAGGTTTCAATTGTGCATCCACAGATATAGAAAAGTTAACATTGATATTCTTATTACGAAACACCACTTTAGAAATATTGTGGATTAGATAGTTTACTCACAATGATCTGAGGTCCCACGAGCTGCAAAACCTGGTGGGGTTCCTGTATAAATATTTTCAAACCATTAATTTTGTATCCTAAAACCAGGGGAGATTTCAAGTGAATATAGCCACTATCGTAAACGCAGTTTATTTTAATAGTCAGAATATTTATATTTCTTATTATACGTACTAAGCGTTTCGTGCCAATTTATATTTGACTCGCTCTAGCTAGTCGACTAATATAGGCATAAACACACACGTATACATACATACTCACGCAAACACAGATACACGCACACAGATACACACACACATACACACATATACACATATAAACACGCACACACACACATATATGTACATATAAAAATATACATACATATATGAGTATAGAAACACACACACATACACATACACACACACACACACATATATATATATATATATATATATATATAAACATATATACATACATATGTAAGCATATGCGCACACTCAAACATTCACAGATATAATTTCACCAACACAGCGTGGCCACAGCCCCACTAAAAAACAAACCAAAAATCTCACCAAATATTTCAGTGTATATATATATATATATATATATGTGTGTGTGTGTGTATATATATACTGTAGTATAAATGTGGTTTTTCATATCCAAGGGTTAGAGCACTCAGTCAATAAGATGAGTCGAAACTTAAGTATCTATACATATGACTGTTTTAATTCATTATATATATATATATGTACAGGGTGTCCCCCAAAATGTATACACACTTTGATATCTTGTACAGGCAATATTTATTAGAGTGGTGTTGAAATATATATATATATCCTCGACATCCTCATTAAGATTCATAACAAAAAAATAGAAACAGACATATACTACAAGCCCACAGACTCCAAGCAATATCTTCCTTTCAACTCTTGCCACCCTAGACACGTTAAAATTAATATTCCCTACAACTTAGCCAAGAGAATCTGTACTATAGTCTCCAATAAAAACACCTGTTACTTACGGCTACAAGAACTAAAGGACACACTCATAGGCAGGGACTACCCTGCATCACTAATTGACAATGGAATCCAACGTGCCCTAAAACTCAGTACCCAGTATCTTAGACACCCTATAGTAAATCAACCGAAACTAAAAGCTCTTCCATACATCTCCACACACAACCCCCTCAACAATGAGGCCTTTGACACCATCCTCCAGAACATCCCTGTGTTAAAAAAGGACCATAGAATGAACCAAATCCTTCGAACACACGATATCATAAAGAGCAAAAGACAATCTAAGTCAATGAAAAACATCCTAACACATGCCAAAGTACTGCCAACCACAACAACGAAACCCACAGTAAAAAAATGCGATAGACCCAACTGTGGCATATGCATCAACCTAATAGAGGGTTCGGAATTCTATTTCAAAGAAGGACAACGTTTTATAGTAAAACACAATTTCACATGCGCATCAGAAAATCTAATATATGTATTAACTTGCTCAGGTTGTCGAGAACAATACATAGGCCAGACCAAAAACAACCTCCGCCAACGCATGACTGTCCATAGATCCCAAATTAAAATACGGGAATACAGAAAAATACCACTGAGTGAACACATTGATACCTGTGCCGCCCCAAATCATCCCAACTTTAGAATCTTTCCCCTCTACAAATGTAAAGGTAATGCCACCCACACCCAGCGCACCAGCAAGGAATCTCACTTTATTAACAAATACGAACACCGTCTAAACACTTCTCCCTAAGACGAACCCACAACATACACACGTCAACATAATACCTACATCAGCATTACATCCTACATACAT
>OZ024743.1:270920028-270922528 GCA_964016885.1 Eledone cirrhosa | reverse complement strand
TACGAAATGTTATTTTAAAACTCAATTATTTCCAAATTTAAGTTATACAAGGTACATTTCACTTTAATAGGTTGGTCGATTGCAAATTCAAGAGCTCCAGACAAAATATGTTGCAGCATTTATTTACACAGAGGTCAAATATGGTAATCTTGAAAAACAACCAGTCTACTATGTAGGTTTAGCCAGCCTCCTACGAGGCTGCATCTCATAGGAGGTTTCTTTGGTGTTTTAATGATAAGGCACACAAGTTTATCATACACACACATATATATAGTTGTTACAGTGCATATTTATGAAGGTTTAGTTAGCCTCCTACGAGCCTGCATCTCACAGGAGGTTTCGTGGGTGTTTTAATTATAGGGGCCTTGATCGTAACCAACGCATGTGTATATGTTGTTTTACAGCTCACATTTATATAAGTTTAGCTGGCAACATACGAAGATATATCTCATAGGAAGCTGCTTGAATTTGTTAATGATAGGAGTCTCAGTCTTATTGTGAAAAGTAACGTGAAATGAAGCATCTTACTCAAGAACACAACGCGCCGCCCAGTCAAGGAATCAAAACCACGACCCTATGATAGGGAGTCAAACAACCTAACCATTAAGCCATTAAGTTCAATATATTCGAATTTTCTCCTCCCCATAACAATTTGCCGTGCGAAAATATTGATATTTTAATTTAGGCAGAAGACCGGCAGATTTTTTTTTGTTGGTGAGGAGGGCAAATTTGATTAAAGTAACCACTAATACTTAACAGGTACTTTATTTTATCGACCCCAGAAGGATGAAAGGTAAAGTTGTTCCTGGCGGGATCTGAACTCAGAATATAAAAGAGCCAGAACAGATATCACTATGGCTTTTTATATAATAATGAAATTATTGTGTACAGTGCTCAGGTGCACTACAACTCAACACATTTTATCCGACGATATATATGTGTGCGCGCGCGCGCGCGCGCGCGCGCGTGTGTGTGTGTGTGTGTGTGTGTGTGTGTGTGTGTGTGTGTGTGTGTGTGTGTGTGTGTGTGTGTGTGTGTGTGTATGTGTGCGTATGTATAGGGAGAATGAATTTGAGCAGCGGGGAGGACTGGAACAACGTGAAATAAAATGTCTTGCTCAAAGATACAACGCGCCACTGGGAATCGAACTCACAACCTTACTATTGTGAGCCCACCAACCTAACAATTAAGCCTAGTCTCTTGACAAACACACATTAATAATTGTTTCTAGGGCGGTGGATTGGCAGTATCGGTAGATGGTCGGTCATGCTTTCCAGCATACTTACGTCCCTTTACGATCTGAGTTCAAATCCCACCGAGGTTAACTTTGCCTTTCTTCCTTAAGGGGTCGATAAAATAAAGTACCAGTAATACACTGACTAATTGCTGGCCTTGTGCCAAAAGCAGAAACAATTAATAATTGTTTCTACTTCTTAAAAGTATGGAACGCTTCAGGAATTTGCGTGTCGTCCTTGCAATAATTTCTGATTTAGGTATAAGGCTAACAATTTTTTGGGGGAGAAAAAAGTCGATTAAATCGACCCCAGTGCGTTACAGGTACTTTATTTTATCGACCCCTTTATGGGGATTTGAATACAGAAAGTAAAGATCCGTAACTATATACCGCTAAGAATGTTGTCCGACGCTCTACTGATACTGCCAACCCCCGGCCCTTACACACACATTAATAATTGTTTTTACTTTTGGCACAAGGCCAGTAATTACCCCAGTGCATTACTGGTACTATATTTTATCGACCCCGTAAGGATGAAAGGCAAAGTCAACCTCAGCGAGATTTGAACTCAGACTGTAAAGAGCCGTAACTCTTATATAATAATAATAATTGTTTCTACTTTTGGCACAAGGCCAGCAATTATCCCAGTGAATTACTGGTACTTTATTTTATCGACCCCGTAAGGATGAAAGGCAAAGTTAACCTCGGCTGGATTTCAACCCAGACCGTAAAGGGGCGTAACTCTATGCTGCAAAGCATGGCGTCCGACTCTACTGATACTGCCAATCAACCATTAATAAGGGAGACAATACAAGCACACATACACACACATGCACACACATACACACACATACATACTACAACAATCAATATTTTTATTGCCTATACAAACCCACACACAGACAGACACATACACTCACACACTGGCACACATAGATACACACGTGTACACAATGAAACCTAACACCTATATAAAAGAGAGAGTGAGAGAGAGCGAGAGAGAGAGAGAGAGAAGGCAGAGAGAGAAAGACAGAGAGTTGTGGGAGACGTGCATACACACACACACATGCATTCTGAGCTGGTCAATATAAACGCACACACACACACACACACACACACACACACACACAACCACCACCACCACCATTACCACCACCACTACCACCATTACCACCACCACCACCACCACTACCACCACTACCACCACCACTACCACCACCACTACAACCACCACTACTACCCCCACCATCAACCTCCATGTACTAC
>OZ024743.1:270910028-270915028 GCA_964016885.1 Eledone cirrhosa | reverse complement strand
CTACAAGAAGGAAGATAGAAAGAAAGAGGAAGAAAGGTCGATATTAATGTCAAACCACAGTCAGGCCAGGAGTGGCGCGAGAAAATTTTCACAGGGACCCGCATCTTAGCAGAGGTGAATATATTGGGAGTCAGTGTGTTAGAGTGTTTAGACTTCTAGGATGAAGTTAAAAAAATTAATAATCAATATTCAATATTAAAGAGGTTAGAAAATTTAAAGTTCAACAGTTTAACATTTTATTATATAATAGTTCCGATTTGTTCTGTAATTTAAAGGAACTATGTGGCGGTTAAAACACCGGCCGCGCCTCGGGCCCCATGGCGAATTAAGCTACGCCGAGTATTTTCATTTACCGAAAGAAGGGGAAATTTATTTTTCCAAGCACTCCAGGTGAGCTCGTTCGCCAGGGAGCTGGTCGCGCCGCCATTAAAACCCACCCAACAGTCCGACAGAAAGTTGGAACTTTAAAATTTTGCTTAGAAGAGTAATGGTTGATGGCTACAAGAAGGAAGATAGAAAGAGAGAGGAAGAAAGGTCGATATTAATGTCACACCACAGTCGGGCCAGGAGTGGCGTGAGAAAATTTTCACAGGGACCCGCATCTTAGCAGAGGTGAATATATTGGGGGTCAGTGTGTTACAATGTTTAGACTTATAGGATGAAGTTAAAAAATTAATAATCAATATTCAATATTAAAGAGGTTAGAAAATTTAAAGTTCAACAGTTTAACACTTTCAGGTTGATATATCTAATAGTTCCGATTTGTTCTGTAATTTAAAGGTACTATATGGCGGTTAAAACACCGGCCGCGCCCCGAGCCCCATGGCGAATTAAGCCACGCCGAGTATTTTCATTTACCGAAAGAAGGGGAAATTTATTTTTCCAAGCACTCCAGGTGAACTCGTTCGCCAGGGAGCTGGTCGCGCCGCCATTAAAACCCACCCAACAGTCCGACAGAAAGTTGGAACTTTAGAATTTTGCTTAACTCTATCGGATGAAGTTGAAAGAATTCAGAATAACATTATAAAACTAAGGAGTAAGAAGATTGAGAATTGAACAAACAGAAAATTGAAGATTAAACATTCAAATAACTTCTATGAGGTTTTGGGTTGCGGGGTTTAATTAAATAGAGTCTTTTATGAAGAAACGTTAATTGTATTATGTAGATCTGTAATTTATCCTAGTGGGATGTAGAGTACGGGATATAGTCGGGTAATATTTATTTTTGTTCTCAGGAGGAGACATTCTAGTGTCGTGTGCTAATGGGTACAAGTCCCAATGTGAGGAGTAGAAATACATGGATACATAGAAGTGGAATACGTGGAAGAGCACATTGGTACAGCAGAGGTATAAATATATAAACATATCACTATATAGGTATACATATGTAAATAAACCAACAAGAGTGGTGTTGGAGTAAGATGGAGAAATCAAGACATAGGAGAATTACAATATAGTTCAGGTTGCAGTATTTATGTTCCGGGGGGGGGGGGATCCTGTGTCGTGTGCTAAGGGTGCATCAACCCTTACTTTTCTACTTCTCTATTCTCTCCCTTCTCTTCTCCCCTCTTCCTGTCTTCCTCCCGCAGACTTATCTTCCTTCCCCCTCTTGCTTGCCTATATCTGACCGGTAGTAGTTGCCTTTCTTCTTTTAGCTGACATTAACCCTGGCTTCTCTTCTTTCTTCCCCCTTCTTCTCTCTCCTTCCTTTCTTTCTTTCTTTTACCTTGTGTCATGAGATTGACGTTAACTTATGTTCCCATCCCTTTCTGTTTTCGTTTATCTGACCGGTAGTAGCATACTATAAACGGTAGCCACGTCACTCCAGGGCGACCGGCTGAGGTTGAAGGAACAGAATAGCGGTCGCCCTCGGGTCCTCGATTTTCAGCCCCATCGATTTTATCTATTGCATTCACGTATTATATTTCGAATACCTGATGATATCACCGGATTCATACGGAACCCGGTCATTGAAATGATCATAGTATAATAAACCTTTCAAGGATTTACACAAATCCAGCCTCCTGTCATTTCATTATAATATTTAACTCCGTAATAGCACCACCAACTACAAAAACAAAGACGGTTGAACTGCCTTACGTTGAGTACTCTCTATATTATTGCATTACGATTGACCATACGGAATAGACCAGCTCTATACAGTGGTGAACCTCAAACCTGAATATATATATATATATATATATATATATATATATATATATATATATATATATATATATATATATATATATATGTGTGTGTGTGTGTGTGTGTATGTGTATGTGTGTGTGTGTGTATATATATATAAGTAAATATGTTTTGAAACAGTGAGCAGGTTTGAAATTAGAAAATAGAATAGTTTCACCGTATTTTCTGACTAAAGAAATTTTAGTCTGATAATACATAGATATAGATGATACACACACACACACACACACACACATATATATATATATATATATATATATACACACACATACATATATATATATATACACAACTATATATATGTACACACGTATATATATATATATATATATATATATATACATATACATATATATACTGTATATATATATATATATATATATTGTTATACTTGGGCGGGTCATATTTGTGTAATAATTGTTTCTACTTTAGGCACAAGGCCAGCAATTACCCAGTGCATTACTGGTACTTTATTTTATCAATCCCGTAAGGATGAAAGGCAGAGTCAACCTCGGCGAGATTTGAACTCAGATCGTAAAGGGACGTAACTATGCTGGAAAACATGGCGATACTGCCAATCCACCGTAATAATATTGCCAGAAATAATAACAGAACACACTCACTGTTTGGTTGGTTTTCGCTTCTGTATCTTTTATATCTCCATAGTTAATTCATTTGGCCATCAATGTTTATCACTGACTGACCAACGGTCAAAAATACAGATATAAATATATATAGTTTAACAAAGTTCTTTCGTTGCACATCTGCAACATCATCAGTGGTACTATTATCATGTTTTCCTTGCTGTATTGTAATGTCTACGCCATTTTTATTTTATCTATTTATTTATTTTTTTTTGTCTCCGTCTCTGCGCATACGTTTGCGTGTGTGTATTGTATTTGGTGTGTGTGTTCGCGTTTGGGTATATGTATTTTGGTTATTGTATTCTATCTTAGTTTATTAGTGTGTGTTTATATGTGTTTGTTGTTATTGTACTTGTGTATATATATATTTATTTATTTATTTATATATATTTCTCTTAAGTCAGTATTGTTTGTTTGGGTGTTGTTATTCTATTCATTTTTTCTGTTTAACTTTGGCTTTCTAAGCCCTATTTCCCTTGCTTCTCTGATTTGCCTACTTGTTGGGTCATTTCTATATTTAGATATTATTTTAATTTCTATGTTGTCAATGTTACCGTCATGTTGTTGTCTGGCGTGTTCGTATAGTACTCATCGTTTTTTTGTCCTTTTAATTCCCCCCAGTGTTGGTTTATTCTTTCTCCTATGCTACGAGCTGTCTCGCCTATGTATGTCGTTGTCATGTTTCTGCGAGTACCCTCTGTACATCTTATGCTATAGACTACATTTCTAGTTTTACATTTTATCTGGGGCTTTACTTTACATATAACACATTTCTTATTAGTACAGTGGGTTTTCTTCAAAGGGTATGTTTTGCTGATCAGAGATTTTATGGTAGTTCCTGGCTTTTCTACCATTTTAATCTTTAAGTGGGTCTTTCTTAGGGCCTTTCTACATTGGTTAGCTAATTTCCCTCCATGGGTAGCATCCACGAAAATGACACTCTGATATCTCTGGTTGTCGTACCATGAGGTGGCTTTCCCTATCTTATGTTTAGTCCTATCTAAGCTATTCCATAATTTGTTCCTGTATAATGGGCAAATTCCTTTCATGTCTAGTTCTACGAGGGTCTTATACTTCTCCGTGGCTCCTTTGTATACTCTGATTCTGTCTCTTTGGTTGTAGCCAGAGAACTGCATGCGGTTGATGAAGTGTTGGATGTGTCTTTCCATTTCTGTTGGGTCGCACATGCGGGACACGTTCTTCATCACTCGTACCAAGTCTGCGATCAGAATATTAAACTTAGCACTACTGGACATTGCTGAGTTTTTGAGTATCAGGTATTTGGAGGCCATGGGTTTAGCGTAGTGTGAGTGGAGAATTTGGGCTCTCTCGTCTATAGTGTTAATCCAGAGTTCCGTGTCTAATACAGGTAGTCTATTGTTAGGGTGTTTGGAAGGGTAGTCGATAGTTACAGTTATACTCTGGAGTATGGAGTTAGCTATCTGCTGGATGCTTTCCAATGTCCTATATTCTAAATCATGTTCGTTAGTACTCTCTTGTGGGGGTATCCTTTTTACTATATTAATATCGTCTACGTAACGAGAGTACATGATGAGGTCTATGGAGCTCTCATCAAGGAGATCTTTGAGTCTCCTTTCCCACCATACCATAAAAAGTTTGGCAACATCATCAGCTATGCTGACGCCAATAGCTTCTCCCTCATTTTGGGTGTAGATATTTTCATTGAATTTGAATATATGGCCCTTTAGGGTAGTTTTAATACTAGCCCCTATTGCATGCGCGACCATTTTTCTCACCTGATCATTGTTTTGGGGTGTCCGTATGGCTTTGGTCCACCCAATCCACCTTCCCATGGGACTCTTTTTTGCCATTGAGGTTATGGTGTGTGTGTGTGGGTGGGGGGGGGGGTCTACCTCTTATGGGTCTACTGGGGCAGAAACGGCTAAGGTCATGGCTGTCTAGGTACTCGGTGTCATAAGTAAGTCTAAGTAGGTGGCCCAGTTCATCTGTGTCGACGTCGCAGAACTCCACCTCACTCTCACGGATTATTTCCACGCATTTTTCCACAGCAAAATCAATGTTAATCGATGGGTATAGTGATACCACGTCCATACTGCCTATTATGCAGTTAGATAAGTTTTTGTTTTTGTTGCACTCATTGATTCTGCTGAGGAGGTCCTCTGTACT
>OZ024743.1:270867528-270905028 GCA_964016885.1 Eledone cirrhosa | reverse complement strand
AAAATAAACATCATTTGGTCATTTCATGAGAATATCTTGGTCATCCTATGAACGTTTCAGCTGACCCTCGTATGTTGGACCTCCGCATGTACTGAGCAAAAGTGTAGCAGTTGTTCAATCAAGATGACAGCCTGCACATGAAATTAACGTGCACATATTGAGTACTCCACAGACACGTATCCTTAACGTAGTCACCAAGGAGATTCAGTGTGACACAATATGTGACAAAGCTAGCCATATGAATCAGACACAACTCCTTTTTTTCGAGGTGATTGAACTGGAGCAGCGTTAAATAAGGTGTCTTCTTCAAGGACACAACGCACGACCGGAAATCGAACTCACGACCTTACAATTCTGAGCCGAGGACCCTAACCATTACGTCACGCGCCTTCACGATCAGAATATACATGGTATGGTATAGTATCGTTCCGTAACTCCCGAGGGGTTGTAGAGGCGCCATATTGACATACAGCGTTTCTAGGGCATTTTAAAACCTCCAACTCTCTCTCTATCCATCTCTTCCATAGAAGGATAGAGTGAGATAAAGGGAGTGAGAAAGAAATATAGAGGAAGAATCGACCATGAATTGATGAAAGGCAAAGTTGACCTCGACGGGATTTGAACTCAGAGAGCAGAGAGCCGAAATGAATACTACAAAGCATTCTATCCGACGTTCTAACGATGGTAAATTCCAATAAACAATGATAAATTCTTGTAAACGTTTTATTCCCTGTGCACTACAAAAATGAAAAATCGTAAGAGCGCCTAATCGAAAATGACTCAGTATTTGTTCCAGCTCACTACTCTCTCTATTCAAATCATACCGAAATCAACTTTGCCTTTCATCTTTCCGAAGTCGATAAATAAAGTACCACTTCTGTACTGAAGTCAATTCTACCTCTTTCTGAAATATATTATCAGCTGTGCTCCGAACTGTAGAATTATGGGCTCCGGCAGGTTTAAAACGTCGAAATGTGTCAAGACGGAGTCCTTACAACTCCATCAGGAGTTAAGAGGCTTTTTACGAGCACCATAATGACCAGATAACATTATCAGTCATAGAAAGAAACAATAAACTTAATGAATTAATGAAATGGTCTTTTCTGTTTGTTTGTTATTTTTATCTGCAAAATTACCAATGACACTATAACAATCAATTTCTCTGGCGATGCTTAATCAATAAACAATTTTGGTGAATTAACAAGTCAGGTTTGAGATGGAAGACCTGAAAATGTTATTGATATTTTTGAGTTTGCTAAATCTTTCTGGTGATGTTACTCTACTTCGAATCGTATAATTATGTCGATATTTTAATATAACTATGACTGTTAAACGCTCTGTCAGAAACACAAACAAAATCTGAGAGTAGAGAACAAGAAAAACAGAAAGAAGCCCCCCCCCCCCCCTTCCCCCGAAAATCGAAGTAAAATGGACAAACGGACGAACAGTAACATCTATATATATATAGCGAACATATATATATATCTTGTTATACTTTGGGAGGGTCATGCTGTCAATAAAAACACACGCACCAGTTGGTTTTCTCTTCAATTTATTACAAATTCCCACTTGGTCGGTTTAATAACCGGTTGGTTGTTTATTGTCAAAGCTTTTTCGTCACATTCTATGACCTCCTCAGTGACTAATTTGTTATTTTGTGTCTCTTTTTTGTTCTAACATCATCTTATTTTTGTGTGTTGTATGCTGTGTATTTGAGTTGCGCCTACGTAATATCTGTATGTGTTTATTTATTTATTTATTTATGTTTATTTGTCACTAGTTGGTTGCTTGTTCTATCAGTGTGTGTCTGGTTTGTTTTATTAGTTTGGTTCTTGTATATCTCTGTATGTCTTTATTTTATGGTGTTGATATTCCACTCATGTTTTCTGTTTAATTTTAGTTGGAGTTCGTTTATGTGTGTCGCTCTTATAATCTGTCAAAGTATTGCATCTTTTCTGTGTGTGGATATGATATTTTTATTTCTATAGAAGTCCGTGGGTTTATAGAAAATGTCTGTTTCTATTCTTCCCTCTGATTTTAAAATGTTGATATCTAAAAAAAAGCTATTTCCTTGATATTAAACGCCATTGTGAATTGGATGTTGCCGTTAAGGCTATTAATCATATTTTAAAATTCTGTGAGTGTATCTAGGTTTTCCTGTCATAAGATAAAACAATCATCCAGGTACCTTTTTCAGTTGAGGTTTAGTTTTGTGAGAAATGTGTCTCCAAATAGCATTAGAGATTAGCTATAAATCTTTTCTTCATGGAATCTCATGGCTAAATTGGCGTATGTAGGGGCTACTTTTGTGATATTTGTCGATACGCAAATCCATTGTACAAAAAATAGTTACAGTTGTTATGTAGTATGAATTTGAGTCCATCTAGGGTGAAGTCTTTTTTAATATGTGTTGGTAATTCGGATCGGTGTGTGTCTAGGCAATATTTGATTGCAGTTATTCCATAGTCATGGGGTATGTTCGTGTATAGGAAACAAAAGTTGTGTGCTCACTGACATTTTTTAGGAGATCGTTTAGCATGTCTAAGTCATCTGGTATGTAGCTCCGCAGATGTTTTAGAAAGGGCTTTAAAAAGATGTCCAGAAAGTTACTCAATCTGTGTGTTTCACATGCAGAGCCTGCTATTATTGACCTGAGCTTTAAATCACTAGGAGGTGTTAACTGGATGTATTTGGTTGTCAAAGTTTTGCAAGCGCCATGCACCTGTTTACCTGTTTGCAGTTTCGGTAGGCTGAAGAATATGTTAGTTTTGCATTTGAAGTGGTTTATGTAATTGATTATATACATATACATATACATACATACATACATACATACATACATACATACATACATATATATACATAAATGACAACATTTAAAAAATTCATAGCCATTGGCCTTCAAATGCTTTTCTAAACATCCGATATATTATTCAATATACAATACGCACATTTATAAGTATACTGCTACAATACAAATTTTTAATATATATATATATATATATATATATATATATATATATATATATATATATAGTGTCACTTGATAATATTGAAGTTGAAACGCACGTAGACATTAATAAAATGATTTGAAGTTTATTCTTTCGTTGTCGATATATATATATATGCGTGCATACATACATATAAACGCACAAAACGACGGCGCTGTCATTATAATGTACGCGTAGACTTATATATTTCAAAAACACGTGCAAGTGCACGCAAACGTCTTCGCCACACGCTTGCACGCACTAACACACACATATGCACGCACACAACAGCTACAAAAAAAAAGGTAGCCTGCCAAAATCTGTGTGAAACCTAGTGGATAACTTTGATAGACGTTCTATATTTCTAAGATGAAAGCGATGCCACAGTGCCATAGAAAGCTACAGTGATAAAAGGAGATTATTTCACACGATAGATAAGACGGAGAATAATAATACATTGCCGTACAATATAGAAGGTTTTCCGGTGCTGAATAAGAAAATCGCCTACAAGACAGTTTCAATGTCGTCGAGTATTATGAAGAGAGCCGGAAATGGTTGAAGCTGAAGACAATCCAATTGATGTACCTACAGGTACGAACGATGTGAAGACTGACTTATCTCCCCTGATTGATTGTATGAGAAGATTCCGATTTACATACACACGTACACACACACACACACAAACACACACACACGCACACGCACACACACACACACACACACACACACACACACGTAAACACACGCACACACACGCACACAATAATAATTTGAATTTATTTGAATTATATAAATATATATGTATGTATATATGTATGTATATATATATATATATATATATATATATATATATATATATATATATATATATAAATATATAGCAATTTCTATGGATGTGTAAGTATGCATTTATATATATATACACACATACACACACGCATACACAACACACACATATCCATGAATGTATGCATCATATGTATTATATATGTACATATATATATATATATATATATATATATATATATATATATATATATATATATATATATATACATATATATATATATATATGTATATGAGTGCCGTTGTTGTATATGTATATGCATGAATATATAAGGAGAATATGTGAGTATTTGTATGTACGTCTGCGCGCGCGTATGTGTCTCCTTAAGGCTTTACTTCCTACTTCGTACTTCCGCCATTTTCTTTCAATTTAACTGTTACGTCGTTGATGGTTTTCCTTGCCAATCCAACCCAACTACCTACCTCTCTATCTATATCCTTCTTTCTTTCTTTCTTTCTTTCTTTCTTTCTTTCTTTCTTTCGTTGATACCACTTTCCATTTTCTCTATCTATCTATCTATCTATCTATCTATCTATCTATCTATCTATCTATCTACTCATATCTATTTTTCTATCTATTTATCTATCAACAGTTCCTTTCTTCTCCCACCTACATCCTGTTACGCACACTATCTCTTTATCTGTCGCTCTCACTCAGTCCCATACTCTCTCCTCATCTCTGTCACATTCTCTCTCGCTCTCTATCACACACACATGCACAATCCCTCTCCCTTCTCATGACTCCCCCACTTGCTCACCATCTCTGTCACATCCCTCTTTCCTCTCCCACCCTGTCACTATCCCTCTGGTGTGACTATCACCAATTTCATTACTTTCCATTACTCGGATTCTAAACGCGTCCAGAGCATGGGTTTTTATTGTCTTCACCACAAAAGATTTCCTCGCTGACCTCGTTGCGACATTTCGGCAGTTCCAATGAATTCAATCACAAGCTATTAAAACCACCATCAAAACTCTCGCATACCGTCACCCACATAAATCCACCAACGTTAATACATACATGCATACATACATACGCACATACGTACGTATGTACGTACATACATACATATATACATACATACATACGTACGTATGTACGTACATACATACATATATACATACATACATACGTATGTATATACATACATTCATACATACATACGTATGTACATACATACGTATGTACATACATACGTATGTACATACATACGTATGTACATACATACATATATGCAGCCATAAATACTTATAAATAAATACATATACATTTATTACATACATACACATATATATATATATATGTATGTATATATATATATATATACACACATACACACACACACACACACACACACACACACACACACACACACACACACACACACACACACATAATTATATATGAATATAAATAGAAAATATATGTATGTAAGTATGTATGTATTTATGTATATTTGTATGTATGATTGATGAATCTAAATATGAATATACGTACGTATGTATGTATGCATGTATGTATGTAAGCATGTATGTATGTATTATGTATGTATGTATTATGTATGTGTGTATATATGTATATATATGTATGCATGTATGTATGTATGTTATATATGTATGTATGTATGTATGCATGTATGTTATGTATGTACGTGCGTATGTATGATGTATGTGTGTATATATGTACGTACGTACGTATGTATGTATGGATGTACGTACATATGTATGTATGCGTGTGTGTATGTACGTACGTACGTATGTATGTATGTATGTATGTATGTATGTATGTATGTATGTATCTGTACAACACCAATAACAACAACAAAACGTATTTTTATATAGACAAGTACGCTCAAGATGCTGAAAATAACCCCCAATTTTGCCTTACATTCTTTTCTCTCTAAATATTCTCCCTACCTTCCGTCTCCATCCACACCTGTTGGAGTCGATGGAGCGCCGTTAATAAGCATGGCGTATCTTGGGCATCATGAAAATTTAGGGATATTTTATACTTGAAGCAGAGAGAGAAAGAGAAAGAGAGAGAGAGAGAGAGAGAGAGAGAGAGAGAGAGAGAGAGAGAGAGAGAGAGAGAGAGAGAGAGAGAGAGAGAGAGAGAGAGGGGGGTGGAGAGAGAGAGAGAGAGAGAGAGAGAGAGAGAGAGAGAGAGAGAGAGAGAGAGAGAGAGAGAGAGAGACACCAAAAAGGAGGGAAAGCAATGTTGGTCTCAGCGGAATTTGAACTCGTTGCTACCTAAAAAAAATGGGAAGGATAATAGGAAATTGTTGTCGAAGATAAACTGTGGGATGGTCATAGCTGGAATGTCTTTGGTAATAAATCTTCTTGGTTTCTGTTGACCTGATGTGAGGACAAACAAGAACAACACCATCACCCACCATCATCACCATCATCACTATTATCATCATTATCACCATTATCACCATCAACACCATGACCACCGCAATTATCATCATCATCATCATTACCATCATGATAACCATCATCATCACCATCATCATCTCCATTAGTGCCATAATCATCTTCACCATCATCATCACCATCACCATCACCATCATCATGACCATCATCATCATCATCATCATGACCATCATCATCATCATCATCTTCACCATCATCATCACCATCACCATCACCATCACCACCACCATCATCATCATCATCATCATCAGAGCCATTATTCTTACTATCATCATCATCTCCGTTATCACCATCATCACCATCACCATCACCATCATCATCATCATAACCATCATCGCTGTTACCACCATCACCCTCATCGTCACCATCACCATCATCATTATATTACAACATATGCTAGCAACGTGAATACATCTAAAAGCTTAAAACTACACACACCCAGACACACACATCGACATATACACACATCTACGCACACATCTACAATAAAGCATTTACATTCACACACATACAAACACGCATGTTGAAACACACACACACACACACACACACACACACACACACACACAATGCACATGTAAGCACTCACGCAGACATATACGAGCACACACTGATACACACACGTAACTGGATGACCACACCCAACAAGTTCTGACACTCACATTCACAAATATCTCTCTCTTTCTCCCTCTCTCTTTCACACACACACACACACACACACACACACACACACACACACACACACACACACACACACACACACACACACACACACACACACACACACACACACACTAACACACACACTAACACAGACACGCATATGCGTTCAGCTCCCATGATTCTCACGGTCATATATTGTGTTGAGTGGGATTGATAGAAATATAACATTATATTTCAAATAGGGGAGATATTTACAGGACTAGTACTGTTTATTTTTCACTTTACTGATGATTTTCCCATAAAACAGTACTAGTGCGGTAAAAGTAATTTCTGCTTAAAATAAACGAATAGGCTACTTTGCCGGACCCGGTAAAATAGACAAACATGATTTTTAAAGCTTATTTTACCAGTCCACGGTAAATATAAATAGTGTTAGTGTTGTCTTTGGGTTAGGGTTAGGATTAGGGTTCGGGTTAGGGTTAGGGTTAGGATTAGGGTTCGGGTTAGGGTTAGGGTTAGGATTAGGGTTCGGGTTAGGGTTTAAATTGTCCTAATAATTGATGGTGAAAATGAATAAACTTCTGTGTTAAATCTGTGTGCTGTTATTCTTAACATTACCTGCCTTCATAATAATTGTTTCTACTTTTGGCACAAGGCCAGCAATTATCCCAGTGTATTGCTGGTACTAAGGATGAAAGCCAAAGCTAACCTCGGCGGGATTTGAACTCAGACCTCAAAGGGCCGCAACTCTATGCTGCAAAGCATGGTGTCTCACACACTTACCGGGAAAATAGCCTGGCAGTCTATTTTACCAGGACCGGCAAAATAGCCTCTTCCTAAAATAATCAA
This sequence comes from Eledone cirrhosa, assembly GCA_964016885.1. Lineage (NCBI taxonomy): Eukaryota > Metazoa > Mollusca > Cephalopoda > Octopoda > Eledonidae > Eledone > Eledone cirrhosa. Next base: position 270,897,244 of record OZ024743.1, on the reverse strand, counting down.
ACAACCTCTCTACTTGATACAGAGAGTAACTTACACAAGCAGTCACCTACATACGTAACCCACAGGCGGATATTCCATTTAATTATCTCACGTAAACATAGTGTGTACTACAGTATAACGGTAAGTAACATATTGTGTACTACAGTATAACAGTAAGTAACATATTGTGTACTACAGTATAACAGTAAGTAACATATTGTGTACTACAGTATAACAGTAAGCAACATATTGTATCCTTCATTATAACAGTAAACATATTGAGTCCTACAGTATAACAGTAAACAACATATGTCCCACAGTATAACAGTAAGCAACATATTGTGTCCTACAGTATAACAGTAAACAACATATTATGTCCTACAGTAAACAACATATGTACTACAGTATAACAATAAACATATTGTGTCTTAGGTCTAAGTCTAAAGTCTGTCTCGAGCTCAGAGACTCATCAGATCAATGTTTATCCTGGTTTCCTTGACGTGAAGCGACTGAGAGTATAACATTCCCTCATCCCTAGACAGGCCGCTAGTTCATCGTAGGGTTAACCCCAGCTATTGCTGCTACTCAATTTTAGTTGAGTGTAATATTGCAACATGCAATGAAATGTTTTGTTCAAGAATACGACACACAATCCAGCCAAGGAATCGAACCAACGACATTATTATCTTATGTCAAACACCCTTTATACTACAGTATAATTGTATATAACACCTTAATATTATCGAGAATTTCTTTTCTTGCTGCATGCCTACAGACACACGCAAGCACACACACACACACATACACACACACACACACACACACATGCGCACACACACACATCTATAGATACCACTACACATACATATGTAGAAACACACACACATATGTAGAAACAAATATATGCACACACACATACATAAATAATTGTGTGTATACGTATATATGCATATGTATATGCATAGTCTATATCTACACGTATAATCTCTTTATCTCTACATATATACGTGCGTGTGTGTATATATATGTATGTGTATATCATGCATATATCTTTATACCTATTTACACACACACATACAGTCACATATATATATATACATACATGCATACATATCTATGTATGTGTATACGACAATACACATATTTTTCTATGTACAAAGTTTATATGTGTTAGTGTGATTGTCTGTTTAAATATATATATGTATGTACATAGAAATATTTGTGTGTGACACACACACACACACACACACACACACATATATATATATATATATATATATATGTGTGTGTGTGTGTGTGTGTGTGTCTGTCAGTCTGTGTATGTGTGTAACTATATGTCACACACAAATATTTCTATGTACATATACTTAAACAATCACACTGACATATGTATATATATATATATATATATGTGTGCATCTGTGTGTACGTGTGTGCATGAGTGTGTGTGTGTGTGTGTGTGTGTGTGTGTGTGTGTGTGTGTGTGTGTGTGTGTGTATGTGTGTGTGTACACCACACTTTGTTTTCCTGCGTAAATCACTTAACCCTCCCTCCCACCGTTGCTATATCTCCACATTTGCAATTAATTTTGCTGGTAAATAAGTGATATATTAATAGACAAGCATTTCATATTAATTTGATTCGTATTCCGTTCGTTCTGATCATTTCATTTGTTCCGTTCCTACTTTTGTAATTTTCATTTGGTGAGTTACTTCGTTAGTAACTTAGCTTAATGTTAGAAATATCTATTAATGAAGTGTACACATGTGAGCGTGTGTGTGTAAACCTATGTGTATGTGTGAGTGTGTTTGTGTGTATGTGAGCATGTATGTGTAAACCTATGTGGATGTGTGAGTGTGTTTGTGTGTATGTGAGCGTGTGTGTGTAAACCTGTGTGGATGTGTGAGTGTGTTTGTGTGTATGTGAGCGTGCGTGTGTTTGTGTGTATGTGAGCGTGTGTGTGTAAACCTATGTGGATGTGTGAGTGTGTTTGTGTGTATGTGAGCGTGTGTATAAACCTATGTGGATGTGTGAGTGTGTTTGTGTGGATGTGAGCGTGTGTGTGTAAACCTATGTGGATGTGTGAGTGTGTTTGTGTGGATGTGAGCGTGTGTGTGTAAACCTATGTGGATGTGTGAGTGTGTTTGTGTGTATGTGAGCGTGTGTGTGTAAACCTATGTGGATGTGTGAGTGTGTTTGTGTGTATGTGGGCGTGTGTGTGTAAACCTATGTGGATGTGTGAGTGTGTTTGTGTGTATGTGAGCGTGTGTGTATAACCTATGTGGATGTGTGCGTATGTAGATGTGAGCGTGTGTGTATGTGTCCGTGTGTGTATGTGTGTGATTGTGCATATATGTATAACATGTGTATGCGTTTGAGTGAGTGCAAGCGAGTTGGGACGAAGTCCGGTGAAAATAAAGTCAGATATATAGGTTTGTGTGTGTATGCATATGTATGTATGTATGTATGTATGTATGTATGTATGTATGTATGTATGATTGTATGTATGTATGTATGTATGTATGTATGAATATGTATGTATGTATGAATATGTATGTATGTATGAATATGTATGTATGTATGTATGTATGTATGTATGTATGTATGTATGTCAAGGCAGAATTCTTGGGGAAGGAAAACTCTGATATAACACCTGCAACCCTGATGGTATCCAATGATGTTGACTTGTTCTTCTTTTTGGTAAATATCATCTTGGTTAAGAGAGTGGGACTGGCTTTGTGCAGTGCCTTTGCTCACTATAAAAGCTTCACGACACAGGCATTGCTTTATATCTGGAGATCTCTCTGCACTTGTCGTCACATGGTACCATGGGCCCAGCACTATGTGTCAATAATTGTCACAAGTGTAGTCTTTGTACCAGAGTTTTCAAGTCGCTGGCTGGACTAAAAAGTCACACCCGTTCAGCGCATCGGTAGGGGTTCTCCTACATGGATATAAAGTAGTGGCCGTACTCGAAAACGAGTTGGCAACCACCATATATGTATGTATGTATATATGTATGATTGTATGTATGTCTGAATATATATGTATGAATATGTATGTATGTATGTATGTATGTATGTATGTATGTATGTATGTATGTATGTATGTATGTATGTATGTATGATTATGTCAGGTCACCACTTGGTGCTACTGGTAACATGTATCCCAGTACAACCTGTCTCATGGTCGGGTCGTTGGCGACTAAACTGGCAACCCCACCAAGGTTTCTTGGTGAGGTGGGTGACTTTGGACATCCTGCAGGACTAAAAACAAAACCTGTCAAAAGGCAAAGGAGCTCTTAAGAGTCAATGGCCATCCAAAATCACTGGGAGAGATGACCCCTTAGCCTTTGTCAAGGCAGAATTCTAAGAGAAGGAAAACTCTGATATAACACATGCAACCCTGATGGTATCCAATGATGTTGACTTGTTCTTCTTTTTGGTAAATATCATCTTGGTTAAGAGAGTGGGACTGGCTTTGTGCAGTGCCTTTGCTCACTATAAAAGCTTCACGGCACAGGCATTGCTTTATATCTGGAGATCTCTCTGCACTTGTCGTCACATGGTACCATGGGCCCAACACTATGTGTCAATAATTGTCACAAGTGTAGTGTTTGTAGCAGAGTTTTCAAGTCGCTGGCTGGACTAAAAGTCACACTCGTTCAGTGCATCGGTAGGGGTTCTCCTACATGGATATAAAGTAGTGGCCGTACTCGAAAACGAGTTGGCAGCCACCATGTATGAATATGTATGTATGTATGTATGTATGTATGATTGTATGTATGTATGTATGTATGTATGTATGTATGTATGTATGTATGTATGTATGCATGTCTGTATGTATGTATGTATGTATGTATGTATGTATGCCTGTATATATATGCATCTATGCATGTATGTATATATCCCTGCATACATACATGTATGTATGTATGCATACATGTATGTATGTGCACATGAATATATGTATGCATGTAAGTATGCATGTAAATATATATGCATGTATGTATACGCACACACCACGCAAACACACACACACACACATATATATATATATATATATATATATATATATATATATATATATATATATATATATATATATATATATAGTCATACAGTGTTGTAGTAGTTCTATAGCAGTGGTATAGTGCATATATAGTGCACATATTTCAGTGGTAGATGTAGAGGTGATAGTGTTGGTGGTAGTGGTAGTGGTAGATGTGGTGGTGTTGGTGGTAGCTGTAGAGGTGATAGTGTTGGTGGTAGTGGTAGTGGTAGATGTGGTGGTGTTGGTGGTAGCTGTAGAGGTGATAGTGTTGGTGGTAGTGGTAGTGGTAGATGTAATGGTGTTGGTGGTAGCTGTAGAGGTGATAGTGTTGGTGGTAGTGGTAGTGGTAGATGTAATGGTGTTGGTGGTAGCTGTAGAGGTGATAGTGTTGGTGGTAGTGGTAGTGGTAGATGTAATGGTGTTGGTGGTAGCTGTAGAGGTGATAGTGTTGGTGGTAGTGGTAGTGGTAGATGTAATGGTGTTGGTGGTAGCTGTAGAGGTGATAGTATTGGTGGTAGTGGTAGTGGTAGATGTAATGGTGTTGGTGGTAGCTGTAGAGGTGATAGTGTTGGTGGTAGTGGTAGTGGTAGATGTGGTGGTGTTGGTGGTAGCTGTAGAGGTGATAGTGTTGGTGGTAGTGGTAGTGGTAGATGTAATGGTGTTGGTGGTAGCTGTAGAGGTGATAGTGTTGGTGGTAGTGGTAGTGGTAGATGTAATGGTGTTGGTGGTAGCTGTAGAGGTGATAGTGTTGGTGGTAGTGGTAGTGGTAGATGTAATGGTGTTGGTGGTAGCTGTAGAGGTGATAGTGTTGGTGGTAGTGGTAGTGGTAGATGTAATGGTGTTGGTGGTAGCTGTAGAGGTGATAGTGTTGGTGGTAGTGGTAGTGGTAGATGTAATGGTGTTGGTGGTAGCTGTAGAGGTGATAGTGTTGGTGGTAGTGGTAGTGGTAGATGTGGTGGTGTTGGTGGTAGCTGTAGAGGTGATAGTGTTGGTGGTAGTGGTAGTGGTAGATGTAATGGTGTTGGTGGTAGCTGTAGAGGTGATAGTGTTGGTGGTAGTGGTAGTGGTAGATGTAATGGTGTTGGTGGTAGCTGTAGAGGTGATAGTGTTGGTGGTAGTGGTAGTGGTAGATGTGGTGGTGTTGGTGGTAGCTGTAGAGGTGATAGTGTTGGTGGTAGTGGTAGTGGTAGATGTGGTGGTGTTGGTGGTAGCTGTAGAGGTGATAGTGTTGGTGGTAGTGGTAGTGGTAGATGTAATGGTGTTGGTGGTAGCTGTAGAGGTGATAGTGTTGGTGGTAGTGGTAGTGGTAGATGTAATGGTGTTGGTTGTAGCTGTAGAGGTGATAGTGTTGGTGGTAGTGGTAGTGGTAGATGTAATGGTGTTGGTGGTAGTGGTAGTGGTAGATGTAATGGTGTTGGTGGTAGCTGTAGAGGTGATAGTGTTGGTGGTAGTGGTAGTGGTAGATGTAATGGTGTTGGTGGTAGCTGTAGAGGTGATAGTGTTGGTGGTAGTGGTAGTGGTAGATGTAATGGTGTTGGTGGTAGCTGTAGAGGTGATAGTGTTGGTGGTAGTGGTAGTAGTAGTGGTAGATGTGGTGGTGTTGGTGGTAGCTGTAGAGGTGATAGTGTTGGTGGTAGTGGTAGTGGTAGATGTAATGGTGTTGGTGGTAGCTGTAGAGGTGATAGTGTTGGTTGTAGTGGTAGTGGTAGATGTAATGGTGTTGGTGGTAGCTGTAGAGGTGATAGTGTTGGTGGTAGTGGTAGTGGTAGATGTGGTAGTGTAGTGGTAGGTGTAGATGTGGTAGTGTAGTGGTAGGTGTAGATGTGGTGGTGTAGTGGTATCTATAGATGTGGTAGTGTAGTGGTAGTTGTAGATGTGGTAGTGTAGTGGTATCTATAGATGTGGTAGTGTAGTGGTATCTATAGATGTGGTGGTGTTGGTGGTAGTTGTAGGTGTGGTAGTGTAGTGGTAGTTGTAGATGTGGTAGTGTAGTGGTAGGTGTAGATGTGGTAATGTAGTGGTATCTATAGATGTGGTAGTGTAGTGGTATCTATAGATGTGGTGGTGTTGGTGGTAGTTGTAGATGTGGTAGTGTAGTGGTATCTATAGATGTGGTAGTGTAGTGGTATCTATAGATGTGGTGGTGTTGGTGGTAGTTGTAGGTGTGGTAGTGTAGTGGTAGTTGTAGATGTGGTAGTGTAGTGGTAGGTGTAGATGTGGTAATGTAGTGGTATCTATAGATGTGGTAGTGTAGTGGTATCTATAGATGTGGTGGTGTTGGTGGTAGTTGTAGATGTGGTAGTGTAGTGGTATCTATAGATGTGGTAGTGTAGTGGTAGGTGTAGATGTGGTAGTGTAGTGGTAGTTGTAGATGTGGTAGTGTAGTGGTAGGTGTAGATGTGGTAGTGTAGTGGTAGGTGTAGATGTGGTAGTGTAGTGGTAGGTGTAGATGTGGTAGTGTAGTGGTATCTATAGATGTGGTAGTGTAGTGGTAGTTGTAGATGTGGTAGTGTAGTGGTAGTTGTAGATGTGGTAGTGTAGTGGTAGTTGTAGATGTGGTGGTGTAGTGGTATCTATAGATGTGGTAGTGTAGTGGTAGTTGTAGATGTGGTGGTGTAGTGGTATCTATAGATGTGGTAGTGTTGTGGTAGTTGTAGATGTGGTAGTGTAGTGGTAGTTGTAGATGTGGTAGTGTAGTGGTATCTATAGGTGTGGTGGTGTTGGTGGTAGTTGTAGATGTGGTAGTGTAGTGGTAGGTGTAGATGTGGAAGTGTAGTGGTAGTTGTAAATGTGGTAATGTAGTGGTAGTTGTAGATGTGGTAGTGTAGTGGTAGTTGTAAATGTGGTAATGTAGTGGTAGTTGTAGATGTGGTAGTGTAGTGGTAGTTGTAGATGTGGTAGTGTAGTGGTAGTTGTAGATGTGGTAGTGTAGTGGTAGTTGTAGATGTGGTAGTGTAGTGGTAGTTGTAGATGTGGTAGTGTAGTGGTATCTATAGATGTGGTGGTGTTGGTGGTATCTATAGATGTGGTGGTGTTGGTGGTAGTTGTAGATGTGGTAGTGTAGTGGTAGTTGTAGGTGTGGTAGTGTAGTGGTAGTTGTAGATGTGGTAGTGTAGTGGTAGGTGTAGATGTGGTAGTGTAGTGGTAGTTGTAGGTGTGGTAGTGTAGTGGTAGTTGTAGATGTGGTAGTGTAGTGGTAGGTGTAGATGTGGTAGTGTAGTGGTAGGTGTAGATGTGGTAGTGTAGTGGTAGGTGTAGATGTGGTAGTGTAGTGGTATCTATAGATGTGGTGGTGTTGGTGGCGTGAAAGGCCGAACACTTCACCTCCACCCTAAAGTGGTCTGAAATTCTTGAGGCATTCGTTAATTTCTTAAGCTTATATATTGTTAATTAAAAAAGTTACTCCCGGGTTCCTTGCTATGAACTAATCAGTTTGAAGACAGGCAGTGTGTATATGTGTGTGTGTGGAGATGGGTGGGTGGGGCTTGGAGGGCATGAGATCAGGAGGGCTGGGGGTGGGTGGAGGGGTGGACAAGGGCAAGATTTATTTTTTTCTTCCTTTCTTCTTTTGATGGACATTTGGCAATATAGCTTGCGGCGAAAAAACTTGAGGACATGACGGGGGCTGGCTATCTGGCTGGTTGGTTGGCTGGTTGGTTGGTTGGTTGGTTAGCTGGGCCCTCTCCCGTTCAACATCACCCCTGGTTTAACTGGGAAATTATATCATTAGGGGTCACTTGTTACACCTGAAATATAAAGATTAATTACATTCGGTTCTTTCTTCCTTTTAATTTTGTTCTGTTGATGACATGACGGTGGTGGTGGTGGTGGTGATGGTGGTGTTGTTGGTGGTGGTGTTGGTGGTGGTGTTGGTGGTAGTGTTAATGGCTGTGGTGGTGGTGGTGGTGTCGGTGTTGGGGGTAGTGTTGGTGGTGTTGGTGTTGTTGTTGGTGGTGGTAGTATTAATGGTTGAGGTGGTGGTAGTGGTGTTAATGGTGGTGGTGTTGTTAATGATGGTGGTGTTGTTAATGATGGTGGTGTTAATGATGGTGGTGTTAGGGTTGTAATGGTGTTAGTTGTGGTGGTGTTATAGATGGTAGGTTGCGATGGTAGTGTTAATAGAGATGGTGGTGGTGGTGTTAATGGTTATGATGATGTTAGTTGTGATGGTGAAGGTGGGGTTCATGGTGTTAATGATGGTGGTTCTGGTGATGTTGCTGCTGGTATTGCTTGTACCAGTAGTTGTGGTGCTGGTTTTCGGTATGATAGTATAAGTGTTATTGTTGTTAATAACAGAGCTGTGGAATGGCAGAATCGGTAGAGCGACAGACGAAATGCTTAGCTGCATTTACTTAGGGATCTTTTATGTTCTAAGTTCAAATTCCGCCTAGGATAACTTTGTCTTTCATATTTACGGGGTAGATAAAATAAAGTACCAGTAACAGACTAGGGTTGATTTAATCGATTTTCCCCTTCCCTTCAAATTGCTGGCCTTGTGCCAAATGTAGAAACAATTATTATTAGTAGTAGTAGTAGTGGCAATGGTGGTAGTATTGATGGCTGTAAGGCAATTTTAGACTATTTCGTCTAGAAAATGTGTGTGTGTGTGTGTGTGTGTGTGTGTGTGTGTGTGTGTGTGTGTGTGTGTGTCTATGTGTTGATAGTAGTAAGGTATGTGTGATTGCAAACACCAGCTTCTGCATAGCTTTTGAGAGCTTGTGGCTATACTACAGTATTAAGACCATATATATATATATACATACATTTATGTATGTATGCATATGTAAAAATATATATATATCCACACACAGACACACACACACACACACACACATATATATATATATATATATATATATATATATATGTACATACATATATACACATATACATACATACAAGCAGACATATACATAAATAGATACATATGCACATATACATAAATACATGCATATATACCTCATATATACATACATATCTATCTATCTTTATACAGACACAGGTAGGTGAGGAAGATGAAAGACCAAGGGAGCACCCCCTCTCTGTGCTCCTGAGGAGAAGGGTTGCACACTTTTTTTCGGGGGTGTGTGCGACCCCCCAAGGCGCCTCCTCTCTATTGAGGATTTTGTTATAAATTTTATTTTGTTATATTTTATTTTATTTTTATATCTCGTTATTGCCTCCTCCTTATTGAGGACGCCTTGTTATGTAAACTCCCCCCATTGTACTTGTCCCACCTTTTGATGCCCTGGTGGCAAATAAAAAGAAAATTATCTTTATACAGACACAAGGCCAACGGCATTTATTTTTCTTTGGGGTAAAAGAACTTCTTTTATTTATTGTTACTATTTGTTTTTGTTTTATTTTCTTCCTTGCAATATGTTACATTTGTCTTTATTGACATGCAGATCTCCACTCACCCCCACTCCTCTCCGGCCCCACATAAAAGGCAGAGACAATCTCAGGCAATATTTGAACTGGCCAACAGTTAAGTTACATATAGATGTAGGCATGGCTCTGTGACTAAGGCGTTCGCTCTACAACCATATGGCTCAGAGTTCAGTTCCGCTGAATTAAAAGCACGATCTTATGAAAGTATGTCCAACGCTCTAACCCAGACCTGTCAACTCTCTCCGTCCGACGGGGAAATATCCTAACCACCTTGCGGTGGGTGAGAGATGTCTTGTCTTGTGAAAATGTGTATAGCTTTCATTATGTAAAATCTCCATAGGGCGGTGGATTGGCAGTATCGGTAGAGAGTCGGACACCATGCTTTGAAGCATCGAGTTACGTCCCTTTACGATCTGAGTTCAAATCCCGCCGAGGTTAACTTTGCCTTTCATCCTTACGAGGTCGATAAAATAAAGTACCAGTAATGTACTGGTTAATTGCTGCCCTTGTGCCTAAAATAGAAACAATTATGTAAAAATCTCCCTATTTTGCCTCATTTCTCCCCGTTTTGGGGCACCTTTTTTCATAGTACTCCCCGTTTGGGTTTTTAGAGGTTGGCAGGTCTGCTAACCACTAATACACGTGATTTCACTAAAACAATGGTTTCTAATTTGGACACAAAGCTAATAATTCGGTGGGGAGTGGTGGTGGTGGTGGTGTTGGTGGGGAATTCGATTATATCGACCTAAGTACTTGACTGGTACTTTATTTTCTCGACCCAGGAAGGCAAAATTGACCTCGACGGAATTGAAACTCATAATGAAAATTAGCTGGAACTAAATACCGCAAAAGCCGTCTCTCTATTAATCCTGCCAATCCATTAGGTGGGATGGCTACTTCTGAACAGTATGAAGGGCTACTATTTTGCATGGAACGTACTCTGGGACGTTTTTTTATAAACTATCTTTTCTCAATCTGAGGTTACCCCATTGAAACGTAGGGAGCAGTGTCATCAATGCACCTCCTTGGCGGCGGCCCGCGTATAGCTTCAGTTATTTATACTTTTCTTTTTGTCAGTTTAGGGTTTCGAGCTGATGAAAACATTTTTTTTTCATCTTGGAGTTACTGCAATGCATTTTAACTATGAGTTTGTTGTTAGGCGGTTCATATATTTTATTGTGATGCATATGAGTTTTCCACTGGCGTATTCATCCATTCTATGTGAGGAGACATGGATTAGTGGTTAGAGTTTTCGCCTCACGTTGGTCCAGTTCTCTCAACTGGAAATAAAAGGAGTTGCAGCGAGGCCAGACATGTCGCATTGCATCACGCCGAGTCTCATTGAGTATTACGTAATGAGGGTACACGTGTCTGTAGAATGTTCAGTCATTTGCACGTTAATTTCACAAACAGGCTGGTTAGTTTACTGAATAACTGGAACATTCATAGCCAGAACAGAGGGAGCTCCAACACAGAGAGACAGATAGAGAGAGAGGGTGGGAGGAAATGGAGAAAGAGGGGGAGAGAGTGTGTGTGAGTGTGTGCGTGCGCGCGTGTGATATATATATATAGAGAGAGAGGGTGGGTAAGGGAGAGAGAGAGAGAGAGAGGGAGAGAGAGAGAGAGATCCATTCTGTAATTGGGGTACATTAGTTTCTTATATTATCAATATATATGGTTTATGTATATTTACTATTTGCTGCATCTACTGTATCAACGTGATTGAAGTTATATTGTTCTAATTGTCCGTTAATCTATTGAGCTACACATTGTTAACTAATGTTTGTTTCACACATTATTAGCTAACATTTGTTTTACACGTAACATTACCTTACTTAAGCTTTTTGAAACCACCCGACCAAAACCAGCTCTGGTCCGATGAAAAAAAAACCCACAACCATTTTAAAGGGTTCGTATTTAAATAAAAATCTTACAACATAATTTTATATTAGAACCATATGGTAAGTTAGTATCGTAGTACTATGAAAACAAAATTATAAAAGTTCACTCTGATCGATCGTCAAGATCCTAGACCTGATTCGCTTGCCGAGTGAGGTGGATCTCGTCAAATCGAACCAAGAAACCTTTTTTTTTCCCATTGGTCTTTCCATTGCTGATACAAATTTCAATGTAAACAAGACACTTGTAAGCTATGTTACATCAGACTAACATGCACGACATTATCTTGTTCGTTAACCATGCATTTACAACCAAGAGCCAGGACCGGCATCTGGGTGTTTACTGCAATTGGCATACCTTACAATGTGCAGCTCCCTTCTCTCCGTTACGTGTCCCATATAATATAATTTCAACTTACAGTTTGACAAATTGGCGGGATTGGAACTTAGAATACAAGGCATCGGAACCAATATCGTAAAGCTTTTTATCCGAAATTCTCTCTCACTCACTCTCTATCTTTCTCTCTCTTTTTAAATATATATATATATATATATGTAAGTATGTATGTATACGTACATACATATATGCATACAGACGTACAGTAGCATGCATATATATATATATATATATATATATATATATATATATATATATATATATATATATATATATATATATATACATATATATACACATATGCATACAAACGAACGAACAAAGCAGGCGTTATAATAAACGTCGGCTAAACTGATGCGTGCATATATGTATGTGTACCTGTATGCATATGTGTATATATATATGTATATATATATATACATATATATATATGCATGCTACTGTACGTCTGTATACATATATGTATGTACGTATACATACATACTTACATTTAAGTAAGTGCCATACTAAGAGTGAGAAATGAAATTTCGTTTTCATTTTTTTCAACTTATCGTTTTCGGTATGCCTGACCGATTTAACTCACTCAATATGCAAATTAGGCTGCTCAGCCGTTAATTTTCATAAGGAAAGTATATACTTTCGAACGTTCAACTATCTGGCAGATGGGTAAACGGTGCTGATGATAGCTAACAAGCTTGAAACTAGTACATCGTTCCTGTGTCAGTGTTGAACAAAAAGGTGACGTGGTTGCCTTAACACCGTATGGCATAAATTCAGGCTGTTCGATTTGTTGACAAACAAACGAACAAAGCAGGCGTTATAATAAACGTCGGCTAAACTGATGCGTGCATATATGTATGTGTACCTGTATGCATATGTGTATATATATGTATATATATATATATATATATATATATATATATATATATATATATATATATATATATATATATATATATATATATATATATATATATATATATATATATATATATATATATATATATATGCATGCTACTGTACGTCTGTATGCATATATGTATGTAAGTATACATACATACTTACATTTAAGTAAGTGCCATACTAAGAGTGAGAAATGAAATTTCGTTTTCATTTTTTTTCAACTTATATATATATATATATATATATATATATATATATATATATTGTCCCACCCTTGCAAGCAGGGAAAAGCGGACGTAAAATGATGATGATGATGATGATGATATATATATATATATATCGTTTTCGGTGCGCCCGGCCGACTAACTCACTCGATATGCAAATTAGGCTGCTCAGCCATTAATATATATAAGGAAAGTATATACTTTCAAACGTTCAATCATCTGACAGAAAGGTATACGATGCTGACGATAGCTAATAAGCTTGAAACTAGTACATCGTTCCTGTGTCAGTGTTGAACAAAAGGGCGACGATGGTTGCCGAGCACTGTACGGCGTAATTCGGGGTGTTTGTTTACAAACAAACCGAACATTATAATAAATGTTCGGTAAACCCATACGTGCATATATATATGTGTGCATGTATGTATATATATACATACTACTGTACGTCTGTACACATATATGTATGTACGTATACATACTTATATATATATATATATATATATATATATATATATATATATATATATATATATATATATATATATATATATATATGTATATACGTGTGTGTGTGTGTATATATACTGATAAACAAGCGAAACGCCAGAATAACCAGACTCACATCTTAGCCTTAATAATATTGAATATATATATATCTATATCTATATATATATATCTATATAATGGTTCAACATACAGACAAGTATCAGGTACGGCAATGGGCACGAAAGTAGCACCCACATATGCCAACCTAGTCATGGGATTCCATGAACAACAAATATACAGTCAGTCCCTTCTCTTATTTGGAGACTCTTTCCACACACACCTCAAAGCCAATTGGAAAAGATATCTAGACGACTGCTTTATCCTATGGCAAGAAGACATGAACTCACTTACTACGTTTAAAAACATGATAAACAACATAGATAATAACATACAATTCACAATGGAATCCAATCCTAAGGAATTAGCCTTCTTGGATATTCTCATCTCTGTAATAGACGGGAAATTAGATACAGATATATTCTATAAACCCACAGATTCCAAGCAATACCTCTTTTTCACATCAAGTCACCCAAAACATACAAAACTTAACATTCCTTACAATTTGGCCAAACGTATATGTACCATAGTATCAGATCCACCTAAACGGGAGCAAAGACTAAAGGAACTAAAAGACACCCTTATCTTAAGAGCCTTTCCACTTGAAATAATCAACAATGGAATAGACAGGGCAAAACACCTAAATCCCCATCAACTTAACAATCCAAAACAGAAAACCACACTCAACACCCTGCCATATGTATCCACTTTCAACCCCAGAAATACCGAAATGTTTGATCACCTACACAAAAACCTCCCCATCCTACTTAAAGATGTAAAAATGAAGTCTATTCTTGAAACACACAAGATCCTTAAAAGTAAAAGACAACCCAAATCACTTAAACGCATTCTCACTGGACCAAATATACCCAAACCAATCCTCAACCCTACAGTTACCAAATGTGGTAGAACAAACTGTGGAACGTGCCTCTACCTCACTGAAGGACAAACATTTACATTCAAAGATGGCCAAACATTTACAGTAAAAAACAATTTCACCTGCAACTCGGAGAACTTGATTTACGCAATAACTTGCGGTGGGTGCAAACACAACTACATAGGACAGACGGGCACCTCATTACGCAAAAGAATGACCATCCACCGCCAACAAATCCGGGACGCTAACACAAGAAAAATCCCCTTGAGCAGCCATATTGCGAACTGCGCAGGAATGACACTACCCAACTTTAAAATCTTCCCCTTCTACAAGTGCTCAGATTCGTTCACACAACAACAAAGAATAAACAAAGAAAATCTATTCCTTAACAAATTTAAACCAAAACTAAACGGGTTATCACCCCAATAGAATTGTGTGTGTGTATGTGTGTGCACACACACACACACACACACACACACATATATATATATATATATATATATATATATATATATGTGTGTGTGTGTGTGTGTGTGTGTGTGCACACACATACACACACACACATATATATATTATATAAATATTTATATATATATATAATATACATACATATTACAGATAATTTTTTTCTTATATTATAAAATCATGTGAATTAAGATATTGGTATTAGCATATATATTGTAGGACATTTATTTCCTATCACTTAGAGTGGCATACACACTCACAACACCTTACTGTCTTCCTCTCATATTTTACTAACACACGCCTCCTAACCCCCTCCCTTACTGCCTTCCTCTCATATTTTACTAACACACGCCTCCTCACCCCTCCCTTATTGCCTTTCTTTCTTATTTTACTATAACACCTTTCCACACTCATCTCACACTATCCCCACACTCTTATTTTACTAATACATCTCGCCCCTCCCGTAGTTTTCTAACACACCCCTTCCCATCGCCTTATAGTCTATCTCTTATATTTTACTAACAAAACGTCGTCTTCCTGAACTTCTCACCTCGCCAGAGTTATTTCCCTTTATCGTTCCACATTTTTCTTTCATTTTGTTTTGTTTCAATACATTCACTAACATTTCTTTTGCTTTACTAAATCCCATCGGTTTCTTAAATTGATGGCACGAAAATGTTTTTAAAACATTGATGCACCTCAGAGCACCTTTCATAGATGCTAGCATACATACATTGCACACATTGTACATACAAATATGCATATATACATACGCACACACACATATATATATAAGTGTATATATATATATATATATAAGTGTATATATATATATAAGTATATATATATATATATATATATATATATATATATATATATATATATATATATATATATATATATATATATATGTATATATATATATAAGTATATATATATATATATATATATATATATATATATATATATATATTTATTTATATATATATTTATTTATATATTATTTATATATATATGTATAAGTGTATATATATATATATACACATATATATATACTTATATATATATATACACTTATATATATATGTGTATATATATATACTTATATATATATATATACACTTATATATATATATATATGTGTGTGTACATATGTATGTATGCATATTTGTATGTACATATATATACACACACACACACACACACACACACACACACATATATATATATATATATATATATATATATATATATATATATATATATATATGTGTGTGTATACATATATATATATATGTATACATATATATACGCACACATATATATAAATATACACACACACACATATGGAAATAACGAACTATACGATTTGACTTATTTAGTGAAATTGTTTCGCAAACTATAACAACTACAACAACAAGGATAACATCAACAGCAACATCACGAATATCCCCACCACCACCACCACCACACCACCACCATCTCCGTAACCGGAGCAATACCAATATGAAAATCAACAATAACAACTGCAACTACAACAATAACAAATGGAATCCAGCCCCACCATTACACAATAAGCATAACAACAACAATAACAATAACAACACCTACAATAACAACCACAAAAACCACAATAATGACAATAAAATTAACATCACCCCCACCCCCACCCCCACGGTCAAAATGCAGCAGCAGTACCACTAGCTCCGCCAACATCACCAGCATCGTCAGCACCATCACAACATCACCACCAACATCAACACCAACACCCCACCACCACCACCTCACCTCCCACCGTCACCACCACCATCAACACCACATCAATACCAAGACCCCCACCACCATCATCGCGAACAGCAGGGGTAGTAGCGGCAGCTCCTCCTCTCAACAAGAACAACAAAAGCATCCACAACAACAACAACAACAACAACAACAGCAGCAGCAGCAGCAGCAGCAGCAGCAGCAGCAGCAGCAGTAGCAGCAAATCACTATATAACATCCGAAATTACAACAGACGCAATTGTACATTCAATTGACCCGACGGCCCGGCCTTGTCCCTCTCTCCCTTCCCACCACGTGGTTGGAGATTTCCGTTCTGTTCAACATTTCGTATTAGAAACTGGAAACATGGGAGTATATACTTTTATTTATTTCCTTATTTATTTACTTATTTATTTGTTGGTTTATTTAATTGTTAATATATTTAGTCTATGAAATGAATTGTGAATTTATGTTAAGAAAAAAAAAAGAAAAAAAGCAACAAAAAAACCGAATATACAAATAAATGAAAAATAATACAAAAATAATGAGAAAATAAAATATACAAAATGGCGTGAAAGTGAAAGTGAAATGTAAAATGCAAATGAATAAATACATAAATAAATGAATAAATAAGTGAATGAATAAATATAAACAATAAAAAGAACATAAATAAGAGAAGAAAAACTCCCAGAAATATGTGAGCGAGTTCACAGAAGCAATAATGTGTTTAATAACAATGCAAAACTACCAACATCACAGACTGACTCCACCAGCCAGCTAACCAGCCGACCAGCCAGCCGGCCAAACAACCAACCAACCAACCAACCAACCAACCAACCAACCAACCAACTAAACAAACAAACAAACAACCAGCTAACCAGTCAGGTATTGACAGACATTGTATAATCTGTAAAACTAGAAATGTTGTACATAACATAAGGTGCACTGAGGGGCAACGTAGAAACCCAACCACGACTTACATAGGGGAAATGGTTCGTAGTCAAGGAAAAAGGATGAATAAATACGGGTGGTGACTGAAAAACACGAAAAAATCGCCAGTGCTCTACCAACATATCAAACTAGATCATAGTGGCTCACTAGAAAACATTGAAATAAGAATCCTTTCTATGCATCAAACAGATTAAGGAAGCCACTTATAAACAGAATGCAAACCTACCCTCAATAGAAAGCACACAAGAATAAATACAACGAAATGCACAAACAGACATAAACCCACTCTTGATAGAATGCAGGAATGGAATAATAACTATATAATGACAGTTTAGAGGGCTTAAAAATAGCATGACACATAAAAATGGATGTACAAAGAGACAAGCATAGAGATGTGAACGGATGCATACACAGACACAGAGACATGAAAGCTGGAAGAAAATTCACCAGAACTTAAACAAATATAAATACACTATATGCATACATATACTCCTACACACAGATGCACATACACGCATACACGCATGCATATGCTAAACACAGTAGCATGGGGATACATACACGCCCGTGTACACGATAAAGAGACAAGATAAAAAGAAAGGGGAGACAAAGAGGAGCAATAACCGTTATTGAAAAGATCCCAGAATGTGTGACGAAAGAGTTTTGACAATTAAATATAACAATTAGATAGCCATCAGGTTACTAAGCTAACTGAGGAATGAATTAGTTACCTAACTAATATTGAAACTGTTATATTACATTATTTTGTATTCTTTTAAATGGTGGGAGTGTTTGAATGTATTAAACTTGGCCACAGAAAGTAAGGGTTACACCGCCAATATAAGATTATGTAGACAAACATGCTTTTTAGGCTGACAGTTCCTCAACAGAAAGAGAGTTGGGTGGCCTTCGATCAAGCCCAGTCGGCTCGTGAGAGTCTGGAGTTATTGGAGCCTGGACCTAATGGTGGAGCGGATGGCCGGTGGCTGGATCGGTGACCCGAGGATGAGGACTTCCTCTTTGGGGGGTCACCTGTACCTGGCGGAGAATGGACCGCACGTCCGAGACGGAGGCTGCATAGCTCTCAACATTGTGGCTGACATTCACCACCTCCGACTTGGACGAGTTGACCTGGAGGCCGATTCCCACCGATTGTAGGTCATGGCAGACAGTCTGTACGGCCTCGCCCAACGTAGCATCATCCAGATACCAAACGTTGAGAGGGGCCGTGATATTCCGGGCGATGTGGTCTATACCAAGGGCAAACAGGAGGAGGCACAAAGGGTAGCCCTGTTTGACCCCAGTGGCCGAAGGTATGACCGTATCAGCAGCAAGAAGCATGCTCGGGGCTCCATACGTCATTGAATGCAAACGAAGTAAATATATTCGATGTTCAGAGAGTGGAGTTGGCCCCGTGCAAAGTCTTTCCTCACTTAAAAAAGCTTCAAACACAGGCATCGCTTGATATGTGACATTGTTTGCGCTGCATGGTATTGTTGGCCATAGGCAAGTTCCTAGCAGGACTAAAAAGCCACGTCTGTGATGGTCATGCTTAATTATCAATATATATGTATCTAATATATATTTGTGAAATGGGCGGTGGTTGAAATTCAGATGTGCACGGTTAAATGGTAGTAGACGTGGTCGGACTGAAATGAAAATTTACACACCTATGTAAAAAGTGCGAAGGAAGCAAATAGACGAGGTTTCAAATCTCTAACTTGAAAAATGTGGTCCATGGGGCCCCAAAACTATCACGTTCGGGGAGTTATTTCCCCCTGTTCTAATACTTTTGTCTTATTTACAATTTCATCAACGTTCTTTCGCTGTTAACATACAGTACCAATAATTTGAAAAATATTATTGAAAGTTTATTATAAAGAAGCAGTTTCAGGTAAAAGTGTAAACTATCATACAAACCTTCATAATATGCATTTTTAAACTTGCATATCATTCATCGACATTGCTATTTCGCTGTTAATAAACTATCATCCTTCTACATTTAACGATCATACAGTACCGTTTTATGAAATCGATTCTGCAGTACGGTCACATAATAAACTTTCAATAATATTTTTCAAATTATTAACTTAATAAAAAGTGGCCCCGGGTGCAACCGGGCTCAGCTGCTAGTATATATATATATATATATATATATATATATATATATATATATATATATATATATATATAATATATATATAATATATATATAATATATATATATAATATATATATAATATATATATATATAATTATATATATATATATATATCTATATATATAATATATATATATTTATATATATATATATATGGGACCCTTCTATATATATATATATATATACATATATATGTATACATACATATATATATACATACATATATATATAAACATATATATATATGGGAGCCTCTCAAAAGTCAGCTCAAAAGTGACACAGAGGAGACTGAGGTTAGCTGGACATGCTCACCGACATCCAGAGTTGACATTGCACTCAGTGCTCCTGTGGGAGCCCCTACATGGACACACTGGAAGAAGGAGACCAAGGTTAACGTGTGTTGATGCCCTAAGGACAGACACTGGCCTGTTGGAGACGCAGGACATGGCAGCCATAATGAGGGACAGAGCCCGCTGGAGAGAACTCGTCCATGGATCTCGGGAATTTTACCCGCCCTAGATATATATATATATATATGAATGTATACATACACACACACTGGATTGGCAGTATCGGTAGATGGTCGGACGCCATGCTTTCCAGCATAGTTACGTCCCTTTACGGTCTGAGTTCAAAGCCCGTCGAGGTTAACTTTGCTTTTCATCCTTACGGCGTCAATAAAATAAAGTACCAGTAATGCACTGGAATAATAGCTGGCCTTGTGCCAAAAGTAGAAACAATTATATTAAAACGCATGATCATCTGGCAGCTACTATATTATCATTATCATCAAAGATTTGTTTAATAACGACAATTAGATTTCTGATCTAGAACAGATTACACTAGTGTGGCTTCTACCTATCTTTGTGCAGACTTAATTTGATAATTTGAACACGGCACCACAGAGTTGAACCCTGACCTGCAGATTTGAATACTTACTGCAGAGTTGAACACTGCACTGTAGATTTGAACATTGGGCTGTAGATTTGAACATTGCACTGTAGATTTGAACACTGCACTGTAGATTTGAACATTGCACTGTAGATTTGAACACTGCACTGTAGATTTGAACATTGCACTGTACATTTGAACACTGCACTGTAGATTTGAACACTGCACTGTAGATTTGAACACTGCACTGTAGATTTGAACACTTCACTGTAGATTTGAACATTGCACTGTAGATTTGAACACTGCACTGTAGATTTGAACACTGCACTGTAGATTTGAACACTGCACTGTAGATTTGAACACTGCACTGTATATTTGAACATTGCACTGTAGATTTGAACACTGCACTGTAGGTTTGAACACTGCACTGTAGATTTGAACATTGCACTGTAGATTTGAACACTGCACTGTAGGTTTGAACACTGCACTGTAGATTTGAACACTGCACTGTAGATTTGAACACTGCACTGTAGATTTGAACACTGCACTGTAGATTTGAACACTGCACTGTAGATTTGAACATTGCACTGTAGATTTGAACACTGCACTGTAGATTTGAACATTGCACTGTAGATTTGAACATTGCACTGTAGATTTGAACACTGCACTGTAGATTTGAACACTGCACTGTAGATTTGAACACTGCACTGTAGATTTGAACATTGCACTGTAGATTTGAACACTGCACTGTAGATTTGAACATTGCACTGTAGATTTGAACATTGCACTGTAGATTTGAACATTGCACTGTAGATTTGAACACTGCACTGTAGATTTGAACACTGCACTGTAGAATTGAACACTGCACTGTAGATTTGAACACTGCACTGTAGATTTGAACACTGCACTGTAGATTTGAACACTGCACTGTAGATTTGAACATTGCACTGTAGATTTGAACACAGCACTGTAGATTTGAACATTGCACTGTAGATTTGAACACTGCACTGTAGATTTGAACACTGCACTGTAGAGTTGAACACTGCACTGTAGATTTGAACATTGCACTGTAGATTTGAACACTGCACTGTAGATTTGAACATTGCACTGTAGATTTGAACACTGCACTGTAGCTTTGAACACTGCACTGTAGATTTGAACACTGCACTATAGATTGAACATTGCACTGTAGCTTTGAACACTGCACTGTAGATTTGAACACTGCACTGTAGATTTGAACACTGCACTGTAGATTTGAACACTGCACTGTAGATTTGAACACTGCACTGTAGATTTGAAAATTGCACTGTAGATTTGAACACTGCACTATAGATTGAACATTGCACTGTAGCTTTGAACACTGCACTGTAGATTTGAACACTGCACTGTAGATTTGAACACTGCACTGTAGATTTGAACACTGCACTGTAGATTTGAACACTGCACTGTAGATTTGAACATTGCACTGTAGATTTGAACACTGCACTGTAGATTTGAACACTGCACTATAGATTTGAACACTGCACTGTAGATTTGAACATTGCACTGTAGATTTGAACACTGCACTGTAGATTTGAACACTGCACTGTAGATTTGAACACTGCACTGTAGATTTGAACACTGCACTGTAGATTTGAACACTGCACTGTAGATTTGAACACTGCACTGTAGATTTGAACACTGCACTGTAGATTTGAACACTGCACTGTAGATTTGAACACTGCACTGTAGATTTGAACATTGCACTATAGATTTGAACACTGCACTGTAGATTTGAACATTGCACTGTAGATTTGAACACTGCACTGTAGATTTGAACATTGCACTGTAGATTTGAACATTGCACTGTAGATTTGAACACTGCACTGTAGATTTGAACACTGCACTGTAGATTTGAACACTGCACTGTAGATTTGAACACTGCACTGTAGATTTGAACATTGCACTATAGATTTGAACACTGCACTGTAGATTTGAACATTGCACTGTAGATTTGAACACTGCACTGTAGATTTGAACACTGCAATGTAGATTTTAACACTGCACTGTAGATTTGAACATTGCACTGTAGATTTGAACACTGCACTGTAGATTTGAACACTGCACTGTAGATTTGAACACTGCACTGTAGATTTGAACACTGCACTGTAGATTTGAACATTGCACTATAGATTTGAACACTGCACTGTAGATTTGAACATTGCACTGTAGATTTGAACACTGCACTGTAGATTTGAACACTGCACTGTAGATTTAAACACTGCACTGTAGATTTGAACATTGCACTGTAGATTTGAACACTGCACTGTAGATTTGAACATTGCACTGTAGATTTAAACATTGCACTGTAGATTTGAACACTGCACTGTAGATTTGAACATTGCACTGTAGATTTGAACATTGCACTGTAGATTTGAACACTGCACTGTAGATTTGAACACTGCACTGTAGATTTGAACAGTGCACTGTAGATTTGAAGACTGCACTGTAGATTTGAAGACTGCACTGTAGATTTGAACACTGCACTGTAGATTTGAACATTGCACTGTAGATTTGAACACTGCACTGTAGATTTGAACACTGCACTGTAGATTTGAACATTGCACTGTAGATTTGAACACTGCACTGTAGATTTGAACACTGCACTGTAGATTTGAACACTGCACTGTAGATTTGAACACTGCACTGTAGATTTGAACATTGCACTGTAGATTTGAACACTGCACTGTAGATTTGAACATTGCACTGTAGATTTGAACATTGCACTGTAGATTTGAACACTGCACTGTAGATTTGAACACTGCACTGTAGATTTGAACACTGCACTGTAGATTTGAACATTGCACTGTAGATTTGAACACTGCACTGTAGATTTAAACATTGCACTGTAGATTTGAACACTGCACTGTAGATTTGAACATTGCACTGTAGATTTGAACATTGCACTGTAGATTTGAACACTGCACTGTAGATTTGAACATTGCACTGTAGATTTGAACACTGCACTGTATATTTGAACACTGCACTGTAGATTTGAACATTGCACTATAGATTTGAACACTGCACTGTAGATTTGAACACTGCACTGTAGATTTGAACACTGCACTGTAGATTTGAACACTGCTCTGTAGATTTGAACACTGCACTGTAGATTTGAACATTGCACTGTAGATTTGAACACTGCACTGTAGATTTGAACACTGCACTGTAGATTTGAACATTGCACTGTAGATTTGAACACTGCACTGTAGATTTGAACACTGCACTGTAGATTTGAACACTGCACTATAGATTTGAACATTGCACTATAGATTTGAACACTGCACTGTAGATTTGAACATTGCACTGTAGATTTGAACACTGCACTGTAGATTTGAACACTGCACTGTAGATTTGAACACTGCACTGTAGATTTGAACATTGCACTGTAGATTTGAACATTGCACTATAGATTTGAACACTGCACTGTAGATTTGAACATTGCACTGTAGATTTGAACACTGCACTGTAGATTTGAACACTGCACTGTAGATTTGAACACTGCACTGTAGATTTGAACACTGCACTGTAGATTTGAACACTGCACTGTAGATTTGAACACTGCTCTGTAGATTTGAACATTGCACTGTAGATTTGAACACTGCACTGTAGATTTGAACATTGCACTGTAGATTTGAACATTGCACTGTAGATTTGAACACTGCACTGTAGATTTAAACATTGCACTGTAGATTTGAACACTGCACTGTAGATTTGAACATTGCACTGTAGATTTGAACATTGCACTGTAGATTTGAACACTGCACTGTAGATTTGAACATTGCACTGTAGATTTGAACACTGCACTGTATATTTGAACACTGCACTGTAGATTTGAACATTGCACTATAGATTTGAACACTGCACTGTAGATTTGAACACTGCACTGTAGATTTGAACACTGCACTGTAGATTTGAACACTGCTCTGTAGATTTGAACACTGCACTGTAGATTTGAACATTGCACTGTAGATTTGAACACTGCACTGTAGATTTGAACACTGCACTGTAGATTTGAACATTGCACTGTAGATTTGAACACTGCACTGTAGATTTGAACACTGCACTGTAGATTTGAACACTGCACTATAGATTTGAACATTGCACTATAGATTTGAACACTGCACTGTAGATTTGAACATTGCACTGTAGATTTGAACACTGCACTGTAGATTTGAACACTGCACTGTAGATTTGAACACTGCACTGTAGATTTGAACATTGCACTGTAGATTTGAACATTGCACTATAGATTTGAACACTGCACTGTAGATTTGAACATTGCACTGTAGATTTGAACACTGCACTGTAGATTTGAACACTGCACTGTAGATTTGAACACTGCACTGTAGATTTGAACACTGCACTGTAGATTTGAACACTGCACTGTAGATTTGAACACTGCACTGTAGATTTGAACATTGCACTGTAGATTTGAACACTGCACTGTAGATTTGAACACTGCACTGTAGATTTGAACATTGCACTGTAGATTTGAACACTGCACTGTAGATTTGAACACTGCACTGTAGATTTGAACACTGCACTGTAGATTTGAACACTGCACTGTAGATTTGAACATTGCACTATAGATTTGAACACTGCACTGTAGATTTGAACATTGCACTGTAGATTTGAACACTGCACTGTAGATTTGAACACTGCACTGTAGATTTGAACACTGCACTGTAGATTTGAACATTGCACTGTAGATTTGAACATTGCACTGTAGATTTGAACACTGCACTGTAGATTTGAACACTGCACTGTAGATTTGAACACTGCACTGTAGATTTGAACACTGCACTATAGATTTGAACATTGCACTATAGATTTGAACACTGCACTGTAGATTTGAACATTGCACTGTAGATTTGAACACTGCACTGTAGATTTGAACACTGCACTGTAGATTTGAACACTGCACTGTAGATTTGAACATTGCACTGTAGATTTGAACACTGCACTGTAGATTTGAACATTGCACTGTAGATTTGAACATTGCACTATAGATTTGAACACTGCACTGTAGATTTGAACATTGCACTGTAGATTTGAACATTGCACTGTAGATTTGAACACTGCACTGTAGATTTGAACACTGCACTGTAGATTTGAACACTGCACTGTAGATTTGAACACTGCACTGTAGATTTGAACACTGCACTGTAGATTTGAACATTGCACTGTAGATTTGAACACTGCACTGTAGATTTGAACAATGCACTGTAGATTTGAACATTGCACTGTAGATTTGAACACTGCACTGTAGATTTGAACATTGCACTGTAGATTTGAACATTGCACTGTAGTTTTGAACACTGCACTGTAGATTTGAACACTGCACTGTAGATTTGAACACTGCACTGTAGATTTGAACATTGCACTGTAGATTTGAACACTGCACTGTAGATTTGAACATTGCACTGTAGATTTGAACATTGCACTGTAAATTTGAACACTGCACTGTAGATTTGAACATTGCACTGTAGATTTGAACATTGCACTGTAGATTTGAACACTGCACTGTAGATTTGAACACTGCACTGTAGATTTGAACACTGCACTGTAGATTTGAACACTGCACTGTAGATTTGAACATTGCACTGTAGATTTGAACACTGCACTGTAGATTTGAACATTGCACTGTAGATTTGAACATTGCACTGTAGATTTGAACACTGCACTGTAGATTTGAACATTGCACTGTAGATTTGAACATTGCACTGTAGATTTGAACACTGCACTGTAGATTTGAACACTGCACTGTAGATTTGAACACTGCACTGTAGATTTGAACACTGCACTGTAGATTTGAACATTGCACTGTAGATTTGAACACTGCACTGTAGATTTGAACACTGCACTGTAGATTTGAACACTGCACTGTAGATTTGAACACTGCACTGTAGATTTGAACATTGCACTATAGATTTGAACACTGCACTGTAGATTTGAACATTGCACTGTAGATTTGAACACTGCACTGTAGATTTGAATACTGCACTGTAGATTTGAACACTGCACTGTAGATTTGAACATTGCACTGTAGATTTGAACACTGCACTGTAGATTTGAACACTGCACTGTAGATTTGAACACTGCACTGTAGATTTGAACACTGCACTATAGATTTGAACATTGCACTATAGATTTGAACACTGCACTGTAGATTTGAACATTGCACTGTAGATTTGAACACTGCACTGTAGATTTGAACACTGCACTGTAGATTTGAACATTGCACTGTAGATTTGAACACTGCACTGTAGATTTGAACATTGCACTGTAGATTTGAACATTGCACTATAGATTTGAACACTGCACTGTAGATTTGAACATTGCACTGTAGATTTGAACATTGCACTGTAGATTTGAACACTGCACTGTAGATTTGAACATTGCACTGTAGATTTGAACACTGCACTGTAGATTTGAACAATGCACTGTAGATTTGAACATTGCACTGTAGATTTGAACACTGCACTGTAGATTTGAACATTGCACTGTAGATTTGAACATTGCACTGTAGTTTTGAACACTGCACTGTAGATTTGAACACTGCACTGTAGATTTGAACACTGCACTGTAGATTTGAACACTGCACTGTAGATTTGAACATTGCACTGTAGATTTGAACACTGCACTGTAGATTTGAACACTGCACTGTAGATTTGAACACTGCACTGTAGATTTGAACATTGCACTGTAGATTTGAACATTGCACTGTAGATTTGAACACTGCACTGTAGATTTGAACATTGCACTGTAGATTTGAACACTGCACTGTAGATTTGAACACTGCACTGTAGATTTGAACACTGCACTGTAGATTTGAACACTGCACTGTAGATTTAAACACTGCACTGTAGATTTGAACACTGCACTGTAGATTTGAACACTGCACTGTAGATTTGAACACTGCACTGTAGATTTGAACACTGCACTGTAGATTTGAACACTGCACTGTAGATTTGAACACTGCACTGTAGATTTGAACATTGCACTGTAGATTTGAACATTGCACTGTAGATTTGAACACTGCACTGTAGATTTGAACACTGCACTGTAGATTTGAACACTGCACTGTAGATTTAAACACTGCACTGTAGATTTGAACACTGCACTGTAGATTTGAACACTGCACTGTAGATTTGAACACTGCACTGTAGATTTGAACATTGCACTGTAGATTTGAACACTGCACTGTAGATTTGAACACTGCACTGTAGATTTGAACACTGCACTGTAGATTTGAACATTGCACTGTAGATTTGAACACTGCACTGTAGATTTGAACACTGCACTGTAGATTTGAACACTGCACTGTAGATTTGAACACTGCACTGTAGATTTGAACACTGCACTGTAGATTTGAACACCGCACTGTAGATTTGAACACTGCACTGTAGATTTGAACATTGCACTGTAGATTTGAACACTGCACTGTAGCTTTGAACACTGCACTGTAGATTTGAACACTGCACTGTAGATTTGAACACTGCACTGTAGATTTGAACACTGCACTGTAGATTTGAACATTGCACTGTAGATTTGAACACTGCACTGTAGATTTGAACACTGCACTGTAGATTTGAACAATGCACTGTAGATTTGAACACTGCACTGTAGATTTGAACACTGCACTGTAGATTTGAACACCAGATTTGAAAACTGCCTTGCAGAGTTGAACACATCACTGTAAGATAACGAACCACTTGGTTATTTTACACTGCTTTGTTCAGTGGAAATTTGTTGTTGTTGATGCGGTTTTTGTCAATTGTTAATTCTTAACACCCTGTAATGATTTAGCAAAAGATATCGAAACAGGCTTGTTAATTCGAAACTTTTTACTAGTGGGCAGATCGTTGAGAAAATTTGCAGTATTTGAGCATTTATTACTTAAATTTTTAATGCGATGTAATCATGGTATATTTTGAACTTTTCAAGAATATTTTGTTAATGGAGTTTCAATTATTCCAGGTCACCTTTAATTAAATAGATTTATAGCGAAAGGTGTTTCAGTCATGAACATCCAGACATACCGTATCTAGTATCCAATGTTGTCTTCTGTTTTCTAAGACGAGTGGGTATGATTTGGATGCTATCTCTAGTAGTCCGAATGATCATATAGAGTCCTCTCTCCTTCGTTCGTCCTCTACCTTGTAGCATCTATTTACAGTTTTATTAGACTGAGAAATTTGATATTGAAGTGTCCTGGCCTTAGATACAATAACAACAGCGGCCATTCTCACTGCTGATTATCCACAACCACAACTTACCTCGATCAAATAATTGTCTCTACTTTTGGCACGACCCCGTAAGGATGAAAGGCAAAGTTAACCTCGGCGGGATTTGAACTCAGAACGTAAAGGGACATGACTCTATGCTGCAAAGCATGGTGTTTGACGCTCTACCAATACTGCCAATATGATGGCGAACGTTATTCGCTTTTTCTTTTGTTCGTATTTTCAAATGATCTTTCCTTTCTTTTGGTCTTTAAAAATTATTCAGTTTTATAATATACAGTTGAAGCTGCTTATTATAATCACGTATAATTATATCAACTAGTTATTGTTATCAAACTTAGTCGGTCTAAAAATCATTATTTGGTTAATGTTATCAGCTAGCAATTGTTAGCGACATATCTTCGACTCGTCGCAGACCTGCTAACATCTAAAAATCCAAACGGGGAGTACAATGAAAAAGTGTCCCAAAACGGGGAGAAATGAGGCAAAATAGGGAGATAATGAAGGCTTTACCCATTTTCACTAGAGAAGACATCTCTCACCCACCCAAAGTGGTTGGGAGATTTCCCCGTCGGACGGGGAGAGTTGACATGTCTGCCGCCGTGATCACAATAATCGGTTTGCACTGTTTTGCTTTTTAGCTTTGTTTTATCCCAAGAATCCTGTTGTTCTTGTT
Organism: Eledone cirrhosa; assembly: GCA_964016885.1. NCBI lineage: Eukaryota > Metazoa > Mollusca > Cephalopoda > Octopoda > Eledonidae > Eledone > Eledone cirrhosa. The sequence goes on along the minus strand of OZ024743.1, from coordinate 270,867,726 downwards.
TAGTCCCATGTCAACTCTAATCATGTAGGCGTATAATTGACCGGTCATTTTCATTCCAGCCATGACTTTGCCATCTTCAGTGGGATTCAAGGACTAGATTGAATATGTTTATCACTACTTTCCCGACAATAGTGTGTGATTTGAGGGATAATTGGCTGTTATTTCTAGCAGGTAGAATGACCACACTGCACTTATCAA